>JALGQJ010000015.1:0-1200000 GCA_023055345.1 Quercus wislizeni
TTTCACCTTATGTTACTTACCAAAAAAAAGTATTTATCCAATGCATATTCAATGCTCAGTAATATTAGCAATACCAATGGCTTCAAGCAAATCCCCCCCACCCCCTCCAATGGCATGATGCAGCAATAGCAAGGTTAGAGAAGCAATATCCTCTTTGGAAGCCTAAGGTTTTCCAAAGGTTAAGGCAAAGCCCAAGAAAAGGTATCTATGGTAGTAATTAGTAAATTAGGTTTTTATATTTTAGGCAAAAATGCAAATAACACCCTTAAAGTTTGCTCAATTGTCACTTTGGTCCTGTAAGTTTCATTTTTGTCATTTTGGTCCAGTAAGTTCACATTTGTTGTCACCATTTGTCCTTACTCCATTCCATTAAAAATGTTGCCTTAAACTAGCCTTAAGCAATGGTAGAAGATGTAAACTTTACCAACCAAAATGACCAAACTTAAAGGATGTAATTTGTACTTTTTTTCTTTAAAAAAAAAAAAGAAAAAAAAAAGAGAGAGATTTTAATATGTTTTTTACATTTAACAAGACATGGATGGAAAGGATGATCAAATGCGAATTTAGAGGACCAAAATGCCAAAAATAAAACTTACAACACCAAAATGACAATTGACCAAACTTAAAGGGTGTTATTTGTATTTTTGCCTATATTTTATTTGGTTATTCAAGAGTCAAAAGTATTTTAGTAATTCTATAATTGTTGAGTATGGACCAAAGCAGTGGACCTTGGGTTTTATTTTATTAATAGTAAGTTTTTTCCTTAGTTTATTGGTCTTTATGTGTGCGCTTTGGTCTTTATGTGTGCTTAGTCATAACTCTATTAGTTAAGATTTAGGATCCATATAAGTATGGTAAATTCGAGAAGTCCTTGAATGCTTCTTTTATTGCTCTTAAGCATCTAATATAAGAGATTTTGAACCGATAAGTTTGGTGGGTAGCGTCTATAAGATCTTGGCTAAGGTGTTAGCATATCGGTTGAGAGGGGTGCTAGATGGTCTCATTTCTGAATCTCAAAATGCTTTTGTGGGGGGTTGTCAGATTTTGGATTCAGTTCTGGTTGCGAATAAGCGTGTAGATGGTCATATTCGGAGTAACATATCAGGTGTAATATGTAAAGTGGACATAGAAAAAGCCTATGAACATGTAATTTAGGAGGCTTTGCTTTACTTGTTAGAGAGGATGGGTTTTGGAGTAAAATGGCAACAACGGATCCATACATGTATATCTTCTGTCCAGTTTTCAGTATTAGTTAATGGTTCTGTAGTTAGTTTTTTCACAATTCAAGAGGCTTAAGACAAGGGGATCCTTTATCTCCTATGCTATCTCTTGATGATGGAAGTGTACTAGAATATGCTTAGGCGAATGGAGGGGGCCGGTATTATCAGGGGATTCAAGGTGCATGGAGTTGGAGGTGAAGAGTTATGTATATCTCATTTGTTAGTTGCAGATGATACTATTCTTTTTTTGTTATACCAGTGTCGAGCATATTCTTCATATTAGGATGTTGCTGACTTGCTTCACAGCGGTTACAGGGCTAAGGATAAATGTTAGAAAAAGTGAGATAGTTCCGGTTGGTAATGTGGATAATGTAGATGTTCTAGCTGACATTTTGGGCTGCAAGGTTGGAATTTTGCCTATGTCTTACTTGGTATGGCATTGGGAGCTTCCTATAAGCCGTCCTCATATTTTTTTTTTGATAAGTAGAAGCCGTCCTCTATTTGGAATCCGATTTTGGAGAAACTGGAAAGACAATTGGCAAGATGGAAGAAGAGGTATCTATCTATGGGGGGTCGCCTAACCTTGCTTAAGAGTATGCTTCCAAGCATTCCCACTTATTATTTGTCTTTGTTTACTATTCCTACTAGAGTGGCTAATAGGATTGAGAAGTTACAGAGGGATTTTCTGTGAGGTTTAGGGGATGAGCATTAAATTCATTTGGTAGGGTGGGATAAGGTGTGTTCTCCAATGGCTGGTGGTGGGTTGGGGATTAGGAAAATCACCACCTTTAATAAAGCCCTTCCGGGCAAGTGGTTGTGGCAGTATGGAGTTGAGGAGACACGCATATGGAGGCGGGTGATAGCTTAGAAATTTTTGGAGGAATGTGTGTGGGTGTGTGTTGTTTGGGGGGGGTGCGGGTACTCAAAGTTGCGAAGGGGTTCGCATGGGTGTAGCTTATGGAGAGAAATACGGAAGGGGTTGGGGAGTTTTAGTGAGTTCATTTATTTTGAGATTAGATTGGGAAGTAGGGTCCGGTTTTGGCATGATTGTTGGTGTGGGGATCAACTATTGAAAATATCCTTCCCGATTTTATTTAAGATTGCTACTCATAGGGAGGCATATGTGGCTAATATGTTGGTGAGTCACACGGCATAGGAAGGGTGGAATTGGGATGTTTGGCTCCAACATGGTTTCAACAATTGGGAAATGGAGTTGGTGGGGGCCTTTTCTCATGCCTTGGAGTCCCAAAATCCTCCAAATGAGGACAGGGATAGGATGAGGTGGAGGTTCAGGTCGAACGGGAATTTTGACACACAATCCTTTTATGTTGGTTTGAGGGGATCTAGCTCCACTACTTTTCCTTGGAACAGCATTTGGGGTATGAAGGCCCCATGTCAAGTATCTTTCTTTGTTTGGATAGTTGCATGGGGGAAGATTCTAACAGGTGACTATTTGAGGAGAAGGGGCATTCCAAATGTGGATTGGTGCTGCCTATGCCAGTGTAGTGAAGAGAGTGTTGATCATCTCCTGTTGCACTGTTAGAAAGTTCTTGGTTATGGACTTTTGCATTTAGATCATCCAGTGTTGCTTGGGTTTTACCCAAGAAGGTTTTTGATTTATTGGTAGGATGGAGAAACTGTCTGGGGAAGCACTCTTCAAATATTTGGAATTTGATAATTGATGTCACAGAAGCTACATTGTGTGATGTGGATTATTTGGAGGGAGCATAATAGTCGTACTTTTGAAGATGTGGAGCTTACTAGGGATCAGCTTAGAAGCTTTATTTGCAGGGACCTTGTTTGATTGGTCTCGTGCGTGGGGATTTACTTCTAGGGAATCCATTCCGCTGTTTTTTGATTCCCTTTCTTCTTGTACATATTTTTTTTATGGTTACTTCATTTTTCTAATGAAAAATAATGAAGTAGTCTGATGTGGATTATTTGGAGGGAGCATAATAGTCGTACTTTTGAAGATGTGGAGCTTACTAGGGATCAGCTTAGAAGCTTTATTTGCAGGGACCTTGTTTGATTGGTCTCGTGCGTGGGGATTTACTTCTAGGGAATCCATTCCGCTGTTTTTTGATTCCCTTTCTTCTTGTACATATTTTTTTTATGGTTACTTCATTTTTCTAATGAAAAATAATGAAGTAGTCTTCTCTAAGTAGTAAATATAAGTTTTCTTACCTATAAAAAAATAAAAAGTATTTTATTGTACTAAAGCAAGAGGAAGTTGATTAAGAATATTATTCAGTGTTTTTAGTGGTGAGGCACAGTTGGCCTTATCATTTATTTATTTTCTCCCTTTGTCTTCTCTCATTTTTTGTGGTACTATTCACTTTTTTTTTTTATAGGTAATAAAACTTTTATTCAAAAATGCTGAACATCACGTTCACAATGGTGAACATTCTGATCAAGAAAAGATAAAAGTTCAAAAACTTAATCTAATAGAGCGTAAGAATTCAAAAAT
Source organism: Quercus wislizeni (assembly GCA_023055345.1). Lineage (NCBI taxonomy): Eukaryota > Viridiplantae > Streptophyta > Magnoliopsida > Fagales > Fagaceae > Quercus > Quercus wislizeni. The sequence goes on from JALGQJ010000015.1 coordinate 3,688, forward strand.
AGAAATACAATTCGTAAAACCCCAAACACACGCCCACATATACTATTCATACAGCTCCAGGAAACCATAAAATTCTCTCTTCCTTTTTACAACCCCAAATTAAGCCCTTTCATTTACCTATCAAATTTCAAAAGCCTAAAACCCCACATACTTCTACCAAATAGCCATCAAACAAGTCATCAAACTACTTTTTAATTCCTACCATCAACCCCATAACCCTTTTTTCAACAATTCTAAAGCCTAGACCCACAAATTCTCCTAACGCTAAACCCACCACAAGCACACAAAATTTGTCCTATGTCAATTACAATAAAGGGAATTTGTGCTTGTAGTGGGTTTAGGGTTAACATGAATCAAATAAGGATTAAACTGGAAGCACAAAAAATCATAAGAAAAGTGCTAGTCTCAATTCAAAAGTCATCACAGATTTTGTTGTGGATGCTAAGTTTAAAGAAATAGGGCTTAGATGTGAACATTCTAGGCTAGAGATTAGGTCTTTTTTCTTGCAAACTCTCCTTGATTGGAGTGTGGCTTTATCCCATTTTTCTTGTTTTCCCCTTCATGTTTTACTTGATCGTTGTAATTTTGGTTTTTGATTTGTGCCCTCATAGTACATCCCCAATGTACTCAGGTTGGCTTTTTTTTTTTTTTTTTTTTGAGGAAATTATACTTTACTACCCTAAACTATACACTAAATTACACTTTACACCCTAAACTATTCAAATGCACACTTTGCAACCTAAACTATCACACTCTGCACCCCCACATTACTTTTACTATTAAGTTAGACAGAAATTAATATCACATAACTTGCACATGATTTTTACTTAGGTGGCACACTGTTTAAAGACCAAAACACCCTTTTCACTAATAATTAAAATCAAAAGCTTATTTCTTTTCTCATTTTTTCTGTCCAGGTCTCACTCTCTCTCTCTCATGCGTACAGGTACAGCTCTTCCCCTCTCTCTTGTCCATGGCAGCTCTTCTCCTCTTTACCATTATTCAGTTTCTCTTCTCCCCAAATCAATTGCTGATAAGCACAAGTCCCCCTAAGGTCAAATGAAGTGATTGGTAGCTAGGGTGTTTCCCTACTTTTGGGCTTGCCTAAACATACCACCCTTGTTTTCTGGGAATTATTTGACTTTATGTCTGGTTTTCCAAATAGAGGGAAATAGATTAAAACATTTCGGTCTTGTTTTACTATTCATTTCTAAGATTAGCTCATTAGTTATTACAGGCAACACAAAGATTGTGTTGAATTGGCTCTTGTTTAATGGAATTAAAGGACTAGCAATATTACGTAGTTCTTTGAAAATTAAAACTCGTTGCAATGTCCTTCAGTGCTTTATAAAATACAATACATTCAGTCATACAGTGCTAGCTTTGACCTCTGATGTTCTTGGAAAAGAAATACATTCAGTCATACAGGGGAAGAGCTGCTGGGCAGCAGAGAGGGGAAGGACTGTACGCAGAGAGAGAAAGACCAGGAAAAAAACAAAAAAGGGAAAGAAAAGAAAAAGAAATAAGCATTTTGTTTTTAATTGTTTGTGAAAAGGGTGTTTTGGTCTTTAAATAGTGTGACACCTAAGCGAAAATCATGTGCAAGTCATTTGATATTAATTTCTATCTAACTTAACAGTAAAAGTAATGTGGGGGTGCAAAGTGTGATAAGTGTGATAGTTAAGAGTGCAAAGTGTAATATAGCGTATAGTTTAGGGTGGTAAAGTGTATTTCTTTTTTTTTTTTTCTTTTAATAAAATTTTTACGTTACCTATCAAAATAAAAAAGTTTAAAGAAATAGCATTATTAATTTATCAAAAATAAAAGAAATAGCATTAGTAAATCTTTTTCTCTTGATTTGATAATTTAGCAAATTCCAATATTAAGCAACAGCTTTATCTAGTTAGACGGCTCATATGACCATTCGGCTTTCACAAGAAACATGAAACATTATTTGAATTATGAAGAAAAAACATAAGAAAAACTAGAAGAAAAAAAAATATATGACTACATTAAGGAGAATTTAAAACTTACTCATCCACAATATCCCACACAGCCATGTATTTCATATTCATAGAGGTGATCATTTCCTGTTTGTGGGACCAATCAGGCTCAACTACTACAATCTTCAACTCCTCAATGCCTAGAAATCCAGGTACGTGGAGTAAATCAGCAAAGTTAGAACCTACTATTAGCTTAATAAAACAGCATACTGCAAAACAGAGAAAAACTTTAAACCACATCCTATTCAAGAAAATGAAAGTTCATACATATTTATTCTTCTAGACCAAAAAGAAGCAAATGTTGTCTTACAATAAGGTATAACATATCTTTGCAAGAAAATATCTATATACATATAATTTGAAAAACAATAAACACCTCATCAATACTTACAATGAAGACTAACTATCAGTATTTACTAACCATAAAATTACATTCTAATAAAATAACTTTTTGTTATTGCAATATGCCCAATTTATCCACCCCCATTTCTTTAATAATGTCACTGTGAATATATCACGTTGGCTGTTGCCCAATTTTGTGTCTTCACTCATAGCCATAGGTTAAATGTCATTGAAAAGGAAGTGACTGTTTGAACAAAAACTGTAGGGAGGATGAATAATAGAAAAAAAAAAAAACAGGACTTTGCATTAGTTTCTTTCACCTAAAAAAATATTTGATAATTTATCAAATAAATGTCAGTCACTCAAAATTTAGAAAACAGAACGGTTGACTAATTACGATATGAAGTGCTAATCGAACTAAATGGATGTGAATTTTAAGAGCACTGACCTGGAGTGCTACATTCATTATTTGTTTGAACTGCATCTTCTGCAATTACATGGAGCTTTATAATGACAGTCTCAACCTGAATGCAGCCCATATAAGAAAAAACAGAACTTCAAAACCAAACATACATGAATATCACCAAATATCCTAACAGGAGCATTAGAACTCACTCTTCGAGTCCACTGACAAGCAATATCAATAACATCATCGACTCCGCATTCAAAGTTAAAGGTTCCTTCATTTCCATGTGGATTTGAACCACTAATTTTGATGCAACTGTGTGAGAAAGTTAACTGGGGACCCGTACAATAAATATCCCGATATAAAACATAATCCGTATGAAGAACGACCTCCATATCTGTGTCATCCTGTGAATTGCAAAAAATGATAAATAGTCACAACTCAAGAGGCCTTCTGACCGCTACAGATAGAGATATTAGTAAAATGTACCAAATTTTAACAACAATGGTGCCAAGAATTACCTAGAAATTTAAATGGCTATCTAGAGAATAAGTACTAATCCTATTTGCAAACACCATACACCCCAAACAATCATGGTTTATTTTAAAAGAATTCTCAGTCAGACAGAAGCTAGTGTCTTCAGGCCCGGCAAAACCATATGCTTCCAATTGGATGTAAAGCATTATCCCAAGCCAGTGTGAATGCAACCAAGGATGAACAAAAAATATGAGGTGACAACAGAACTGAGTAACTTACAAAGCCATTTATTATAATCTATAAATGCAATAAGCATTACTTGATAGGCGTGGGGAAAAAATAGTGGTCAATTTTTCCCTTGATGATAAGCTGTAAATCACCACATGCAATCATTGCAAGGAAAATGTGGACAAAAATACCATAAGTGCGAAGTGGCTCTCCAAAGCATTACATTATCCATCCAAAGTAGGTGGGAAAAATGACACAATAATGTTTTACATAGCCAATCAACAAATAATGCCCCAATAGATATGGAGAATTTAGGTGAAGAACTCCATAATCAAGAAATCCCGGACAGTTTAGTCTTCAGATCTAAACAACATCATTTTTGAAACCCTCAAAGGTCAGTGAATTCTGCTCAATCTCTACTTAAATAATCCTAATATTTTCAAATTTATAAAAAGAAAAGATAATTACCATTCCCATATCGCCAAAGGACTGCTCTGTTGCATAACCATTCAATGAAACTGAAATTATACAACAGAGTATAGTAAGAAGATGGAGGTGGTCCACATAAATGTAAAACACACAATGCAGTTAATAAGTATCATAATCCTGAGAAATACCTCCATCTTCTGCAGTTTCAGAGGTAGGACTTGAGGGAGAATTCCCACTCATGCTCTCATCAGCATCTGAGATCACATCAACCGGCTCATTCTGCACAAACTCCAGATAATGTAAACATGATTTTGAATATTCATTTATAATTAGTAAACATTTAGTAAACATATGAAAGTAAAAGTACTTTGGATGGAGCCTCCAAAAGTGCAGAATCTATCAGCCCTTTTTCTGGAGTAGGAGCTTCAAGGATTGAATCTTTTCTCTCCAGTTCAGAAATGAAACATCTGGATCCATTACTATCTGGTTTTAAATCAGGTTGTTCGTGACTAATAGAATTGGAATCCCGGGTAGCATCCAACCCAGAGAACTCCCTTTTGTCAACAAAGCTCTCTCCCTCTATGCCCAGAGGTTTAAATGAATTAGCGTCGTCACAACCATGTTTACAGTCAATTCCATCAACATCTACACAATGTACACTACCAACTTCCTTCGTTCCATGATTGGCTCCCTCAGTAACTGCAAACAGTTATAAATGCATTAAGAATACATAGAAATTGATTATAATATTAAAGTTGAATCAGTTTAGATCCAACTTAATTAAAAGAACAAGTTAAACAAGTCTTAAAAAAAATATAATAAGAAAAAAAAATTCAGAGGCAAGAAAAACCAATTCAAACATAAGAACAGGTTTAACATAAACTCCTGGCAACCAGCATGACCAGCAAAGTCTATAATTTATGGTTCATGACCACATGCTAATAATTTACCAAATTATGCAGGTAGAAAGACAGCTAAAGATTTTCTAATTCTTTACCATACTGAAACAAAATTCTTGACCAGAAACCTTTCTTTCCCTTTTGTCAAGAAAGAACTTCAAACAACAGTTTGGCTCAGCTACAAGCCTTAACACACACAATTGACAGGGACATCCACATGTCATTACCTAGTGCTTCTTAGGGTATCTTGGGTCATACTTTTTCTATTGTTCCATTCCTTTTTCTTCTCTTTTTTTTTTTTTCTTGTGCAATTGGATGAGGGCAATTTAGAAGAGAATCCATTTATTATGAAAGTCTGTAAACTAAAACAAACTTCTTAAACAAGCATTCAGTGTCACCTTAAAAAAATAATAATAATAAATAAATAAATAAAAAGATGCTACACACAAATTTCGGCCAATTTAGAATTGGTACGGAAGCTCAATCTATGCTGTCTACAGTAACTTTAAACAGAATGTTTTAATATTATATATTTCACCAGATTAATGATTAATTGAACTCAAAAAGTGAGCTTGGTTAATACAATTCCCCCCCCCCCCAAAAAAAAAAAACAAACACACACAAGTGTGAAAACCATCAACACAATTATACAAGGTAGTTCCTCGAGCGTCTTGCTAAAACTTCCCTCTAATGTACTGTAGTGCATGCAACATAAGAAATTACTTTGCCATGCAATTTCTTTAAATATAAATTACTATAGGGTCCCAGAATATATCCTCCTTCAGTCAAGACAAACTCAAGAAATGAGAGGTTCAGAATGTACAGGAAAGTGTATAGACCTCTGCTTGAAAAGTGAAAACACACTTAATTCAACTCAACATTCCTTAACCCCAACTAATCAGAAAGGATTTCATGAAATTCAATTTTTTTTTTTTTCTGAAAAACATAATAACTTAACAGACCCAACCAAAATTTTCGGCAATTACCAAACAAAGAAAAGGTCAACAACTCCATACATTAAGCCTAGTCTGGATCATTGACTTACAGTTTACTCATATACTATACTTCCAATTCCTCCTACATCTGTGAGTGTGTGAAAAAACATTCGGTATCTTAAACCAAACACACCAACACACACACATACAGCTAGTCAAGACTCGAGACATCCATTAACTACTCCCGCACGAGTATATAGCAAGTGAAAATCTAAACTCTAACTGGACAAACCCTCTTTGTATCATAAGAAACCGCCTCAGTTTTACTAATCTTGCCAATTTGTAAGACACAATGGAACTTCCTCTACTCTGGACAATTGGTTCCAAAATTGACGAATCACAGTCAACTGGACATGCCTAGCTCCAATTTGGGAGCTAAACTAATGGTTGATTGTGAGATCGTGGCTCAAGTGCGTGTGTAAGTAACAATTAATAAGAAAAAACGTGTGGCGCATCAAATTCTCAATGAGAGATTCAAAATCAAACCTATATCGAAATCGAACACGTTCACTTTCTGTAGGGTACGTGCTCTACAAATTTAGCGCCAATTTATTCAAATATATACAAATAATCACGTAGAGAACAACTATTTTCCGAATTCTCAGAAAATTGCCAAATAAAGCAAAAAAAAAAAAAGTCTGTTTGGTTCCCGGTAAACTGTTGGAAAATAGAGGAAAGCATTACCACATTCGAGATAGTCGTCTTTCAAAGTGGAATGGTGATCGACGCTAGAGTTTTTGAACTTCTCGAGGAATTTTTCGGAAGCCAAATCAGCAAGCTCATCTTCTTCCTTGAAATCGAACACGTCGAAACCACCAGCTCCTCTTCGCGGAGAGCTTTTCATCGCGATCGCGAATAATTAGGGTTTTCAAACTCGGTTAAGCTCGACTCAGTGAGTGAGGAACATTTAGGGTTTAGGAAAATCGCTGAAATTGTGAGAGAGACAGAGACAGAGAGAGAGAAATTGGGGAATTTTGGGAGAGTTGAATCGAGCCCTAATTTTGTACAGAGCAAGAACGAATTAAAGCCGGTAACCAGTTTTCAATGAAAAAAATTAATAGTTGTGGAATTAGCGGGTTTAGTGATAATTTTCCACTCGCAGTGACGGAGCGTGGAAAATATTTTCCGCGGTTTGTAAGGGGAAAGTATTTTCTACTCGTCTTAACAGAGCGTAAAGATTTGGAATTTGTGGGTTTTAGCAATTTAATACTTTTTAGTATATAAAAAAAGTGGGAAGGAGCTTAGCTTATCTTTCTTTCTTTTTTTATTTTTATAGTAATTTTTTTGGATAATGGAAGTAACCAAGTACTTGCTATCCTACTTCCTAGCAATTTAGGACAACGAGACACTTGAAAAAAAAGGGAAATTTACAATATTTTTTTTTTTCCGCGGTGAAAGTGTTGGAATATTTCCGTCTTTTTCACTCAAATTATGTAGGTCTACCCTATAATTTCAGAGCACTTTCCCCCTTTTTTGAGTAAAGCCAATGATTCATTGGACTTGGACCACTTTGGTCACCCCTTGGATCGGATTAGAGCCTAGAGTGCTCACATGCAAGGTGGAAGCAGAGTAAGTGCGGCTTACAGTATTTTATATCACTCTTAACGAGATGATTTATAATAAATGAGATGGGATATGTATGAAAAAAAAATTAAATCCACGTCCTCCTTTTAAGGCAAGAAAAACCCATGCACAGGAAGTCAATCAAGTAAGGTAGGAAATTTTTGTCATCCCTAATTGGCAAACCTCTTATAAGTTAAGAATATTGTTGTATATTATATCTCTTCCTCTCTCTCTATTTTTTTTTAAATATTTTTCCATGAAAACAATAAATTTAAATTTTTTATTTAAATGCATTAAAGATGAAGATAAAAATAAATAAATAAATTGTTTATAAACGAATAAGAGATTCACAGGGTGTTTGCCATTGCGAGTAGGATGTAGCTATTTAGCATTTTGAGTAATTGACAAAATACCATGAATAGTAAATTGGAAATCTTTATCCTTAAAATTGTTTTAATTTCTAATGACTCCTTTAAAGTTATTTAGTGTGAAATTGCCAAATATTTACCAAATTCAGCTAAAAGAAATTTAACCCCTTAACACAATTTTCAACACATCTAAAAACAAAACCAAATATCTTAAATAAAAAGTGGAAATGTTTATTTAATAAACTTCTTAATGGAAGTCATACAAGAAATTTGAATGAACTAAATAACCAATTAAAGATAGTATTTATGGGTTGGATCAATGATGAATGTATATAACACATTGAGGATGATAGAAACTGTTAGTCCCTTATTGTGTATGATAATGTTGTTAGACTAGTGTTGAGGTCTAAAAAATCACAATATTACACCAAGACTCAAAACAGCACAAAGGATTGCACTATAGAAAAAGAAAGTAAAGTATTTGGGCCTTCAATAAAGAAAAGTGGGGAGAAGCCCAAACCCATTAAGGATCATACGGAAGAACCCAAATCTATGAATGGGTAAGTTTCATATCTCATGAGACAAAAGGAAGAAGAAAGCCCAGCCCACCAAGGACAAAAATTGCTAGGGTGCGCAGGGAAAGAACTAGGCTAGGATACTTGAGGATTCCCAGGAGCCTGGGATCCTCGAACATGCAGCAAAGCTAGGGTGGATTAAGATAGTTCAGGGGGGGTGCCGAGAAACACAATGAATAAAAACAAACATGTCCCTATCAGCCACCCAATGATGCAGAAAAGAAGTCAGAGGGCTTGGGAACCAATAACTCATGAACAAGAGCCTTGGTACCTCAGGGAACCCATGAAGAAGAACTAGAAAGTGAGGAGACTTGCGATCTTTCGACCTAGCGGAAAAGGAATCAACTCACCTGGAAAAAATGACAAAAGGGAAGGCAGCCAAAAGGTGGGTCTGAAAAAAGTGGAACCTAAAAACCTTAGAAAAGGAAAGAAATCAGCCTTCTAGGACTCCCAAGAACGAAAAGTTAGCAAGAGACTTTTGAAGAAGAGATCTCAAAAGAAGAAAATAATGAGAAATAATGAAAGGACCAGCTACCAATGATGCTGGCACCATAGTGGCTCTAGTACCCAGGGGAGCAAATGAAGGGAATCAGTGGTACCCCGAAAACCCTAGGATGGCACTATAAAAGGGGCAGTAACCAACAGTGAAAGGGCATTCAGTAATAGTGAATTAAAGTAAAATCATTGAGAAAACTTTGTCAAAATTCAAAAAAGAGAGAAAAGAGAGGGAAATACCTCCCGGTATCTTCAAACAGCCATTAAAAAACACACTTGGATTCAAAGGGATTCAAACTTTGCAAGTCTTAGAGACCTGAAAAGCCATCTAAGTCTGTGATTTTTGAACTTATTTGGACTTTGTATCATGTCCTAGTGAGCATAGTGTATTACACAATTAAGAAAGTAATGGAATATTTTGCATTGTTTTAAGGATCTTTAACGCTTTATTTTGTGTCGTTCTTTACCACTTCGTTCCTTTGTTGTTTCTTGCTGTTTAATGCATATATTTCTTGTTTGTTAGCATGTATATGTTGTAGGATTCGTGCTCTGTGCACCATTTGGTTCAAAATCAACCCAATTAACTGTGGTGAACCAAACCTGGTCCCCTTAAAACAACAAGTAAAGAGCCCAGGATCCTTGTTTCTACTTGGGCTTGGATACTGTCCAAAAAAGGACCCACATAACTGGGAATCACCAACACGGACAAAGAAAAAATTATGTAACGTAACAATAAATGAGGAGTCCTAGTATTTATAAACTTCTCGTGTCTCTTGGGAAGAGATATGTTTACTTACCAAAAGTTGTATCTTATCTAAAAGACACATCACTTCTGTAAATAACTAACTCTAAAACTTAATTAATTCTTTGTTGTTGGTTGGTGAATCAACACCATCTACCAAGTGGGTGTTATTATATAGATGAGGGTGCTCGTATTATAGTGTGATCATCTACTACTATTATATACTAACATCTCCCACTTGATCGCACCATAATAAATATTGCTAACCACAATCAACATATACTATGGTGTCATCGCGGTATTGCCCAATGTTAATTCTCATCAATGCTCTTCATAGAATGGCTTCGGTGTCTGACTCTGGCAAAACTGTGTACACATCTTGTCACGCACCATTGACTGCACCCTTCATTATATAACACTCCTGTAGTATACTCTGGATGTCTTATCATTCACTATTATTTCAAATGAATGGCATCGAACATATGGAACGTTTGTTACCACACACAGCCGGGAATCTTAGTCCACACCCGCATTGCCGGTCGACGTCCTTCAGCTATATATATCAGATGTGTTAACCTGCACTAAATCGCTTGATACTTCCTTTAAGCCAATATTCTAAAGGTTTTCTCATACGACTTTAGTGATTTTTCATTGTACAAGCTATGTTATGTATGATGCACATTAGTGGACTTTACATTCATACACTAACTTCTTATACAATGTTATTCTACCTAGTGCTGACCAATTGTGTTCCCAAAGCAAAAGATGCATAGCCATGTTCTCCGGGCGTCCCTAGTCCTTCCATTTATGCAAATACATATAATATCCCACTTAGGTTTTTGGATCCAAGAGTCCCATATTTCCTACATGCACTCTAAATCTATCTAAAGTCAATCCTTTGGTTATGGGATCAACCACCATCTCGTTTAAGGGAATAAACCGGACTCGTATTTCACCCCCTCTCCACTAAATCTTGAATATAGTGATAATTTGTTTCGATGTGTTTGCCTTTAGAGCTATTTGCCCCACTTTTTATTAACGAGATAGTGGATTTATTGTCACAAAACACATCGACTGGTCTATTTAGTATTCCTGATTTTAAATTGTTGACAAATCATTTAATCCAAATCGCTTCACTTATCGCTATGTTGCATGATACGTATTATGCCTCCATGGTATGTTTTGCAACACAACCTTGTTTCTTACTTAACCAAGAAACAGTTGTTCCACCAAATAGGAATACATGACCACCAGTAGATTTTTTATCATCTACATCTCTTGCAAAATCAACATCTGTATATCTTATTATTTCTAGATCACTGATCCCAAAACATAATTTCATACTTTTCGTGCCTTGGAGATATCTAAAATTTCTTTTGACTTCCTGCCAATATGCCCTTCCAAGTTTAAATTGATATATACTTACTAATCATACTGTATGACAAATGTATGGCCTTGTGCTTGTCATTGCATACATTAAACTGCCCACAGCTTGGGCATAGGGGACATTTTCCATAAATTCTTGTTCTTCTTTATCTTTAGGGCACATATTCTTACTTAATACCGTTCCTTGACTTACAAGCGTACTCAAAACTTTAGATTTTGCCATCTTAAATTTCTTGAGTACTTTCTCCAAATAGTACTTTTGATCCAAATATAATAATTTTGCATTTCTATCTCTAGTTATTTTAAATCCTAACACATGTAGCAGGGCCCATATCTTTCATTTCAAATCTTGATGCTAGGAAAGATTTTGTCTTTATCATCATGTCTAGACTATTTCCAGCTAATAATATATCATCAACATATAATGATAATATTTTTAACTCATCGTAGCATCTCCATATGTAAACACAGTGATTTAGTGGATTCATCTCAAAACCAATCTCCAATATTGCTCGGTGGAACTTTAAATACCATTGTCTAAAAGATTGTTTGAGTCCATACGGAGAGCTTTTTAATTTGTAAACTTCATCTTCAAGTCCTTTTATTTCAAAACCTTTTGGTTGTAACATGAATATGTCTTCTTTTAATTCACCATTAAGAAAAGTTGTTTCAACATCCAATTGATGTAATTCTAAATCCATTGTTGCCACAACAGACATAATTATTCTATTTGAAGCAAATTTAGCTACTGGTGAATATGTATCAACAAAATCTACACTGGATTGTTGAGTAAACCCTTTAGCCACCAATCTTGCCTTATATTTTTCTAAACTACTGTCAGCCTTAAATTTCTTTCTTAGAACCCATTTACATCCAATGGCCTTTCTTCCATCTGGTAAAGCTATTAATTCCCAGACATCATTTTTCTTGATGGATTCTAGTTCATCCATCATAGCATCTTGCCATTGTTTTGAATCATTGTGCACCATTGCTTGTTCATAATTAGTTGGGTCCTCACTTGAATTTTCCTCTATGTTAGACAAATGATGATCTTTTTTACTCCCATTGTTTTCTCAATATCAAAGTTTTGTTAATCTAGTACCAATTTATTTGATTTTCTTTTGCTCCCACTTTCAGAAGCATCCTTATAGTGATCTTGATGTTCATTATCAAGGTCTTCTTGTAACCTTATCTCTTCAAGTGGTGTAATTTGATTGGTGCTTTCAAAGAAAATAGTATCCTTACTTTCTATTAATCCCTTTTCTTGATTATGAAATCTATAACCACTACCATTTTGAACATATCCAATAAATTTGCACTACCATGTCTTCCTTTTTAAGTTATCTCTTAATGGTTTCGGTATTAGTACATGGGCTTTGCATCCCCAAACCCTTAAATTTGATAAATCTGGTTTGTGACCAGTTCAATATTCATAAGGTGTAAGATCCTTGGGTTTTGTATTAACTCTGTTTAATAAATAATTGGCAGTTGACAAAGCTTCCCCCCAAAAGTGAGTGAAAATTGTGAATGAGCCATCATTGATATTGACATCTCTACTAGAGTTCTATTGCGTATTTCAATTTTACAATTTTGTTGAGGTTTATAAGGCATAATGTAAATATACCTAATTCATTCCCCCTTATAGAACTCATCAAAGGTTTCGTACTCACCACCTCTATCATTATTTATACTTTTAATTGATCGTTTTAATTGTTTTTTTACTTCAGTTTTATAATTTTTGATTTTTTTTTTTGAGTGCTTCAGATTTGTGTGTTTTGGTTCTCAAAGGTCCACAAATATCTGAGTGGATTAATTCTAATAACTCTGTAGATTGCCAATGTTTAGCGAAAGGTTTTGTTGTCATATTTCCTTTGAGGCATGATTCACAAACATCAAAATTTTCAATGTTTAAATTAGGTAATATACCAGTTTTACTAATTCTTTCTATTTTATTTTTACTTATATGTCATAATCAAAGATGTCATAAATAAGAAGAATTTGACACAATAGAGTAATTGCAAACTGAATCTTTATTATAAATATTACTGCTAGGTACATACATATCATCAATTCTTACTCTTTTGAGTTTTACTTTACCTTTACAAATAGTCACACAATCGGACTTTAACTTAATTTCATAACCTTTTTTATCTAATACAAAAACATAAATAAGATTCCTACGAATATCTGGTACATATAATACATTACTTAAATTTACAACAATACCATTAATGGATAATTTACAGTTTCTTTCACCTAATACATCACTATAAGTATCATTTCTCATATAGACTTTATATTCTCCTATCTTCTTTTCCTTCAAATCAATGAACAATTCTTTACTTCTTGTTATATGACGAGTTGCGCCTGAATCGATCCACCAATTGTCTAATGATGGTTCAATTATCATTACTTCAAAAATGGTCATTATAATTTGCTTTGTTCAATTGTTTTTGTTATTATTATTATTAGGACAAATTTTTCCTAATATGACGAAATCTTCCACAATGATAACAAGCATTTTTTGGTCTTCCATTATTTCTTTGCTTATTTGGCCGTAGTCTTTGAAAATTTCTTTTCTTATATGGAAATGATGTATTTTTCCATTGTCGCTTGGGGGGTCTTAACTTAGGAATTGTTTGAGTCATCAACAAATTGTGATTTTTTATTTTCAATATTTCTTCTTCAAGTACTACCAAAGCAAGTAATAATATCATACTGACTTCTTTACCTCTACGTGTAAGTGTGGTAACTATATGATTCTAAGATGGTGGAAGACTATATAAAATGGTTGTTACTTGCTGTAGACATCCAAATTTTATGATGAATTCACAACTGTCCGATTGTTCATGGTAAAATATTTGCGATCAAATTAATCTCTAATTGATGACGTGGACAATCAGCAAATGAAATCAAGTCACATGGCAAAATCAAATGAAAAAAAGCCATATGGCAGCGTCAGAAGAAAAGACCTATATGGAAAGTTCTTATTAAATGAAATATCAAATTAAATTCATATATAATTCAACTCTCAATAAATGCTGAGAGAAAATTATAAATTAAAGACCATTAAGTTGCCTATAAATAGAGGCTTCTCATATGAGAAAAGGAGAACACTTAGAGAGAAAATATTACTGACACTCTGCCAAAATAGAGAGTCATCTCTAGAGTTCACAAGAATTCCATTGTTCATCAAGGCCCATTCCTACTTCCTCAAATCAAAGTGGGAATTCTCATTTAATCTAGTTCGAGATCAAGCCAACGGCCCTCACATCAAATCAAGCACATTCAACTACTCATTCAACTTGGAGACATCAAAGCACGATTCAAGATCAAGCCTCATAGCCCCTTTGGATCGTAACGTTTCTTGGAGATCGAATCAGAGGAATTTATTGTACTCTTTCATTGTAAAGATTCACACAGAGGATTGTACTCACATATATACAAATACAAATTGATTACTTGTTACACTATTTCGTGATCGTGTGATTCTTCTTTTACGAAATTTGTGTGTACAAATTTCTGGCACGCCCGGTGGGACTTCTCTGCCTCTCATCTCTTTCTCCATCCTAGAAATCATCAAGTCTCCGATTCACCAAGTTCAATGGCCTCGAAGAAGTCTCAGATTCCCAAGAATGCTACCAAAAGCGTTGGGGGGTCAACAAGCAGCAGTACTTCCACAGGTCCCATGACTCGAAACAAAGCCAAAGCAATGAAGCTCCTCACATCACAAGAAGTTGAGGGAAAGGTTCCTGTGACCAAACTCATAAGTGCCCCAGCCCAGCCAAAGACTGTCATCTCCCTGAACACTTTGAGGACAAGCAAGCATACTCCCTTTAGGAGGGGAGATTCAGCATTCGCTCTAGAGGATTCAACAATAGGGAGTGAATATCACTATTCTGCATCAGATGCTGGGTCGAGTACTCCTTCACAAGCAGGTTCTTCCCAAGGATCCCCCCGAGAAGTCACTTCATCTATCTTTTCGGAAAATTCTTCTCGCACAATAGCTATGGCAGCCATGATGACGGAGACTGCCACCATTGATGAAAAGATTGCTGAAATGGGACATGCTATAGCTAAGCTTACCAAGACCGTGGAGGAGAAGGACCTTCAAATCGCCACGCTTATGAACAAGCTTGAGGTTCAGAATCGAGGTGAGTCTAGTAAAGGCCATTCTCACACGCATCAGCATACATCCCAGGATGCTCACGCATCTTCTCCAAAGAAGGCTGGTGGTCCACAAGGGAGCTCTACCTCAATTTCATCTCTATCAGTCCAGCAGTTACAGGATATGATAACGAACACTATTCGAGCTCAATATGGTGGGGCACCACAAAACTCTCTGATGTATTCAAAACCATACACCAAGAGGATTGACATTTTACAGATGCCTGCGGGTTACCAACCTCCTAAGTTTCAACAGTTCGATGGAAAAGGGAATCCGAAGCAACATATCGCTCATTTCATCGAGACTTGCAATAACGCTGGTACTGATGGGGACTTGCTCACTAAGCAATTCGTGCGTACTCTTCGAGGAAACGCCTTTGATTGGTACACGGATCTTGAGCCTGAGTCCATTGATAGTTGGGAACAGATGGAAAGGGAATTCTTGAATCGTTTCTACAGTACCCGACGTACTGTAAGCATGCTGGAATTGACCAACACGAAGCAATGGAAGGATGAACCAGTGGTAGACTACATCAATCGTTGGCGCTCATTGAGTCTCGATTGCAAAGATCGTCTTTCCGAGTCTTCAGGAGTGGCGATGTGCATCCAAGGTATGCACTGGGGGTTGCTTTACATCCTTCAAGGAATCAAACCTCACACCTTCGAGGAGCTTGCTACCCGAGCCCATGACATGGAGCTTAGTCTATCTAGCCATGGAGAAAAGGGCTTACCTGTTGACCAGCAGCATAAAGAGAAGAAAGATACGAGGAGGGGGGATAAGTCTTCCAGATCCATGGTTAAGGAGTCTATGGCCGTTGCTGTGGAGCCGGTGAAGATCTCCAGTAAAGAGAATAGGAGAATGGAGAAAAGGGCCGGTCCAATCCAAGAACGAGAGAAGCGACGATTGACTTTGAAGGAGATGGAGGAAAAGACGTATCCATTTCCAGATGCTGATGTTCGAGGCATGCTCGAGGACTTATTAGAGAAGAATGTGATCAAGCTTCCAGAATGCAAGCGTCCAGAGGAAATGGGGCGTACCAACGACCCAAAATACTGCATGTACCATCGAGTTGTAAGTCATCCTGTGGAAAAATGTTTTGTTCTGAAGGACCTTATCCTAAGGCTTGCAAAAGAGGGTAAAATTCTTTTAGACCTAGATGAAACTGCTGAAGCAAATCATGCTACGTTTGCTGTTGGATCCCCAATTTTCGCGAAGTCACCAACTCCGGTGGAAGTACGATCTACCTTGCCATCAACATCAAGGGCATATTGCAAGCACATCCAATTTGGGACGCTGGAGCCTATGCACATGTCATGCTTCAACCCTCAAGATGATGATAAAGCTGACGACGAATTGGTAGGTGACGAAGAAGGTTGGACTTTTGTGACCTACAAGAAACTTCGAAAACCGCATAACCCAAAACCCCATGTCCCTTACAAGAAAAGGGAACTTCAAGCAAGCAATTCAAAAGTTACTCCCAAGGGGAAAGGAACAAATGGTCTAAAGAAACAAAGAAAGGGATCTCGTCCAAATGAGTTATTACAAAAGGAAGGCCCCTTGCCAATCACCCTGCATGAGTTTTTCCCTAAAAGCTTTTTTGCAGAAGGCCTAATGGCAACCACTTACATGGTCTCTTACCCTGATGCTGATGATCGAGAAGACCCTACTGAAAAGGAGGAAAGAGTGGACCTTGAAGAAATCAAAACAACCAAGGAAGAAGGAAGTGAAACCCATGCCTCGGAAGAAGCGGTTGCTTTATGTGCTCATTGCTGCGACAAGATGACGTTCGCCGATGAGGATCTCCTACTGGGCTCCAAACCACACAATCGACCACTTTTTGTCTCAGGTTACACACGAGGGGAAAGAGTAAGCCGCATCCTCATAGACGATGGGTCTGCCGTCAACATAATGCCCAAGGGAACGATGAGACGCCTAGGCATATCCATGGAAGATTTATCCAAAAGTCGACTTGTCATTCAAGGCTTCAACCAAGAAGGTCAAAGGGCGATCGGCATGATTCGATTAGATGTGACTATTGATGAGTTGAAAGCAAGACCTCTATTCCATGTGATCGATTCGAAGACCTCTTATAACCTGTTGTTAGGACGACCATGGATTCATGGGAATGGTGTCGTACCGTCTACATTGCATCAATGCTTCAAGTATTGCGACGGCAAGCATGTAAAGGTGGTGACAGCATATTTGCAACCATTTACAGTGGCAGAATCTCACTTTGCAGACGCCAAGTTTTACTTAGACTGCGACATGACCTACGATGTACCACAGGAAGAGTCTACAGAAAAGAAGAAGGCAAAACGTAAGGAAGGAGGCGAGCCCCTCATGGAAGGTCCAAAACCTAACTCTGAAGTAAGACAAAAGTTTTGTGAAGAGAAGAAAGAGGCACCCATGGTCTTACGATATGTGCCCGCATCTAAACGAAAGGAAGGGCAATCCCCATTCGGGTTGACGATGGAGACTAAGGATAAGTGCAAAAAGTCTATTCAAGAAGACGATGTCTCTATCCTTAAAAGTGATTTCACCTTGCCATTACCGAAGTTAGACCAAGTGGCGTCCGCAAAACCCCCACTCAAAGGTTTCACTAGAGCCATGAGTAACCTTGTTGAAGAAGATTCATTGCCAATCAGAAGAACAGAAGAGGGTTTTGACCCTAAAGCATATAAACTTTTGGCAAAATCAGGCTACGATTTCAAAAATCCTCCGCAATTGGGGCAACTTTACTCAGATTACGTGGAAGAGAAGTCTCATGGGCTTAACTCGACCCAAAGCAAACTGAAGCAGCAAGGCTACGCAATCGAGATTCCTAGAACCGGGTTGGGGTATTCATCACAAGAGCCAGTTCGAATCTCGGCCAAAGGGAAAGGAAAAAAGGTGACATCACAACACATCACCTTTGAAGTTGAGGAAGAGGGGAAGCCGAAGCCCGCGGCAAGATCTTCTGTATTTGACCGTCTAGGAACATCTACTCCTCGGGAGTCAGTGTTTAATAGATTAAGCATTTCTCTCCCTACAAAGGAAGGAACCTCACGTACACGTAGGTCGGCATTTGATAGGCTTGGGTCTACAAGTAGCTCAACTGACACCCCACGACCCAAGGAAGGAAAAAGTGGCCTACAAAAGAGAAATGGCACCGAAGCCTGTAGTCTTATCCCTTCACGCATGAAACGTGAGTTGATTGTAGAAGTTAGTACAGGAGACTCCCTTAAAGTGAAGCGACGGACTATCGTGCACACACGAGAGCTTGAGAAGCAAGTTGACGATGGGGAGGAGGATCACGAGACACTAGTCCTTCCTTCTTGCCATGTGACAGCGGAGACTGATTCCGAATCAGACGCATCAGATGATGAACCAAATGAAGCGCCTCGAGCAATAGAAGACGGGGGGCAAGCAACTGTAGATGATCTCAAAGAATTAAACTTAGGGACTAACGAGGAACCTCGCCCAATCTACGTGAGTTCGCTTTTGACACCAGAGGAAGAAAGCAAATACTTTGAGCTTTTAATGAAGTACAAAGATGTGTTTGCCTGGACATACAAAGAGATGCCAGGTTTAGACCCAACAGTTGCAGTTCATCGGTTAGCAATAAAGCAAGGAGTGCGCCCAATCAAGCAGGCCCAACGCCGCTTTCGACCCGAACTCCTCCCACAAATTGAGGCAGAAGTTAACAAACTCGAGCAGGCAGGATTCATCCGGGAAGTGCAATTCCCAAAGTGGATTGCAAACATTGTCCCTGTCAAAAAGAAAAATGGACAAATTCGAGTTTGTGTTGACTTTCGAGACTTGAATAGAGCGTGCCCAAAGGATGACTTCCCACTTCCAAATACCGAACTTATGGTTGATGCAACTATTGGTCATGAAGTACTATCATTCATGGATGGCTCATCAGGATACAACCAAATTCGAATGGCACCCGAAGATGAAGAGCTCACCGCTTTTCGAACTCCAAAGGGGATCTACTGTTACAAGGTGATGCCTTTCGGGCTCAAGAATGCTGGCGCAACTTATCAACGAGCAATGCAACGAATTTTCAATGACATACTCCACAAAACTGTGCAATGTTATGTTGACGATCTGGTTGTTAAGACGAAGAAAAGAGGGGACCATTTGCGTGACTTGCGCATTGTATTTAATCGACTAAGGAAATATCAGCTCAAAATGAATCCTCTCAAATGCGCGTTTGGCGTCACGTCTGGGAAGTTTCTAGGCTTCATTGTTCGACATCGAGGTATTGAAGTGGATCAATCTAAAATAGATGCTATCCAAAGGATGCCCGAACCAAAGAACCTCCGAGAGCTTCGAAGCTTACAAGGCCACCTTGCATACATTCGACGTTTCATATCGAATCTAGCAGGACGGTGTCAACCATTCAGTCGATTGATGAGGAAAGATGCCACCTTTGAATGGGATGAGGCTTGCAGAAATGCATTTGAGAGCATTAAAAGATATCTGCTTAACCCACCTGTCTTAGGAGTGCCTATGCCAGGAAAACCTCTAGTGCTCTACATTGCTGCACAAGAACAATCACTTGGGGCCCTCTTAGCTCAGAAAAATGAAGAAGAGAAAGAGAAAGCATTGTATTACCTTAGTCGAAAGTTAACTGGGGTAGAATTGAGGTATTCCCCAATAGAGAAGATGTGTCTTGCACTTTTCTTCTCCATTCAAAAATTAAGGCATTACATGCAAGCACACATAATACACTTGGTTGCAAAGATAGATCCAGTCAAATACGTCTTGTCTAGGGCAATCATGTCTGGTCGGTTGGCAAAATGGGCTGTGGCCTTTCAAGAATTTGAAATCGCATATGTGTCTCAAAAGGCCATCAAGGGGCAAGCACTAGCAAATTTCCTTGCTGATCATCCAATTCCTGCCGATTGGGAGCTCTCAGATGATTTTCCAGATGAAGATGTATTGTACACCGAAGTCCTCCCACCTTGGATGATGTTCTTCGATGGGGCTGCACGGCAAGAAGAATCCGGTGCTGGGGTTGTTTTCGTGTCGCCACATAAACAAGTGTTACCATTCGCCTTTGTGCTTAGTGAACCATGTTCAAACAACGTTGCTGAGTATCAAGCCCTTATTGCCGGTCTCCAAATGGCCCTTGATATGAAGATCTCATACTTAGAAGTCTACGGCGACTCCAAGTTAGTAATAAATCAACTTTTGACACACTATGAAGTTAAACATGAGGGTTTGATTCCTTACTTTCAGATGGCTACGCGACTAATTGAAAAGTTTGACGGAGTTTCCTTGGAGCATATCCCCAGAAACGAGAATAGGATGGCAGATGCTCTGGCCAATCTAGCCACCACATTGGCTCTGTCGGAAGGTGAAAAGGCAAATGTCCCTATTTGCAACCGTTGGGTGCTCTCTTGCACGGAAGAATACGCGAGCGCGACAAATGCCATATCAATATCTATAGTAGAGGATGAGGATTGACGCCAACCCTTGATTGATTACTTGGAACATGGTAAGCTACCCGAAGATCCCCACCACAAAACTGAGGTACGGAGGAGGGCACCTCGCTTTATACACTATAAAGGCACATTATACAGGAGGTCTTTCGACGGTTTATTCTTACGATGCCTTGGCAAGGAAGAAGGTGATCAAGCCATGGAAGAAGCTCATTCGGGAGTGTGTGGTGCCCATCAGTCTGGCCCCAAATTGTATCACCGGATAAAACGAATGGGTTATTATTGGCCCACCATGGTCAAGGATTGTATAGACTATGCAAGGACATGTGAAGCATGCCAACTTCATGCGAACTACATCCATCAACCGCCAGAGCCCTTGCACCCTACAGTCGCATCCTGGCCTTTTGATGCATGGGGACTCGATGTTGTAGGACCATTGCCTAAGTCATCAGGAGGTCACCTGTACATATTAGCTGCAACCGACTATTTTTCTAAATGGGCGGAAGCCATACCTCTCAGGGAAGTAAAAAAGGAAAATGTGGTGAACTTCATCCGGACTCACTTGATATATCGGTATGGTGTCCCTCGCTATATCATCACGGATAACGGTAAGCCATTCTACAATAGTTTGGTGACCCAACTATGCGAGAAGTTCGAGTTCAAGCAATATAAGTCATCCATGTATAATGCGCCAGCCAACGGTCTCGCTGAGGCTTTCAACAAGACGCTTTGCAATTTGTTGAAAAAGGTAATAGAGCGCTCGAAGAGGGATTGGCATGAAAAGATTGGAGAAGCTTTATGGGCATACCGAACAACATACAGGACTCCTACGCAAGCCACTCCGTATTCATTAGTATATGGTGTCGAAGCAGTCCTGCCTTTAGAGCGACAAATTCCATCACTTCGAATCGCTATCCAAGAAGGGCTCACAAATGAAGAAAATGCGCAATTAAGACTTGAAGAGTTGGAAGCACTTGATGAAAAGAGATTGGAAGCTCAACAACGTCTTGAATGCTACCAAGCGCGGCTCTCGCGAGCGTTCAACAAGAGAGTCCGACCTCGATCTTTCCAAGTAGGGGACCTAGTGCTTGCAATGCGAAGACCCATCAACATCTCCCACAAGACTGGGAACAAGTTCACATCAAAATGGGATGGCCCCTATGTCGTGCAAGAGGTCTACACTAATGGTGCTTACAAGATAGTCGACGGAGATGGCCTGAGGGTAGGACCCATAAATGCAAAGTTCCTAAAGCGATACTATGCGTGAAGTATTGAAGTTGCTCCTTGGTAAGAGCTTAAACTGCCCACTAAAAAAAAAAAAAAAAAAAAATCCTGCTAGGTTGAAAACCTTGAAAGAGGCGACCTAGGCAAAAGTTAGGGACCAAAAAAAAAAAAAAAAAAAAAAACAAAAAGAACTTTATTGAACTACGTTATGACTTGATCCCTTTTAGGTACGTAGGCAGCTTGGTATTCGTTACTAAGTTCAGTCACATATGTATTTAAAAAAAAAAAATGATAATAATAAGTCTCTTGAACTACGTTATGACTTGATCCCTTTTGGGTACGTAGGCAGCTTGGTATTCGTTACTAAGTTCAGTCACATATGTATTTAAAAAAAAAAAAAAAAAAGGGCAGCAAGGAAGAAGCAAGCAAACATTGACTTGGAAATAAATGAATTTTTATTAATAAAGAGATAGGTGTCGTTACGTCGTAATGACTACATCAATGAAAAAAAATATTAATTAACCTATCCAATCTAAATGCCTCAACTCCTCTTTACTAGTCTCTAGTAACTCTTGTAGCCCTCTAAGTTTTGCATCATCAGAAGCTTCTAAAGTTGGAGTAGCCTCAATCTTGGAAACCTCCTCCTCAATTTGAGAAATGATCACTTGTTGCTGGGCTAGCTCTGAATCACAGCGGGTGCTCGACGTTGTAAACTCTTCCTTTTACAGTGAAAGCAACTCAAGTTCCTTCTTCAATTCAATCTCTCTAGCTAAGGCCTTGTCTAAGTTCGCCTTGATTGCAACTTTTTGATTGATCTTAATGGCTTCCAAGTTGAGGGCAAGAGTGAGACGATGCTGAGCGTCGGCGAGCTTCTGTTCCTTGTCTTCAAGTGCGATGCCTTGTGAAAGAGCATGATGGAGGGAAGAATATCGGTCTGCATCATCCATATACTTCGAAATACGCTCTCTTAAAGGAGTTACATCCAAAACTTCCATTTGTGCGATAACTTGGAGAATCTTCTCGACCCCATCCCTAAGTGAAGTCATCAAAGTAAAAGGGGTTTTGACGACCTTCTCAATTAGGTCCCCTCCTAATGTTTTCGCACGCTGTCGATCGGCCTTCAAAATCAAATCATCGGGTTCAAACTTTGTGACAGTTGAAGTGGTCGGGATGCTTGCACTACACATGATGGATTTATTTCGAGTCACGTCCCTTGAAGGCATGTGAATAAGGTCGAAAGAAGGAGTGGCCTTAGTCTTCCCCGAACATGATGGGTCAATTGCCTTAGTAGCCAAATCAAAGGCTGTCGGACCTTGAATGGAAAACTCGCTTGTAGAAGGGCTAGTGGGACCTGGTGTACACTTCTCTCCTGCTCTTTTCGAAGGATAATTGTCATCCTGCATTGGAAGAATACCAAGATTGTCATTCTCAAAAAGTTCTTGGATACCAGAAATAGCTTCAAGGTCATCGTGAAGGAAACAAAGGTCTTTAGTGGGTTCAAGATCAAAATCATCAAAAAAGGAATTAAGACTCACTTGTCCACTGCCACCTGAAGGGTTGGGAAGCGAAGCCATATCGACACCACAGTCAGTCGCTTGGATGGCCCCCTCATGATCCAAGTTCTTGCTGGGATTATCCCTCTGCCTTTTGCGTCTCCAATGAGAATCTGAGTTGCCACTATTCCGCTCAGAATCTGACGCATCCCTACCCTTGGTCACCTCCATGTCTTGAGTCGTTGGGACTATGCAAGAAGGCCCACGCTTAGGAGAATGTGCCTTGTTCACGCACGCTTCTTCTAAAGACTCATCAGTAGCTTCCAAAGTCCCAAAAGAGGGCTTCCCATCGCTTCGGCGCTTCACGGGCTCAACTACTTCATTGGGCTGTTTTATTTTGAGTCTTATCTTGCTTGGGTTAACATTCCCAATTGGTTGCTCAGCTTTACTAGAAAAGAAACCATCAGATCTTCTAGCCCACCAATTCACATAGTCCTTCGTGCACGGAGCCCCGTGCTCAGAGGGGCAGGCAGGGATCAAGAACTTGGAATTGGTAACAAGGTGAAGACATTGGCGCCAGAAACATACCACTTGCTCTAAGGTGACGGTGCGAAAGTCCTCATTACGCTCCTTAGGGATGTGTTGAGTGAAACCGAACTGTCGACCAAAGCGATGAGGACTATATGGTTCAACTATACATATGCTTCCACGACGAGAGGCCAAGTAGCTGGGGCGTTGGCTAATGAAGTAATCTGCATAAGAGCTAGGTAGCTTGTCATCATCCACCAGAATCTCTCGATGGCCTTTAAAAAGGCCCAAACGATGAAACTTGAAGCTACTGACGGCATGAAATAGCTTACGAGCTGTAACCTCGTCATAATGCTTGGCCGCACCTTCTCCGGAGTATCTAAACATGCGTGGAACAGCCTTGGAGCGAGACCCTTCAAGTTCAAAGTGAGTGTCAAAGTATTCGGCCAACCAAGCACTCAAGTAGTGTGCAGGAAAAGTGGCATCACATTTACTAGGAGTCTTAGAAGACACGATCTCATTCAAGCCCTTATAAATGTTGGCCAAGACTGGGACTGCAAGACAGTATCTCTTACCACGAGCCATCGCACTTGCGCTCTTGAAAACACCAGGTCTGATTAAGTTTGGTCCCCCGTCGGGAAGAGCGAACTCACACAGCCAACACGAAATCAAAGCAGCTAACCAAGTCTCTTCTATAAGCCTTCTCTCCACTTTGAGCACATTGAATGGAGCCTCATCTTCTTTAGTCAGAATTCTGGGGGCATCGATCTTGCCAGAGGGGTTATGAGATTGCTTGCCTCTTGCATTCCTCTTTAGTGACCTTCTAGTTGGTGGTTTTTGATATTTAGACCCGCCACGGAACCAAAACTTCACCCATGCGGCCGTAGTAACCAAGTGCGGACTGCCAAGCTCAAGACTCAAGTGATGGAAGGCAGCAAATAGAGGACGACAGCATGAGGGGAGAGATGATATTTCTTTCGAGTTTGGGACGACCTCTTCATAAAATGAAGCGTACACAGGGAGTCCGCCGATTGAATGCAAATCCCATAAGCTAATGGAGACCTCCCCAACAGACGTATGCAATGTGTTTGTAGCTGTACACCAACACTCTAGGAAGGCTTGCAAGACGTGGGGGTTCCGATCATACGTGAATAATGATGCAAGGAGCGGCTTGTAAAGATTGGCATCGCTTAAGACTTCAGTATTGCGGCTCAATATGTCTTCTAGCCACTCCCAATATTTGGGGAGGTAGGAAAACTCACCCTTATATTGGAGCGGAGGGGTCTTGGAAGAAGGTAGGGCCCATTGCACTTCTCCTGCACTTATTCGACGACCAAGGAGAGGAAATGGATCAACACGGTCCGCGGTTGAGTGAAGGTTGGAGGCCAAAGTAAACGTCCTCGAAACAACATGTGAATCCTTTCTAGTCGGGTCATGTAGTTCATGAGATGATTCGACCCACCATTGAGATAGACTCGGAGGGCGAGGAATGGCTGTAGACGATGAGGAGATACTGCTACCAAGTGGATGGACTTTCAAGACAACGCCTTGCTCCAAGGGTTCGTCCGCAGAGCGCAAGAGAGTGATAGATCTGTCATTAGGAGTCCTCGACGAGTCGTAAAAGAAGACCATGATGGAGCACACTTGAGGGCAGCCACTTGGAGAAGAAGAAGCTCGTAGAGGTCACGACTTGAGCAAACGTAGAAGAGTCACAAAGTCGGGCAAAGGGTTGGCAAGTCTGAATCACCTGACAGCAAACCAAAGGAAAGGATGAATCCCTTTTTCATTCAAATGCTCTTTACTAATAAATTTATAAAATAAATAAGTAAAATGAAATAAAATAATAATAACAAAAAAAAGAAAAAGAAAAAAGAGAGTATGTGTGGTCATGGCTTATTAGAAAAGAAGGCATGTGGCGTTGAGACTAAAAACCACAAGCAGGCCATATTAACATTCAAGCGCCTAAAGTAGTATTAACACACAAGTGAAGTTTGCATGTTGTATACTAAGTCTAAAGGTCATGTGTATCGTGGCTTATTAATCATTAAATACGGTATTCAGATTCAAACTCATTAACATGCAAACATTGTGTGCAAGTGTTGAAATAGCCATATGATGGACACGTAGAGGCTTGCATTAACATGCATGTGAAGAGGAGGACACGTAGAAGCTTGCATGTCCATTATCCAAACTTGGAAAACCATGTTATAGCTTTTGGTTATTAGGCGTGGCATTGAAACTCAAGGCTACAACGAAACCATGTGTCCGCATGGGGGCATTGAAGCTTTAGGCGTGTATTTAGTGGGCACCTTGGTTGTCACGTGAAGATGTAGGCCGCAGCACAAAGTCTAAGAGGAAGGCAGCAGCGCAAAGTCCAAGATGAAGCTGCCGATGCTCGAATCCGCAAGACGTTGAAAGAAGAGGAGTGTAGTTCAAAGATGAAGCAGAAATCTCACTGTAGTATTGCCTCCAAGAGATAAAAAATTGGTGCTTCAATCCGATATGTGGCTCTCTCAATGCTCCAGCGCCAACAGCCACAAGGTGGAAACGACGGATACACGAACAGAGCTACGCGCCTATGGTTGTGGAACAAAGGCAGTGACGAAGGCAGTGAGAAGGATGCGCCTATGAAGCTCTCGCAATGATAGAAGTACACACCGATGAAGCTCTCGCACCACAAAGGCAATGGTGAAGGCAGTCAGAAAGGTGCACCGATGATGGTCTCGCACTGATGAAAGGATGCGACAACGAAGCTCTTGCACTGATGATCGCGAGACGAAGGCAGTGGCAAAGGGAGTCAGAAAGACGCACCTATGGTCATGGAACAAGGGCTCAAACGAAGGGAGGAACAAAGCTCTGGACTTAGCGTCGACTCGAGAAGGTTGATCAATGACGAAACCGCTAAGGCTTCGGCGCCAACAGCTGCGAGGTGGAGATGACGGATACGCGAACAGAGCTACACGCCTATGGTTGTGGAACAAAGGCAGTGACGAAGGCAGTGAGAAGGATGCGCCTACGAAGCTCTCGCAATGATAGAAGTACAAACCGATGAAGCTCTCGCACTACAAAGGCAATGGTGAAGGCAGTCAGAAAGGTGCACCGATGATGCTCTCACACTGATGAAAGGATGCGACGACGAAGCTCTTGCACTGATGATCGCGGGACGAAGGCAGTGGCAAAGGGAGTCAGAAAGACGCACCTATGGTCATGGAACAAGGGCTCAGACGAAGGGAGGAACAAAGCTCTGGACTCAGCGTCGACTTGAGAAGGTTGATCAATGACGAAACCGCCAAGGCTCCGGCGCCAACAGCTGCGAGGTGGAGATGACGGATACGCGAACAAAGCTACGCACCTACGGTTGTGAAATGAGGGTAGTAAGTGTGATCCGTTGGATACTTAGACGAAGGGCAGAACAAAGCTCTGGGCTCAGTGCCGACTCAAGGAGTTTGATCAATGATGAAGCCGCCAATGCTTGAGTTCGTTGCACACCAAGGGGAGAAGAATATGACGCCACGATTTGCTTTGAGCCTTAGCGAATGGCACAATGGAGGTAGTCGAAAAAAGAGCAATTGATGACCTGCATAGGGTAAATCAAGTCGTTCAACACAAAATAATAATAAGGAAAATACAAAGACAAGCACAAGAAAGAATGGAAAAAGAAGAAGGATGCCTGCTACGGCTGAAGAAAAAAAAAATAACTCAAGAGAAAAAAACGGCGCTCAATTGCCTCTAACTCATAAAACATCACCTCCTTTTATAGAGTTGATACTCGCAGGGAGCCCTAGTGATTCGCAAGAGGGCGGCTAAAAAAAAAATAAAAAAATAAAATGCTTGCCGAGCAAGACAACTTCAACACTAACTCTACTAAGGAGACCAACGTGGGCTTGCGGTAATAAAAAATTTAAAAAAAAAAAAAAAAAAAAAGGGTCTTTTGTGCAATCAAAGCCCACCAAGGCGTCAGCTGTCTAAAAAAAAAAAAAAAAAAAAGAAAGACAAGTTGAAAATTCTTCTTATACGTGGATGAACTGTCAACGGTCTAAATCCTTCATGTATGTAAAAGGAGGTCTTGCTTTCCGTGAACTTAGTCCAAATTGAGATTAATGAAATACTTCAAGCTCCGTCTTCCTTGCATCAGAAAGATGCAAAGCCGAATCTTGAAGTGGGGGCATTTGTAGACATCCAAATTTTATGATGAATTCACAACTGTCCGATTGTTCATGGTAAAATATTTGCGATCAAATTAATCTCTAATTGATGACGTGGACAATCAGCAAATGAAATCAAGTCACATGGCAAAATCAAATGAAAAAAGCCATATGGCAGCGTCAGAAGAAAAGACCTATATGGAAAGTTCTTATTAAATGAAATATCAAATTAAATTCATATATAATTCAACTCTCAATAAATGCTGAGAGAAAATTATAAATTAAAGACCATTAAGTTGCCTATAAATAGAGGCTTCTCATATGAGAAAAGGAGAACACTTAGAGAGAAAATATTACTGACACTCTGCCAAAATAGAGAGTCATCTCTAGAGTTCACAAGAATTCCATTGTTCATCAAGGCCCATTCCTACTTCCTCAAATCAAAGTGGGAATTCTCATTTAATCTAGTTCGAGATCAAGCCAACGGCCCTCACATCAAATCAAGCACATTCAACTACTCATTCAACTTGGAGACATCAAAGCACGATTCAAGATCAAGCCTCATAGCCCCTTTGGATCGTAACGTTTCTTGGAGATCGAATCAGAGGAATTTATTGTACTCTTTCATTGTAAAGATTCACACAGAGGATTGTACTCACATATATACAAATACAAATTGATTATTTGTTACACTATTTCGTGATCGTGTGATTCTTCTTTTACGAAATTTGTGTGTACACTTGCATTTTGTCTGATACAGAATTATTTGCATCAGCCGGTTTTTTTGCTAAAAGTTCCATGGTATTATGATCACCTATGTAATCACTTTCATTCATTCGTGTACTATTAAATTTATCCAATAATAATTGTACATGTGTGTCATATCTTGGTCCATATTTAGCTTCTAATGCTTCCATCAATTCCTTAGCAGTTTCATTATCTTCAACTAAAGGTAACATAGAAGTTTTAGCAAGTGAGTCACCCACTTCCCAATTATCTTTGGCTTTAATTCCCTCATTGTCATTTTTAACTATTGGTGTAAGCTTTGTCGTTGACAATGTATATTAAGTCCTCTCATGCGTCAATAAATATTTTATATGACGCTTCCATGATCGGAAATTAATGCCATTAAGATTTTCAATACGATTAGAATCAAATGAGGTTTTAATTGCCATTGCAGAGTAAATATAGCACCAAAGAAATATATTTAAAAATGTGTTTAATGCAATAACAAAATAGAATTAATAAACACACTAAACTCTTTATTATATAAGCAAATTAAATACAATAAAAATACTTATATTGTCTTTGTTAAATATAAACACACCAAACTGGAAAATTAAAAAGTATAATAAAACAAACTTATATATAAGCACACTATTTAAAATGAAATAATAAAACTATTACATATAACAACGCTTATAGTCATTCATGTGTCCCTTCCAATATGCTCTTCTTGGGTTTTGCCACAAATATCCTCTAGATGATTCTACGTACCTTCTCTTGTATTGTGGGGAACTCAAATTGCATCTTTGTCTTGTGGACTTCGATGACTATCCTCTCTCAAAATTGCTAAAATTTATTTTCCTTTTGTAATGAGGATTAGGAATACCTTTTACTAGTTTATCCTTTGAATTTTGGTCGGTTTGTGCTTGAAACCATGGATAAACTTCTCTGTAATAATTGTTGGTGCGGTAACTATTTTCAAAGTCAAGAGAATCTGCCAATTTTTTTCTTTCAAGTCTGGAGACTTAGGATAATCACGAATTGGACTCCAAGTGAGGCTTGCTGGTGGGCTTGATTCAAGCCTTGAATAACTCCAAGTTTTTATTGCTTTACGTGGTGGACTAGGAAGTGGTGTTTAAGGCCTAACTGTTTTCCTGGCAGTTTGTCTAACACGTGGGCCTACCTTGGATTGAATAAAAGGCTGATTAGGATTAGTATATGCTATAGTTTCAGATTGCTTTGGAGTCAATTTTGCAAACTCAGCAAAGACAAAATCACTCAATGATTTGTTCAGATCTAAATTAGAAGAACGTGAAACGGTGTCTTTTTGAAGTGGTGCTTACTGGGTTTGATGCTTATAGCGATGTTCTTCTAACTGTTCTTCTTCTCCACTCCTCTGGTCCTCTAACACAGATTCTTTGGCATCAACTTCTCCAAATATTGCAGTTTTCTCAACCAAATCTGAAATTTCAGATGGGTCACTTGCAGATGGGGTTACTACAATATGGTAATAAAGTCGATCTAGATTTTCCGGGACAATCCAAAAATGGGTATTTTCTTGTTCTTCAATTTCCAAACCGTTGATCTTAGATTGCTGTGGATTCAGTGTTTCTTCTTGTATCTTTTCTTGTTCAGTATAAGAATCCCAATATTTGTCTTGAAGAACAAAATTTTCATGTACTTTATGAATATCACTGGTGAATGGTAAACTGCCAATTCTCACTTAAAACGGTGGTTCATCAGGATAGGCAATGTTTTGATGATAATTATAATAAGACACTGATGTTACTGAGCCTAATACCTATCTACGAATTATTTGAAAAATTAATTTCAAGAATTTGATAGAATGATTATAAGTTGTGGGTGAGGGTGGTGGTCGTTGTTGTGGTGGTGGTGTGTTTTTTCTCTCTGAAACCATTGGCTCTGATACCACTGTTAGTCCCTTCTTGTATATGGTAATGTCGTTAGATTGGGAATCATCTACACCAACACAGAGAGAGAAAATTATGTAACGTAACAATGAACCAGGAGCGCCAATATTTATAGACGAGCCCCAATATTTATGGAGGTAACAATGAATGAGGAGCCCTAATATTTATAGACTTCCCGTATCTTTTGAGAAGAGATATGTTTATTTATTAAGAGTTGTATCTTATTTAAAAGACACATTATTTCTATAAATAACTTACTCTAATGCTTAATTGATTCTTTGTTGCTGGTTAGTGAAGCAACACCATCAATCAAGTGGGTGTTATTATATAAGTGAGAGTGCATTATATTATGGTGTGATCATCTACTACTATTATATACAAACAGAAACAAGAAAAGCTTTTTGACCTGATGAAGTTTCCATTCAAGTTTGGAAGTGCTTGGGTGATGTGGGTGTAAAATGGTTGATGGATATATTCAATAAAATCTTAAGTGATAATAAAGAGTAATTCTACAGTACCCCAAAAAAAAAGGGGGGGTACGGTACCCATTAGTAGGTAACCTGTTATACCAGGTTACTTTTTTCTCACATTTAACGGTTTCATTCTCACATTATGCAGTTTCAACATCACATGTAACAGTTCTTTTCTCACATTTGATGGTTCCCTTACTTTTTTCTCACATTTGACGGTTCCATCCTCACATTATGCAGTTCCAACATCGCATGTGACAGTTCTTTTTTCACATTTGGTGGTTCCCTTACTTTTTTTTCTCACACTTGACAGTTCCATCCTCACACTGTGTGGTTCCAACATCACATATGACAGTTCTTTTGTCACATTGAGTGGCTCCCTTAATTTTTTCTCATAATTGATGGTTCTATTCTCACATTGTGTAGTTCCAACATCACATGTGACAGTTCTTTTCTCACATTTAGTGGTTCCCTTACTTTTTTTTTCTCACATTTGACGGTTCCATTCTCACATTATGCAATTTCAACATCACATGTGATAGTTCTTTTCTCATATTTGATGGTTCTCTTACTTTTTTCTCACATTTGACGGTTCCATCCTCACATTGTGCAGTTCTAACATCACATGCGACAGTTCTTTTCTCACATTTGGTGGTTCCCTTACTTTTTTTTCTCACATTTGACAGTTTCATCCTCACATTGTGCGGTTCCAACATCACATATGACAGTTCTTTTGTCACATTGAGTGGTTCCCTTAATTTTTTCTTATACTTGATGGTTCCATCCTCACATTGTGCAGTTCCAACATCACATGTGATAGTTCTTTTCTCACATTTGGTGGTTCCCTTACTTTTTTCTCACATTTGACGGTTCCATCCTCACATTGTGCAGTTCCAACATCACATGCGACAGTTCTTTTCTCACATTTGGTGGTTCCCTTACTTTTTTTTCTCACATTTGACAGTTCCATCCTCACATTGTGCGGTTCCAACATCACATATGACAGTTCTTTTGTCACATTGAGTGGTTCCCTTAATTTTTTCTTATACTTGATGGTTCCATCCTCACATTGTGCAGTTCCAACATCACATGTGACAGTTCTTTTCTCACATTTGGTGGTTCCCTTACTTTTTTCTCACACTTGACGGTTTCATCATCACATTGTGCGATTCCAACATTACATATGATAGTTCTTTTGTCATATTGGGTGGTTCCCTTACTTTTTTCTCACACTTGAAGGTTCCATCCTCACATTGTGTAGTTCCAACATCGCATATAACAGTTTTTTTTTCTCACATTTGGTGGTTCCTTTACTTTTTTTTTCTCACATTTGACAGTTCCATTCTCACATTGTGCGGTTCCAACATCACATATGATAGTTCTTTTGTCACACTGAGTGGTTCCCTTAATTTTTTCTCATACTTGATGGTTCCATCCTCACATTGTGCAGTTCCAATATCACATGTGACTATTCTTTTCTCATATTTGGTGGTTCCCTTACTTTTTTCTCACACTTGATAGTTCCATCCTCACATTGTGCAGTTCCAATATCACATCTGGCAGTTCTTTTGTCATATTGGGTGGTTCCCTTACTTTTTTCTCACACTTGAAGGTTTCATCCTCACATTGTGCAGTTCCAACATCACATGTGACAGTTCTTTTCTCACATTTGGTGGTTCCGTTACTTTTTTTTTCTCATATTTGACGGTTCCATCCTTACATTGTGCGGTTCCAACATTACATATGACAGTTCTTTTGTCACATTGAGTGATTCCCTTAATTTTTTTCTCATACTTGATGGTTCCATCCTCACATTGTGTAGTTCTAACATCACATGTGACAGTTCTTTTCTCATATTTGGTGGTTCCCTTACTTTTTTTCTCACATTTGACGGTTCCATCCTCACATTGTGCAGTTCCAATATCACATATGACAGTTCTTTTCTCACATTTGTTAGTTCCCTTACTTTTTTCTCACATTTGACGCTTTCATCTTCACATTGTGTAGTTCTAACATTACATTTGACAATTCTTTTGTGGTTCCCTTATTTTTTTTTCTCATATTTGACAGTTCCATCGTCACATTGTGTAGTTCCAATATCACATTTGATAATTCATTTGTTACATTTAGTGATTCCTTTATTTGTTTCTCATATTTGATGGTTCCATTTGTGAGAGACGGGGGAAAATTTTGATGCTCTCAAAAAAGAGATTTGGGTGCTTTTTCAAAACACCTCTCTTTTTGGATAAGTTGTGTGGAGTCGCCACTTATTTTTTATACAAAAAAAAAAGAAAAAAAATTAAATACAACTTTACATGTCTAAAATATTTCATTATCATTAATTGAATAAAAATACAAACTTGATAGATTGGATATTACAAGGCTTGGAGTCCTAGTTACAATCTACCAAAGAATTACATGGCTTTTTGTCCTAATTACAATCTACCCAAAAATAAAATTAAAGACAAAGCATAGGTCTAGACAGAGTCTATCTTCTAGACTCTCATGACCAATATACCCTTAATGCATGATATGAATGATATGTTGCATACATGACAAACTTAACCAAAACTAAGTCACATAAATCTATTTATGAATGTGTCCTCTTCTTAAAAAGAAAAAAGAAAAAAAAATTCAAATCTGGTCTTGTGAATAAATCAGATATGTTTTTATTAAATAAAACAAGGTTTTTTTTGCTTAAAAAATATTAGATCTGTTTTGAAGCAAAGTTAAAAAATGGTTTTTCTTGATTTATATGAAAAAAATCAAATATGTTTTATAAATAAGAAAATCTAGATTTGTATAGAGACAAAAATCAGATCTGTTTTTTTATGTAAAATAAAATAAGAAAAAGTTTTTTCGGAAGAGGACTATACTCATGATATAAACCTTCACTACATGCATCAAACATTAAAAAAAATACTACCTAACTTTCAATCCTTTCTTTTAAATTTCAAAATTTGCTATGTTTAAAAAAATTCAGATCTGTATCTAAGGAAGATACAGATAAGTTTTTGTGTTTAAAAAAATTTCAGATCTGCATCTAAGGAAAATACAGATCAGTTTTTGTGTTTAAAAAATTTCAAATCTGCATCTAAGGAAACTACAGATCCAGTATGAAATAGTCATCAATCAAGGCTACTACACCAAGTTTTATGTTTTTTAGGCATTTTCATTAGATCTACGTGTGTGGAAGTGTCCCAAATGACTGTGTTCGACACGGGTATAACCACCCCAACTAAAATGTCTATGTAATTTTGTTTCATAAAATTATTATTGCATTTAGACCCATCTAAAACAAAATAAACATCCCACAAAATTTCCACAATAACAAAAATTACTGATAGAAAAGCTAAAAACAATTAAGCACAGTTGACCAATTTTACCAAAAACGAACAACCCAGTCCTTTTTAAAAAATTTATCAAAATAATTTTGTCCTTGAGAGTTTAGCATTTCGACCATACTGATAAGTGTGAGCCTCATTTGAATCTACAGAGCCTCCACTAACTAAGGCTGAGACAGCCTTAATAGCAATGAAATGTTTTCGCTGTTGAAGACTTATCAGTGCCATAAAGCACTGATCTCTTTGCATTCAGGGTTTAGCAAAATTTATACAAACTCTTCATTCTAAAGCAGTACCAGTATTATATGTGGCTGTACTTTTGTCACATTTAGTGATTCCCTTATTTTTTTTTCACACATTTAATGGTTCTATTGTCATATTAGTCAGTAACAACATCATGTCTAACCGAACTTTTATCACATTCAGTTGTATCCTTATTTTTTTCTCACATTTGACAGTTCCATGTTTACATTAAACAGTACCAACATCACATCTAACCGTAGTTTTGCCACATACAATGGTACCCTTATTTTTTTTTCTCACATTTGACAATTCTATCGCCACATTAAATAATACTAACATCACATATGGTCGTAACCAACCCAACCCAACTCCACTGAATTACCTAATAATCGAAAGTATATATATATAATGAAAAAAAATTTTGACTTGAAGTTTACTTAGGATGCCACATGTACTACTAGTATGCCATGTAACCTAATTTTTTTTTTTTTTAATGAAAAAAAATGTTGATTTGAATTTTTTTTTCATTGGTAAGCTTCTCATCTCTCTCTCTCTCAATGAGTCTTCATATCCTTTTTGCCCTCTTTGCATTTGAGATATTTTAATATGTTTTGAAATTCTATACTTCGTATTTTGATAATAAAAAAATATTGGATTGTATAAAGAGTCTTAGTGTCTACTAGTCTCTCGCTCTCTCTACCTTTCCAAGTAACTCTTTGGCATGGATGGCTCAAATTGTCATTGTTTATCAATTTTAATAAAACCAATGACTGTGATTTCATATAAGTTCCAAAATATAAGCATTGTGGTCTTAGGGTTAGAGAAATGCTTTATATTATTATTTTTTTTTTTATAATAAGATTTAAGCGCAAATGGGTCAAAATATGTTTCATCATTCTATGCCCAAAAAAATCCTTAAGCAAACATAAGAAATTAAATCAAAAGGATATAAAAGATGATTCATGACCTAGCATAGCTTTTGAGCTCAGTGAGCTTTGATGAAACCTCCCATAAACCTTCAATATGTGCTTAACTGTTTACAAAAAATGCTATAGATTTGACACAATTCTTTGGGAACTAATATAAGACACCAATACAATAATCTACTGATAACTCTTGCACCATTACATAGTGTAATTAAAAAATCCGATAGCTCTATTTTTTAGCACTTTAAACAATTTAGAACGTTGTTATTTATTATCCTTTGAAAGCACTGGCTCTGTTGCCAACTTGTATCAAAAAAGTTCCAACAAGTCCTCCTACAAAATAATTAGACGTGTAATTAAAAAGTATTCCGCAACAGT
Source organism: Quercus wislizeni (assembly GCA_023055345.1). Lineage (NCBI taxonomy): Eukaryota > Viridiplantae > Streptophyta > Magnoliopsida > Fagales > Fagaceae > Quercus > Quercus wislizeni. The sequence continues at coordinate 39,601 of JALGQJ010000015.1, forward strand.
GGAACCAAATCTTAATATAATTCTCTCTTCTAAAATAGAAAAACAAAACAAACATAAAATTATTAGGCATACCTGTATAAGTGCAGCAATAGTACAAAATGAATTCTGCAAGGAAGGAGCCGAATCTTGAAATAATTCCTTATTCTAAAAGATGAAACCAAAGGCATACAGGAGGCAAATCTTGAAATAATTGCCGCATACAAAACTAATTGCATAACCATTCAAAGAAAATAAAATGGGCATATTCCATACAGATATTTCAACAAAACCAGTCATTGCACAAGTCCAAGTAGTTCAACGTCTATATTGTTCTCTATCTCAAGTGCTTGGGATCAAATTAGAAAAAAGAAACCTAGTGTTGGTGGAAGATTGTATGGTTCACCAAAGCCATCCCAAGGCATGCTTTCATCACTTGGCTGGCTATTAGGAACAATCTCTCTACCAATGATAGGATTGCTAGTTGGGGAATAACATGTGATCTTTTATGTTTGTTATGCAGAGGAAGCTTTGAGAATAGAGATCAATCTTTTCTTTGAGTGCCCCTTTCTAAAGGACTTTGGAGGAAAATTAGGAAATGGTCTTATCAAGATAGGTTTGATGAAGACTAGCATAATCTTATCAATTGTGCTGCAACAAATTGGAAAGGGTAAAAGGTTGAGTGCTGACTGCAGCATATTGGGTTTTAATGCGTGTATATACCACATATGGGTACAAAGAAATGCTATAAAGTGTTTGGGAACTATTAAAACAGAGGATCAAATTGCTGGTCTTATAAGGAAACAGGTGTAGGCAAGGATTGAAAGTAAAGGACCATATCCTAGATCTAGTATCAACACCAAAATATGTATCAGGTGGGGTATTTCTGATGTTGTATTCAAGTCTAAGGATTTGATTGGAAAGGCAGAATTCTGGCTAGCTCTTTATTACTTGTTGGTAAATTAGTCCTAGTTAGCTGTGAAGTATATTTGTAATTTTTTTTGTAAATAGATTGTATCGTGCAAACGTGCACCTAGTTGTGTTCTTTGAGTTTTGGTTACTTTGATGTAGTTTCTGGTTGTAGCCTTTGGCTTGCTAGCTACTTGGCAGCTTCTTAGATTTGAATGAAGCAACTCCAGATGAAAACAACACTGAAACAAGGTTACTAAAAAACTCATAACATTTCATCCCTTAAATACCCAATTTTTTAACTAAGAAAAAATATAAATTTTCCAAAAGCAACTTTGATTTGAACCCCCCCTTCTTTATCCCTCAAAAGATTAAACTTCACCCTCAATGCAACTATTTAACTCAACCGACGCGATCTTATCAACCGGAATCAAGTAAAAAAAAAAATCATCTTTCTTTTCTATTGAGTAGGTTTCCTAGCAACCAAACACAGGTCAGTAAAAGAAAGCTAATTAATATCAATCCCCCATATTTGTTTCCCCTCTGCTAAACCTTCATATCCAAAATCCCTAGTTAAACAATCAAAAACCCTAACTCCCACATTTCTAAACACATAAAACAAACACGAAGACCTAACTTTTAATAAGCAATATATCAGATATGATAAAGCAATCACCTTTCACAAGGAAAAAAAAGAAAAAAAGAAGAAGATAAAAACGAAGGCTTTGCAATTTTTGTACCTTAGAGAGTTTGAGAAGATTGTTCTATCGGAGATCTGGTGTTGAGAGAACAAGGAGAGAAGGATTTTTTTTTTTTTGGAGAAACATGGTGAGCGAAGGATTTGGTTATATTATTTTTGGTTTTATACGCTAACTTGCTGTACCAGTAACTGGTTTCCCACTAAAATCGAATAAAAGGTTAAGATTAAAAACCATTAAATTTGATGGTCAGGATTTGTATGGGTACCGTACCCCCCAAAAAATAATAGGGGTACAGTAGAACGACCCGATAATAAAATGCATATACAAGTGTTGGATAAGCACTTAATATCCATATACAACAATTTTCTAAAAAAATTATCCATATCCAACATAAACGGAAAAGCTTTTTATGTTTTGTTTTTCCTCTCTCCATATATTAAAGCCCTTAGATCTGGTTGATTTCACAATGGCTTAAAAGGCCTAATAGTCAACTAATGGGATTTTTGCCAAGGCTGCCTTCCTCGATCCTCATTTCAACATAGGATGAATCGCAATTAATGTTGCATGCAGGTGATTGGAGTGAAAAATGTTAAACTATATTAATTTAAATTAAAACAATCTGTGTTTTTGGATATTACAGATCACCACACAAATTTTTTTTGAATAAAATTAATTAACTTTGATAATCTCTAAAAAAATTCTCTAACTTGAATTTTTATTAATTTGTTTTTTTAATTAAATTTGCACAATATATAATTTTTTTTATTGAACTTTTTGTGTGTTACACGTACTGATGACTAATTATTAATAGTAGAAGAAAGTTTATGGAATCAAATAAATCATTGTCAATATTTCCAGCCTCCAAAGAAGTTTGGATTATTTACCATTTAGTTGTGGAGGTGTGCTGAAGGAGAAAATTAAAACAAATAAATGCTTGACTGTGACTGTGATTGCATAATGGTGCTTCTTAAAATTAAAAAAAAAATTTATTATTATTATTATACAATTTAAATTTATAAGGTGCCCTCACAATGATGACTCTTCACTATCAAACGAAACACTAAGGAATCAAAAAATCAGAGGAAAACATTTACATATAACCAAATTCACATGCAAGGGAAATATATCAATTCTTGTGGAAGATACACCACTATGAAAGCATGTCTAACAATATTTAATCATTAATTCTCAAACCATAAGCATATAAAATATATCAAATTTAAGGAAATTAGCTTAAACTAAAGCAACAAATACATACTTGTAAGGTTGTAGGTGTCGTTGGTAGGAGAAGGAAAGACTAAATAAAAAAACCGTACAATTGGTAGGAGAATGAAAAAAATACACCAAATAACCGCGTGTGTATATATACATACTTCCCCTAAAAGGAGTCCACGTATAAATAAAATACCCTTAAAAAAAAAAGAGTCCATGAGGTGTATGTAATATCAAAAAGGATATAGACATTTTCAAGAATTAGAAAAGATATAGATAAACAATAACAACTCGTTAATTTAGTTTTTTTTATTCAAATTGATTACATCTCTCTTAGGTATAGTAGTTGTATGCCACCAACTATCTAAATTTAACTTTTTAAAAAGAAATTTAATAAATTTTCTGCAATTTTGTGCAACCACTTAGCGTAACAACAACTTCTAAGCCCAATACCAAATAATCGTGTGTGTGTATACATACTCCACCTAAAAGGAGTTCACATAAAAATAAAATACCCTAAAAAAAAAAAGTCCATGAGGTGTATGTAGTATCAAAAAGGATATAGACGTTCTCAAAAATTAGAAAAGATATAAATAAACAATGATTACATGTTAATTTAGTTTTTGTTATTCAAATTGATTATGTCTCCCTTAGGCATGGGCGGTGCTACATTAAGGCCAGAGGGTTCAAATGAACCCCCTAACTTGGCCTAAACAAAAATTTTATATATAAAATTTTTAAATTTTTTTTTAAAATTTTAATTCCTTAAAATAAAAATTTGAACACCTTAATTCTAAATTTTGTTTGAACCCAACTGAAATAATCTTGTATATGATTACCCTAATTTAATTTCACAATATTTTTACAATATTATGATGTCAGTTGTAACTGCTTTTTATCTGGACCCATAACTAACAAAAAATTTTATCTACCTTTAACAATTGGTCACCTAGATTTTGTTGTGAAAATTTTTTGAAAGCATTGTGTCAGTTCCCAAAATTTTGCTCATTCATTAAAAAAGATATATGAATATTCTTTCAAGGATTTTGGCTTACTTGGTAGTTGACAGTGAAATGAAGTTGTTTTTCCTTCCACTTTTTCTTTTTCATTAACAAAATAATTACATCACTTATAACTAACAAATCTATATCTATATTTGTAATTTTTTCCTCATTCTCTCTATCTCGCTTTCTCCCTCCTATTTTTTTCTTGGTTTTTCTTTCTATCTCCAATTCTAAGAGAGTGATTATGTTTATGGTTTAGAAGTCATCCAATTCAAAAGTAAAAACTTATATCAATTACAAATTTTTTTCTTAATTTCACATTTTCTCCTAGTCCTACTCCTAAGTGTGTTATTAGTCTTCTCATTCTTTCTCATATATTTTTGTACAATTGATATTACATATAAATATAATAAGTTATTATTAATTTGACAAAAATTTATGATTAGCAATTTAATTATATTAGTTTATGCATTCAATAGTTGTTATCTTACCTATTTTATAACTGTTTTAGACTATTGTATAATATAGTTGTATTGTATACTAAATTGTATGTAGAATATTATTTTAGATTATTATATTATGTATGAAAGTTGTATCTATAGAAAAAAATATTAATCATTTAATTTTTTACTGGCCTCTCATGACAAATGATAAATTCCTAACTCTGCCATTACTGACACCCCTAGAAAAAAAATCTTGAAGCTGCCACTGCTCTTCATTAGGTACATAATGCAAAAGCAACAATGGATTCCTTCAATATCCCCTAAAGTCATTAATTAATTTAACACTAGCAACCAGGAGTTCTGACTGCAAACTGCTGAATGAAGTAGTTAATTCACATGCATAAAATACAAAAAACCACATCAGCCTCAAGGGAGAGACAAGTTCCATAGTCACTTCTTACATTTTAACTAAACTTAGTAAACATAAAAACATTTTAATATGACCAGTTCTCAGCCTTATTCATCTTCAGTCTGCTCCATTTTTCACCAGCTTCAATTAGAGAAGGGAAAGCCTGCAGGAGATTCAATGAAAAATCACTATATCATATCCTAACGTAGACGTTTGTATTCAATGAATATCTCGTAACACGTTTACAGGTTTGTGATTCTAACCAATTGTGAGACATCAGTTACATGTATTAGGAGTGTGTACGGTCAGATTGGGTCGGATTGAGGTTTTTTTTTTTTCACCAGATGTATAAGATAATTCTTAGTGCAGCAGTGCCCTTATTAGAACATATCATGCATGGGAAATGCATTTCAAGAAGATTTTGTGACTTGTGACGCCTCACATTCTAAAACAGAATCAACACAAAATATAACTTCCTTTTAAGTGTTACTACTTACCCTAATCTAAGAGATGTATCAGAACTATCATCCTCTGGAGGAGGACCGCTGTTGCAGCTACAGACATTGGTGACAGACTGATCCGATGACATGCCTTCTTCTTGGATCATGATGTCCGAGTCCACAAGACTGGATCTTTTTCCCTTGGACAACATCATCATCTGCAATTCAAAAATCTCATCCATCATTTCATAGATGATGGCATGTAAAGGGGCTGCTAAAAGACGCTAATTCATCTAAGGGTTTGAGAAAATGTAAAAACTTGCAGTTTATATCTTTTAAAATAACACTCTACCCTTAAGGCAACTACATATTTTTTTCCTGCTCTTCCTCGTCGTCTAATTGGTATGGTACAGTAAATAGCCATTCTCTCAAGCTATATGGTATGAATATGGAAATTTAATTAATAGAAGAAGAAGAAGAAGAAGAAGAAGAAGAATATTTTGTCACAGTTTGCAAAGGCATGTTATGTATGTATGTGGTCCTAAAAGTGAAGAAGTTCATGGATTGGAAACCTTAGAAGCGGAATATCATTTATGAATAGAGGTCTACGACACTTAAGAAAGACACATATAATTCATCGCATAAATAAATATATAACACTTAGAAGGCCTAAAAAAAACACGTAGCATTTCTTACCTTCTGTTTTAGTTGCTTGTTCTCTTCCACCAACTGAGATCCCTGCATTTGTAATCAGTAGAAGAATGCGCAAATGAACAAAGGCACCAGTGAAATTTGGACTAACTTAGCTGTCAGTGGTAGTAATAATACATCTTAGAGTAATTAACTAAATGTAGCCTAGATAATAAGCTCGACACACTTCAAGAAAAGAAAAAGAAAAGAATTATTTTCAATATTCAAACATTTTATTCAAGACATCTTTGTCCAATGAAGAAAACACAACCCAGGTTCACCAGATGTCAGCCTAAGTGAACAAACTTTTGCTGGAGAACTTGCTCCGCATATCTAGAAATCAAGCCACAAACAATAAACACAGAAAATTTGAGCTTATAATTACCACCACACCACCTTTCATTTTTGTTTACCTATTCTTGTTTAAGAACGTGCAGATAGGTTGGAGGTTTATAGGAGGTACTAACACTACCATAACCTTCAACAACAATTGAACCATGAAGTTCATCCCATATAATGACAAAAGAAGAAAGGTATATTCTGTCATTATTATTGTAATATATTTTTTGGAATATAATGATTTGGATACAATAATACTGTTTGCTAACCTTTTTTTCAAGTGTACTAATCTCATCCATAATCTTCTCTTCCTGAAAGAAAAGGAAGTTCCATGTCAGTTTATGTTCGTAAGCCCATGCAAAAGAAGTTTAATGCGCACGCCCACACAGAAACTAAGAGAACAAGTAAATTTAGCACAAACCTTAGACTCAAGCACACGGGTAAGTCCGGCTTCAAGAACTTTTTCTAATTTCAGTAAGTCATCTAAATTTAATCCTTGGAGATCCTCTCCTCTCATCTGCCTGTTGTCAAAGGTAATGGAATTAATACCAGAAAATATACGGAGGGGCGATCCTACTAGCAACTGATAATATACCTTAGTTGGTTGGTCTTATCTGCCACTTCCTTACTCAATCTAACGTGGTTACCATTCTCCAGCTGAAAATGAGGAAGAGTTGACAGTTAAAAAAACCATGTAAGGCTTGAAGGACAGGAAATCCCAATATGGTATTCAGATTTACAGTATATGAAATGTTGTCGCTTCCATAACATTTTTTACGAAGCATTACAATGAAATCATTGTCTCATGCATCAAACGTATGCACCCTCCCTCTCAGAATGTATCGACCTTACAACTAGGGATCCACATATTACAAAAGGGAAGATGCATATATTGGATGTTTTTATTCCTTTATGCACACCCCCTCTCCCCCTAAAATACAAAATATCTGGTCAAATATATTACCTGCAGTTCAAGAGAAGGCTGGTCCATTTTTTCAAGGCTATTAGAGTGCAGATGATACCTTTCAAGTATTTCCTTCATACTTCACAAGACGAAAGGATGACATAGTTAGAAGATGGTCCACTCATGGAACTGAATTTCTAAAACATCAAATAGATAATGGATGAGAAGTGAATGTTCTATAACTAAAAAAGACTAGATATATTCTTGACTGAGCATGCATCTATATATAGGTGAAAGGTGATCTTCGCAATGGTCCTTAGAAGTTTGTAAATACCAAGCCTAACAGAATGGGTGATTTAGCTTATAGCAAGCAAACACAAGGACTAAACACTAAAAAATTTCTAACACAGTTTACATTTTCTTAAAGAGTACAATTATATCTATAACAGTTGTTAAGAGTGGGAGATGCCTAGGGTGTCCACGAAGAACCCATTGATGTACGCATTAAGACACTACTCCAACCTAAAGTTCAAACCAATTAATTGGTTTGAAGGATCCACCATATATATATACTCACAACAGGAATTTATTATATATAAGCTTAGCAATCACTAAAGCTTGCAAGCGAGGTAAAGATGTCCCTAGGTTTTAGGTTTATCCTATCCATGTTTGCATTCTCCATGTTAGTGATATTAAGGCCCAAGTCAGTCATACATCAACGGTCTTGATTCATTTTTCCTATACCCACTTGAAGTGTAACAATTGTAACTCTATATATATATATATATATATATATAATTTGTATTCTTCATTAGATTTAGAGTAGTTTACACTACCCTCCCTTAAAGTCTATCAAAATGACACTTCCCCTAATTGTAAATATAAATGACACTCCCCCCTTGAGGTATTTATAATTACTAGGAATCTTGTTTATTGTAACTTCAAGAAAGAGGAGGGGTGAGGGGGGGAGGTATCATTTCATGAAACGTTTAGGGGAGATTTTAGAAAATCTCAAGTAAGGTTGGTATAATTTACCCTAGAACTTAAAAGAAAACAAGTAGCTGCCCAAAGTTTTTCGTTGTAGACGTAAGCCATAAGGCCCAACTGCATTAATTTCCTAAATTTTTAACCCGAGATAAAAAAGGATCTTAATCAAACCAACATGGTTTAACATTGGGAGATCTACCACCATGCACCCTTGACGCGATGGTAACTCCACAAGTATAAGTGCTTGAGGGGGGGAGGGAAGGGCCGGAGTTCAAATTTTCAGGAGAAAGCTCCACACACATTTACACTTAGATTAGACTAGAGTAGAATTTCTATCTTATATATATAATAAATAAAAAATAAATAAATAAATAAAAAACATTGGGAGATCCATAGCCGACCCAACAAATTTGGTATTAAGACTTCTTGTTGTTGTTGTAATCAAACCAACCTGGCAATTCAAGCTAGCACATCCTATGCCTCCCACTAGTGAACCTCAACCCTCTATTGTTGGTCCAATGAGGCTATCTTGGAAAGTATAGAGTAGGAGAGGATCATTATCGGAATCCCTGACTCTAAAGAATCGTTCCTTGAGAAAGATTTTCCTTGCCTGCTTCTTTTCATCCCTAGAGAGATCTATCTTATAGAGCCACAAAATCAAACCCCCTCATCCACAAAATTGGGATTAGATATATGTGCAAATCCCCAACCTCCACTAGTGAACCTCTCCCCTTTATATGAAGAATAATTTTTTGGTCCCTTCTATGTAGTGTTTAGGACATCTCCTTTTCATGTCAAAGACACAGGTTCGAATCTCGTAAGGGATAGGTACTCATTCTCAGCCGCTTTCAGAAGTGTTCATTGTTGAGTAATCGCTCACTATCTGGCTGGAAAAGATAGTTCAAAAGCTTCATTTCATATACTTTATATCATGGTATAAGAGTTATATCTCCCCTTTTCTATCGTGATATCAAATCGATTACAAATCCCATGTACCACTTTTTCCATTTTAAACTTTAATTCTTTTATAAGGAAAATAAAACAAATACAAAACAAGTTGTAATTGGTAAAATATAAAGCGAATCACAAAAAAAATGGTACAAAGGATTTGTATTCATATCAAACTCATGTCTCACCAAAGGCCTTATAGTTGAATTAACACCTCCCCATGCTTAAAGTGCTTGGGGGTTTAGGGAGAAAATGGTTCAAGCTGTTGAGGGATTAACAGCACATTGTAATTATCTCTAAAAACACTCATGTCTCTCATTCTAACACATCAAATTTCCATGCCAAATTAAAGAACAGGTGGGCACAACCGTGTTTAAATTATGCGCTTTATGTCACTTCCACTCCTAGTGTACGTAATGTAAGGATTCTATGTCAAGTAGCTTGGGATAGTTTTAACTTTAAAGGGAGTAGAGAATGACCAATTCACTAATCATTGATTAATGTAGCCATTCTTTTCCAAGTTAAAGGACAATCACGATAACTATAGCCAATTTGTTGGAAATTATTGTTTCTCACGTATAAGCAGCCCCTAACTCCAATGTTTTCCTTTCCTCCTTCTTCTTCTTCTTTTCCCATTTAGATTTATTGTACAATACGCCGGCTAACCCTAAAAAGGTCACCACATAATCAAATATCAAAAGAAGTTAAGTCTTTTCTTGTACATTAGCCTAATCTTGAACATTGATGTCAACTCATAAGTTCAAGGTCGCTTTGATACAATTTGAGGTCTATAGTAAGAACTTCAAATGATATCTTTCCATTTTCTTTACAGCAATACTTTCATTAATATTGCGAGTTCTAATTTTTGTATGTTCTTCTCATTTCTTATTTTTTATTTTGTATATTCTTCATAAAAAATTGTTATATATTAATATTACATGTTTGAATATTATTATCCTTATTTTCAATTTTCATTATTACCATTATATTTTATTAATATTTTGTTATCTTTTAACTATTTTTAATGAATTTTTTGCTCATTTGTGAGATTTTCATCTAAATTTGCTAGTACATTTTGTTTGTTGCTAGTATTATTTAGATTCAATTAATGTTTCTTTTTTGATAAGAAAAGAAACATTAATTGAATCTAAATAATACTATTCTCTCTCTCTCTCTCTCAAAGTTTTTCACAACCAAATTCATATTTTCTAATAAACATTTATAATTAAAGAACATTTATAAAAAAGGATACATTTATAGGATATTATTAACTATATATAATATGGTTATAAAATAATTTTTGAAGTGTAAAGCAATAAAGTCTAATTTATCAATAACACTATTGCCGCTTCACTTAATAAACCTAATAGATATCACTGCGCACCCTTAGTGTGGGGGTCACTCCACAAATATAAATACTTATGAGATGTGGGAGAGTAAGAGTCAGGGTTCAAGTCTCCAGGAGGGACCTTCACACACATATATATTGAGATTAGGTTAGAGTAGAAATTCTATCTTGTAAACACCCAAAAAAAAAAAAAAAAATCCTAATAGATGGATTCACCTAAAACCAAATTAGTGAATATATATATATATATATATAATACTTACCTTAAGAATATCTATGTAAAAAACATGTATTTTGATATTGGAGAGAGAGAGATTTGATGGGTAGAATTTTTTTTTTTAAATGATTGAAAGACTTTTTGAAGTTAGAGAAAGATTTAATGGCATATAGATTTCTTTCTTTTTTAGCTAAACATTAACCACTTTATAAAAAAATAATAAAGCATAAAAACCCCTCCATGGATATGGTATATATTTACTATAGGCTGATAAGTATTATAGGGGACGATATTCTTCCACTTAGAGACCTAAAACAATTGTTTAAGTGACCTAGGGGAAGAACTGACCTGTGTTAAGTTCTTCCACACTTTGATCATATAACTTAACTTGTAGAAATAAACGAAATTAAGAAATACAGTTGATAACAAAAGGAACACTACAACTTCAGTTTTGATAAACTGAAAATAACTACTTTTGGAAATCATTGTAGTACATTCAAATACAACATCATAACCTTCAAAGACATTTTATATTATTCACTCATTTCTTTGGCTTGTCATATTTATTACTGCTCCTAGCTAGGCAATTAGCAAATTGTTAGCATCAAATTAATTTGAGAACCTCATTTTTGTCAAAAGCCTTATAACTTAATTGGCACCATATTGTAACCATCTATAGGAGAAAGGGTTCTAGTTGTAGATTTAGCAACATATTATAACTATCTTTAAAATAAATAATAAAATCTCATCCATTTAAATGAACTGTTATTTTCAAATAAGATTAATAAAAGAATATTCATATATACTATAAATAGTACTTTGGTATTGCTTTTTTATTTTATTTATATATATATAGAGGTATATAGAATATGGTAGAGGACTGAGGGGTGGGGTTCGAATTACAAATATGAAACACAAAAAAAAAAAAAAAAGGCCAATTCTTTGCTAGTTTGCATTTCTTTTGTGAGTAGATAGGAGCTATTTAATAATTTAATAATGCGTAATCAATTTATCATAATTCTTTGACAATATCCAATATGAACTTATGTCTCTTTAACAATTGAATAGTTACAATGGGAAAATGAGGATTTCAACACTAGATGTCTTGGAAACATCAAAAAATAAACCAATTAAGCTACAAAGCTATTGGCATATGGGATTATATCTTCAATTTATGCCCCTAACAATTAAAGTTATAATATTATTTTGATCCTCTAAATTAATACTCGCAAGAAACCATGGCTTCTGGAGGTAAAAAGATTCTCAAGTTCTGAATCAAAATGCTCACAAACAGCCAAACTAGTCTAGTCAACTCAAACACTGGACTGCCTTCAAGTTTACTGACCATTGTGCCTAAAAGTGAGTTAGTAAGACTTTCTTATCAAATCAAGAGAAGATTTATAATAACGGTGTCTGCCTTACAATAATGTTCATTTTTCGATGGTCCCTGGTCATATATGTTAAGTTGTTAACCAATTAAGAAGACAGTACCATACAGAGAGAGGGATGCTATACAGAGAAATTAAGGTACTATATACAGAAGACTGAGCCTAGGAATTAAGTATATAACTATGACTGAATCTCTTAATTAATGTGAGGATGGCTATATGATGATGGCTATGAAGCTGTTTGGGTTGGCTCAATTTAAACCTAAGCAATATAATTAGGAAAATGCTAAAATTAATTCTAATTTTAATTACTAAAAAATAACTTATAAATTAATATGATAATGAATGTAATTAGTGTCACATCAACAATAGAAAAAATAAAACTAAAATTTACTTCATCTTTTTTTTTTTTCCTTTTTGTCTTTAAAAGTTAACACACAACTTTATAATACTTATATATATATATATGTAATAAATTGTGTAATATCCCTAACATCAAAAAGATGGTTTTAGGCAAGTATTTGCTTCTAAATAACAAAGTAATGTTAGGTTAATGTATTTGAATATCAGTGTAAAGTTCTTATGTTAAATGTAGAATTTAAACTTACTTTATTGTTACTCTTATGCTAGATTTACAATATCAAGAGAGCTACTTTTTTTACACTACAAACATAGACCTGGAAATTGCAATGAGAAATTGAAGTTATAAGATTCTACTGATGAGTATTGGTTGACAAGACATACATCCAATCAAAAATTTATTTTTTTCAAATGTGTCACATTTTTTCTTCTTCTTTTGAACAAAGAGGCGAAAGCCTAAAGGTCTGTACCATAGTTGTTCTAAGAGCATCTCCAACAGAGTAGGTAAAGCCAAAATATAGAGAATGAAACTAGAAAAAAAGAGGAAAAAGGAGCTCCAACAGCTTTTTTTTTTTTTAACTCAAAAAGTTTTTTACTAATTAATAGCCATTCTCCAAACCTGGTGTGCTACTGTTCATTAGCAAAAGAATAAAACATAATAAAAAATTAGCAAAGAAAGGAGCGGGGATGGGGTATGGGGATACGTGTGTTAAAAAATGAATAAATAATATTCAAATGAGATAGAGAAAGAATAGAGAATCTGTTGGAAGATGTATTTGAAAAATGAGGTAGGTAAAAGGTAAATGTCACTGTTCACTGTCCAAACAATACAAAAATATAAAAAAGCTGCTAGAGATGCTCTAAGGAAGTAAACTAGAAAAGTTTAATCATTTAAGATCAAAACATTTTCTTCTAATTTGTGTCATGGACATTCAAGGCAAAGTTTACTCTCTAAATTGACACAAGAAAGTTGTAATCTCAAACAATCATAAGACATACTAATTGACTCTTCTTCTTCTTTTTTTCCTTCTATTTTGCTATTTAGATCCATATACAATATTAACATTCTACCTCAGATTATTGGCAATTTCATACTCTTTATCTAATCCTCTATTTTCACTCCTCCATACATTTGGTACTTTGTTCAGACTTCTTCATCCTATCCCATCCACCATTTTTCATTACGCAAAACCAGACCATCTTACATAACTTCCTATCGTTTACTACTTAATAAAGATGGTGGCTACTTTATTATTAGTGCATTCCATCTGAAACTATTCAGTATAATTTTCAATTCCCATTTTGCTTGAACTCGTTTTCTGCACATATAGGCATCTACCAAGGCTAATCATTTTTCTCAATTGGTTTTCAGACATGCATGCTTTAATTAATTACAACCATTACTTAAAACATTGTTGTAAAAGGACCAACTTAATTAGCTTGTTCGCTCAAACTTTCGGCTGCTAAGAGAACAAAATAGAGTTAAAACATGCTTACCTCATATTTAGTGAAGTTCATAGAGAGGAACATCATGTACATGATCATATATGTCTCCAGACTTCAACTTCCATAATCTTCAATTATATGTTTTCACAAACAGATGTCTACTGTAAGTGAAGGGCTTTAGGAATAGGGACCAGTATATTCAAAGGTCATTAACTAGCTCATAACATAATTAAGTAACATTGATGTAGAATTTTTCCAAGTTTACTTGATTAGACACATTAACATTTGACTTTCTTTTTTGGGTGGGAGTGTTAATAAATGACACCTACCCTATCACCTAAACTGCATATTTGAAAGTTCTTTTTATAAATGGACATTCTTCGAGGCATCCCCACCCAAGTACCATGGTACCTAGCTAGATCCAATACCTGATGACTGCGAAGATGATAAAAGCTACATGGTACTAAACCTTGCAGTACAACATTATGAAAAGCATACGGAATATCTAATTTATTATAAATTTTACACAATTAGCCACAGATTAGATCATGATGGTAGAAATTAATGCCTTACGGGCACTTTTCTAAACATTTTAACATGGGATACAAGGATTTCATGTGAAAAACCAAAAAAAAAAAAAAAGGGAACATGAAGAAAATTTCTAATAGTTATGCCTCCACAGCAGAAAACTGAAACACCCAGAAGTTGTTTTGATGAGCAAACTTTAATATCTTTCTTTACCTGTGGTTGAAACGCAACTTTGCTAGCTGCTACTACCACAAGCAAAATTAAAACTGTTATTCCATGAGCTCAGCCTAGACGATCTAGGAAACTCCCTTATGAGCTTTAATTGATTTCAAATCCCCTTGAACACCTAAGAGAACCTTAAAAGTTCCACAACAGATTGCATATATGGGTTTAAGGTAAGAGATTTCTTGTTCGCAAAAAGCATGAAATTTGAGCAAAGATCTCGTTTTTCTTGATTTAAATGAGGATGACACGGCCTTGAACCCTCTAACTTAACCGCAAACTCTCTCTCTCCTCTCTCACACACACACGTACACATACAGAGAAACCAAAATACTGTACTAGAAGATTCATACATAGACCAAAACTTACAGTGATCTCTACAAAGAAAACTATACAACAACAAAAACAACCAACCCTTAGTCCTAAAATTTGGGGTCAACTATCTACGGATCCTCAACAGACTAGTCAGGGTTGACCATATGTATTCTTTTCAGTCATTCTATTTCAAAGCCATATCTCTATAAAAGAAAAATACAAGAAGAAGAAGAAGAAGAAGAAGAAAGTGCAATACCTTGAGCTGGAAAACTCAAAGAGCTTTCCTGTTGCAGAGAAAATGACGAGAGCAACCTCGGCATCACAGAGAACAGAAAGCTCTTCAGCTTTCTTAATAAGTCCTCTTCTTCTCTTTGAAAAGGTAACTTGCCTTGCCGTCACGTTGTCAATCTTCTTGATCTTGATCTTCTCCCTCGCCATCCTTAAAACCAAGTCGTACACATTTTCATTTCATATAATACCCAACACATAAAATAGCAAGAAACAAAAAAATAGCATGCTTTTTTCTGCCAAAAAAAAAAAAAATAAAATAAAAATTGTCTTCAAATTTAGCAGGAAACCCTAGTAAAGTAGCTAGCTATAGCACAGATCTAGTTATGGAAAACCCAGAAAAGTCTACCAATCATAGCTCATGAAAATGCAAAGTCAGTACCCAAGAAAAAAAAAATGAAAGAGCTGGTACTGGTGGGTTTTTCTTCTTTACCTTGTGGAAATGCAGGTGGCTGGTCAGGTACCTGAACCGTGTTAGCCTGTTAGGTATGAGATAAAGACCAAAAGTCACACCAATTAGATGTTGGAGATAAAAGATAGTATATATATATATATATATATATATACTGGGTTTGTGTTCAAGAAAGGAAAGAGTGCCTTCCCTTTTATAGCTAAACAGGTCCTCTTTATATTTATCTTCGAGTTTTTTTTTTTTTGACATTTTGTTGCCTAAAAAGTTAAAGAAAGAAATATTTGTGTGTGACTGACTGAGAGAGAGATAGAGAGATGAGACCTGGATCAGTGAAAACTAGGATATTTCTTAGTTTTTTATTACTATTTCTTGGGGCCATAGACAAAATGAGGTGCTTTTCTTTTTTGCTTTTATTTTTTTATTTTAGGTTTAACATGTGGATGTTCGCTTTCCGTACAATCCTAGCCATGCCGCCATCAATTCATAGCGAATAATTGCTCCTACCGTGTACTTCACTGATCTCTCTCACTCGCTATTAATCGCACGATATATTGCTCAGTGCTCACGATTCTTTTTCGTTTTGGATGAGCACATTTCCATAACTTTTTTTTATTTTATTTAAAGTTAATATCACAAATGCATCTTCTTCTTTTTTTTATTTTTGTTTTTGTCAATAATTAAATTCAATCTAGAAACTTTTGATTTATTTATTTTAAATTCTATACAGATTTTACTTTTTATTTAATGAATTCATCACAATCCCCCTTCCTAAACTGCATTCTTAGAAGTGCATTTGGAAAATCTATGAACCTGTTTGTTATTGTTATTTAAACAACAGTTTTCAGTGTTTAAATAACATTACACATTTTTTTACATTTTTTTTCACCCACAAATATCTCCAAAAAATACAAACAACGTTACTATAAATTTCTTATCAAACGGGTCCTATATAATTCTTTGGGTCCTCACTTTCATTTGCTTGACTTCTCGAGGAGAAATGCTATGTCCAACATTTTCACAACAAATTCTAAGTAACAAGTTGTCATTGGTTGTTATTGTTGGAGTAAAAAAGTAATTTCAGTGGTAGGTTTAAATTTGAACTAATAACAAATAACCATTTATTTTCGACTAAGGGCGTAGCCAGAAAATTTTACTTGGAGGGACCGAATTGTAATATTGATATATTAACCATAGTTCATATTGAATATAAAATTATTAACTTTGATATATTATTATATTCTTAAATATTAATGAGCATACAAAAATTATATAGTTTATTATAGATAAATACCAAAAAATATATATATATATATATATATACAGTAAAAGAACAATTTGCATCAAAATTATCTCTAACAATCTTTAATGGAATAAAGATAGCAATACAAAAATGTGAACAAAAAAATCTTAAATACCCTTATGCATATCAATACACACATAGTGGCAGAAGAAAGAAACAAAAATAATACTAATGGTAAAATAACAATGATGATTGATAAAAGAAAGAGAAAAGAAAATGCACTTGCATATTCACTTCTTTAAAGAGTCAAGAAGATGATGTTTCACTAGGAAAAAAAATGGATTAATTATTTTGGTTGAGATACGAGTTTTTGTGTTGAGAAGAAAGAAAATGGGGCAATGGGCTGGCACTAGCAGCTACAACAAAACTCTATAGATACCTAAAGATGGAAGAAAATTGAAATTATGTTGGATAATGGGTTATCAATGATGCTAGAGAGTGAGTTATTATCCATTGGATTAATTATTAATCTTTTGGACAATGGAGAAGATCAACTATTAGTTGTTATCTTTTGGACTAACTATAAATCTTACGAATAATTGGGGTGGACAAGTAATAAAGTTTTGAACAATTGTGGAGGCCAACTAAAAATCCATTGGACTAACTAGAAATCTTAGAAATAATTGGGGGGGCTAGTTCTAATTTTTTGGGTGGACTATATCCTATTACTAGTATAGTTTTAGGAGCAATGTAGCTCCGCCCCTGCAGTCTTAACCAAAAATCTTTTAAAACAGAAGAATATCATCTTTGAAAACATGGATAATACTTACCCAATATGTGAGAATGCTATCGAGACTAATACATGTTCTTAGAGAATGTTTGAGAAATGCTTAGAAATTTTATGATAATTCCAAATCCCTTTCTAACCTCGACTCACCAACTTCCATCAATACAAATCCCCTTTGGAGATTTGTTTTTCTTATAGCTTTATGGCAAATCTAGAATACTCGTAACAAGAAAGTCCTGTGGATCAAGCTTGTAAGGTTGAATTTAATCAACCATGTGTTGGCTTTATTCCGTGACAAATTTGCTTGTAATTCAGCACTCAGAAACCCTGTATTTAGGTGGGAATCATGTAAGGGTAGTGTGTGAGAAAGTGTGAAAAAATGCTCAAGACTGTGCAATGAAATAGAGACTTGCGGTTGGATCTCGCGGGAGGCTCGAGACTTGCAAGCCGCCAAAAGGTGCACACGCGCGGAGCATGCAAGGGAGCTAAACAGTCACGTTAGCTGGAGCACTACAGGACAAAAATCCAGCCTGGCCATTCAGTTAGCTCACGGCTTGAACTAGCGACTCAGTCAAGTCGCGAGGCCAAGTCGCCAGCCAGCCATGTTTTGAAAAAACTGACTTTTCACATTCCTCACATATCCTACTATAAATACCCTCATTTCCACGAAATGTGGGTGGCTATTCAGAAAGAAAAACCCCAAGAGAGGTTTCTACAACACACCCACCCAATTAGAGAGAGTTACTCATTTCTTAAAGAAATCTTTGTAATCTCTTCTCATTCCCTCTCCCATTGTTACACCTATTGAGAGGAGATTTCTATCCAAATACTACCCACACCCAGTTAGAGTGTTGAGTGTATTTGGAGTTTTGAGAAGCATTGGAAGATGCCAAGGATGGCGGATGCTATGGGCTATAGCAGAATCCGGTAAGCTAGAAAATAAATAGGTTCGGTGTAACCTCGTTGGAGTAAGAAACTTGGAGGGCTTAGGTACACTGGGTAGATTAGGCTTGAAGGGTCTATTGCTGTTCATGTATCCCAACTACATTTTCTAGTGAATTATTAACTGCTTGGAGGGTGGCGGAGAGGTTTTACGCCGAGGGTTTCGGTTTCCTCTTCGATAACACATCGTTGTGTTGTCCTTGTGTTTGCATCTCTCTTCCCTTAATCTTTGCCATTTAATTTCTGCTATGGATGTGATTTTATTTGATTTAGATTGTTTATCAATTATGTATTAAGTTTATGTTCATGTTCCGCACATTAATTGTTTGATATTAAGTTTGAATTGGTAATTTGTAAATTAGGGGTCTAAACGTTCATAATGTTTTACACGCTATTTGAACTTTCAAAACTGTTCAATCAATGAACAATTTTGATAGAGTCAAAACTCTATGCATTGATCTCTTTTACCCTTTACCACCTATAATGGGCTATTTCAAGTTAAACATTGATGACTCTGTACTGGGAAATCTAGGACAAGCTTCAATAGGAGGAATCATTTTAAATCAAGGATGTCAAGGTTTGTCTGGTAAGAAATTTTTAATAATATTTTTTAAGTTTTATCGAAAAACGTGTAAGTGAAAAAATGTGTGAAAATACGTATTGTGATGTTTAAACAACAGTTTTCGTTGTTTAAATGCTGTTACCAAACGGGGCCTTAATCTTTTCTAAGTTAATAAATCATGCAATTTCTTATATATTAACGTAATTAACTGTCCATGTTTCATGTATTTTCCGTTAATAATTAAGAAGAGAGAATAGTACACATAGTATCTTTTAGGAAAAATCATGAATGATGTTCCAAAATATTGAGCCTCAAAATGGAGGTCTTGATGAGGGAAAACGATGAATTTATCTATGAAGCTGGTGGCTTTTAGAGGTAAGGGTGGAATCTATAAAGGTTTTAATAAATTTTAGCCAAAAGTCCCCATATTTTATAATTACTTTATTTATTTATAGTCAAATCTTTTAAGAGTTCTAGTAACTTGGGGAATTTCCGAGTTATAAAATGATGCATTTATCCATCGTAATGTTAAAAAATTAACAAAATTTGACAAGAAAAATAAGATGAATGTGGAATATTTTTAAGATAGGAAATGAGAGTGCCAATTTACCTCTCAATCTCTCATAGACTTCAAGGCCTAGTTGAGTGTCACTTTGACCTAGATTTTTTATTTTTGTGAATTTTCTTTTTTGTTATTTTGAATGACAAATCCATGTTTTAAAAAAATATAATCATTTTCTCTAATATATATATATATATATATATATATAATCATAATGGACTTACTCTTCTTTTGATGAGGATGATTCCAACTGGAATTGGATCTTTCAAATTATGAGTTTAATTATTTACTTTTTAAAAGCTAATTAATTAATTTGAATAAATAGAAATTTCATATTTGTCTTGTAATTTTTCAATGCATGCAAGATCATGATTGGTTATAATCTGAACTAATAGGAACTAAAATCTTTTTTTTTCTTTTTTTAAAGTAGAATAAGATTGGTTATAACCTGATTTTTCTTTCTTATAAATTGATTCTTACATGAATTATATCTTTTTCAAACTACCACTTGATTGGCTTTTATTATTCTTGTGGACCAATTAAAATCAATTAATTTTAATTCCATGCATTAAAGCTCACTTTGAAATAATTTTTATATCAATGTAAATCATTCTTTCACATGGCCTAATCAAAAACCCAAAATTTCGCCTAGAAAAATTACAATTTTGCTCCTTAATTCCACTATATCACCCATTATGAATTTATGATGTGAACTTTTAACTAATGTCAAATATAGAGTTTGATAAACATGTAAAATAAAAATTTTAGCCTAAACTGACCGTTTCTCTTTGAAGTTTTTTTTTTTTTAAGAGAATTTCAACCTTTGGCGTCCGCTTTTGATGATAGCTCTTTATCATCAGAGCAAGACACCAATCAGTTTTTGGTGTAGGTAGAGATTGAACCTCAGATCTCTTATACAACTATCAGAGACTTTACCAGTTGAGCTAACTAGAACCCACCTCCTTAAAGTTAAAACCTCAACGAAAACATTAAAATCTCACCGGTTGTATAATAGGTTGTCTACACACTACAATAAAATTATAGAATACTCCAGAAGTTTAATAAATGAATACTTTTTTACCCTAAAAAATAATGAGTTCCACTAAATTTATAGTCTCTGAGATTTTCACAAATTTCCTGCTATCATAATGCATTACATCCATGGTTTTAAAACTCGGTATGGTTAAATAATTTTTTTTGCTCTTGATTCTCGGTTTTAGAGGTTTTACCATACAAATTTGTACCCAATTCCCAATTCAACCAGCCAGTCCTATTTGGTTTTTAAAACCATAATTATGTGACCAAAGTGATCAAACAAGGACTATGAATTAGTTACTAATCTAACATATGCCAACTGAGAAGGCCAATCCATAATAAAATTCATGCATGTAACTCACAAAACTATTACATATCTCAAGTTTTGTTTAATCCAATTAACCAAGGCCAAAGATAAACTCCATAGAAATTGTGATATCAATGAAAGAACATTCTAATGATTTATATAAAGGGAGTGGCTGGCCAAAAGAAACAACCATTATATGCTTGCCTTCAAATTCAATAACAATATTCCCTTATTCCCGTTACCTAAACCTCTATATCTCAATCGAATAAAATTATTGATATGGTGTGGGGAATTTAGCAGCAAAAGTGGGTGAGGGTGTGTTCCTCATATGTAACAGTCTTTTATGAAGTCAAAATGTAACTCAACTTGATTTTGGTTGGTTGAGACTTGAGAGAGACTTGAGACATTGAGAGTGGATTGTTGGAAACCAATCAAACCATTTTTCATTATGCAGAAGGACCATGATGCACGTGAAATGATGTAGATCGAGGAAACATAAAAAATACCTTTTTTACACTTGCTGGCTTATGTGGACCGCCACCTATTTAATCTAAATATCCACTCTGCTCATACTGGTCGTGGCAGTTTTTATTTCTGGACATAAATAAAAAATGAGAAATTCTCTTGACCATGAGTTTCAAATATTTCCAATAATATCAAAGTAATTTAGTTGACCTTATCCGTGCTTTGTAGTAAATGGATTGAATATTGTCAATTTTAATAAATAAAAATAAAAATAATAAGAGTAAATATTTATTAGAATATTGATGATGTGTACAATTATATATATATATATATATATATATATATATATTGTAAGGATCATGGCCTAAATTACATATTGGACCTGGGGCCTTGTCCGAGAACATGGTGTGATCCGAGGACGAATAAATAGTAGTGGAAGATTTAAGTTCAGAGTCCCATGAGTAGGTTACTAATGGAAATGTAGGCCAAGGAGTAGTATCTCCTCGGATAAGCCAAGCATAGGTCAAATGTATATCATAATGTTCAAGGTGAACTTCCAGGGAGTTTCAGTGATAGGGACGTTCATCACGAACATACAAGAGGGATAGGAATTTAGAAATATCTAAGGGAAAACTGCTACCACCGCATTGAATGCTCTACAAGTAGCTTTCTGGCTGCATTAATATAGAGAAGACCCCTGAAACAGTGCTGTCTTGGCTACCTCAACTCACAGAAGGCTTGATGGGGTGTTCGATGGGACAAGCACTCAAGTAGTGGCTTAAATGATCAACAAGTGTAGGATCAAGATCATCAAAAGGGAACTATATAATATAAGAGACCCTCCATGGAGAAGGCATCGGAAATTTGTAGGAGAAAGCACTGTAGCAACTTGAACCATCTTTGTAACCATTTCCAATCAATATATACTAGAACATACCTCATTGAATTGTGCCGAGGACCAATTTACTTTGAGAAATCCAATCCATTTCAGTTTGATTATCCTTTAAACTCCATTCTAACTGTTGTCCTATTCATTAGAACCTAGTTTTTCAACACATTCTCTACAAATTCATTGTATTGGGCTTACTGGGCTTGGATCCAATCATACCTTGGGCCTAAAATCCAAACGCGTCCCTACATATATATATCTCATAATAGATATATAGGATTTTAAAAAATTTATGGTTGATTTAAATGGAAGAACTTTAGAGAATTTTAATTTGTAAACTAGCTTCATGTCTATTGTTTAAGTATAATATGTGTGTGAGAGAGAGAGAGAGAGAGATAAGGAATTGAAGGGAAACAATGAGATTACATTAGAATCTGAATTACTTAATTTAAATCTCATTGTTAAACAAGGGAGTTTATTAGAAATATAAATTTTAAATTACCCATATTATATTTCCTAAATTCTTTTAGATTCCAATATATTATAAGTTCGGCATTTTAACCAAGGGAGTCAATACTTGTGTACTGTTTTGGGTTTACCGCTATTTTTTATATTTATAAATAAATAAATATATAATAATAAAAATAAAAGTTTACCATAAAATATTAGCTCAATTTATAACAAATTATTCATGGTTTTAGTATTTAGCATCAACTAAAAAAAAAACTATAAAAAAAAATACATATAAAAAACAGAAAGCTTAATTGTTCATTGCATACTAATTAAGAAAAAAAAAATACAAATAATTTACCATACTAGCCTTACAAAAATTTGAAAATTACAAAACTAACAAATTAAAAATTAAAAAAAGGTTTTTTTTTTCTTTTTTTTGTACCGGCCAGTACGCCCAAAATTGACCAGTACGGTTGGTATTTAAACTAGTATGAAATAGCTGCATTTTGGTACCAGTACACACATCGAAACGGTAAATACCAGTTGTACCGGCCGGTACGATACAGTATCGACCACCTTGATTTTAACACTCATATTCCAACATGGCACATGAAATAGACACAAAATTTCATCTTATGCATCTTGCTAATTATTTTATCCCCTAAAAATTCCCAAAAATCACTCGAATTTTTTTTTTCTCCCCAAACATACGATGCCTATTTCTTCTAGATCATGATCATTTAAGATTATATCTCTATAAATTAAGTTTTATATATATACAAGATAGAAATTCAACTCTAACCTAATCTAAGTGTATATGTGTTAGAAGCTTTCTCTTGGTGACTCGAGCCCTGGTTTTTACCACTCACACCCTACAAACACTTATACTTGCCACTACACCAAGGGTGCGTAGTGGTGTAAATTAAGTTAAGTGAACTCAATTCTTTCACTTTGTCAATATCTAAACAAACAATTATTAATAATAAACTAGAATCTACTCAAATTATTGATGATGTGGAAATATAAAATCCAGCACCCGAAATTTTTTTTTTTCCCCAAACGTAAAATGCCAACTTCTTCTAAATTATGATAATTTAAGATTATTTCACTGTAAATTAAGTTGAGTAAACTCAATTCTTTCAAGCCATCAATATTCACAAACATTAACTAATAATATTTTGAAATCTATTCAAATAATTGATGATATGGAAAAATAAAATCCACTTGTTTCACAATGATGAGTTGGTAGGATTTAAAAAACCTCCATTGTCAAGTTGTCAGGGCCAGCCCTAGACATTTTGGGGCCTTAGGCGAGAACTAAAAATGTGGCATTTTTTATACTTATATATTAATTAAATTAATGTTTATTTAATATTTTTATATTATAATATATTTCATTTAAAATTTATTTTTCTTGCCTTTGAGATGCAAATTGACTAATCATTTTCAATTTTCTTCTAGTTGAACATCATTATGGTGAACTTGTTCATTTGTGACATTTTCATCATTATTTTCATTTTCTTCTAAATTATTTTGAAGTTCATTATCAAGATTTGTTGTATTGCAAAATTGAACATCATTGTTATCTTGCAATTGTATCATTTCATTATCTTCTAACTCTTTTTGGTGAATTTCTTGTTCATTTGTGATATTTTCATCTAAATTTTGTGTTATATTTTGTTCATTAATTACTAATAACAAATTTATCCATTGATCCTTTTCGAGACTCAATTAATTTTTTTTTCTTTTTTTAAGTTTTTTATATCCAGATGCATATTTTCTAGTAGATATTTATAATCAAACAATATATTTATAAAGACTAAAATAAAAAATAACTTTCAAGTGTAAAGCAAATGAAAAATAGAACCTGATTTATATAAAAAATATTGTTGTAGTTTCACCGAACAATAACAAGTTTTTAGCAATATCAACCTACATAAATAAAAACTTATTCAATATATTACCACTAACTAAAAATATATATTGTGGGGGAGCAAAAACTTGGGCCTTTGCATTGGGTTTAAGTCCCACATTTTATTAACAATACGTCCGAGGAGAAGAAATCATGGGGGGGTTCCGTAACTAATAATAGAGCATGAAAATGTCCAAGGGAGTTGGTCCGAAAGGATTATCCTCCTCGGATCTAACATATGTCAGTGAAGTGGGCTTCGTCTTACCCTAGTCCACCTTCCAGGAAGCTCCAGCGACGAAGATAGACTACAAATATACACGGAAGGGATAAGAACAGAGAAATATCTAAGGAAAAAGCTGCTACCACCGCATTAAATGCATTACAGCAGCTTTCCTGGCCACATTAATGTGGAGAAGACCTCTGAACAGTGTTTTCAACCACCTTTACCCCCAGAAAATCAAAAAGCTGTGGGAAGGGAGACAGAAAACTCAAGTACGAAACTAGATAGTAGACAAGTGGACGGTAGGATTAAAAGAAGAAGGACTATATAATGGAGTAAAACCTCCAGAAGTGGGGGATCAGAAAATATTAAGGAAGAACATTAAGGAAGAATCACTGTAGCATTAGGAAGAACACCATTAGATACAATTATTTCATCAAAGGAAGTACTCCTCGGATATCACTTGAAATGACCAATTCATCCAAAAACTTACTCCTCGGACTTGAGATTATCACTTGATTATGTGTTTTATTCTCCTCGGACAAACTCCTAGCCTCCACTAACTGTTGTAAGACCCTTTATCAGCCCAATTCTTTCGCTCACTCTCTTACAAATTTATTGTACTGGGCTTATTGGGCCCATCCGCTTTTCTATCTGGGTTTAGGCTACGATTTGTGACCCTACAATTGGCGCCGTCTGTGGGAAGAATTAGCGCTAGTGAAGTTTACAACAGTTATGGCGGGTTCAGGACCACAGCAGACCAGCCCACCTCATGCAGAGTCAGTGAACGTCAATCAACAAGGCGAACTCCACGATCTTGAACGGGAAAATCACGTAGATAACCAACGAGAGGGCAGCTCGCAGACGATCCATGCTGGTAGAAGTGGCTATCAACGAAGGGGCCATTTGGTGCAAGAGCACACTGATGAAAAGGATTTGCAACGAGAAATAGAAGACTTAAAAAAGAAACTTCGTCGAGCACAATGAAATCAAACCCCTTTAAGTTTTGATGTTTCTTCCAACGATGATGGAGAGGACAGTTACAGGGAATGCTTAGAAACTCCACCCAGTGAATCCTATTCCTATGAAGAGGAACACTCTCACAAGAGGAGGAGAAAAAGTTCTTCTAGAAGGGGAGTGGGAACTAAGGTCATGAAGAAGGCTCTGAACCAAATTTCTAAGTCCCCATTTACTCGAGGAATAGAAAAGGCGAAGCTTCCCAGACGTTTTCACCAACCTACGTTCTCCATGTACAACGGACGTACCGATCCTGTAGAACATGTAAGCCAATTCAAATAAAAGATGGCGGTCTACTCTCAGGACGAAGCTTTGTTGTGTAGAGTGTTTCCCTCCAGCCTAGGACCGATGCCAATGAGATGGTTCGATGGGTTGAGGACTAATTCCATCAGCTCCTTTAAGAAACTTACTCAGTCTTTCTGTTCCCGGTTTATTACATGCAGCAGAGTTCCTCAACCCCTAGATTCTCTGTTGTCAATGACCATGAGGGAAGGAGAATCTGTAAAGTCATATGCCGAAAGGTATTGGGAAATGTTCAATGAGATTGATGGGGATTTTGATGAAGTTGCTATCAGAACCTTCAAGGTTGGACTTCCCTCTGAGCATGGTCTGAGAAAATCCTTGACAGGTAAACTGGTCACCAGCTTGCGACAGCTAATGGACAGAGTGGATAAGTATAAAAGGATAGAAGATGATCAACAACAGCAACAACAAGAAAAGGGGAAAGCTAAGCTTCTCCCTCAAGAAAGGAGAGAATTTAGGCCGGACAGATACAATAATAACCGGCCGAGAAGGGATTATACTGAGCAGCAGACACCAAGTAACAATCAGGTAGTCGAGGCTGTATTCCGAGAGCCCGTGCATCAAGTCCTGGAAAAGGTTAAAAACGAGCCCTTCTTCAAATGGCCCAATAAGATGATGGGAAACCCTGAAAAGAGAAACCGAAATCTCTATTGTCAATATCATAAAGACCATGGTCACACTACCGAGGACTGTAGAAGTTTATGGGATCACCTGGACCAACTTGTCTGAGAAGGTAAATTGAAACAGCTGTTGCATCATTCTAGTAGTTTGGGTGGTCAGACTGATACTCGACCGGAAAGGGAGAATCCTCCACGACCCCCTCTTGGAACTATCAACGTTATCTTTGCGGCGCCTGGCAGAACGGGGTCATGCCCCTCCAGAGTAATGTCCGTGGCTCGCCTGTCCCCCGAGGATGATTCCCACGAGCCGAAGAGAGCTAAGTTAAATCGGTCCTTAGTCATAGGATTCTCGGACGAGGACAAGATTGGAACTGTTCAACCTCATGATGATACTTTAGTGATCACTCTCCGAATCGGAGGCTATGATGTAAAGAGAGTGATGGTGGATCAAGGCAGTGCAGCCGAGATCATGTATCTTGACCTCTTCAAGGGGCTTAATTTAAAAACTGAAGATCTGACGCCTTACCATTCCCCCCTAGTGAGTTTTGAGGGGAAGGTTACTATCCCGAAAGGACAGGTCAGACTACTAGTGCAAACCGGATCGGAGATAGTGGAGGTCGATTTTATAGTGGTAGATGCATACTCCCCTTATACGGCAATTGTGGCTAGACCTTGGCTTCATACTTTAGGAGCAGTCTCTTCCACCCTGCATCAGAAGATCAAATACCCATCCGGAAGCAAGATAGAAGAAATACTGGGTGATCAAACCATGGCGCGACAATGCATGATAGCAGCCATCCGACACAAGCTTGAAGCAGAATCTGTGACTCATAGAGAGGAATTATAGCAGTTAAAACCCCCAATGTTATCTAGTGGTGGGGTGTCCGATGAGGTGAAGTGTGAAGATCTTGTGAAAGTCACAATAGGAGAGGACCCGGAGAAATTTTTTCAAGTCGGATCTCAACTACCTCAGCAAGAGAGGGAGGAATTGGTAGAGTTCCTTAAACGAAACATCGACGTCTTTGCATGGAATTCTTATGAGGCTCCAGGAGTGGGCCCAGATTTCATTTGTCACCATTTGAATGTTAATCCGTTGACGGCTCCCAAGAAGCAGCTTCCTCGTCGGCCATCTAAAGAGCATGCAGAAGCAGTCCGTCAGGAAGTGACGAAACTCAAACAAGCAGGGGCTATCAAGGAGGTCTTCTATCCTGAATGGTTGGCAAACACTGTAGTGGTCAAGAAAAAGAGTGGGAAGTGGCGAGTATGTGTTGATTTCACAGATCTGAATAAAGCTTGCCCTAAAGATCCATTCCCAATGCCCAAAATCGATCAACTGGTAGACGCCACAGTCGGTCATCCTCGGATGAGCTTCTTGGACGCGTTTCAGGGTTATCATCAGATACCTTTGGCCTTGGACGATCAAGAAAAAACTGCTTTTGTTACTCCAGTAGGGAATTACCACTACAAAGTGATGCCATTTGGCTTAAAGAATGCAGGCTCCACCTATCAGAGAATGATGACGAGGATGTTCGAATCATTACTAGGAAAAAATATGGAGATTTATATAGACGATATGGTGGTGAAAAGCAAAAAGGTGTCCGAGCACCTTGGAGACCTTCAAGTTGTCTTTGAAATTCTCAGAAGCTATAAACTACGTTTAAACGCCTCCAAATGCTCATTTGGTGTAGGATCGGGCAAATTCTTGGGTTACATGGTTACTCACAGGGAATCGAAGTTAATCCCGACCAGATTAAAGCCATCACCAATATGCGAACTCCTCGGAACCCAAAAGAAGTGCAAAAACTAACTGGAATGGCCGCCGCTTTGAATAGATTCATATCTCGATCGGCAGACAGGTGCCGACCTTTCTTCCTATTGATCAACAAATGGAAGGGCTTTGAATGGTCGAAGGAATGTGACGTAACATTTCAGCAACTCAAAGACTATCTAGCTCGGCCGCCGGTCATGTCTAGTCTTGAGCTAGACGAGGTTCTTTTTGCCTATATTGTTGTGGCCTCCTATGCAGTAAGCTTGGTGTTGATACGGGTAGATAACGGCGTACAGCGGCCGGTGTACTACGTGAGTAAATCTTTGCACGAGGCGGAAGTGCGTTACCTACCACTGGAAAAAGCCATCCTGGCAGTGGTGCTTGGCACACACAAGCTGCCTCACTATTTCCAAGCACATACAGTGGTCGTTCTTACACAACTCCCACTAAAGACCATACTTAGAAGTGCAGATTACACGGGAAGGATAGCCAAGTAGGGTACAATTTTGGGAGCTTTTGCTATCAAGTACATGCCTCGCACCTCAGTGAAAGCACAGGTACTCGCCGACTTGGTGGCAGAATTCACCGAACCTGAAGCGGATGAATTACTAGCACAGGGGAAGAAGGATGAAAAACTGGTCGGTACTATCTCCCAATATTGCCCTCTGACATGGGAAGTGTATGTAGACAGAGCATAAAATCAAAAAGGTGCGGGGGTTGGATTAGTACTGACGTCTTCCGAGATGGTTATCATTGAAAAGTCTCTGAGGTTAGACTTTCCTGCTACGAATAACGAAGCGGAGTATGAAGCTCTATTAGAGGGAATGGTTATGGTCCAAAGGATGGGAGGAAAGTCCATAAAACCCTTCTCGGACTCAAGGCTAGTTGTCGGTCAAGTAAAAGGGGAATTCGAAGCCAAGGACGAAAGGATGCGAGGTTATCTTAGCTAAGTTAAGATTATGCAGACGAAATTTGAATCCTTTAGCTTGCTACATGTCCCAAGAAGTGGCAACGCGCATGCGGACTCTTTGGCCACGCTTGCAACCTCCTCGACACAGAACTTGCCTCGCATAATCCTTGTTGAGGACCTGCATCGACCCTCGACAACAGTGAATGTGGTTCAAATCAATCAAGTGAGAACGGGGCCAAGTTGGATGGATCCTATCATGAAATTCTTAAAGGAAGATATTCTGCCCGAGGAGAAAATCGAAGCTGACAAAATACGAAAGAAAGCTACTAGTTATTGGCTGTCGGAGGACAGCAAGTTATATAGGCGTTCCTTTTCTAGGCTTTATTTGCTATGTGTTCATCCTGATCAAACCGAATTACTCCTGGAGGAGATGCATGAAGGAATCTGTGGAAGTCATACTGGAGGCAGATCCTTAGCGCATAGGGCCATTACTCAGGGTTATTGGTGGCCGAACATGCAGAGAGAAGCTTTGGAATATGTCAAAAAGTGTGATCAATGCCAGCGATACTCACCGAGTATACACCAACTAGGGGGAGTCCTCAATCCATTATCTAGTCCATGGTCATTTGCTCAATGGGGTTTAGATATCGTCGGACCATTTCCTAAAGTTGTGGGAAACAAGAAATATCTCATAGTCGGCACAGATTATTTTACAAAGTGGGTTGAAGCAGAACCTCTAGCCAATATCCGAGATGTGGATGCGAAAAGATTCGTCTGAAAAAGCATTGTTACACGGTTCGGCGTTCCTCATGTACTCATCTCAGATAATGGACTCTAGTTTGATAGCAAGATGTTCAGAAATTATTGTGGCGAGCTGGGGATTACTAACAGATATTCTACTCCGGCTTACCCTCAAGGGAATGGACAAGCTGAAGCTGTGAATAAAGTCATACTAAGTGGATTGAAGAAAAGATTGGATGATGCAAAAGGCAAATGGGTGGAAGAACTTCCACATGTACTCTGGACGTATAGAACCACGCCTCGTAGGTCCACCGGAGAGACCCCTTTTTCAATGACTTACGGAGCTGAAGCCGTCATCCCTTTGGAGTCTGGGTTCCCGATGACGAGGACCAGTTCATTCAATTCAAAAGAAACCGATGAACACCTAGCAAGAGGTCTAAATCTGATTGACGAAAAGAGAGAGAACGCGATGGTTCAATTGGCCCATTATCAGCAGAAACTGAAGCGAGGTTATGATGCCCACGTGAGGACAAGACCTTTGGCCCCAGGCGACCTGGTACTACGCAAAGTTGTGGGCTCGGCAAAAAACCCAGCGTGGGGAAAATTGGGGCCGAATTGGGAAGGACCATATCGTATCACCTCCAACGCTGGTATTGGAGCATACTTCTTAGAAGACCTGGACGGACTTGTAGTACCTCGCCCTTGGAATGTCAATAACTTAAAAAAGTATTATTATTAATAAATGTGTATTTGATCAATATTTGTTCTTTATGTGAAATGTGTATAACATTCTTGTAGTTCTATGAAGTGTTTAAACTTAAATCCAATCATGCATGAGTCTTCGGATCAGATGATTTGGGTTAGTTAACATTCTTGCAGTTCTATGAAGTGTTTAAACTTAAATCCAATCATGCATGAGTCTTCGGACCAGATGATTTGGATTAGTTAACATTCTCGCCGTCCTATCAAGTGTTTAAACTTAAATCCAATCATGCTTGAGTCCTCGGACCAGATGATTTGGGTTAGTTAATATTCTTGCAGTTCTATGAAGTGTTTAAACTTAAATCCAATCATGCATGAGTCTTCGGACTAGATGATTTGGGTTAGTTAACATTCTCGCCGTCCTATCAAGTGTTTAAACTTAAATCCAATCATGCATGAGTCCTCGGACCAGATGATTTGGGTTAGTTAACATTCTTGCAGTTCTATGAAGTGTTTAAACTTAAATCCAATCATGCATGAGTCTTCGGACCAGATGATTTGGGTTAGTTAACATTTTTGCCATTCTATCAAGTGTTTAAACTTAAATCCAATCATGCTTGAAGTCCTCGGACCAGCTGATTTGGGTTAGTTAACACTCTTGCCCAGTTCCACCACATGTTTAAACTTAAACTCAATCATGACTGGAGTCCTCGGACCAGATGTTTTGAGTTAGTTAACACTTGTTCTAAGTTCCTTTTAAGTATTCAAATATGAGCTTAAGCATATGATTTAAAGTTCCTGTTTGGTTTGGTTATATTTATTCGGTTCGTATATTAACCCAATTTCCAGAACTTTTTAGCCAAATTAGTCATACATATAACACAAGTAAAAAAAAAAAATGAAATGACAGCAGAAGAATTCACCATTACTTGTCATAACACGTAAAACAAAAGGAATGTATCTTCATTAATAATGAGAACAAAGTACAAGTCTTAAAAGAAAATATACAAAAACAGTAAACATAGAAAACAAACGCAATACTAAAACTAATATCCTAAGCTTTTGTCTTGGGGGTCAGCAACTCGTCCGGACTGAGAAGGAGCGATATCTGAAGCCTTGTCTTTATCATTTTCTTGGTTATTGTCCTTACCCTTGGGAGCCTCAACTTTTTTCCCTTGACCAGCATCTTGGTGGGAATCTGTTGGGACTTCCACAGGAGCAGGAAGGGCTTGATTTGCTGCAGGGACTTCAGATACAGGGGCTGGTTGCTCTGGGGGAGGAGAGCCAGAACTTGAGAGCTCCTGAATATCGGCATCATAATATATGCTCTCAGGTCGTCTGAGGCTGGAATCAGCAGGGACCCCAGCGGCATCAAGGGCTTTACCCCAAGTGATGTCGCAGTAGTCCCTGGCGACGGCGGAAAATTCTTCAGTCAGCCTACTCTGAGTCTTTTGCACCCCCAGAGCATATGAAGCCTGCTTCTCGGCCTCAGCTACCTCTTTTAGAAGTTGGACAGTTTCCCTAGCCTTGCGAAGCTCTTCATGGAGCTCTTTCACCGCCTGCTTTTCTGTTTCCAGATTGATTTCGCAGTAGTGTAGCTCCTTACGAAGGCTTCAGCTTGCCTTTCAGTCGTTTTTAGGCCAGCTTCGGCACTGGCCTTATCCTGGAGAGCCTGCTTCACTTGGTCGGCCATATGTGCTTATTTGTCTTTCAGCGCATTCAGATGAGCCTCCGCAGTCTCTCGGGCGTCGTGGGCAGCCCTCGTCTCTTCACGAGAATTCTTCACCCACTCCTCAGCCACGTAAACTTGTTGCGTGACCTATTATGCACAGTGATGAAGTGGCTTAGATTTTTAAAAAAAATGCAAATAAACGAAAATGAAAGAAAAATGAACAGAATTGCTTACCATGGCCAAGTCCCTTTTTAGGGAAAGGAAGAGGTCAGGATGATTGAAACTCCTGTAGGCCGCCATATCTTGAGGTAGGAGGAGGGGCTGTTGCAGAGCCTCAGCCATCCGGCCTGCATGACCTCCGCGAAAGTGCCTAAGTGAGGCATCCATCGCGATGGGCGCACCGTCAACCTCCAGTACGGGTGACCAAATTCGTGGTGACCGACGTACTTGGGCCACTGGGGGCTCCTCTCGGCTGTCCACAGAATGGGACCTCCTACTCCTATTTCCCTGCGCCTGTCTGGCCTGTTTGGTTCCTTTTGATGGGCCCAACTCCCCCTCCTCAGCAGACTCTACTGGCCTTTTTCTCCTCAAATCTGGGTTAGGTTTTAGCCCAAGGTCGGCAGGAACCTGGGGTGGAGGAGGAGGAGGATTTGCAGGTTGTTTTAACTTATTTTTCTCTTGGGGGGATGGCGCCTTATTCCTATTCCGCATCAGTTCTTTCAGACTAGGACTAGTCCTGGGAGCC
The DNA here is from genome assembly GCA_023055345.1 of Quercus wislizeni. Lineage (NCBI taxonomy): Eukaryota > Viridiplantae > Streptophyta > Magnoliopsida > Fagales > Fagaceae > Quercus > Quercus wislizeni. Next base: position 72,939 of record JALGQJ010000015.1, read on the forward strand.
ATTTCTTCCTTCTCGTCTGATGTATCGGCAATGTACGTTACTACCTGAGCAGGAGTTTGCACGCACGAATGCTCGTCTACCCTTTCTTCGGCCTCCGATACAAGGATTGTTTCTTCTTCAAATCTGAATCCGTCAATCTCTTGTTCGAGGGAGGAAGAGGAAGCTGTGCCTTCTCGGAGGATAGCCTCCCCAAGGGGTACGTCTGTCAAGCAATGGGTATCCCCTGTGGGATAGGATGGTCAATAGGAGGAAGATCATATGGGGCGAGAAAGTCTGGCCGAGATACGTCTATGCGCGCTAAGCGATGGTCTCCTGCTCAGATGGAATTGCTGACGTCTAAAAACGACCTTGAAATTGGCTCAAAGTCCAAAATAAGGTGAACTGCCCGAAGCTGCCCGTCGTCGTTCACAAAAATTTCCGATCTAAGCAAGTAGTTCAGTGCTGGAACATTGATCAAGCTGAGCTTGGGGTTGGTAAAAAATTTATCTGTCAAGCAAACAAATCACACAGTTAAGAGCCTCGGCAACCAAAAAAAAAAAATGAAATAACTAAACAAATAAATGTAAATGTATTAAAACGATATCTAAGTACTCCTTAAATCTAAAGTTAGAAATCCTAAATCTAGGTTGCTCCACCTGGTTTCCCAGCCTTGGTTGTGCAGGCTAGGCCGTCACTCCAAGGCCCCGACAAGATAAGGTAGTCGTCTTTCATCCCCTTGTTAGATTTGGGGAGGCAGGAGATCAATTTGACCACGCTGTTACGGGACTTAAGGTAAAAGCCTGCCCGAGACTCTATATGGCTTTCATATAAATGGGCGACGTCGTGCCAAGTCAATCCTAGCCCCAGATGTCTGTCCAAAGCGTCGATTGATCCTAGGACTCTAAAAAAATTGGGGGCACATTGGTGGGGGCAGAGTCTATGGGCACGAAGATAATCTCGTGTAATCCTACCCATGGGGATGGTCATGCCTCCTTCTATAAAGGCAATCATAGGGATTACCACCTCTCCTACTTTCCGGTCAAACTCCACCCCTTTTGTTGTGTAGTGACGTACCACCACCTCCTGAGGAATGTGGTACTTTTCTTTGAATAACTCTATCAAGGCCGAAATATGTACTAAACGCTCAAATCTACCCATTGTTAGCTTGTGGAGTGTAGAATGGTTAGCCGAGGAGATAGTAGAAGTTCGAAGTGCGAAACTTACGTGGGGCTGGGTACGGACTGATCTTCCTGTCTCTGGAGGATCTTTAAACTCTCTCTTGTGAAGGTATGGTGAATGCCGAGATACGAACGCTCTGAAGTTGCAAACTCTGATAAGAAATGAAAAGAATAACGTCTGAAGGTTTTTATAGTTGGGGCGAAAAAAGAAGGAGACAATCCTGCCCAAATTTTGAAGATGAGATCTGAATCGTTGGATTGGTATTCCACCGTTGGATGTCTGGAGCGAAACGCAGTCTTAAGCGTTTAATGATGATTGTGCGAGTTCCCAAGCGTCAGAAGCTCTCGCGAAATGGCAGAAATGACCCTTACACGTGCCTGGGTTTAAATATCCTTATGGACTACATTGTAATTACGAATATACATCAAAATCATAATTTTTCTCCTCGGATAAGAGGGAAAAATTAGAATTTTGAGGGGCTATTGTGGGGGAGCAAAAACTTGGGCCTTTGCGTTGGGTTTAAGTCCCACATTTTATAAACAATACGTTCAAGGAGAAGAAATCATGGGGGGCTCCGTAACTAATAATAGAGCATGAAAATGTCCAAGGGAGTTGGTCCGAGAGGATTATCCTCCTCGGATCTGACATATGTCAGTGAAGTGGGCTTCGTCTTACCCTAGTCCACCTTCCAGGAAGCTCCAGCGACGAAGATAGACTACAAATATACACGGAAGGGATAAGAACAGAGAAATATCTAGGGAAAAAACTGCTACCACCGCATTAAATGCATTACAGCAGCTTTCTTGGCCGCATTAATGTGGAGAAGACCTCTGAACAGTGTTTTCAACTACCTTTACCCCCAGAAAATCAAAAAGCTGTGGGAAGGGAGACAGAAAACTCAAGTACGAAGCTAGATAGTAGACAAGTGGACGGTAGGATTAAAAGAAGAAGTACTATATAATGGAGTAAAACCTCCAGAAGTGGGGGATCAGAAAATATTAAGGAAGAACATTAAGGAAGAATCACTGTAGCATTAGGAAGAACACCATTAGATACAATTATTTTATCCAAGGAAGTACTCCTCGGATATCACTTGAAATGACCAATTCATCCAAAAATTTACTCCTCGGACTTGAGATTATCACTTGATTATGTGTTTTATTCTCCTTGGACAAACTCCTAGCCTCCACTAACTGTTGTAAGACCCTTTATCAGCCCAATTTTTTCGTCCACTCTCTTACAAATTTATTGTACTGGGCTTATTGGGCCCATCCCCTTTTCTATCTGGGTTTGGGCTACAATTTGTGACCCTACATATATATATATATATATATATATAAACATAAGATTAAAAAAAAAAAAATTAAGTACTAGCAAAACAAAATTTTAAGCACAGCTATAACACAAGGCTTATTAATAAGACCCACCCACAAAAAAACACAAAACAAATAGTATCTAATCTAATATAGTAATATCTATAACCCAAAAAAAAAACTTGAAGGCCCAAACCAAACAAACGTGAAACGTCCAAGCAGGAGGAGGCAAGCCCAATCTTTTTATCTTAACAAATAAAACGAAGAGACCAATTCCCAAATAAATTATACCTGATATGCTCATACGCAGAAAACTCAAAATGACAAAACCTAGAGCAGCTGTAGAGGCGCAGAGCACTAAGCATTGAGCGAGGTGGAGAAAGCTGTGGAGAGAATCAGAGAAATTTTGGGCGCCAACAATAGTGGAGCCGTGGATAGAATCAGAGAAAGAATGAGATGAGAGAGGCCGAAGGCGGAGGGCAGAGAGAAAGAAGCAGAGGGAACAGTGAAACTAAAAATTTTAGGGATTTGAGTTGTTTTATTTGTTTTAATTTGTGATTGTTTTGTGATTAATCTCTTAGACTGGATTTGTAGTTTATCTTGTTGGTTTTTGGTTTGTCTAGAGGATAATAATATTATTTTTGAGCAATGATTTTGTTTAGAACCAATGTTTAACTAGATTTATCAAAATTTTTGTTTTTTGGTTAAAAGAATGTGCTGGATATTTCTAATTCATCTGAAACTTTTTTTTTTTTTTTTTTGCCCCTACTACCCATTCTTTTCTAAAATGTTGGGGCCTCCCTTCCCCTTGGGGCCTTAGGCAATTGCCTAATTCGCCTAGGGGTAGGGCCAGCCCTGCAAGTTGTCCTAAGAACTCAAACAATATCTTAATTTAGATTGACGTTGAACAAGAGCTATGCAAGATAGAGGTTAACATTTGACATCAACAGGATTGGGTGTGTATGCCTAAAAAGCATGGTCGAAAATGGGTACATAGGGCGGCTCCACATTAAATAAAGATTGGTCACTCTGACTTGGAAAATAAATAAAAGTTATAAATACATTTTAAAAAATTTATGATTTGTCTACCCTTAAAAAAAAATTATGACCATCCTAAATTTTTTTAGGTCCAACAAAATTAAACTTTAATCCCCTTAACAATGTATTAGGCCATTTCAAAAAAAGAAAAGACCAGAAAAAAATTTGATTGAACTAAAATTTGTAAGAGATATTATACAAGGATTTCAAAATATGAAAGGAAATTATAAAATTTTATGTATTTGTGTGTGTGTGTGTGTGTTGACACCCCATTTTGCAACCTGCATTTAACCTCACATGGAGGGTAAAAGGGTAATTTTGCCTTGGGAATATGCATCTTAATTCTGGCCATTAGATCCTTAATCTCATTTCACCAAAATGATCTTGATGTCGTAACGATCAAATCGACTGGTCATAAGCCCTAATCAGACCACCAGATTGAAAGTTATCATCAAATCAAGTTTTAATGGCTGAGATGCACTATCACAAATTGAGTCCGACTATATATGATTATGAACAATTGATTTCAATTGGTTATAAGTGTAATCAATTTGAGATCAACGATGTGTCATAATTTGATTGGTTAGGACTACATTTTATGGTGAGGTTGCATACACCTAATTAATTAGATAGTTAAACATTAATTATTCAATGAGTAATTTGTACAATTATCTTTTAATTAGAGTAAATTTAGAACCAATTAAGTCTGAAATGGGAGTGATTGAAGCCATTTAATGTTAATTGAGAGCTAATTTGGGACCTATTAATGTTAATTGTGCTGAAACCATTTTCAAACAAATGACCTCTGCTCACTATTTCATCCATATCTCTCAAAATATTTTGAATTTGTGAATGAGGTTAATTTTTCCAGAAACTAGACATCCGGGGCTTCAATTTGAGCACAAGAATGAGACAATTCCGATTAGAATTGAATTAAATATGATTTTTTGAAGTTAGCTTTACAAGCTGTTACAGCAGTTGCGGGAAAACCGAATTTGGCTTGCTCCCCACTCCCACCAATCTTTCCATTTAATGCACCAGATTTCCCTCAAGGCTAAAATGAGGACTAGGTTCATGATTCTTTGTCAACCCTCATTAAATGGCCTTCCCTTCATATTCTCTCCACCACTACTATATAAACCCCCCCTCTCCTTCATTCCAAGGCACACAAAAAACCCCCCTCTCTTCTCCTCTCTTGAGTTCTAGTGAAGTAGAGTAGTCTTGTCATATCTTGGTCTTCTTGAGACTCAAGGTATTGAGTGAGACTCACTCTTCCTCTCTAACTCTTCTTTTCCTCCACCCTTAGGACCTCCCTCAAGAGTCTCATCCTCCACCACATGGATCTTGCATGAAGGTATAATCCCTTTCCCTAATTGTTTTTTTGTGTTTCCATGATGAGAATTTAGGATTAAGGCATGATAGTAGCTATTTAAATCTTCTTGAATATGTTTGAATGTTCTTAATTGTTCTTATGTGTTCTTCACATGTTCTTGGTTGTTCATCACATGTTCATGCATAAACACTAGTTTTGATCCTAAATCCATATCAAAAATATGAAAAACATGTTTGTTTAATAATTCTTTCAAATCCTTAAATCTAGGTTATCACCATCCACACACATTCACTAGAATTTATTTTTCAATCCAAATGCAATGCTAAATAAATTGAATTAGGGTTTATCACATGCACACACATTAAATTCAACATGTAACTTGATTGACATATTGAATGATGTGATATGAATGTTGGCCACCATAGTCTAGAAGACCGGTTTCACCGGGCAAGGTGGGTGCCTAACACCTTCCCACCTTGTAACCTAACCTCCGAACTTAGATCAAGGGTTAGTAGATCAAATGCTTATCCATGTAATTTTTCAATTTCTAGATTGTAACTAGGAAACAAAGTCATGTACTTTATCTTAGATTGTATCTAGGACCAAAGCCATGTAATTTTCCTATGATCAATGTAGATTCAATTTGAAATTAATAAAATGATGATTTTTTTAAATTATGGTTTTCTTATTTTTCCAATAATTAAATAAGTGGCGACTCCATTGTAAAACCCTTAATCTAAAGGGGAAAATATAACTAGTCGAACCTCCATTTTGAGAGGCAATAACACGACTCCACCCATTCACATGGGTTTGGCCTAACATCCTCATAAAACGGGCCGGGGGCGCGGTCTCTCACAGTGGCGACTCCACTGGGGATATTGAGGGCTAAACTTCAATTAGGTTATGGTGGCCAACCATATCATTGTTTGTTTATTGCTTTTTTGTATATAATATGTCTAATATGCCGTTATATTTGCATGTCATACATCATTTGCTTGAATGAAGTTTATTTTATTTGTGTGCTAACCCGGAAGCCCGGTAGTATTAGCCGTGGATTGTGGTCTTCCTGAGACTCACATACCCAGCGGTGAACCTACCACCCACCGCAACAAGGATCATCATGGTTATACCATGGTGGTTCATAGGGACAAACTGTACCGTTCGGACCAACGCGGCGCTCCTGGCGTCACAAGTTGGGAGGTACGACGTCCTAGCTTGTGGGAACCTTTAACCTACCTTCTACCCATGTTGTAATGACCCATAGAACCTATCTTTAGGTCGGTCCATGTAAATTGTATTGCATTATGCATTTGTTTGGCCGTTGTTTGAACCATGATGACTCAAGTCCAACGCTTGAGCCCATCATGATTGTTTGAACCTTGTATGCTATGAATGAACTCAAGCCCAAAATCCTATGAGTGAACTCTACTTGGTATGGAAGCCCAAAATTGTTTCTTGAATCATTCTAAGCCCAACACTTGAGCCCATCAAAGGTGCATGAAGACATGAGCAACATCAAAGGCCAAAAACTCACAAGATGCATGCCTTCCAAGTGTAAGCCCAAGCCATTTCAAGCAAATACCAATTGATCATATGGTTCAAGCCTTCCAAGTGCAAGCCCAAGCCATTTCATCATAATCAAGGTTCAAGCACACCAAGCCTCAGGCATCCTAAATAGACCAAGAAGAAGCAAGTGGCCCAACTTTACCTTACTCCACATTTGGTTTGTAACATCATGGTTAAGTTTAAAGTTTGTTTGTTTATTCCATGTTTCTATGTTTTTTTTTTTAATTCAAAAATTTCATGTAGCATTTAATGAGCTTTGTTTGTGTATATATATTAAAAAAACAAAACAAAAAAAATAAAAAAAAATTCAAGATTTCCAAAATTTTCCCAAAAAAGAGAAAAATTTTCAAAAAAAAAATCTTTGGACTAGGGACATTGGACTTCCTAGTGACTTTTTCAAAAAAGTCCCATATTTTTTCTTTCAAAGATTTCAAGATTCTTTAAAGTCTTCTTTTCAAAATGGTACATGAGGATCCCTTGGACAAAATTTTTTCTAAATTGTGGTGTTTAAAGGCTTGAACAATCAACTTGTACTGAGAAAGGATTAATTTCATTTGATCCATGTAAAAACTTTTGCTAAATTACTTTGAATAAAAGAAGAAATGATCTTGCAAGGCAATCAAAGAAAATCTATCCATCAGAAAATTCAAAAATCTCATGCATTCATTCCAAATTTCTGAAAACTTTTGTCTCCAATAGAGCATTCATACTTTTTCTTTTAAGTGGAATTTATTAAACGAGCTCAAGTCACTGTGCCTACAAGCAAGCATTGCTAAGGATAGGAGGCCGTCTTTGGTAAAACAAGATTATACCTTAATACCTAGAATGATCATTATCCATTGCTAGCCCATTTGAGCCTTTAAACACTTAGCCTCTTTTTCGCATTAACCCACTAAAATCTAAACCTAGGGTGGGAAAATTCAAAGTATGCATACTTAAATCTCATGTTGAGGAGGAGTCGACCTTGTAGCTTTGAAGCTAATTGATAAAACTCTCCTAGAAGACATGAAAGACAAGTGGAGAATTCATTAAGCTAAAGATAGGAGATCGTCAAAGAAAGATGAGCTTTCACTCAATCAAGGAAAGAGAAATGAAATTCCATCAATGTGAAAGAAAGCAAAATGTGCATCAAGTTTGAAGAACCTAAAATTCATTATTCCAAGAGGAATACAAGGTTCATCCAAAAGAGAGTTCATCAAAAAGGGAAAAAATTCATCAAGAATAGAAAGGTACAAGTGCATTGAGGCAAGAAAAAAGTCTAGAGAGTGCATCAAAAGGACCAAAAAGCATTAAGTTGAGAAAAATAAGGAGGGAAAAATGTCCCCAAAAGTTCATTTCACCAACCAAAAAAAAAAAAAAAAAAAAAGCCCGCTAGGCTGAAAACCCAAAAGGGCGGTCTAGGCAAAAGTTAGGGCTAAAGAAAAAAAAAAAGAAAAGAAAGCCCGCTAGGCTGAAAACCCAAAAGGGCAGTCTAGGCAAAAGTTAGGGCCAAAGAAAAGAAGAAGAAGAAAAGAAAAATTGGAAAATCCTACCAAGTTGGGAATTTGAACATGCAACCTAAAAAGAGAAGAATTTTACAAGATGAAAGTCTAGAGGTATGATTCAAGATGAATGAGTTTAAAAGCAAGTGTTGATACAAGTGACCAATGAAGATTAGTGAGAAGATGGCAATAAAGAAATGAGAAAACTCTTCCAATACTTGATTTTTGAGTAATGCATACTTGGGGGAACATCATAGGGAATTTTGAGCCTTTTTATATCATTCATTTCATAACCTAAACCCGGCCTACATTACAACCCATGAATAAGACCTCCTTGAAGTTTTGTTAATTGTAGGTGCATTTTAAACTCTTATAATATTTTCTCTTGAATTGAAAAGGAAAAATGCTTAAAATTGTCAAACTCCACTGGTCGATATGTCCGAGGACAAAATTTTTCAAATTCTCAAATCCTCAAATGACTCAAAAGAAATTTCAAACTTGGAGCACTCTCCTTGTTTTCACCCAACAATGTGACTCCTAAATATTATCACATTTCATTTCTTGATTGCCTTTGGAGACTTAATCTAATGATGTTCAAAAGGATGAAGCAAATTTGATTACATGAGTTTAATGATCTTGATCCTTCCTAATCAAAGAGATTTGTTTGATTCTTAAACACTTTGATTTTCCAAAATGGTTGTTCAAAGGATCACATCTTGTTAAAAAAAAAAAAGGAAATTTGTTTTTCTTTCAAAAAAAAAAAAAAAAGAAAAGAAAAGAAAGAAATCTTATTTCAAAAAAAAAAAAAAAAACATTCTTTTTCAAAATCTAGTTCTCTTGAACTACGGCTTGACCTGATCCTCTATGAAAGAGGTACGTAGGCAGCCTTTCAAAGGCTCGGTCCCATTCACCGAAATAACCTTGGAGAACAAAGTCAAAACAATGTGACAAAATTGTTTGGGTGCATGTTAGGCTAAACTCATTTGTTTTGCATCAAGCGTGCTTAAACTTAGGGCATTGGCCTATTTATATTGTGAGCAAATATGTTCTTCTTACATGAAAGCATGTTTTCATTTGAGGCACCAATCCATTTTTTTGGCAAGCATGTCCACACTAGGGGCATTGGCCAAAAATATTTTCTTGATAATTGGTTTCTAACAAGCTAGAGAAAGAAAGCTATTTTGCAGGAACCAATGATTGTGGACCGTGATCTTCTTTCATGTTCCCCAATGGCCACAACATCAAATGAATTCAACTTCAATCTAAGCATGGAATATGCCCCAAACTAGGGGCATTGGGTAAGTACTTCCAATTCATTTCAATGAATAAATTCAATGCTAATTGAAATTATCTTTTTGCAGGAATTGAGCAAGGACTTATCCAGCAATTCGCATAAACTTTCAACCAAAGTTATTCTCATCTAAAGGATAGGTTTTTCAAAAAAAAAAAAAAAAAACTCCATCATGAATAAATCTTCATCACCTTTACTCCACCTTCATCTTCATCTTCTTCACTTTTTTGATAATGAACACATCTCATTTCAAAAAAAAAAAAAAAAAAAAAAAAAACATTCTTTTTCAAAATCCAGTTCTCTTGAACTATGTCTTGACCTGATCCTCTATGAAAGAGGTACGTAGGCAACCTTTCAAAGGCCCGGTCCCAATCACCCAAACAATCTTGGGGAACGAAGTCAAAACCATGTGACAAAATTGTTTGGGTGCATGTTAGGCTAAGCTCATTTGTTTTGCATCAAGCATGCTTAAACTTGGGGCATTGGCCTGGCCTATTTATATTGTATGCGAATATGTCCTTCTCACATGAAAGAATGTTTTCATTTGAGGTATCAATCCATTTTTTTTGCAAGCATGTCTACACTAATGGTAATGGCCAAAAATGTTTTCATGATAACTGGTTTCTAACAAGCCAGAGAAAGAAAGCTATTTTGCAGGAACCAATGATCGTGGACCATGATCTTCTTTCAGGTTCCCTAATCGTTATAACATCAAATGAATTCAGCTTCAATCTAAACATGGAAAATGCCCCAAACTAGGGGCATTGGGTAAGTACTTCCAATTTATTTCAATGAATAAATCCATTGCAAATTGAAACTATCTTTTTGCAGGAATTGAACAAAGACTTATCCAACAATCTGCATCAACTTCCAGCTAAAGTTATTCTCATTCAAAGGATAGGTTTTTCAAAAAAAAAAAAAAAAAAAAATCGTCATGAATAAATCTTCATCACTTTTACTCCATCTTCATCTTCTTCACTTTTTGATAATGAACAAATCTTTATACTTCAAAAAGAAAAAAAAAAAAAAAATCAATTCTTTGTAAATCTTTCCAAAAAAAAAAAAAAAAAAAAAAGAAAGAGGAAATTCTCAAAAAGGCCTTGGGACTAGGGGCATTGGGCTCGTACTTCTTAGGTTGCTTCCAAAAAAAAAAAAATCATCAATCAAAATTTTCAATTCCTTGAAAAAATTCAAGATTTCCAAATTTTTCAAAAAAAAAAAAAAAGAGAAAGAAAGAAAAAGAAAAAGAAAAAAATTTCAAAGTTTTCAATTCCTTTGAAAAATTCAAGTTTTCCAAAAAAAAAAAAAAAAAAAAAATCTTCATTAAATTCTTCTTCAGGAACAGAAAGCTATGATTCTCTTCCATATTTTTCAGTGGTGCAACATCAAGTCAATTGTCCACCCTCAGCATTCTTCGAAGCATGGAATATGTCCCAAACAAGGGTCATTCGCCAGGTATGTCAAATTCTTTTCAATGAATAACTCTGTTACTAATTGAAAATATTTATTTTGCAGGTACTAGGGTAAAAAGCCCACACACATTGGCGTGAGTCGAAGCAAAAAAAAAAAAAAAAAAAAAAAAAAACCTTGGTCCTCTGAAAACATGAGCCAAAATCCAAAATCCTAGGCCTCTGAAAACATGAGCCAGGATCCAGAACCTTTGGTCCTCTGAAAACATGAGCCAAAGCCCAAAAAAACCCTTGGTCCTCTGAAAACATGAGCCAAGATCCAAAAATCCTAGGTCTCTGAAAACATGAGCCAGGATCCAGAACCTTTGGTCCTCTGAAAACATGAGCCAAAGCCCCAAAACCCTTGGTCCTCTGAAAACATGAGCCAAGATCCAAAATCCCAGGCCTCTGAAAACATGAGCCAGGATCCAGAACCTTTGGTCCTCTGAAAACATGAGCCAAAGCCCCAAAACCCTTGGTCCTCTGAAAACATGAGCCAAGATCCAAAATCCTAGGCCTCTGAAAACATGAGCCAGGATCCAAAACCTTTGGTCCTCTGAAAACATGAGCCAAAGCCCAAAAAACCCTTGGTCCTCTGAAAACATGAGCCAAGATCCAAAAATCCTAGGTCTCTGAAAACATGAGCCAGGATCCAGAACCTTTGGTCCTCTGAAAACATGAGCCAAAGCCCAAAAAACCCTTGGTCCTCCGAAAACATGAGCCAAGATCCAAAAATCCTAGGTCTCTGAAAACATGAGCTAGGATCCAGAACCTTTGGTCCTCTGAAAACATGAGCCAAAGCCCCAAAACCCTTGGTCCTCTGAAAACATGAGCCAAGATCCAAAATCCTAGGCCTCTGAAAACATGAGCCAGGATCCAGAACCTTTGGTCCTCTGAAAACATGAGCCAAAGCCCCAAAACCCTTGGTCCTCTGAAAACATGAGCCAAGATCCAAAATCCTAGGCCTCTGAAAACATGAGCCAGGATCCAAAACCTTTGGTCCTCTGAAAACATGAGCCAATGCCCAAAAAACCCTTGGTCCTCTGAAAACATGAGCCAAGATCCAAAAATCCTAGGTCTCTGAAAACATGAGCCAGGATCCAGAACCTTTGGTCCTCTGAAAACATGAGCCAAGATCCAAAAATCCTAGTCTCTGAAAACATGAGCCAGGATCCAGAACCTTTGGTCCTCTGAAAACATGAGCTAAAGCCCAAAAAACCCTTGGTCCTCTGAAAACATGAGCCAAGATCCCAAAATCCTAGGCCTCTGAAAACATGAGCCAGGATCCAGAACCTTTGGTCTTCTGAAAACATGAGCCAAAGCCCAAAAAAACCTTGGTCCTCTGAAAACATGAGACAAGCCCCAAAATCCTAGGCCTCTGAAAACATGAGCCAGGATCCGGAACCTTTGGTCCTCTGAAAACATGAGCCAAAGCCCCAAAATCCTAGGCCTTTGAAAACATGAGCCAGGATCCGTCGTCCTCCAGGTAAGCATATCTTGTACTCACTTAAAAAAAAAAAAAAAAAAAAAAAAAAAAAAAATTTGCATGCATGAACTACGTTTGGACCTGATCCCCCCACCAAGAGGTACGTAGGCAATCTCCCTCGAGATTCGGTTCACATTTTGATCCATTACATGATCATCTGCATTTTTATCTACATGCATCATACATTCACCACGGTTAAATACTGATTGCAAAGTTAGGTGTCTCTTTCATACATTGACATTCGCTTTTCAAGCTTTGCTAATGAGGGGCATTCTGTTGACACCCCATTTTGCAACCTGCATTTAACCTCACATGGAGGGTAAAAGGGTAATTTTGCCTTGGGAATATGCATCTTAATTCTGGCCATTAGATCCTTAATCTCATTTCACCAAAATGATCTTGATGTCGTAACGATCAAATCGACTGGTCATAAGCCCTAATCAGACCACCAGATTGAAAGTTATCATCAAATCAAGTTTTAATGGCTGAGATGCACTATCACAAATTGAGTCCGACTATATATGATTATGAACAATTGATTTCAATTGGTTATAAGTGTAATCAATTTGAGATCAACGATGTGTCATAATTTGATTGGTTAGGACTACATTTTGTGGTGAGGTTGCATACACCTAATTAATTAGATAGTTAAACATTAATTATTCAATGAGTAATTTGTGCAATTATCTTTTAATTAGAGTAAATTTAGAACCAATTAAGTCTGAAATGGGAGTGATTGAAGCCATTTAATGTTAATTGAGAGCTAATTTGGGACCTATTAATGTTAATTGTGCTGAAACCATTTTCAAACAAATGACCTCTGCTCACTATTTCATCCATATCTCTCAAAATATTTTGAATTTGTGAATGAGGTTAATTTTCTCAGAAACTAGACATCCGGGGCTTCAATTTGAGCACAAGAATGAGACAATTCCGATCAGAATTGAATTAAATATGATTTTTTGAAGTTAGCTTTACAAGCTGTTACAGCAGTTGCGGGAAAACCGAATTTGGCTTGCTCCCCACTCCCACCAATCTTTCCATTTAATGCACCAGATTTCCCTCAAGGCTAAAATGAGGACTAGGTTCATGATTCTTTGTCAACCCTCATTAAATGGCCTTCCCTTCATATTCTCTCCACCACTACTATATAAACCCCCCCTCTCCTTCATTCCAAGGCACACAAAAAACCCCCCTCTCTTCTCCTCTCTTGAGTTCTAGTGAAGTAGAGTAGTCTTGTCATATCTTGGTCTTCTTGAGACTCAAGGTATTGAGTGAGACTCACTCTTCCTCTCTAACTCTTCTTTTCCTCCACCCTTAGGACCTCCCTCAAGAGTCTCATCCTCCACCACATGGATCTTGCATGAAGGTATAATCCCTTTCCCTAATTGTTTTTTTGTGTTTCCATGATGAGAATTTAGGATTAAGGCATGATAGTAGCTATTTAAATCTTCTTGAATATGTTTGAATGTTCTTAATTGTTCTTATGTGTTCTTCACATGTTCTTGGTTGTTCATCACATGTTCATGCATAAACACTAGTTTTGATCCTAAATCCATATCAAAAATATGAAAAACATGTTTGTTTAATAATTCTTTCAAATCCTTAAATCTAGGTTATCACCATCCACACACATTCACTAGAATTTATTTTTCAATCCAAATGCAATGCTAAATAAATTGAATTAGGGTTTATCACATGCACACACATTAAATTCAACATGTAACTTGATTGACATATTGAATGATGTGATATGAATGTTGGCCACCATAGTCTAGAAGACCGGTTTCACCGGGCAAGGTGGGTGCCTAACACCTTCCCACCTTGTAACCTAGCCTCCGAACTTAGATCAAGGGTTAGTAGATCAAATGCTTATCCATGTAATTTTTCAATTTCTAGATTGTAACTAGGAAACAAAGTCATGTACTTTATCTTAGATTGTATCTAGGACCAAAGCCATGTAATTTTCCTATGATCAATGTAGATTCAATTTGAAATTAATAAAATGATGATTTTTTTAAATTATGGTTTTCTTATTTTTCCAATAATTAAATAAGTGGCGACTCCATTGTAAAACCATTAATCTAAAGGGGAAAATATAACTAGTCGAACCTCCATTTTGAGAGGCAATAACACGACTCCACCCATTCACATGGGTTTGGCCTAACATCCTCATAAAACGGGCCGGGGGCGCGGTCTCTCACAGTGTGTGTGTGTTTTTTTTTAACAGTTGATATATGAAGTTATTTTTTTATTAAATTTTATATAATTTAAGGTTCTTAATGATTACCCTAAAAAAATGTAAGAAGCCGCCATTGTGGGTACATAGGTAACTCGAAGTCTCTATATAGCATTCAACAAAAAAAATTTGCTTTCAAATTCTACATATACACAAGTGCAATTAAGAATCACAATTATATATACACACATTTATATTTTATTTATATAAAATGTTTCTACTTAATAAGTAATAAATTGTATGTATTCATATTATTATATAGAAGCATAATAAACATAAAATTTAATTCATAAAAAATGAACATAAAATTTAAATTGAAATGACACTTTGCACAAAATTAGTTAGAGCACAATTATAATCTAATTATGATTTTTTATTGAACCTCCACTTTGATATATTACTATATATATTATAGGATAGCAGGATGGCATAGTAATTTTTTTCCCTCGGTAAAAAAAAGGAAAAAAAAAAAAGAAGAAGGTGACACGGGGTTTATTACTCCAAGTTAATTTCAAAAGGAATAATTTAATCCTCAAGGTTGCAAGAACTCTTAGAAATGCTCAGGATATACATCCAGCAACTTGGTTTTTTTTTAAGGAAATATATATACATCCAGCAACTTGATCATGCCTATTATCTCCCATGCATATACCCAAAAACTGCCAGATGATTCAAATCCTACATTGATCTTTGGCTCTCTCTAAAGTTTGCTGAATTTGTGGACAGGTGATATCTATAAATTCAACCCCAATTCTTGCCCAAAATATTTGAGAATGAAAATATATGCCTCATGGATGACAAGTGGTATTAAAAGTCTATATCAATCATTAAAGATAAAAAGTAATGCTAAAGACACAGACTATTTTACAACATTTTTATAAACTACTGATGTGGCTAGTGAATGTTGGTAAATAAAAAAATGTTGTTAGTGGTGGACCTGAATGAAAACTGATAAAAAGTTGCCCACAATAACAGTTTGTAAAAATATTGTAAAATAATTTATGATTGTAGTATTATTCAAAGATAAATGATTGAAGATAAATGGACGATATTAATTTGTTTCTCTTTAGACTTTAGAGTTTAAGTGCCCCATTGGTTTTGCTTTTTGGAGAGTTTAAGTGCCCCATTGGTTTTGCTTTTTGGAGCTTAAATCACAATAGCATTTTGTAAACGCATTCTTTTGGCATTTGTTAGGCATCACAAAACCGCACTTATTGACCCACTATCATGATTTAATTCATTAATATGTTGCACCCTCTGAACTGCAATTTTATAATGCACAAAAACATAAAACAGAACCAAATTAAACTAACTCTAAAAAAGGTTCCAAGATCGCATGGTCTCTAAAAAGAGTGAAGAGAACAAAACACACAGAACATTGAAATTAAAATATTCTGATTCTTTAGCCTTAGGAGTATAATAGATGTAGTTTTATGATAATTTGAGCCAGGAGTCACCAAAAACTTTGTACTGCTCAAATTTCATCGATCAACGTCTCTATTTGTAATCATTCTTATATTATAAAGTCCTATTAAATGAAGTTATTTCGAAGCCTCTAGAAATAAAAATGGTTATATTCGTGCAAAAACATTAGATGCGGTTGAAGGAATTTTTTTCCAACATTCTAACTTCATTCTTATATTTATCATTATCATGAGAAATAAACATTCATCATATGAGTGATGTTAGAGATATTACAAATTTTATATAGTCTTTACATACTAATGTATCATTAATTACAATATATATATATATATATATATATGTATTATGTTTTAAAACCTGCCAATAATAAAAATTAGGCTAAAATGCAAAATACACCCTTTATATTTCATCAAAATTAATTTAAGTCATTTAACTTTGTTTTCATTTATTTCAGTCCTCTAACTTTCAAGTTTATTCAATTAAGACTTTTTCATCAACTTTTATTATATGTTGTAGTTAATTTTCCAATTTTTAAATTTTTCATCAAATTTTTAAAATTAAAAAAAAATCAATTAATAATTGAAAAATATTTTCCAGATTTATTTTTTCAAAATATTTAACAAAAGTTAACAAAAAAAACCTTAATTGAATAAATCTAAAACTTAAAAAACTGAAATTAACGAAAGCAAAATTAAAAAACTAAAATGAATTCTAAAAAAAGTTAGAGGATGAGTTTTACATTTTAACCTAAAAATTATGTTATATATCACGAATACTCTTTCAGGGTTTCAGTTTTTTTTTCGCTTGCATGAGTTGTCTATATTTATTATTTCCCTTCCATTTACAACTAATATTGTCCTTATTGTATTATTATACCATTATCTTCCATAACTTAGTATCTTTTAAAAAATTGTAGAAATATATCTAAAAATATGTACTTAGCATCTCCAACCGCTTCTCTATATTTTTGTACTGTTTGGATAGTGAATAGTGATATTTACCTTTTATCTACCAACTTTTTCAAATACATCTTCCAACAGATTTTCTATCATTTCTCTATCTCATTTAAATATTATTTTTTTCATTAATTATTTATTCATATTTTAACACACATATCCCCATACCCACATCCCCACTCCTTTCTTTGCTAATTGTTTATTTTGTTTTATTCTTTTGCTAATGAACAGTAGCACATCAGGTTTGGAGAATGACTATTTATTAGCAAAAAACTTTTTGAGTTTTAAAGAAGTTGTTGGAGGACTATTTTTTGGTTTCATTCTCCATTATAGAGATTATTTTGCTTTTACCTAAGCTATGAGTATCTCCAGCAAATTCATCAAATTTTTATACTGTTTGAAGAATGAACAGTAACTTTTACCTATATCTACCAACTTTTTCAAATACACTTTCCAACAGATTCTCTATCACACTCTCTATCTCATTTAAATATTATTTCTTCATTCATTATTTATTTATTTTTTAATAACTACACATCTTCCAATAATTTTTTATTCAACACCCGATTATTATAATAGAAAAAAAATTGAAGAATGAACAGTAGCCTATCAGACTTGATGAGCTACAGTTCATGAACCAAAATTTTTTTTGGGTATAGAGAATCCTTTCGAGTGGCTTTTTTTGGTCTCATTCTCTATTATTGAGAATATTTTGCTTTTGCATAGACCATTGGAAATGCTCTAATAGGATACTAGTAAACCATTATCTTCTCTCTCTCTCTCTCTATATATATATATATATATATATATCAGGACCGGCCCAAGCGTTTCGGAGGCCTAAGGCGAAATCTTCAAATGGGGCCTATGTTATCATTTAAATAATATTTAACTAGCATTTTATATAATAATTTTTTTTAAATCCATTCTTTTTACTTTTTAATGTGATTTTTTTTTTTTTTGTGGAGAAAATGCTTAAGTTATAACAAATTTTACTACAAACTGGTGTTGTAATGAATGTGATCAATGACATGAGGCTTACAAAAATACTAGAAATATTATAAAACTTACAATATGAGAATTACAAAGAAATATCACCAATCATAAATATTCATTCAAAAATTCATTCAATAGTTTGTTAAAATCTACCTATTATATTCATTGTCACATCAAATTATAAAAGTAATGGATACCACCATGCACTTTTGGTGTAGTGATAACTCCACAAGATAGTTTGTAGTAATGGCTGAGATTTAAGTCTCTAGAAGAAAGTTTCGCACATATATACACTTATATCATGTTAGAGTATAATTTTTTATCTTATATAAAAATAATTAAATAAATAAACGTTATGTAGTAAAATTTATAGTATTTTTAACATTTTCCAATTTGAATTACTTGTGATTAATAAGACGTCTATTTGTAGGACCTAATTATTTACATATGTCTTATCTCTATCTTTAATATTACTTAATTTTTTGAGCATTCTTAATAGTGAAAAAAGATATAAACTAAAATGTTTTAATATCTCTCAAAAATATTTATATATAAAAAATAAATAATAAATAATAAATTAGCTCCCAAATTTGGGGCCTTCTCTAGTAAGGGGGCCCAGGCAATTGCCTAATTGGCCTAACCCTAGGGCCGGCCCTAATATATATATATATAGACATATATACACACTACCATTACGCCTACCAAAAAAAAAAATACTACCATTATTTTTCAGAAGTCAGTATCTTTTAAATATTTGTAGACGTATTTCTGAAAATATGTACTACCAATCTACTACCATTTTTTTTGGTGCTGAATAGTCTATTCTACTACCATTTTAGACACTTCTTTTTCGATAAATTACTATAGTACTACACATCGCCTTCGCCTGTATATATGTTTGCCAAATAAAGCGTGCGTTTGGATTCAGCGTTTGCGGAATCTTGTGTCCACGTTTTTCTCCTTTTTTTTTTTTCGCTTTCACGCATTTAAGGGAAGACAGATTTTACTGTTTAGAGATAATTTTTACTGTTTATAAACTGTTTTATTACAGTTCATCATTGTAGCAGTACTGTTTATACATTAAAAAATATTAAAAATAGGTCTCACGATACTATATATACATTTAAAAATTATTTTACTACAATATTTTCAGTTTTTAGTTTTCAATTTCAGCCATTCAATCCAAATGGGTCTCCCTTCTTCTCTCTTTTTGCCTCCTGAGAGAGGAAACCATTGATTAGCTTCAGTGAATTCTAGTCAGCCTTTTCAGAATCGTATTTAAAGCCAGAACTTTTGCATTGACAGCCGGAGACCATGAGTAATGCTGAGATCACTGAGTTGTGTACAATTTTGTGCTACTATTTACCACATGCTATGTTGTGATTGGCAAAAATATATCTTTACATGGCTCAAGGACATTTATTTACCAATCACACTTATTTACCGATCACAACTTGTCAAAGATAAAAAATTGTGCCAAATTTAGTGGTACTAGCATAACTTGGTGACCATATATGTTGCATGATGTATCTCATTACGTCGTTTTTGCAAAACTAGAAACCATTTCATCTACCGATTCAAAATACCGTATTAAACAGTAAGACCGAGACAGCTATCATAACAAATTGGGTAATTATTGACTACTTTTTTAGTGTCATAAATGCGTATTTTTCTTTCTCACATAATTATAGATCCTACTAATTAAATTCATAATGGAACCTATAATTCATGTGAGAGGGAGAAGTATGCATTTATGGTACTCTCGAAATATTTAATAATTCTTCTAACAAATTTTAGTTACATTATTTTAGTATTATTTCTTAAATTTTCTTTTTAAAATTTTGCTATACGACTTTAGTTAACTAAAAATATATTTTCATCTCATGAGGAAAAAGTTATATGGCAAAATTTTAAGAGGAAAAACAAAGGAACACCTAAATATTGTACCTAAATTTTGCCAAGTATTTTAATATGTGAAAAGAGTTTTTAAAAATGCCTTAAAAGTATTGTTTCTGTAATTATTTTTAGAAAGTTTTTATGAAAAAAAAAAAAGAGTAAAGTACAAAGTTTGTCTCTATCCTTTACACCATATTTCAATTTGGTTCATAACCTTTCAATGACGTGTCAATTTAGTCTTGCCATTATTTTTGAAATCACTAACATGACAAATGTTTCAAATAAAAAATTATTTTTTTGCCACATCAGTGACACATGTACTGCTACATCAATTTTTTTTTTAAAAAAAAACCCAAATTAAATATGAAAAACCCTATTTGGTACGCGAGTTCAAACAAATGTTTTTTAGTTTTTAAACAACATTATATGTATTTCCATACTTTTTTACCCACACATATTTCCAAAAAAACTGAAAATTGTTGTTTAAACACATATACTAAATAGACCCATATTTCCCAAAAATTCAAAATCCCTAATCTTCATCTCTCTCTTTTGTTACAAGCGAACCTGCTCATAGTGGTGCCATTTTGACAGCCTTTTTTTTTTTTTTTTCCTAGTGCTTTAGGCATTATTTAACCTCCTTTGTAGCAGTGGTGCTCGTATTTTAGTCTTCTTGCAGCAACGTTGTTTTCGGCTTTGTTACTGGTTTTTACATTCTCCATCGATGTGTTGGTGTTTGCGGAAATCTTCATCGGGTCTATTGTTCTCCGGCCATCGTTGGTGTTTTGTGGTCTTTCGCCATCATTTATGGCACATCTTAGTTGCAGTCACCACCATTTCTATAGGCATGTTTCCTTTTGTCTGTGATCATTGGCGCCCCTCACTGGAACCATCACGTTACACTTGATCATTGCGTCTTTGAGTTCACTTGAGCCTTTGCTTCTGCTACGCAGGATTTCTTCGTGGTAAAAAGGTAATTTTTTATTTAAACGGTTTTCCAAGCAATTTTCATCTAAAAGATAAAGGCAGGTATTGAATTGACAGGACACTAAAAGTTTAGTGATCAAATTAATACAATTAAAAGGTTAATGGTCAAATTAAAATATGATGTAAAAAATAAAAACTAACTTTGTAATTTACCCAAAAAAAACAATTAATTTTTTGGAAAGTTTTAGAAAGTTTTTTTTTTTTTTTTTAATACAAGATAGAATTTCTACTTAAAAAAAAAGGGTTAAAAAAGTCAAATAATTTTTTATTTTCTAATAAAAAGTTTCTAAAAATATTTTATAAACCAATAGCCGTTAACTTTTCCCTTATGCTCTTTTGTTTCAATGGAAAATTTTGTGTAAAAATAGTTTTCTATATTTTTCAATGTTTGGTAGCATCAGAAAAAATGAGTTAAAGGAAATCCATCTTTAGTTAACATAAAAATGTGCCTTATTTTTAGAAATTATTTTCCGCTAGTTGTTTTTAGAAAAAAAAAAAAAAAAAAAAAAAACTTTTTCTCACAACAAGCTAAATAAGGGAAGTTAAGAGATTATTTTTTAACTCATTTAAGGTTGTTACCAAACATAGAAAAATGAGATAATTTTACATAGAAAATGCTTTTTGAAAAATGACTAATTTTCTAGAAAACAACATCATTGAAACAAACAAAGCATAATTTTATCCTTAACATCAAAATCAAATAAAATTTATCCTTTATTTAATGAAATGATTTAAGTTAAAGTTGAAAAAAAAAAATTAAAAGAACTATTGTTGTTATCATGTATAACTCAAGCACTTAAGTGTGCGTTTAAGATTAGATTATAATTAAACTAGCTTTTAGCTTTTAGTTTTATTTTTTTGCTAGACTATTTTCAACAAAACATCTATCAACTTATTTTATTTAGTTTTTAACTTTTATCTATAACATTTTCAATAAAAAAAATAACAAAAAAATAAATAATTTGTTCTCAAATAGACACAGAGACACTAACATAATTAGAGATTGATGAAAATAAGATGAAAAATATTAATTGATGCCCTAAGAGTATTGGTTTAGGAGATACTTTTTAAAAAAAATTATGGAAAAAAAAATTAACTTTTTAAAAATATTTTTATATTTTTTGAAAAAGTAGTATCAAAACTTTCCTCAAACAGTCTATTATATCCCATGCCCTAAAAGCACCTTTACCATGAACCAAACAAGATAAGGGCCCATTTGGTTGGAAATTTCTAATATCATTATTCAGTTTTTAGTATTGTGAAAAGGGAAATGCTAACGAGTGTCCTTAGGGCACCGATTAAGAATCCAGTTAAAGAAAATTTTGACATCACTTTTATGGGAAATGAAAAAAACTGTCAAAACATTAATTGTTTTTTTTTTCCATAAAAACTTTATTTAATTGGATTCTTAACCAGTGCCCTAAGGACACTCGTTAGCATAACCTTTGTGAAAATACATGTTTGAGTGTTATAAAAATACGTATCAGAAATGTTATTATTATTTAAATACTAAAAACTGTTGTTTAAACCGGTACCAAACAGCCCCTAATTAACAAATCCTAATTTCAAACGCTCAATGTAATTTTTTTTTTTTTTTTTTTGAGGAAAAACGCTCAATGTAAATTGACACCATTTGAATCTCAAACTGGAATAATCAAGAGGGAAGTCAATGTCATCACATCATCAGTAAGCAATTCTCGAAAAAGAGAAGTTAAGAACAAGTAAGTCATCATCTACCAAACACCTGTATCTTGTATTGAATTGTAAATGCATATTTTTAGTAAATTAATACTTATGAGGAGTTTTATATGTGTCATATCATCGATCCTATTGGTTCAAATGGTACTATATTATTATTATTTTTGGATAAAAAATGGTACTATATTTAAGCTCTCCTTTTTAGGGAGAGAGTTGGATTGGATTTCCTTGGGAGCTTGTTCCTAAGTACAACTTTTATGAAAAAATATTTTCTCTTATCTCAACTTGTAACATGAACACGCAAGGGATTAGGAAATTCGTGCATTGATGATCTATTTTTTGAATCTCTAGAAGCAGACAAATCTTTTATTAATTAGCTCTAAACTTATAATTACGAAAACTTTCTGGCTCTTGTTCTTTTCAAAGGCCATTTAAATAACCAAGTTAATAACGTGGAAGCTATATAGCAACACAGCCAGATTGAACTAGAAAAATATGGTAAACTAAGTGGAGGCTAGGCTAATGCAGATCACAATGCAACAAAGTAGTGCACGATGGGAAACTTTCTATATTAGTTTTAATTTCCACTCCAATTTCTCCGAATCCCAACATTACAATTTTTTTTTTTTAAAATTTAGTGGCCACAAGTCACTGTCCACGTGCATGCGCACCATTTTCTATATATAAAAAGCGCGTATATATACAAACTACAGTAATAACTACAGTATGTTATGGTTGGTTCAACGTGTACTATTCATTGGCCATCTTTTTTTTTGTTTTTTTTTTGTTTTCTTCTTTTTTTTGAGTAATATTGCCGGGTCAATTTTTCTTAAAATTTTTTTTATATACATATGAGACCCATTATATATATATATATATATATATAATAAATATTAATACAACAAATTGTCACAATATTTTCATAATTACTGAAGTTTTAATTCCTTATAGGTCAAAATAAAATATCATATTATAACCAATCACAACTAAAAATAAAGATATTGTGAAAAAAAAAAGTGCCACATCCACGACATTTCTCACAATACTTTCATAACAAATTATTTGTGATAAAAGCTATTGTAATAACTATAGTACCTTTTGGCTTGTTCAATATGTACTGTTCATTGGCCTTTTTTTTTCCCAGTAATATTGTTGGGTCAAGTTTTTTCTCTAATTTTTTTATACACATATGAGACCCTATTTATATATATATATATATATATATTAATACAACAAATTGTCACAATATTTTCATAATTGCTAAATTTTTAATTCCTTATAAGTCAAAATAAAATATCATATCGGAACCAGCCACGATTAAAAATAAAGATATTATGAAAAAAGAAGTGTCACATCCACAACATTTCTCACAATACTTTCATAACAAATCATTTGTAATAAATTGTTATTGATTCTAATTTAAACTTACCAATGAAATTACTTTTTTGCCTACCAATAACAACTCGTAACAACCTACTGCTTATGATTTTGTTGTGAAAATGATATAGACATAACATTTTTCTTGTGAAAATGTTAAGATATCTTGTTATTGTCATAATATATTCATAACTACTAAAGTGTCAATTATTTACAAGTCAAAATAAAATATAACAAAATTATAAATGAATTATGAAAATATTGTACCATTTTGTTGTGTTTCTATATATATATATATTATTTTAGTTTAGTTAACTTTGTATGTACAGTTTTCTTGAGTTGACTTTTTGTATTTTTTATTGTATTTTTATCTTTATGCACCATTTTAAGTGAAAACACAACCCACCCCCTCCCCCCCCCCCCCCCCCCCAAAAAAAAAAAAACTTAGGATTAAAACACTTTTCATCATTTATGTTTAGGGTAGTTCACATTTCATTCTTAAACTTTAAAATCAAGCAATTTTTCTATTAACATTTTGGAAAATAGCAAATATGTCATATTGTTATTCTCTCAGTTAAATCCTAATAAAAGCTTATGATTCTTAAAATATATCAATTGTGTAATGTCTAAAATACTCCCACTAAATTTTAACATCTCAAAAAAAAAAAATTCACGTATTTTGAGTTTTAGATGATAATAATGCTTAGAAAGGTCGAATTGTGATATAATTTGTTTTATTTATTACCTAGAAAACATTGATTTTCTAGATTTAAATATTCAAAACTTATAATTTATCTAATGAAAATTTTGATGAAACATGTCTTTTATTATCTTTTTTTTTTTTTCTTGCCTAAAATGGGTGTTCATTAAAAACTAAGTAAGCTAAACATTTTACCTAAACTTATGTAGAATGATAAAGAAAAAAAGTATGAATGACAAAATTTTCATTGTGTATGGTTGAAGGTATTTGATGAAGAGTTTCAATTGTAACATATAACATCATTTATTGCGAAAATTTAAATATTGTGACAATGTCTTAGAATAAATCATTTGTTTATTGTTAGAAGATGATGATATTCGTTATCATTCTTAGAAATTTTTAGTGAGTGAATATTGTCTTTAGCAAATAAGTACTAAGAAACTATTATAGTAAAATAGATATTCATATGTTAAATAACTACCATAAATATGTGTGTAATTAACTATCAAAATTCTTATACAAATAAGATTAATTTTGTATGATATACATTTTTTATTTATATAATTTTATACTTTTTCAAATAAAAATTTTATTTCAATATTCTCACCCAAAGGGTAACATGTGACTTGCACGTGGCACCCTAATTAGTAGTCCTTAAAAATTATTTGATTTCAACCCCGAAAATATCATAGATAATATATTATAATGGTTAGAAATTCGTTTCTTCACTTGCCGAGTTGCCTGTCTCTTTGCTAATTAATTGTTATTTACCATAAGAACTTGTTTGGGATACAGTTGGAAGTAAAGCTTAACTTTCGAGAAAAAAGATTTGCTAGGGTTTAATGATAAAGTATATTTTGAAATTGTTACATTGTAATATGATAACAAAGTTGAATTTTTTTTTTTTTAAAGTGAGATATGATCAACAAATAGAACAATAAAAAATATTTATTTTCGTACTTGAATTTAAATAATTTAACAATGACCAATGTTTATTATCCATACAGGACCATCCCCACTAAAAATAAGAAGATGAAAAAGCCTTTATCCACATGGTCAATTAGGCCCACCCAGCAAGAGGGTGTACCTGAACACTGAATTTCATTATGAAGTGTCCATTTGACACTGTTGTAGAATCTAGAAAGTAAAGTTCGGATTAAAAACTCTTTGCCATTTTTAGTGTTTGACAGATACACAGTGTATTTATTTTTACGCCGGGTATGTTTAAAGTATAATATTAAAAAAAAAATTGCATATGAAAAAAAAAAAAGAAAAGATTAAACTTATAAAATATTTTTTGTCGATAAAATCATTTATAAAAGTTATAAAATGTTTTACCTTTAAAATTTTGGCAAAACATTTTGCCAAAATAAATAATGGTTTCTCTTCACCGCATCAAATAGCGAGATCACCAATCTAGTGCATTGAACAGCCGGTGCTTGAAGTCGCTATTTCACTGACCGGTGCTGCCAATGAACACCAGAGACATCACTATGGTGGCAGTTACTAACAATCCAGTCTCTAGAGCCACTATTTTAGCTGCCAATTACAGTGGTTAGCCACCGGTTTTGATAATTTGCTTGAAAATTATATTTGTTATACCAAAATCTGAAAGGTCTTATATGTAAAATATTTTATTTCATAACAAAATTAATGTCTTAGTCTTAAATTTATAAAGAATGAATTGTGAATTATGCGGGTTTCAATTTTAGCCTTTCCAGCTTCCGGCTTCCAGCTTTAAGAATCCCCTTAAAACCCTTCGGCACAATTGCGATAATTTCTGTTAAAGAGCTACAAGGCTTAATCACTTTTCTAATAGTTCTCAAATACACCCTAAATAATGGCTAAGAGATACTTACAAAAGGAATTTCTTACCCCGTACCCATAAACTAATTCTCAGATGATGGTTTTAAAGTAGCATCAAACAAAACTTCAAGTCTTTTTATACAGAACAAATTATCTAAAAGAGTTACCTTTTAGGACAAGTATAATGTAAAAATGACAACCTGACATGTTTGTTACCGCTTACCTTATGTGTATGTTAATAGGGTCTTTTAAAAATTGTAGAATTATTTCATAATGCAATTTTTAAAATTTTATCTTCTCATTTTAAAATGAGTGGATATAATTTTCTCATGTCATCAAAATTTAAATATATATTGGTAATCAACATTTTGGTATCAACAATACTATTAACACGCCCAATTTTTCACCATGCTAAATTGTCAATTTATTATATGAGCAACATCATTTTCACACATTGAAATTCGACTTGTTGGATCCTATAGTGTGGATGGTGATCCCATTAGGGTGGGAATCGCCAACTTTGACGTAGATAATAAAATCTAAAGTTAATAATGAATGAGAAGTCTCTATTTTTATAAACTCTTTCGTTTCTCTTGGGAAGAGATGTATCTGTTAACTAATAGATGCATCTTATCTAAGAAACATGACTATACAGTAAATAACTAACTTTAACGTTTAATTAATTTTCTACTGCAAATTGGTGAAGCAACACCATCCATCAAGTTGAGGTTATTGTATGAATGAGGGTGAACCATATTATAGTGTGATTATCCATTACTTTTATACACCAATACAATTTGTCATGCACTAATTACAACGAGATATATTAGTTAGGTGTGAAATTTGGTATTTTCATATATTTATTGTTTTGGTATATATTTTATTAAGGATGTGGCAAAATCCAATTCACGCATTTCAAAGTGGATAATTACAATTTCAAGAATTCTAAGATTAAATTTATACTTAAAAAATTTAGAAGATCTTTATATATATGCTTAATAGGTTTTATTACTATTCTTTGTGACAAATAACATGTCAAATGAGGAAATCAATCAAAATTTCGGGAAAAATTCTCCCTCATCTCATATTTAAAATAAATCCTATTATAAACTTTATCAACGAGATTTATTATTACTTGAGATAAGGTAACATTTCTTAATAATTACCCATCAAAATGGGAACCAAAAGACATTTCCATTTCTCTTGCAAATCATATGGTATATATAAATAGATCCCATTATAAACTTAATCAACAAGATTTATTATTAATTGAGATAAAGTAACATTTCTTAATAATTACCCATCAAAATGGGAACCAAAAGAAATTTCCACTTCTCTTGCAAATCATATGGTAATTCACATTCTTTTAACTCAGTAATTGCTCCACAGAGAAGGCACATGGCTACAGAAGCACATTGATAGCTGAACAGCCACTATCAGAAGAAGGTGAGGAAGTAAGTTTTACCAAGAGAGCTACAAACTCGCCCAAAATGAAACTGACATACCTTTATTGGTGTGGTCTGTCAATCTCCAATAATTCCTCCCTTTCGCATATATTGGACTCTGGAGCACAGTGTCATATTGTCATTGCTAATAAATTGTACTAACTTGGCAATCGGTGACCCATATGTCACCATTATACTCAAACTCGTAAATCAGATAAACAAGGGCAGTGGCCAGAGTCATTGGCATTATTATTATTATTATTTTTATTCAATAGTTTTTTTTATACAAAATAGAAATTTTATTCAACTTAATTTAATTATATATGTGTGTAAAGCTCCCTCTTGAAAACTTGAATCTCGGTTCTTGCCCTCCACCTCACAAGTGCGCGGTGATTATTCGATAGTTAGTTAGTTACGGTATGAATAAGGTGATTTGAAACTTAAATGTTTTCGTTATAAACAATAGAAAATGTTAGTTGAGTTGCAAGCACTTGGCGAGTCGGTGGCATTTCAGTTACACCAAGATCAAGTTTTTGCTGCTACAGAGCAAGACGGTAGTTTTATTTAGAGGCCCATATCCTATATAAAACAAAAATACAAAAATTAGTGGCCCATGGTTTTACATGGGTTAGGCCTAATTCTTTTAATTCCCTTTTTTTTATGGACCAGCATTACTAGAAAACGAGTCCCATACACCCTTTTGGGCTGGACCACAAAAGCCAATCTGTAACACCTTACACATCCAGGAACCTCGTATCTAGTAAATAAGAGTCGAACAAATCTTGAAGTAGAATGGAGGGCCCATGGACCATTGGTGCTGCTCTCAGGTTCACTTGGAAAGGGATCTTCTCTTTTTTTTAGCTCAAGTCATCTAGGAAAGCAAATCCCCCCCCACCCCAAAAAAAAAAAAAGTCATCTAGGAAAGGTTTCAAAAAAATTTATAAGACCTACTTATTTTTTGGCATGAAACATTATATCACTTCATAAACTTTTTTTTTTTTTTTGTTGGGATTAAATTTTGACTTAAATAACGTAATATCATTGTTATTTTCTTAATAGTCTCAAGTAGTAAGTTCAATGGATTTGAAGGATATGTTGTAAACTCGAAAGTCCTAAGTTTAATTTACTACATTATCGGTCTATAGGATTTTTGAGATATCTAATGAGTAATAAGTAAAATAGTCTAGTTAAAGAATATGACACCATTTTCTTATATATTATAATTTATTATTCCCTAAATTAAATTATGTAGCATAACTGGATGACCCATGGCATATGTTTTTGTGTTTTTTTTTTTTTTTTTTTAATTCTTTTAATATGGTGCCAAAATAAACTGGTTTAATTATTTTTTTTCCTAGTTAGTGAGATATCCTATCTTCAAAATGAATGCTCCCTTCCCAAGCATCAATCACAACAAAATCTGTTGTTGATTTTGTTATATTAGGTTTGCATAGTATACTTGGCTCATTTTATTAATGTTTGGGTCATTCTACAGTACTCCCTCTTTTTTTAGGGGGGTACGGTACCCTCTTTAATCTTGGCCATATATTTTACACATTTGAATCCTGACCATTTATTTATTTTTAATGAAAAACCAGATACTGGTTAAGTAGGTAATATATAAAAGCAAGAATACACCGACAAACAAATTAGTGTTCTCTCTCTTGCGTCTTCTCTCTCGCAGTCTCGCGTCTTCTCTCTCAAACTGAAAACCTGGTGGGTTTGTGGGCGTTCCTTCTTTTACTTCAAAATCCTAAACGATGCATCTCTGCAATGCTTGGCATCCACCACCGATGGCCCAAGAGAGAGAAGGACTCATTCTCTAGGGTCGTGTGCTTCGTCAATAACTGCTTCAAACCTGATGACCTAGATTTTGTCTACTCCACTCTCAAATGGATCTCTATCATCAACCTGTGAGATTTCTTCAATTCTCTTTACTCTTAATATTTTTTTTAGTCTTATCAATTTGTATTTGATATTGGTCTCTCTTTTCTTCTTTTATTTTTATTTTTATTTATTTATTTCTCATTTTGACTCTAAATTTTTGGGTATTTTTAGCATTTTCAGTATCATTTCAATTCTGGGTATGTTTTGTTTTTCCTTATCTTAATTCAAGTTGAAAATTCATTTTGTTTTGTTTTTGTCTCTAGAATTTGGTTATGCCTTTTGTTTGCCCGAGTAAATAGCAATAATTTGTTGGCTCTGAATTGTGGATTATTAAATGCCCATTTGATCGATTATTGAGTTAAGAAATGAATCACTGACACATAAAGAGTTGTTCTTCACCTATGGTTTGGCCCTTTTCCTTTTTGTTTCATTTTTCATATAGAAAGCTTGTTTTTCTTATATTTCGGCCTACCTAACCTAACCATGTGGGTTGTTGGGGGTATTTGGATGACATTTATCTATGGAACTACTAATTTTTACTTGGAAAAAATGTGTTTTTTATTTTTTATTTTTTTAAAAGTTAAATTAATTAAGCAATTGTGATAGAAGACCTTTAGGGGTTGATTTGTGAAATGCAATAGATAATGAACTTGTGTATCTGTCTTGATATTGAGAAATTGAGGAACTTCTAGTTATCTACTGAAATGCTAGCTGTAAATTATGCCTTATCTTGAGTCAAGGAGCAGGGAAAGTTGTGAGGGAGTAGAGGGATGACTATTGCAGTTGTGAAAAATTTGTAACCATACCATTCATTTGCATTGTTTTGATGGGTTAGTTTTGAAACTATCCTAACGGGATTGAACTAAAAACCTTGTGAAACATACCATTCAATAGCTCTGTTTTGGTGGGTTAAATTTGAAACTATCCTAATTGGAATGAACTAAGTTCCTTGATGAAATTCTACCCCATATATAAGTTATTACTAAGAACCTACTCCTAATCCAGTGGTGTAACCAGAGACTAATCCTTTTATTGATGGGTTTATTAAATAAGTTTATTTATTTGCTTACTCTGTGTATTGCTTCTGTAAATGGGTCTAAACACTTATAACATGTTTTTTAAAGTAATATCTAATTTTAATAACTTAGCTTATATATAACCATTTCATTTTTCCTATCAAGATAACTCAGCTTATCAATATGAATAATTTATTATTTGTTTCCTTTTCAGCCTCATTTTGTGCTTGACTGAGTACTAGTTCCTTATTCTTTGTTTCCTTTTCAACCTCATTTATTATTGAGTGGTTATATACTGGATTCACATCCCGTGCAATACCTCAAATCCTAGCCTTCCATTCAATCTAACGGCTCTAAAACAAATCCACATCATCAATCCGCGTGACTTAGAAAACAAAATTTAAAAATTCACTCTCATTCTTTTTCTTTTTTTTTTTCCCTTGTTCATATCTCTCTCTCTGCAACTCTTCACTCCTCTGTTCTCTACTTCTCTCTAAATTTCAGAATTTTCAAAAAATCCCTTAGTCACTGTTGCCACTACCACTATCGCGCCAAACCACCATCATTGCACAGACCATGTCTCGAACCAATCACCATTGCGCCACCCACAACCCACCGTTGCGGCCTTTCTCTCCCCAAACGATCTATCAACCCCTGCTACGCCTTCGCTTGCTCCACTGCCTAGCATCTTCAAACCACACCGTCGGCATAGTCACTTCACCATAAGTTTTCTCTCTGATTTTTCATATACATTGGGAACACGAAAGAAAATAATTATAATTTGACATTGCAATCTTTTCGATTTTTTTTAGTTAGTTATGAGCTTAGGGATTGAAATTAGATGGTGGGTTTTTTTTCTGTGGGATTTGTGGGTTCTTTTAATCTGGGTCTTGTGTTTTTTGTAAAGTTGTGATTTTTTTTTTTTTTTTTTTTTTCATTCCCATGGTGGTGATTTGTACTAAGAGCCAAGAAATTTTTGATGGGTATATTGTTTTGCTCGGTATTATGGGTTGGGTTATTTATTTATGAACTTGAACAGAATTTTAATGCTTCTTCATTGTTGAACTTAAAAGGCACTATAAGTACCTTTATTTAACTTAAGTTGGACATATAGGTGATATATATGGACAATTTAGAGACTTTATTTTTTATTTTTAGTAGGGTATTCCAAAGAAGATTAGGCATATCAAAATCTGCTGGTGATTAGAATAATTCATTATTACAAAACTTGCATCAATGTGAAGTTCTAAATTTATACAGCACTTTAATGTGTTCATTTGTAGTTAGATGGCATTAGATTTGATGATGGAGAGTCTCCATTGGAGACCTCTCAAAGTTGAAAAGGTAGATTTTGTTGTGCAACATTAGTGGAATGTCTTTTGTACTTGTTGGTTGTGATCTTGCTAGTAGTAATCTGGGTTGGTTTTGATGTAGCTTGTTGGAAAGCTACAGTAAGAGCTAAAGACCATGGGCGTGATTCTTGTTGCAGTGATACTAGGCAATTTGGCATTGATAGTAAACAAAAGGTACTAAAGACAGATGCAATTTGACAATGGTAGTAAACAATAGGTACTAGAGATTGATGCCTTTCAGTGTGTCATTAAATATTCATATTATGCTTTGGTTTACAGCATTTTTGTGGCAATGTGCTCTCAATTTGTAGTAATACTTGAAATTGATAGCACTTAAACCTTGTAATGTAGGTTTGATAGTTCATGTATAGGCAAAATTGGTTGTTTCTTTGCTAAGTTCAGTGTATTCATTGGCTAGCTATGGTAGCTCTTGATATAAATCCCCCCCTCCAAGTCTGTTCATCATCTTAATGGTAATATTCTTGTTTTTCTTAGCATTGTTTCAACTTTTCAATATTATCTTCTATGTAGTCCGAACTTGAAAGAATTATTGCACTGAGTCACAATACTAAAGGTTGCTAATTTTTTATATCCACTATGCAGGTGATTTCTTGGATGCAATTGAGTTCTAAACCTGTTTTTTCTAAATTGGTGGCACAATAATCTCAGCATGGTTACGTAAAGGCTGGCACTAACGGGCTACCATAGTCAAGCCACTTGAGATCGATGAAGAATATGATCTTGAAGCAAACACATTATTTTTTCCTCTTTTCTTAGTGTGGAAATTATATATTCTACTAGGGGAAAAATTGGTCTTGTAATCAAAGTCTATATTTGAATAGAACTCTTGTTATCTTGTTATCTTGTTATTTGGCCTTGTAATCAAAGTATGCATTTCAATGGAATTTGTACTCTTTTGGAACAATATATATATATATATATATATATATTTTTTTTTATGCTTGTTTTAATATTGCATTTGTCACTAAATTGGTTACTCAATTATCTGCTATCTATTGATTTTGATGAAAAAAAAGTTTCAAGAAAAGTCTCTTATCATCCTTTTTATAAAATCAAAACTACCATAATTGGCTAATGGCTTGGTAACATTTCAAAAGATAACTCATAAAAATCATTATAGATATTGAAATATCAAGAAAAGAAGAATTGCATTTTATTACATTCTCTTTGGTTTGTACTATACATCATTGTAATGGTTTTTGTATACATAAGCGAGGACACTCAAGTGTCAAAATTGGATAAGACAACATAATATTCAAGCAAGTCTTTTTTGTCACAATACATGTTTCAAAGTAAAAAGTTCACTCATATCAAGTCTAAAACTTTAATAAAACTGAAAATTAGTCTTGCTAACGTCAAGATATCAATCCATAATGAATGCTTCAAAACCTTTTCTGGCAATATAGCTTGGTTGGATCTCTATGCTTTATCATCCTGCAACGTTGAAGAACAAATTTCAATCAATATAGTAAAATCTTAGAAGACCAATCCTCAATTTACTTGCAAAAATCTTATATGATTCATTGGTTTCAAGTGAAATAGACCAACAATTTGACTGGAACTTGAAACATAATTGCTATATATAAGCACAATTCTAATGCCCCACACAATTGACAACCCAAACCTTTTGAAATCAGAACAACCCTTATTTAAAGCTTGGCTAAAAACATATTGCAAATACCATGACAAAAGCAACCTAATAGAAGAAAAACTACATCTACCATAATTCAATAACTTATCTATAATTTACTGCAATTAGAACAAAAGTTAGCCTAGCTGTTGTATACTTGAACAGATGCACCCCATTGGGTAGTTGCAACTTGAACCAACCAAGTGATGTAAGAATACCGCCAACTCATGCTCAAATTTGTAATGGCACCAGAAGCAACTAAGACAATGCATATCTCTGCAGTATTAACATCTGAAGAACTAAGGAGGCAATATTAACATGATAAATTCTAATATTAGATAGAAAAATATTCTATTTGCCAACAAATGGTATTATCACAAACTTCACAATATCAGGTAGTTGAACAGGAATAATAGAAGAAATAGCCTTGTCTATGAGCACATCCTTGGCAAAATCAAGATGAAGTATAACACTTGCACATATATGAAGCCTTCCTCATCAAATTGAATTTGGGTGTTATTAGGAGTTATTAGAAATGATAGAACTATTAACAAATTAAAAGTACGGTCATTTTTTTAGGTTCTAAGCGTATTTAAGTAATTTTTTAGGTTACAGGGTCATTTCAGTCATTTTTTAGATTTTAGTGTCATTAAGTTATTTTTTAGGTTCAAAGGGTCTTCTGGTAGTTTTAAAGGGTTTCAGAGGAATTTTGGTCATTTTCAACTGTTATGGGGTATTTTTGGTCATTGTTTTAGATTTTTTGGTTATTTCGATCATTTTTTATGTTTTAGGGTAATTTTAGAAATTTTTCTAGGTTTTAGGGTCATTCGGTCTTTTTTTTTTTTAGGTTCTAAAGGTATTTTGATCATTTTTTAGGTTCTAAGGGTATTCTGGTAATTGTTGAGGGTTTCGGGGGTATTTTGGTCATTTTTAAGTTTAATGAGGTATTTTGGTCATTTTATAAGTTTCAATGGTATTTCAAAACTTTTTAAGGTTTCAGGGTCATTTCAATAATTTTTAAGGTTCTATAGGTATTTTGGTAATTTTTTAGATTTAAGTTGCATTACTGTCGATTTTAGGTTCTAAGGGCATTATTGTCACTTTTTAAGTTACAAGGTCATTTTAGTCATTTATTAGATTTCATTGTCATTTAGGTAATTGTTTTTTAGTATCTAAGGGTATTTCGATTATTTTTTAGGTTTAGAGAGTATTTCAATCATTTTTTAGATTTTATGGTCATTTCGGCCATTTTTTAGGTTTTAAGAATATCCCAATAATTTTAGAGAGTTTCAAGGTTATTTTGGTAATTTTTAATTGTTAGAATGCGTTTTGGTAAATTTAGTATTTTTAAGGGTATTTCAGAATTTTAGAGACTTTATGATTATTTTTATTATATATATTCGTTGATTATTAGGTAATTTAGTGGGGTTAGGTTGGGTTGGCTTTGCCTATATGTAATATTGGTAAGACTAAACTTGACAATGGAATTGTCAAATATGAATTAAAAAAAAAAAATCATTAAATGTGACAAAAATACGGTCATATTTGATATTGGTACTACCCAATGTGACGATGGAATAATCAAATATGAGAAAAAAAATTAGGATACCACCGACTGTGACAAAAGTACAACCAAAAGTGATGTTGATACTGCACAATGTAAGGATAGAACCGTCAAATGTGAGAAAAAGATAAAAGAACCATTGAATGTGACAAGAGAATTGTCACATGTGATGTTGGAATTGCACAATGTGAGGATAAAACCGTCAAATGTGAGAAAAAAATAAGGGAAGTACCGAATGTGACAAAAGAACTGTCACGTGTGATATTGGAATTGCACAATGTGAGAATGAAATAGTCAAATGTGAGAAAAAAGTAAGAGAACCACCGAATGTGACAAAAGAACTGTCACATATAATGTTGGAACTGTACAATTTGAGAATGAAACCGTCGAATATGAGAAAAAAGTAAGGGAACCATCGAATGTGACAAAAGAACTGTCACATGTGATGTTGGAATTGCACAATATGAGAATGAAACCGTCGAATATGAGAAAAAAAAAAAAAAAGGAATCACTAAATTTGACAAAAGTACAGTCACATGTGATGTTGGTACTGCACAATGTGAGGATGGTACTATCAAATGCGAGAAAAAATAATAGAATCACTGAATGTAACAAAAGAATTGTCACATGTGATGTTAGAACTGCACAATGTGAGGATGAAATCATCAAATGTAATGAAAAAATAAGGGAACCGCTAAATGTGACAAAAGAACTGTCATATGTGACATTGGAACTGCACAATGTGAGAATGAAACCATCAAATGTGAGGAAAAAGTAAGGAAACTGCCAAATGTGACAAAAGAACTGTCACATGTGACGTTAGAACTGCACAATGTGAGGATGGAACCATCAAATGTGAGAAAAAAGTAAGAGAACCGTCAAATATTACAAAAGAACTGTCATATGTGACGTTAGAACTGGACAATGTAAGAATGAAACTAACAAATGTAAGGAAAAAATAAGGGAACCGCCAAATGTGACAAAAGAATTGTTACATGTGACGTTGGAATTGCACAATGTGAGGATGTAATCATCAAATGTGAGGAAAAAGTAAGGGAACTGCCAAATGTGACAAAAGAACTGTCATACATGATGTTGGAACTGCATAATGTGAGGATGAAACCATCAAATGTGAGGAAAAAGTAATTTGACAAAAGAATTGTCACATGTGACGTTGGAACTACACAATGTGAGGAGGAAATCATAAAATGTGAGGAAAAAGTAAAGGAACTGCCAAATGTGACAAAAAGAACTATTACATATGACGTTGAAACTGCACAATGTGAGGACGAAATCATCAAATGTGAGGAAAAAGTGAGGAAACCACCAAATGTGACAAAAGAACTGTCACATGTGAGGATGAAACCATCAAATGTGAGAAAAAATTAAGGAAACGCCAAATGTGAGAAAAATGTAACCTGGTAAAGCAGATTACCTACTAGTGGGTATTGTACCCCCTTTTTTTGAGAGGGGTACGATAAAACTGTCACATGTCACAAGGGAACCACCATATGTGAAAAAAGAACTGTCAAATGTGATGTTGGAACTGTACAATGTGAAGATGAAACTGTTAAATGTGAGAAAAAAAATAAAGGAACCACCAAATGTGAGAAAAGAATTATCACATGTAATGTTGGAACTACACAATGTGAGGATGGAACCGTCAAATGTGAAAAAAGAAGAAGTAAGGGTACCACCAAATGTGACTAAAGAACTGTCACATGTGATGTTGGAACTGCACAATATGAAGATGGAATCGTCAAATGTGAGAAAAAAGTAAGGGAACCACTAAATATGAGAAAAGAACTGTCATATATGATGTTAGAACTGCACAATGTGAGGACGGAACCGTCAAATGTGAAAAAAAGAGTAAGAGAACCACTAAATGTGAGAAAAGAACTGTCATGTGTGATATTGGAATTGCACAATGTGATGATAGAACCGTCAAATGTGATAAAAAAGTAAGGGAACCACCAAATGTAGGAAAAGAACTGTCACATGTGATATTGGAACTGCACAATGTGAGGATGGAACTGTCAAATGTGAGAAAAAAGTAACCTGATATAACAGGTTACCTACTAGTGGGTACCGTACCCCCCCTTTTTTTAGGGGGTACCATAGAATTACCCTTAATGTTTAAATAAAACTACATTTTAAACCCCATAAGTTAGGGTTTTAACAACTTAAACCATGCAGTTTTAATAACAAATAAAATCTCAAAAACAAATAAAACCATGTAGTTTTATACGGTTTTTCCAAAAAAAAAAAAAAAATCTTATATGGTTATACATATCAAATCCCCCCACTTTTCTAACAATGCTGGTTGGCAGTTGAACTTTTAATTTTTTACCTCAATATCTGAAGGATAAAGTTTAGTTACACAATTGATTGTAACCTAAGGCTATAACCTTACTCAATATATTTTTATTAGAAGTGAATTTTGACAAATCCACAATTGGATTTCATCTTCTTTTTATGTACTTCATGCTTGCAAAATTTCTAAAAAATTAAAAATCAATAGCTATGTCATCAATAAATTGTTTAAATTGCTAGTTTTTGTAGTTTAAAATTATGCATAAAATATAAACTTATAATATAGTAAATAATATCCAATTGACACAAAATTTGACATATGTATTTTGGGGACGAAGGCCCAAACTTGTATACTAGGCCTTAGGTCCTATTCGATAATATGGATACGTCCGAGGAGGAGTAAACAAGTAGATAGGCCCTTGAATGGAGGATCACATACATAAAAGGATGGAAAAGTACAATCCGAGAAGATTATCCTCCTCGGATAAGTGAGTGCCGGTTAAGCAAGTATTTAGGTAACCTAGGTGACCTTCCAGGAATCTCCAACGATAGGGATGAACTTCAGGCACGTACGGAAAGGATAAGAATGCAGAAATATCTAAGAGAAAATCTGTTACCACCGCATTCAATGCATTGTAGCAACTTTTCTGGCCGCATTTATGTGGAGAAGACTCTTGAACAATACATTCTCAACCACTACCATTCATAGAGAACCAGAGAAGAGGCCTGATGGGACATGTACTCAAGTGAAGGTTTAGATAATTGACAAATGGACAATCGAGATGGTCGAAAAGAAAGATATATAAGGTGAAAGACTCCCCATAAGAAGGGGATCAAAAAAATATCGGAAAGGAGAAGAGAAAGGGAATTACTGTAGCATCAATTTTCAAAAATAGTGAATTTAATAATAACTCATCTCCTCGGACAACAATTTCATCAAGTTTTATAATCTGTTTTTGTGTTTGATCATATGTCAAATCCTTACTAGCTGTTATCCCATTCGCTAAGTGCCTAGCTTTTTTACTCACTCTCTACAAATTTATTGTATTGGGCTCATTGGGCTTTCAATCCAACTTTTTTGGACTTGGGCTACAAATCGTGACCCTACATGTATTAAGAGCGTAAAGAACATGTAATTCAACGGTTGGATTTTTAAAATATGTAGTAATGTTTATTTTATTAAGTAATTTTGTAGTTTAAGGTTATAACCAATTTTGTAACTAAATTTTGTCTATATCCAAATACTTAACATATTATTTGGTGCTTTGATATACTAGACAAAATACAAGATTGACACAAAGTCATTTTAAACATGTGCAATGTCATGCCATATCTAATTCATTGAAAACATTGGAGTATTGAAAACAAATAAAACATTTTAAATTTAGTTCTTGCCATCCTCTATAATTTTTAAATTTGGAGTATTGCGATAATTTCTGTTAAAGAGGTGCAAGGCTTAATCACTTTTCTATAGTTCTCAAATACACCCAAAATAATGGCTAAGGGATAATTAAAAAAATGAATTTCTTATCCCCGTACCCATAAACTAATTCTCAAATGATGGTTTTAAAGTAGCATCAAATAGAACTTCAAGTCTTTTTATAGAGAACAAATTATGTAAGAGATTTACCTTTTAGGACAAATATAATGTAAAATCGACAACCTGAAATGTTTGTTACCACTTACCATATGTATATGTTAATAGGGTCTTTTAAAATTTGTAGAATAATTTGATGATGCAACTTTTAAAATTCTATCTACTCATTTTAAAATGAGTGAATATAATTTTCTCATGTCATCAAAATTTAAATAAATATTAATTATCAACATTTTGGTATCAACAATACTTCTAACACGCCCAATTTTTCACCATTCTAAATTGTCCATTTATTATGTGAGCAACATCATTTTCTCACATTGAAACTCAATTTTTTTTTGGAGAGGAAAATGAGATTTCATTAACTCAAAGAGGAATACAACAGAGCTGAAAACAGGACAAAAAAACAGAGCAAAAACAGAGCAAGCATTAGCTTGAGACTGATTGAAACAGGAAATCCAAAAACAATGGAAAATCATCTTTCCATACATGACTAACATTATTCCATTTTGCATATTGGGCGAGTTCATGTGCAGCTCCATTAAAAGCACATTGAAACTCAACTTGTTGGATCCTATAGTGTGGATGGTAATCACCAACTTTGACAAAGATGATAAAATCTAACATTAATAATGAATGAGAAGTGTCAATATTTATAGACTCCTTCGTATCTCTTGGTAATAGATATATCTATTAACCTATAGATGTATCTTATTTAAGAAACATGACTATTCAGTAAATAACTAACTTTAATGTTTAAATAATTTTCTACTACAGATTGCTGAAGCAACACCATTCACCATGTAGGAGTTATTGGTATAAGCGAGGGTGAATTATATTATGGTGTGATCACTCATCACTTTTATACACCAATACAACTTGTTATGCACTAATTACAACGAGATATATTAGTTGGGTGTGAAATTTGGTATTTTCATATATTTATTATTTTGGTCCATATTTTATTGATGATGTGGCAAAATCCAATTTACACATTTCAAAATGGATAAATACAATTTTAAGAATTCTAAGATTAAATTTATACTTAAAAACTTTAAAAGATCTTAATATATATATATATGCTTAATAGGTTTTATTATTGTTTTTCATGAAAAATAACATGTCCAATGAGAAAATCAATCAAAATTTCGGGAAAAATTCTCCCTCATCTCATATTTATAATAAATCCTATTATAAACTTTTTTTTTTTTTTTTGAGAGGGAAACATATCATGCTTTATTAATAAAACTCATCCATGTCATCTTGGACAAAAGAACGTATGGGTTGCGGAACATCCTCTATCCACACCAAGAAATCTGAAATACAAAGAGCATATTTTGCTAACTTATGCGCAACCTTATTACCTTCTCTCTTTACATGAGAGTATAGTAATTGATTAAAAAAACTAGAATAAAATCTAATATCATCCAACAGCAAACCATCCATGGAAAGATAAGTGCTATTCTTGATCAATGCCGAAACCAATACTAGAGAGTCAGACTCCAAAATGCCTCTGTGAAATCCCAACTGAGTGGCAAAGGACAGCGCAATTGCAGTTGCCATGGCCTCAACCTCAACCTATTATAAACTTAATCAACAAGATTTATTAGTACTTGAGATAAAGTAACATTTCTTAATAATTACCCATCAAAATGGGAACCAAAAGACATTTCCATTTCTCTTGCAAATCATATGGTATTTTTAAATAGATCCTATTATAAGCTTAATCGACAAGATTTATTATTACTTGAGATAAAGTAACATTTCTTAATAATTACCCATCAAA
The DNA here is from genome assembly GCA_023055345.1 of Quercus wislizeni. NCBI lineage: Eukaryota > Viridiplantae > Streptophyta > Magnoliopsida > Fagales > Fagaceae > Quercus > Quercus wislizeni. Next base: position 113,741 of record JALGQJ010000015.1, read on the forward strand.
ATGGGAACCAAAAGAAATTTCCACTTCTCTTGCAAATCATATGGTAATTCACATTCTTTTTATCTCAGTAATTGCTCCACAGAAAAGGCACAAGGCTACAGAAGCACATTGATAGCTGAACAGCCACTATCAGAAGAAGGCGAGGAAGTAAATTTTACCAAGAGAGCTAAAAAGGAGACCAAAATGAAACCCACCCAAAACAGGAACTGACGTACCTTTATTAGTTTGGCTTGCCAATCTCCAATAATTCCTCCCTTGGACTCTGGAGCACAGTATCATTGCTAATAAATTGTACTAACTTGGCAATCGGTGACCTATATGTCACCATTATACTCAAACTCGTAAATCAGATTAACAAGGGCAATGGCCAGAGCCAGTGGCATTATTATTATTATTATTATTATTTATTCAATAGTTTTTTTATACAAAATATAAATTTTACTGAACTTAATCTAAGTATATATATGCGTGAAGTTCTTTCTTAGAAACTTGAATCTCGGCTCTTACTCCTATCCCACAAGTGCGCGGTGATTATTCGATAGTTATTTAAAGTATGAACAAGGTGAATTGAATGTTTCCGTTATAAACAAAAGAAGTTGAGCTGCAACACTTGGCGAGTCAGTGGCATTTCAGTTACACCAAAGATCAAGTTTTTGCTGCTACAGAGCAAGACCGTAGTTTAATTTAGTGGCCCATGTCCTATATAAAACAAAAATACAAAAATTAGTGGCCCATGGTTTTACATGGGTTAGGCCTAATTCTTCAAATTCCCATTGTTTTATGGACCAGCATTATTAGAAAACGAGTCCCATATACCCTTTTGGGCTGGACCATCAAAAGCCAATCTAACATTTTACACATCTAGGTGCCCCTCGTATCTCGTAAACCCGAACAAATCTTGAAGTAGAATGGAGGGCCCATGGACCATTGGTGCCGCTCTCAGGTTCACTTGGAAAGGGATCTTCTCTTTTTTTAGCTCAAGTTATCTAGGAAAGGTTTCAAAAAATTTTATAAGACCTTACTTATTTTTTGGCATGAAACATTATATCACTTCATAATTTTTTGTTCTTTGTTTTTGTTGGGGTTAATTTTGACTTAAATAACGTAGTATCATTGTTGTTTTCTTAATAGTCTAAGTAGTAGGTTCAATGGATTTGAAAGACGTGTTATAAACTCAAAAGTCCTAAGTTTCATCTACTACATTATCAGTTTATAGGATTTTCAAGATATCTAATGAGTAAGAAGTAAAATAGTCTGGCCAAAGACTATGACACTATTTTTTATATATTATATATTATTATTTATTATTCCCTAAATTGAATTTTGTAGCATAACTGGATTACCCATGGCATACCTTCTGTGATTTTTTTTAATTCTTTTAATATGGTGCCAAAATAAACTAGTTTAATTATTTTTTTTCCTAGTTAGTGAGATATCCTGTCTTCAAAATGAATTCTTCCTTCCCAAGCATCAATCACAACATAATCTGTTGTTGATGTTGTTATATTAGGTTTGCATGATTTACTTGGCTCATTTTTTTAATGGTTAAATGAAAATTTCATTTTAAACCCCATAAGTTAGGGTTGTAACGACTTAAACCATGTAGTTTTAATAACAAATAAAATCTCAAAAACAAATATAACCATGTAGTTTTATACGGTTTTTCCACCCCCCCCCCCCCCCTAAAAAAAAAAAAAAAAAAAAAACTTATATGGTTATACACATCAAATCCCCCCGAACAATGCTAGTTGGCAGTTGAACCTTTTTAATTTTTCACCTCTTATAATATTTGAATACCTAACATAAAGTTATTTGGTGCTTTGATGTACTAGACAAAAAACGAGATTGACACAAAGTCATTTTCAAACATGTGCAATATCATGCCGTATTTAATTCATTGAAAACATTAGAGTATTGAAAACAAATAAAACATTTTAAATTTAGTTCTTGCCATCCTCTTTAATTTTTAATTTTTTATATAGAATGAATTCTTGCCAACCTCTAATATTGAAACTCATCATGTTTTGTTTTGTTAAATAGGTAAATACCCACCACATGGCCTCATGCCTCAAGGCATAATGGTATGTTGCATGAATTGAGATTTGAATCCCTAGAACCCATATATCCTTTGACAAGAAAAGGAAAAACATTTGAAGTTGGAACTTCCCAGGATCACAGGCTGTGAAGTTCAAATATTTCTCTTATAATTGTGTGAGATGGACATATATTCAGTGAAAAAAAGGGTGTGGCTTCTGTCCAGTGTCTTGTGATACTGGACCTATAGCGATCATGACATGTGTTTGAAAATAAACATGTATCATGATCATAGCAAGTCTAGTGCATTGGAGGCATTAGACAGAAGCCACGCCTTAAAATATATATATATATATATATATATTATTATTATTATTAGGTATTTCTGGAATATTATAAATGCGTACTTCCTTCTTTCACATGAATGGTAGATCCCACCATAAATTTAATTAGTGAGATCCACAATTCATGTGAGAAAAAGGAATACGAATTTATGATATTCCAGGAGTACACAATAATTTTTTTTTAAAAAAATATGCATGAAATATTAGATATTTTGGGAAGTTGGAGAGAAAACGAATACCAATTTGGACCTGTCTTTGCTTCTTGCCAATTGTCAACTTGCCATAAACAATACTTTGCTCTTTCTGCAATTTTCCCAAAAACATTATTCCCTTTTATAAATAAAAAGCATTCTCTTTCTTTTTTGGTAAATAAAGTATTCTCATTCACCATTCAAAAAATAATTCTAGAAATATAAATTATTTTACAAATTTTTTTTACAAACAGTTGATGTGATGAGTAATTACTGGTAAATAAAAAAGTGATATTAATAGTGGGTCTAAATGAAAACCAGTAAAAGGTTGATCATATCAATATTTTGTAAAAATGTTGTAAAATAGTTTGTAACTGTAATATTACTCAATTTTGGAAGCCAAAATTTTAGTAAAAATAAATAAAAATTATATATTAAATATTAAAAATATATATTAGATATCATATTATCATATATAATCTAATATCCAACAAATAATTTATATTTAATATTTAACATTTAATAATTAATTTTTTTTTATAGGAACATTTAATAATTAATAGTAATACTAAATTGAAGGAGTTGTTAATTTGGAAGTAACACGCAAGGTATTTAAAAATCGTAAAAAGACAGAAAAAAAGGGACAACTATGGCTGCGACGTAAACGAGAATCAATGCTGATGAATGTCAAAAGACCATAATACCCACAACCCAAAATGAGCTACACCTTAGTTTCTCTGTCATTTTCAGGAAAAGTTTATTCCCAATTAAGTCTTTTAAAACATTTGGAGTGATGCTAAAAAATTACAAAATTTTAATCATAAAAATCTTACAATTTTTTTAAAGCCACTTGTGTGACAAGTGGTAATTAAAAACGACATTTATTTATTATAATTATTAAAGATTTATTTTGATTCATTATTTTCCTTTATCTTCCACCTATTACAATCTATTACAAATGTGGGGGAGCAAAACCTGGGCCCTTGTAGTGCACTTAAGTACCACGTTTCATCGACAATACGTTCGAGGAGAGGAAATCATAGGGAAACCTCGTAACTAACAGTAGAGCGCGTAAGTGTCCAAGAATGTTGATCCGAGAGGAATACCCTCCTCGGGTCTGGCATATGTCGGTGAGAGGGGCCTCGGCTTCTCCTTAGTCCACCCTCCAGGAAGTTCCAGAGGTGAAGATAGATTACCAATGCACATGGAAGGGATAAGGATGCAGAAATATCTTGGGAAAAAGCTGCTACCACCGCATTAAATGCATTACAGCAGCTTTCCTGGCCGCATTTATGTGGATAAGACCCCTGAACAGTGTTTTAAATCACCTTTATCCCCAGAAAATCAAAAAGCTGTGAGAGAGAAAACGGAAACTCAAGTACCAGGCTAGATGGCAGACAAGTGGACGATAAGATCGAACAATGAAGGACTATATAATGGAATAAAACCTCCAGAAGAAAGGGGATCATGAGAGAAAAAGAAAGAACATCAAGGAAGAGTTACTGTAGCGTCTGGAAGAACACAACCTAAAGAAAAACATTTTATCTAAGATCCTACCCCTCGGACCTTACTTGAATCCACCAATTAATCCACAACTTGCTCCTTGGACTTGAGATCTTAACTCGTTTGTGCGTTTTTGCCTCCTCGGCCAAACTCCTAACCTTCATTAACTGTTGTAAGACTCGTTATTAGCCCAATTCTTTCGCCCACTCTCTTACAAATTTATTGTATTGAGCTTATTGGGCCCATCTCCTGTCTCCATCTGGGTGTGGGCTACAATTTGTGACCCTACAACACATTTTTCAATAAAATATTCAATAAAAATAGAAAAAATAAAAAATAATTAGTAAGCCATCAAATAAATACTAAAATGAGATGAATTATTATTTTTTCTTCACAATGACATCATTTGCCATATTTTAATGATGAGATCATTTGTGAGTGGTAGATTATCATTTTTAAATACATCATTATTATAACCACTCACCAAACAATTTATAAATTAAGACAATTTGTGGCTCAAAAGTTATGTTCCTAGATTTTCTTATAGATAAGATAAAAAAAAAGGCTAAAATGTAGAGTACACTCTTTAAGTTTGACTGAAATTATTTAAATCCTCTGAGTTTACTTTCGTTCAATTGAGTCTTCTAAGTTTCAAAGTTATTCAATAAAGGGCTTTTATTTAATTTCGCTAAAAAAAAAAAATCTTTAAGAATGTAATTAACTAATGAAAAAAAAATATATAATATTTTTACTAATTTTATTGAATTCATTTTCATGTGAAAATAATATTTTTTTAAAGGAGAATTTTTAATAAAATTAAACAAAAGATTTAAATTGAATAAATTTAAAAGTTAGAAAACTTAAGTGAATGAAGGTAAAAATAAAGAACTGAGTGAGCGTTTAGATTGAAATGAAAAATTAAAATTATTTTACTATTCAATTTATTTTTACTATTATTTATGGACCCTACTATACTAATTCATCTAACTTTTATTTTTATTTATAATACTTTTAGCAATAAATTTTATATTCCAACAAAATAAACGGTATCCAAACCATTATTATTTTAGTTCATATTTCTTTGCTATATTTTGCCAATAACATTCTTACATCATTTAAGATTTTTTTTACAAGCAAGAAAAGTAGAAACTCAGGACCAACACCAACTCTCCACAGTTACAAACCAAAAACCAATCACAAACACCCAAAAATAAACCACCGTCAAAAGAAGAAAAACAAAACAAACAAACATGGAAGACCCAAACAGAGCCGAAGCCGAACGCTTACTCGGAATCTCCGAGAAGCTCCTCCAAACCCGAGATCTCACCGGTTCGCGCGACTTCGCGATCCTAGCCCAAGAAACCGAGCCGCTCTTGGACGGCTCAGATCAGATCTTGGCCGTCACCGACGTCCTCTTGGCCGCCGAGAAGCGCATGAACAACCACCACGACTGGTACTCGATTCTCCAGCTCGATCGCCGATCGGACGATCAGGAACTCATCAAGAAACAGTACCGCAGGCTCGCTCTGCTCCTCCACCCGGACAAGAACAAGTTCCCTCTCGCAGATCAAGCTTTCAAGCTCGTCGCCGACGCTTGGGCCGTCCTAAACGACACGGCGAAGAAAGCCCTATACGACAACGAGCTCACTCTGTTTTCCAAAGTCGATCTCACCTCGGTTTTGCAGGCGAAATTGCCAGTTCGCCGTAACATGAGGCCGAGTCCGAGTACTACTACAGGTAACAACAATAACAACACTAGTAGTAGCAGTAAAAAGGATCAGAGGCACGGTAATAGTAGTAGTAATAATAATAATAACAGTAGTGGTAATTTTCACCAGGAAGATCAACGGTTGAGAATGTCGAGTTTCTGGACCATGTGTCCGTACTGTTACAATCTGTTTGAGTATCCTAGGGTTTACGAAGGTTGTTGTTTGAGGTGCCAGAATTGTCAGAGGGCTTTTCATGCGGCGGTGATTCCGTCTTTGCCGCCGGTTGTTCCGGGCCAAGATGCTTATTATTGTTGTTGGGGTTTTTTCCCTATGGGATTTGTGGTTGGAAATTCGGATCAGAATAATAATAATAATAGTAATAATACAAATAATAATAGTAATACTAATGCAACGAAGACCCCGCCGAGTGCGGCGGCGGCGGCGGCCCCAACTAGTGGGGGCACAACGTACCCGAATTGGATGCCGCAGCCGCAAGAAAGCGGGAGAAATGGCAGCGCGATGGTGGCTGCAGCGGCCGTGGGGGAGACGAGAAATGCGGTGATTGTGAATTTGAATGGGAATAATAATAATAATAATTCGGGGATGAGGTTGACGAAGAAGAGAGGAAGGCCGCGGAAGTATTCGGTGCAATCTTGATGATTGGTGTTGCTGGCTGGGGATTTGGATGAAGAATGAAGATGCTCGGAATTGGGGAAACTTAAGAGGTATTGTTGTTGTTGTTGTTAATGTTGTTGTTGATGTTGTAATGTACTGATTAATGTAGGTGTTGGTTGTATTGTTGTTTGTAGATTTCAGGGGTTTGATTTTATCTTCTTTCGTTAACTGACTACTGGATCATGATGAAAAATGAAAGTGTAATTTTATTTCTATATATAGTATGAAGTGCTGTGATTTCACTTTTCAGTAAAGTCTTTTTGGCTACCTAGTATTTGGTACTATAGAACTATAGCTGGTTTATTTGATGTTTGGTTGTTACTTCTTACATGTTAATCACTAATTTTATTCTGTCATTCATCCAAGCTTTATAATGCATCGATTATTCAGCCCTAAAAACAATCGAAAAAGCTCATGTTTGTTGAAGCAACATTTTGTTCTTAGGTCATAATTTAGGTACAATTCTTAGCCTGTTTTGCCTTAAATTCTCTAATTAAATCCAACCATGTGTGGCTTTTATTGTTTGTGTTGAATTCATCAATGCACCATATGATTGAATTTAACTTAAAGGACACCATCTAAATTTATTTTGCCCTTTTTCTTATTTATTTTTCTTTCTGGTTTAAACAGTAAATTTCACAATTGGTAGTTGAAGTTTGTTGGAGCACCATGGATGTTTGGAAGCTGGAAAATTTTTTTTTTTGATTTTATAAATTGACTCTATTTTTGATGTATTTTAATTAATTAAAGGCCCCACAGTTAGCCAGCTAAATCAAATTAATAAATTTACCACATTGTAAAAGCATTTCCTATGATTTGCTGACTCTGGCAATTAGAAATCCATGTCATGCTATTGGGTTATGTAAGCTATTAAAGATACATCCTGTGGCCCTATGCTTGGACAGCTTGTTTATTTGTCCCCTGTGAAGCTTGTTTTGAGATTCTCTAATAACTTTTCTAAACCTGTATGTTTCGCACATAACTAGATGTTAAGGACAGAATGATTTGTGAATGATGATAAATCAAAATGGCATTTTCTTTTGCCTTCAGCTCTTACTTCTGATTAAGTAAATAAAGATTTAGGCTAGAATTGTTTTGTACTTTGTAAGAATACTTTCCTCCATAAGCTGCCGCCTTGACCCTCTTTACATCACAGATGGCAAATCGAAAGATGGAATGGAGAAAAGTTAGTTGCTGAGACTGAGAATGGTTAATAGACCTCAAATTTTTTTATGTTCATCAATCATGAATACATGTAATTAACTAGTCTGCTGTGGATTCATAAGGTTTAGTTGTTGTTATTATATCAATGATAAAATGCCATATAATTTTTTTCCCTGCTTTTGATGAAATGTCAATTTTCAGTGATGTTGTTACTTGTTAGCATAAACAAATTCTTTACATAACGGGTAAATAGCACAATATCTATGCATGTCAATCGTGCGAGGTGAAAGAAGAAGTGAGACTGAGGAACACAGCTTCACTCCGTTGGTTGCTGTGCTTTGATCGGCTATGGTGGGAAAGAAATGAGCTACTCCATGCCATTAACACCCATTTTCTGGTGCTAGTTAAAAAAATAGACAACAAATATAGCATCTTTAGGAAGTGGAGTGTATGGGAATCCAATCCTCCCGCAGTTGTAGAAAGTAACTTTTGACACGGCACTTAGGTACAATACAGTGTATTTGGCTGTAGTTTGTAAAGACTCTACAGGTGCAATCTGCTAGGTATGGACTGGATCAAAGGTGAAAGGATCCACGCATGAGCTAAAGCAAAAAGGGGATAAGATCTCATCCTATTCCTTATTATTTTTATTTTTATTTATATTTTAGATTTTTATTTTTATTTAGACATTATATACAATGTCACGGTAGGTGTAGTTACATCCAACTACTAAAAATGAAAGAGAATTGGAGGATTTAATTGGAAAGATCTATCCGGGCAAAAGCAGCCGTCCACATCACTTATTAAAATGGTAAATGGGAACATGGGATGCCCACGAAAATGCTCATGAAGGAAACTTTTTGGAATGTAGCGAGTAAAGTTAGGGACACATAAAATATGTGCTATTTTATGTGTCCCTAGCATTACTCACTATCGAGAAAAGTCTAATTTTAAGGTCTTGTTTGGTTGCAGCATCACTCATCACTCAAATATCATTACTTATCACCCTATAACTCATCACTTATCACTCAAAAATCTCCAAAACAAACCAAATTCTGTTTGGCAACTAAACACAGTTAACTTTTCTTTCTTAAAAACACAAAAAACTCACATTTTGTACGACTCACTTACTGTTCATCTTGTAGAGGCACAGAACGGCTACCCGCGTTCCTTTTCTCTTTTTAGTTTCCATATGCCTTTTTTGCTTTCCCTTTATTTTTAGCCCTTGTCTTCACCTCTCAAACCCCAAAGCCAAAAGACCACCCAAGCATCAACTCCTCCATCCTTGCCCACCTGCACTGCTGCCATGTCACCTTACCACGACATCATCCTCCTTCCTCATTCTTGAACCCGAGCCGCTATACTTCTGTCCTCTAGCGTCAACCCTGAATTCAAACCCAGAAATAGAGAAAGAGAGTCGGTCCTCTGCTCGGTCACTGTTCCCCGAGCATTATAAGTGAACAGTGTATGGATTCATCCCTCGTTTTTTCTGAAATTTTAGTCAAAAATTATTTAATCTTGCTGGGTATGCCATGGGAATCCAAATCTGTTTATCTCTTTCCATTTTTTAAGCTTGTATTCCATGGGAATAGAAGATGTACAGCTGGATGACTTTATTGTTGGCTTGTGATGGTTACGAAGATATGTTCCTTCGGTTCTCAATTTGCAACTCCTACTATTTATTTATTTTTTCTCTTTTTATTTTAACATAATAAGACATTATTGTTTGTTATGAGCTTTGTAAGTTGTTCTTGCTCTTGTGATGTTGTTATGATGTTGCTGTGATGTTGGATTCACAAGGCCTTGTGATCTTATGATGTTGTTATGGATTTGGGAGAATTGAGAGGAGCTAAAAGTGATGAAGAAAGAAGACTGGGGTGGTTGGAAAGTAGTGGCAATAGATTCGTTGGGTTCACAATGCATTGATGGGACAAAACACTGGCGGTGGGACCCATATTATTAGATAAATTACAAAATTGCCACTAATAAGCGATAACTCATAATCCATAACTTGGAAACACCTCCACCATGTTTCCGAATTAGCTCACTCATATCTCAAAATATTGAGATATGTTAACTAAGTTAAGTGTTTGAATAATCATCCAAACAAGCCTACTACCCGTGGGCCCTATCGATGTTGGGTTATGAGTTAACAAAACTGAGATTTGTTAACTCAGTTCACCAAAATCCAAACAAGGCCTAAGTGATGGAATTTTATTTAATTTTTTTTTTTTCGGTGGTGGGGATGTAAAGCATATTCCTAAACAGGCCAAGACTCTTCGGCTCATAACATTGTAGCTTGGGCTGCCACTGGTTAAGCTTGAGGTATTTTTCCATCTCTTTCATCCCAAGTTGGGTTTTTAGTTGTGAGATGGGCATGGCTCTAGTGTACGGTGTACCCCAATGAAATGAACATTTTCGGTTCAGCTCGTCTCTTTTAAAACTCTGAACTTCTGAAGTCTAAACATTGGAGATTCAATTATGGAGTTGTAGCAATGTCGTCCATTAATTATTATCAATAATAGACATTTGTCTCTTGCCTCTTATATTTTTGTCGAATTTAATAGAAAACCCAAGTTTCTATTAGACAATTTTTTTTTTGGGTTGAGTTTTTCGTTAAATTTGACTTGAATTCCAACGATACTAATCAAAGTTTTTATTGAATAAATTGTAATTTTGAAATGTTAAAAAGGTTCATCATAGTTAATGCACACCATTGTTAAGGAGGAAAGTTAATTAATCACTAAAATATAAGAAAGAGGTTTTTTTATAATAAATAAATTGAAAAAAAGAAAAGAAAAAGGAGATGGGTTAGTGGTAGCAATATTTTGATAATTAATGAACTGTTTTTTTTTTTTTTCCCTTATGTCAAGTTAACGTTTTCTCTTGAGCATTGATAAGGAATTGTTTAATGCAACCTGATGCAGTCTTGTTATGGTTTCTTTTCTCTACTTTTATGACACAGATGCATATATTTGCCACCATTTTTTCCTTTATCTCTTAAAAATAATAACAATATTTTATTATATTTAAGGGTTCGGGTAATGGATCCCCTAAGGTATTTGTTAATGATAACTTTTACTATAATTTAATTAAAATTTTGTTTTTAGAGGGAACACATCAAACTTTATTAAGAAAAACCAACAATGTCATCTTGGACAACGTAACGTATGGGTGGAGAGACATCCTCCATCCACATCGAAAAATCTGAGATACAAAGAGTATGTCTTGCTAACTTATGCCCTCTCTCTTTGCATGAGAGTAAAGTAATTGATTAAAAAAACTAGCATTACATCTAATATCCTCCATTAACAAACCATCCGTGGAGAGATAGGTACTATTATTGATCAACGCCGTAGCCAACACCAGTGAATCTAACTTTAAGATGCCACTGTGAAATCCCACTTGTGTTGTAAATTTTAATGTTGTTGAAGCTGCCATGGCCTCAATCTCCAAAGTTGTGTATAGCTGTGGTAACTGTTTAGCCATTGAAGCCAAAACCATACTGTTTTCATCTCAGATCACCACACCAATGCCCAATTTTTTCTGGTCTTTGAACGTAGCACCGTCACAATTAATTTTCACCAATCCTTGTGATGGAGGACGCCATCTAGTCTAAGAGGGAGTGGCTGTAACCCGTGGATATGGTGGCATAGGAATAGTCTGTGCAAACTCGGCGATACGCTCTCTTGCGCTTGCAACAATCTGATGAGAGCTAATGGTGGTTTTGTTCAAATGAAGCAGGTTCCTTTGAGTCCAAACTAGCTAGGCCGAGGTGAAGAAAAACTCCAGGCCTCAGTGGTTGGTAATGAGCCATGATAAAAGCTCCTTAAAGTCCACAAAGATGTGGTTTCTTCTACATTGCCACTGCATATCATCCTCCCAAACCACATCTAATTCTCGGCACGACCACATTGCATGGGGTGCTAACTCTGAAGCTTGTTTGCAGCGATCATAGGTTGGGTTGTCAATGATCGTTTGACACACAAAATTCTCCTTTGTAGGCAGAGAGTTTCGGCGTGCCCTCCACATCAGGTTTTTTATTTTGTTAGGAACTTGGACAGACCAGATTGTCCTCCACAATTGTCTCTCTTGCGCCCTTTGTTCCTCTTCAACCTCGAATTGATCTTCAGGTTTCAAGAACCTATACCTGGACTCGGAGGAGTAAATGCCATTGCTTGTGAAAGGCCAAAACAAACAATCCTCTGCTTCACACCGTGACAGTGGGATGGCTTTGATCAACTCTACCTCCAAAGGTGTAAAGATACCATCATAGTTGATTGGCTTTTTATAGGAAGTTAAGCAACATTCAGTTTAAAAGGATATTTGTTGTTAACTTTCGATATTCCCCAATAAAAGTAGGACTAGTTTGAAGATTCCTCAACGAACGTAACATGACACTTATTAACACAACCCAATATTTAATACAACATAGACTCTAGTTAACAAATGCCCCATTTTCAATATTCTTATCTTAACATAACACAACTCGTTAACACGAATAAGGGGAATGTATAGGAAGCTGAGCAACATTCAATTTAAAATGATATTTGTTGTAAACTTTTGATATTCCCAATAAAGGTGGGATCAGTTTGAAGATTCCTCAACGAACGCAACACGACACTTATTAACAAAACCCAATATTTAATACAGCATAGACTCTAGTTAACAAATGCTTATTTTCACCATCGCACATCCTTGGTACGATAGTCACTCTACAAGTATTAGTACTTGCGGGTTGTGGGGGGTAAGAGCCGGAGTTCAAGTCTTTAGGAGGAAGCTTCACACATATGTACACTAAAACTAGACTAGAGTAAAATTTCTATCTTATATAAAAAAAAAAAAATAATAATAATAAATAAATACCTCATTTTCAATATTCTTACCTTAACACAACACAGCTCGTTAACATGAATAAGGAGAATTGCCAACCTTACTTCCATTACCAAACAAAAAAGAAGAGAGAAATTAAAACTTTACTCTTTTTGCTTGCTAAAAAGCACCTTAAAATTTTACCTTTCTAAGCAATTAAAAGGTCAACCCAATCTAGAGTTACCTTATAAACTCTTTGGCAACCAAACACATCCTTGTTGATATCCCATGTTTTTCTCAACAGCAAACTCAAAGATCATAGTGATAGTGACTTGAAGGAATATTATCTAAATTTATTTCAACGTTTTTATCAATTGTTTGAAGAGCCATTAATTCGACACAAAAAAAAAAAAAAAAAACTCGGCACTTCTTCTAGGATGATGAGTCAGCAAGAAGTTAGGTTCGAGTCTGCAAAAAGTTGGTTACGAGTTTTACATATTAAGGGTCTATTTGGAATTCACTTATTTTGCTAAAATTAATTTTTTTTTGTTACTTTAGATAAAAGTAAAAATTAGTTGAAATGGTGTAATGAGACCCATGAATAGTCCCAAAAAATGCAGTGAAACTATGAATAATGGTAAAAATAAGCTGAGTAGTAAAATAAGTTGACAAAAAATAAATTATCCAAACGCAACCTAAAATGGAAAAATCTACTTACACGAAAAAATTATATAACTTTTTTGCCAGAATTGTAATATGGCAGTGTTATTGATGAAAAAAAATAGTGTGCATGTGTGTAAGTGGTAAGAAACTATTTATCACGTCAGGCAAAAAATTTGTGTAAATTTTTTTTTTTTTTTTTCTAGACCACCAATTAAAATTGTTGTCTCATTTTTGTTTTATCTTCCTTCAATCAACCAATTGAATATAGCCACGTCACTAAATTCAATGTGTGACAACTGGCACAGAACCCAATAAAAGCAGCTTCACTATTTCTCTTTCAATTAAGACCCAAAAATCTTTTGCACTTCGTTTTACTGTTTTAGTTTAGTTCAATTTGCTTCTTGTTCGTGGTTGTAATTTTAGTTTTGACACGGCACTTAGGTACAATATAGCATATTTGGCTGTAGTTTGTAAAGACCCTACAGGTGCAATTTGCTAGGTATGGACCGAATCAAAGGTGAAAGGATCCATGCATAAGCTAAAGCAAAAAGGGGATAAGATCTCATCCTATTCCTTATTATTTTTATTTATTTTTTAGATTCTTATTTTTATTTAGATGTCATATACAATGTCACGGTAGGTGTCATGACATCCAACTAAAAATGAAAGAGAATTGAAGGATTTAATTGGAAAGATCTTTCCGGGCAAAATCAGCCCTCCACATCACTTATTAAAATGGTAAATGGGAACATGGGGATGCTCGCCAAAATGCTCACGAAGGAAACTTTTTGGAATGTAGCGAGTAATGTTAGGGATACATAAAATAGCACAACTTTTATGTATCCCTAGCACTATTCGCTATCGAGAAAACTCTAATTCTAAGGCCTTGTTTATTTGCAGCATCATTCATCACCAAAATATTATCACTCATAACCCTATAACTCATCACCCAAAAATCCCTAGAACAAACCTAATTTTGTTTGGCAACTAAACCCCGTAAACTTTTCTTTCTTAAAAACACAAAAAACTCACTTTTTGTAGGACCTACTTACTATCCATCTTGCAGAGGCACATGATGGCTACTCGTGTTCCTTTTCTCTTTTTAGTTTCCATATGCCTTTTTTGCTTTCCCTTTATTTCCAGCCTTTGTCTTCACCTCTCAAACCCCAAAGCCAAAAGACCACCCAAGCATCAACTCCTCCATCCTTGCCCACCTGTGTTGCTGCCATGTCACCTTACCACGGCATCATCCTCCTTCCTCATCCTTGAACCCGAGCTGCTACACCTCCATCCTCCAGTGTCAACCCTGAATCTGAACCCAAAAATAGAGAAAGAGAGTCGATTCTCTGCTCGGTCACTGTTCCTCATCCAGATCGGTGGTTGCTTGACTTGCCCAAAGAACTTTGATGGCTTCCTAGTTCCTTGAACATTACAAGTGAACAGTGTATGGATTCAATCCTCGTTCTTTCTGAAATTTTAGGCAAAAATTATTTAATCTTGCTGGGTATGCCATGGGAATCCAAATCTGTTTATCTCTTTCCATTTTTTAAGCTTGTATGCCGTGGGAATAGAAGATGTAAAGCTGGATGACTTTGTTGTTGGCCTGTAATGGTTACGAAGATATGTTCCTTCAGTTCTTAATTTGCAACTCCTATTGTTTAACTTTTTCTCTCTTTTTGTTTTAACATAATAAGACATTATTGTTTGTTAAGAGCTTTGTGAGTTGTTCTTGCTCTTGTGATGTTGGGTTCACAAGGCCTTGTGATCTTGTGATGTTGTTGTGGGTTTCGGAGAACTAAGAGGAGTTAAAAGTGATGAAGAAAAAAGACTGAGGTGGTTGGGAAAGTTGTGGCAATAGATCCATTGGGTTCACAAAACCTACATTGATAGGATGAAACACTGGCGGTGGGACCTATATTGTTAGATAAATTACAAAATTGCCATTGATAACTCATAACCCATAACTTGGAAACACCTCCACCGTGTTTCCGAATGAGCTCACCCATATATCAAAATACTGAGATATGTTAACCAAGTTAAGTGTTTGATAATCATTCTACTACCCATGGGCCCCACCGATATTGGGTTATGAGTTAACAAAACTGAGATTTGTTAACTCAGTTCACCAAAATCCAAATAAGGCCTAAGTGATGGAATTTTTTTTTTTTTTTTTTTTTTTTTTTTTCGGTGGTGGGGATGTAAAGCATATTTCTAAACAGGCCAAGAATCTTCGGCTCATAACATTGTAGCTTGGGCTGCCACTAGTTAAGCTTGAGGTATTTTTCCATCTCTTTCATCCCAAGTTGGGTTTTCAGTTGTGAGATGGGCATGGCTCTAGTGTACGGTGTACCCCAATGAAATGAACATTTTCGGTTTGGCTCGTCTCTCTTAAAACTTTGGACTTTTGAAGTCTAAACATTGGAGATTCAATTATGGAGTTGTAGCAATGTCATCTATTAATTATTATTGATAATAGACATTTTGACTCTTGCCTCTTAGATTTTTGTCGAATTTAACAGAAAACCCAAGTTTCAATTAGACACATTTTTTTTTTTTTGGTTGAGTTTTTTGTTAAATTTGACTTGAATTCCAACATACTAATCAAAGTTTTTATTGAATAAATTGTAATTTTGAAATGTTAAAAAGGTTCATCATAGTTAATGCACACCATTGTTAAGGAGGAAAGTTAATTAATCACTAAAATATAAGAAAGAGGTTTTTATAATAAATAAATTGAAAAAAAGAAAAGAAAAAAAAGATGGGTTAGTGGTAGCAATATTTTAATAATTAATGAACTGTTTTTTTTTTTTTTTTCTAGTTAACGGTTTCTCTTGAGCATGGATAAGGAAGTGTTTAATGCAACCTGATGCAGTTTTGTTACAGTTTCTTTTCTCTATTTTTATGACACACATGCATATATTTGCCACCATTTTTTTCCTTTATCTCATAAAAATAATAACAGTGTTTTATTATATTTAAGGGTTCGGGTAATGGATCTCCTAAGGTATTTGTTAATGATAACTTTTACTATAATATAGTTGATTGGCTTTTTATAGGCATAGTTGTCAATATTGTACGATACGTATTGTATCGTATATAAAAAGTTTTGTATCGTATCGGAGTATTGTAAGTGCTCGTGAATAGTATGATACAGTGTGTGTATCGTAAGAATCGTATCGTATTGTACGATACATAGACAAATGCTTTAAAGTAAGATTTTTTGTCAAAATTTGTACTTTTATTTAAATCTTACAAGCTGTTAGACTTGTTTTAAACACAAAATTATTAGGTTACTTAATTTAACTTAATAAAATAACATAGTCATAAGTTTTTTTTCTTACACTTCACTTTAATATTTACAAATTTATTTTCTATATAATGAATAATATATTAATTGAAAATTTAAAAAAAAAAATTCACTATTGTTATAAGTCCAAGAAACTAGAATGCTAAGAAGAACTTTTTTTTTTAAATTATTAAAATAAAAAGAATAAGAAGAGATAGTAAATGTTAATGACGATGAAGAAAATTTTAATGAAGAAATAAATTTGCAAAATGATAAACATGATGATAGTATTGACTTAGATGAGGTTGATTAGCCAATATGATGAATATGATGAAAATAAATTAATTTTTGGGTCATTTGTTATATATTATCACTTTTGAATTTAAGCAATATGAACGTGTATGTTATAAACATGTGCTAATTTGATTTATTTAGTTAGTTTGTTAAATATTATTATATAAGTGATGAATAAATTAGTTATTAGCTAAATATATTCAAAATTTATAATGAATATACTCTTTATATATGCATATCTATGATTTTTTATAAATTTTATTAAGTGTTTATGTGTCTTACGATACACGATACGATACGATACGATCCACAATACGAAAAAATAAAAAATCGATTCACGATACGATTAACGTTTTGACAACTATGTTTATAGGAAGTTGAGCAACATTCAGTTTAAAAGGATATTTGTTGTTAACTTTTGATATTTCCCAATAAAGGTAGGACCAGTTTGAAGATTCCTTAACGAACACAACACGACACTTATTAACACAACCCAATATTTAATACAGCATAGACTCTAGTTAACAAATGCCCCATTTTCAAAATTCTTACCTTAACACAACACAACTCGTTAACACGAATAAGGGGAATTTATAGGAAGCTGAGCAACATTCAATTTAAAAGGATATTTGTTGTTAACTTTTGATATTCCCAATAAAGGTGAGATTATTTTGAAGATTCCTCAACAAGCACAACACGACACTTATTAACAAAACCCAATATTTAATACAACATAGACTCTAGTTAACAAATGTCTCATTTTCACCATCGCTCACCCTTAGTGCGATGATCACTCTGTAAGTATAAGTCATTTTGGGGTGTGGAGGTTTGGACCGTGGTTCAAGTCTCTATGAGGAAGCTTCACATACATGTATATTTAGATTAAGTTACAGTATAATTTCTATCTTATATAAAAAATAATAATAATAAATGCCCCATTTTCAATATTCTTACCTTAACACAGCACACCGTGTTAACATGAATAAGGGGAATTACCAACCTTACGTCCATAACAAAAAAGAAAAGAGAAATTAAAACTTTACTCTTTTTGCTTGCTAAAAAGCACCTTAAAATTTTACCTTTCTAAGCAATTAAAAGGTCATCCCAATCTAGAGTTACCTTATAAACTCTCTAGCAACCAAACACATCCTTGTTAAAATCCCACGTTTTTCTCAACAGCAAACTCAAAGATCATAGTGATAGTGATTTGAAGGAGTATTGTCAACGTTTTTACCAAATGTTTGAAGAGCCATTAATTCGACACAAAAAAAAAAAAAAAAAAAAAAAAAAAAAAAAAAACCTCGCACTTCTTCTAGGATGATGAGTTAGCGAGAAGTTAGATTCAAGTCTGCGAAAAGTAGGCTACGGATCTTACATATTAAGGGTATGTTTGGAATCTGCTTATTTTGTTAAAATTGAAATTTTTTTACTATTGTAAATAAAAGTAAAATTTAGTAGAAATAGTACTGTGGGGGAGTAAAACCAAGGCCCGTGATCGAGGCCCAGGAACACCGTTTCATTAAAAGCACGCCCGAGGGGGAGAAATCGTTGAGGCCTGTTGTAGGTAACAGTGGGGCGCGTAAGTGTCTGAGGAGGTTGGTCCGAGAGGAATACCCTTCTCGGATGTGACGTCTATTGGAGAGAGGAGCTTCGGCTCTCCTTTAATCCACTTTCCAGCGAGTCCCAGAATAAAAGACAGACTACCGACGTGTATAGAAGGGATAAGGATGCAGAAATATCTCAAGGAAAGGCTGCTACCACCGCATTAAATGCGTTGCAGCTGATTTCCTGGCCGCATTTATGTGGAGAAGACCCCTGAACAGTGTGGAAAGTCTCCTTTATCCCCAGAAAATCAGAAAGCTGGAGAAAAAGGAGGGGAAACTCAAGTACTGTGCCAGATGACAGACAAGTGGACGATGGGATCGAGCAGTGAAGGACTATATAATGGAACAAACCCTTCATAAAAAGGGGAGGAAGAAAAAAAAAAAGGGAAAAAAAAAAGAGTACGGGAAGAACATTGAGAAATCGCTACTGTAGCATTTAGAAGAAAATAACCTAAAAGAAAGCATCTTGTCTAAGTTCATACCCCTCGGACTTGATCAGAACCCATCAAAACTGCCTCAACCTTACCCCTCGGACCTAAAATCTTAGCTGCTTATTCGTGCGTTTTAGCCTCCTCGGCCAAGTACCCTACCCCCAATAACTGTCGCGAAAATCCGTTGGCCCAATTCTTCAACCCACTCTCTTACAAATTTATTGTATTGGGCTCATTGGGCCCATTCCCTGTTTCCATCAAGGTGTGGGCTACAATCTGTGACCCTACAAGTACAATAAGACTTATGAATAGTACCAAAAAATGCAGTAAAGCCATGAATAATAGTAAAAATAAGTTGGCAAAAAATAAATTATCCAAACACAACGCAAAATAGAAAAATCTACTTATACAAAAATTATATAACTTTCTTACCACAATTGTAATGTGGCAAAGTTTGATCGTTGAAAAAAAAAATAGTGTGCAAATGTGTAAGTAATAAAAAACTATTTACCACGTCAAAGTTTGGGTATAAAATTTATGTATTTTTTTTGTTTTTTTTTTGTTTCTAGATCACCTATTAAAATTGTTGCCGCCGTAGATTTACTATATTAAAATCTCAGTTTTTTTTAATCTTCCTTCAATCGACCAATTGAATATAGCCACGTCACTAAATTCAGTGTGTGACACAGCCAATTCAACTGGCACAGAACCCAATAAAAGCAGCTTCACTATTTCTCTTTCAATTAAGACCCAAAAATCTTTTGCACTTCGCTTTAGTTTAGTTCAATTTGCTTCTTGTTCGTGGCTTTCACACGTGCGGTCGGTCTGGTCTCTCTTCCACTGTCTTCTTCATTGTTAGTCCAATTGTAAGTACCATTATCAACCAACCCTGTCCTTTCTTTTGCTTCAACTTTTGATTTTTTTTTTCTGTAACACTTTCCTATGTGATCAAAATTCAAATTCTTTTTATGGGTCCACAGTCTGCAGTGTTTGGTTGCCCAGAAAACGTAGAAAAGACACAAACAAAATCAAAGCTTTGAATCGTTTTTTTTTTCTCAGAACCTTACAAGTCATGGATAATTTTTTTACCTGGTAACCCAATGGAGGGTTAGCTTGGGCTTTCATTTCTTAGGAGATCAGCACTTTTTTTTGAGTATGTGGGTGCAAGCCATTTGAGTGAAACCAGAATGTCGCTTTTAAATTCTGGGTTGGTGTAATTTTTGAATTTTTTTTTTTGTTTTTAATGAACATTTTCATGTGTTATATTAGAGCAATCAGTCATTGTAGGACACAGTTAGCGTTCTCATTGAGGCCATATTTGATTTGTGAGACTGAGTACGGTGCTTAGAATATATGTGGCAGATCCCTATTAGTATGTAGAGGATCCATAGCTGAGCCTAAAATTTTTTGGGGCTAAGGCTTGTTTAATGTTGTTATATAGTGAGTAGGATGCTTGGACTATTAAAGTGAGGGTTGATTTTAATAATGTAGAGAGACTTTCATTTTAGAAATTTCTTCCATGTGCTAACTATGCTGTACTACCAATTCTTAACTCTGTTATATCATTGGTTTCCACCTCCCTCTGGAGAATGTGAAGAGTTGATTCGAGGTCTTTTAAGTATGGTGCCCTAGAGTTCTGTCTAGATAAGTTTGTTCATGAAAGTAGAAAAAATGTATGTGACTACTTTATAACATACGTAAAAGAGCGATGCTAGGGATATTACATATAGCTTACAAATTGACGTGTCAACTTTTAATTGTTTAAACGCTACACAAAAAGGATGGTCAAGAAATTTGTTTAGTATGTTGTTGATGTAGGCACTAATCGCATTCATTGACATGTAAGTTTGTAAGTCTTTTATAGTAAAATTCATAGAAGCTTTAGCATTTTCTATATGTATAGTTTAGTGAGTTATGCATCTTACCGTGTGTTAAGATGTTGTCTTATTGGATAATTGGCTCTAGTAATGGAAGGATTTCAACTAAAAATGGAAAGGCATCATAAGATTCTCCTAAGGCATTACATGTACAACTTTGAGGATTAAATTGAAAAATGAATGTTTTGTTTCAATTTTTTATCATGTTATTTTGTCATCAATGGCTTGAGATAATGCATGGGATCCTATCTGATGCACTTGTTCTTGAAATTAGACAGTCTGCATTGCAAAAATAAACCATGAAAAACAAAAATCTCACAAATGGCGAGATTGGCAAGAAAGGTGTGGAGGAGATTGCAACTAACAAAGTCACACTGGGGGATTTGATATGGGTCAAGCATGATGGTGGCTCATGGTGGCCTGCACAGGTATTTGAAATTCTATGCATTTTTCCTTCAAATGGTCTTCATCAACAATACATGTTGATATCACCAACATATATTTGATATTTATTGGTTTATATATACAATGTTTTGGTAGATTATTGATGAGAACAGGGGGAGCATTAAACCTGGAGATAAGTCAGCTGGGAAAGTTCGTGTTAGGCTCTACGGAAGCAATGAATAGTAAGTAACCTGACCTTGCTTGACCTTTGTGCTTTTTCCATTGGTCTACGCCTTTATACACATTAACTTGACTTGAATTTATCTTGCAGCTTGTACGTGGATCCTGTAAAATGTCATTCGAAGTTTGAGCTGGTAAGTGTTTAACGCTGATTAACATGATCATTACACTACCATTTAGATAAATTGAGTATTTTTGTTTTTGCCAACATTTTAATTTCTATTCTCTACTTTGTGATTAATCAAACTGAATCATTTTAACTCTTCAGGAACTCAAACAGAATAATGGTTCTTATAGGAAAATTTTGGAGAAATCCCTAGAGAAGGTAACCTTTTCTTTTTCTTTTACATTTTTTTTTTTTTGAGCAAGCAATGAGGAGGTTCTTAGTATGTTAAATCCGTTCCTCATCCTCTTGGGTGATGAATGATCTTATATGCTTGTAATTGATGGTTTTTTCTATTATTTGGATATGGCTGTAGGATTGTTCTCACTCAAAACTCTGCTCCTCTTGGGTGATGAATGATCTTAGATGCTTGTAATTGATGGTTTTTCCTATAATTTGGATATGGCTGTAGGATCTTCCTCACTCAAAATCAAGTAGATCAAAGAGACAAGGGGCCAAATCTAAAGGTAAGCCAACTTTCTTGTGGTTGTGTTTGTTGTTTCCCTCCCCACCCAGCACAGTGCACAACATGTTGCATAATATGCATGAGTTGGTGACATGAATCCAATGGGCCCTGGGTGTTCTATAAAAAAATTTGAATAAATTATAATTTCTATAAAATAAATAACTACATTATTAGCTAAGAGTAAGGTCTTGATGTTTCAATGTTATAAATAGGAAGCATGAACACTTCATTTAGGGTGCCATACCTGCGTTGTATCCATGTCATATTGGTGTCGCACAGGCCGTTTTACGTTATAATTTTTCAGAAATTGCTCGTGTCATTGTACCCGTGTCCATGTCCACGTCCACGTCCGTGCTTCCTAGGTCATATGTTGAGATCCTATAGTATAATAAATAAGTACATGTGTGTGTGTGTGTATTGCTGTTTATTTCAATGTCCAATAGTTATATTTGAATTAGTGGACATTTGGGTGAAGAGTCACTGACCTTAAAAAACAAATTGGTCAGACCTCCACTTAAAAGGTGAGGAGATGCTGTCATACTGGATAATGATTCCTAGCATATCAAAATTTGTAGTTTTTGGAACTTATAGCATGCCCAACTGCAATATTCCTTATCTATTGCCAAAGTCATTGAGTTACTAGTACTATGGAAAGAAAAAGGAAAAAGAGTAGAATAGCAGTTTTGATAGTACCAACCACATTGAAGTTTACTAAGAGAGAAAGAATCTTAAATAGCGAAGTTTATGATATACTTGTTTCTTTATTTATTTTTTATTTAAATTAGAATATTCAGTTCAAGTTTTATAGCAAAAAAGAAAGAGGATTTATAATTTTTTTTCCTGGGTTTTTTTTTTGGGGGGGGGGGGGGGGGTTGGGCGGGCTTGTTAGAGAAGATGTGAGAGGGATTTAAAAATTGCAGTGAATCTTGTAAGCAGGCTGTTATATCTGTTTCTTCTAGAGAATATTCTATGGAATTGAATCCTGAAAATTTTTCCATTGAAGAGGTTTTTCATTGTATTCCACTTTTTTACCAAATCTGTATGCTTTTTGCTACTTTCATTATTATTGCTTTTGATTTGGTTATATTTACTGTGGGTAAATAACTGTGTTCAAACTTATCTGTTTGGAATATATAGAACTTGGTCTCTAAATTCAATTAATCGGCTGCATAAGTTGTTTGGATTTAAAATAGATTCTTCAATTGTTCATAGATGACGAAACCCCTGAGAAAGAAAGAATACAGAAGAGACCCAAGCAAAGTAGCAAAAGTGCTGAGAATGGTGAGACAAATAGCCCAAGCTCTGTGAGTATACCTAACATTCTTTCCCCCATTTTCAAAGAAGTTTTCTTATATTAATGTATATAAAGTTGCCAATGGGCTTCAGCTGAAACATCATCTTTCTTTGTAATAAGAGCATAGAGGGTGAGATCATTAATTAAGAATCACTGTGTGCATATAAATTTCTAATTAAAGACTATTAATCTATTAGTGTTGGATCATTGCTCTCAGGAAACAACTTTATTTGGAAAGTCTCCAGAGCTCAGTGCCCGAAGACTGAAAGTCATGCAAAGTCTTGGTCTGATTGCTCCTTCTGGGTCACCGTTCCACAAAATGGACACACTTATCTGAGTTTGTGATAATAGTTGTTACTGATCCATTATTTTTGTGAAAATTTGGTGCTTTTGTATTGTACAGCCTAAATCTCTATTTGCTTACAAGGTCATTGGCACTTCAATCCTTTGCTTAATTTGCTCGGCCAATGCAAGTTTTTGATGGAAGCTTTGCTGTGGTGACAGTCATGGCAACAATCCTAAACTTAGAAGGAAAAAAGGTCTTTCTCTGGTGGTTAGCACAGAATTCTTTGAAATTGAGACAAGTATTTGGTTTACTTTTTTTCTTTTTTTAAATTTTTTTATAGTAGAACATTAAAAAGGGTATGCTTAATTAGTGGGTTTGGACCCATTTTTAATTTAAATTTATGAGGTTCTTGTTATACATGATTACATTCAAATCATCCATAGAGATGCTATGCCAGTATTCATTTTCATGATGGCTGTGGTCAAGATCAAACCTTCCCATGAGATTTTATAATAGTGAGTTTCATGGTTCTTATGTTATTGCATTTTTATTAGTTGAGCGAGTGCATTTTTATAAAATTGTCAAATAATTGTTAATAGCAAAATAACTTAGGTTTTTGGGGTTTAAAAGCAACAACTTAGGAATTTGAAGAATCCGAATCTGAATCCAAAATCCATTTTCCATTCTTTTTTGGGTTGTGATCCAAACAAGATTGGTGTTTAGCAATCTGCCATATGTCTCAAAGTTTTGTTGCTAAACAAGCTGTATTCAAGTCAATTAGCACAAGTATGTTAAATTTGGTTTTCATGCTAATCAATCTTACTCTAAGTGAGTTTTGCCTCTTGAAAGATCTGTTAATCATAATTTTTCTTTGTTTTTACCACTCACTGGGTACCAATTCAGTTTTAGAATTAAAACACCTCTGAACCTTAACTCAGGTGGTAAAGGGTTTTGGTGGGCTTGGCCCTAGGATAAATTTTACCTGTCAGAAGGAAAATAGAAGGTTTTGTAGACCAAAAGTTACTCAGTGAGTACATAATCTAATTAAAAATGCCAAGCCAACATGCACAACGTACTACTCAGCTTGTTTATATTAATGATAAAGAGCATCATCAGATCAAGACACTAATTAATTTTTGGTGTAGGTAGGGATTGAACCTCAAATATCTTAATATGCCTATTTGGTAACTTTAAGAGATAAATGAAGTTGGAGATATGCCTATTTGGTAACTTCAAGAGATAAATGAAGTTGGAGTATTTCGAAACAAGTTGTTTCAATAATTCTTGTGCATTGGCCATACAACTAGCCACTAAATTTCGATTCTCATTTTTTTTTTTTTTGGTTGTGAACTTGTGATTAAGGTCATTGGAAGTAGAAGCTCTTTGATTTGCGAGTATTAGCTGCAATTTTTGACTTTGATTGGGGATGGGTTGTGTGTGAAGAAGCTTCACATTTGTGTTCTAGACTTCTAGCACAAGAGACATTAGGATTAAAGTGATGCTTGACGATGCCAATGTGTCGTGGGGATGGATAAAAAGGAGGGCCATCACATTTCAAAAGTTAGGCGACTAATGTCCACAATGTAGAGCCAACTGGATAGGGAGACAAAGGAGAGGGAAAAAAAAATGGAATCCAGATGTTAATGTTCGCTTTAGAAGGAAAAAAACAAATGGAATATAGATGTTCAACATTCGAATTTGCTTTGGAGAGAGAAAAAAGTGGAAACTAAGGGGGTGTTTGGTATCGCAACTTAAACAATAATTTTCAGTTTTTAAATAACATTACATGTATTTTTACACACTTTTTTATCTACAAGTATTTTCAAAAAATACAAACAATGTTACTAGAACAACATTACCAAACGGGCCTTAAATGCTCAACATCCGAGTTCACTTTTTTTATTAAAAAAAAAACATATTCCATACAATCCGGCTATGTAAGATCCGGATTCCCCACAATCATAATTTGATATTTTTCAACCTAAAAAGCTTAATATATATTGCCAAAAATCGCCTAGGTCTTTTACTTTATGAGACCTGACCTGATGCTTTGGCTTGTGTCAATGTGTCATCCTTGGAATAATTCTGTTGCAATTGCATTAACAAAGTGCCAAAACTATCACAACTCTAGTACCCACGTTGGGAACCCAAATAAAAATGGAGGGACTCTCTAGCTAGGATTTTAGACCAATTTAAAGTCAATTTTTATGTTCACGTGGAAACTTGAATTATTGTTTAGGTGTATCTTTCCTCTTTAGGCACATATTTCCCCACGACCACTGTAAATCATGTACCCCCTTTGCTCTTCCCCTAGCGAAACGTAGATTGAGACTGTGGTGTGAAATAAATTAGAAACCAATTTTGAAAAGTTGACATCGAATCAGACCACCTGTAAGGTTTTGATACCATTAAAGGGCCTGAAAATTCTTCTGGTAACTCCAACCTTTGTCTCTCATCTTTTTCCTCTTTGTTCTGCAATCAGCGACACAATATTTTATGACTTCTTTCTTGCTTTTATGAAATTGTGAAGAAGGATAATAAAAGTGAGGTAATTATTGAGAAGAATGAGCTCAAAAGTAATATTCAGACCAGCAAGCGGTGGAGCATGTGGTATGCAAAGCGAAAGATTCTTATTAGGGCTTGACATGTTGCTTACGCTCTGACCCCCCGAGTAGCATGAGACACGTGGAATCTTGTGTGAATTAGCAACGACCACTTTATAAGGCTAAATACTCCTAAGTGATCGATATAACGAAAGTGGTAGTGTGAGGATGTGAAAATGTCGCTGAAGTAACAATAATTTATCATCTAGCAAGTTATGAAAATGTTGTGATAGATTTTTATTATTCATTGTTTGAGACTTTGAGTAAGCACGGCATTTTTACTATTTTCATTTTGTTATAACTTATTGGGAAAAGTCTTGTGCCACAAAAAAAGCCACAACTCGCCACATGGACGAGTTGTGGCTTTTTCTGTGTGTTTTTTTGTGACACTAAAAGTACTCAACTTATTGAGATGACAAGATATCATTGATTACATGAGTTCATATCTAATACTACCTAATTATCTATTATATATAACTTACTATCTCAATTATTGGGAAGGGTTTATTTATTCCTGACCTTGCTTTGAAGGCTGACATGGTAACAAAAAGTTGTGTCAATTTTTTATGCAGATAATTGTATTAAGAAACAAACAAAAACAATAAATCTTGAAGGTACATCAGGGAGAGATAAGGCTTTGAGTCTTTGACTGACAAAAAGTGAGGCCATAGTGCCTTACATAATTTCATTCTCTTTACTCGAAGGATAAAATGAGTAAAATACAACAGATCATGTCTTCAACCTATGTTTTCACTCTCTTCCCAGTAACTCTTGATAGTAATAGTATGACTGGTGAGGAGGTTGGTAAACTAACTGGAGATTATTTCTGGAAAGAATTATTTTTATCAAATTATTCTCTCTTATCAAATTCTTCAATTTTTATTGAGAATAAAACATGTAACATATAAAAATTAAATAAATGATACGTTGCACATCCAATTAAAAATATTAAAAAAAAATTGAAAATCCAATTAGAGAGAATTACAGAAGCTAGAAAAAGTTATCAGGAAAATTTGTTTTCTCTAATTGATTATTTTATTTTATCACCTTTTTAACTTTTTGACACCATGAAGCTTTCTTAATTTGCTGTAATGTTTATCAATGGTTTTGTTTCAAAATAATGAAGAAGGAGGGAAGTTTTAAATTAAAACAATTTCATAAGTACAGGATTTTTATTGGCAAAACTAAAAACCCATGAACTAGTTAAAACAATCATATAACTCTTCACCTTTTTCCTTGTAATTTCAAAAAACAAAAAGCTCCTCTTCAGCAGGATGGGAATTATTATTGGATAAGGGCTATCAGCTCAGAGTCAGCTATGTCTATTCATGAGAGTTCACTTGGAAGCAAAGCAAAGCAAAGGTGGGGTCCATGCAAATTATATATCTCTAAAGAGACTAGCACTAGCAGCATGGGACTGGCCTGGTTGAGCCTGAAACTCTAAGAGCTAAGGAACATGCCAATTGCAGTGTGGAAAGGGTTCATGTTTTTCATAGTTCAAAGCAAGCAAAATAGATAGGAAAACAAAAATGGCCATTAGGGTTTTTTTCTTTTTCAGATTTTAGGTCCACAAATTCCCCAACTGCCTTCTGATCAGTCTCTCTGAACTTATCTCTGTTCTTCTTGTCTGATGCAGTACTACTGCCATCAGATGTTGATCTCACCCTCCTACAGTTATATAGCTTTGTGGAGGGTCCACCCAACATACTCACATGCATTTTGACAGAGTTATTTTGGTTTCTTTTGTTCTTGTTGTGAACACTTCTGAATTCTCTGAGTTCCAGCAAAAAATTAAAACTAAAATTCTCTGATACCCACATTTGAAAATTTTGGAATGTAGTGGTTAAAACATTCTTCATTTCAGATTTTATGATTAGGGCAATGTAGTTTTATGCATTACTTGCTTTGATGGGTTGAAACTGTATCAAACTACATAATAGGAAAAGGAGGACCCAGCAAGACTCATAAATCATAATGATATTATCTAGAATATAATGCAAACTGTACACACACTCATACACAAACTATCACAATAATTTTATTTGTGCAATCAATGAATTTATTAGTAAATATATTTTTATTCTCAGAAAACATATTATATAACTTGTAATTGAATATATATTATTCTTTAACATGTGTTTTAAGGTACTCGTTAACAAAAACCGATAGGTTTTTTTTTTTTTGTTGAGAAAATTTCAACTTATGGCGTCCGCTTCTGATGATAGCTCTTTTATCATCAGACCAAGACATCAATCAGTTTTTGGTGTAGGCGAAAATTGAACCCCAGATCTCTTATACAACCATCAGAGATTTTACCAATTGATAAATTTGTGGATTTGCTAGGTTTTGCAAATCAAATATGCAGAACCGACTGAATTGATGTTTAATAATTAGTTTTTTTTTTTTAATAATAAAAGCCATCAATAAAATCAACTAAGTCAGCCGAATTCAACCGTCCACCTTAAATGTAATAACTATGTAAGGTGTTGTCATGATGATTATCAAGTTTGAATGGTAAATGACAATAACACTACAAGAATCTTTGTTTAATGATAAAAGAGTATGGGAAATGCTAACGAGTGCCCTCAGGGCACTAGTTAAGAATCCAATTAAAGAAAATTTTGACATCACTTTTATGTGAAATGAAAAAAGTTAAAAAGATGTCAACACATTAATTGCTTTTTTTTCTTTTCCCATAAAAACTTTCTTTAACTGGATTCTCAACTAGTACCCTAAGAGCACTCTTTAGCATGACCCAAAGAGTATATGTTATCCTTTTACAATATTTATTTATTATTTATATATGCAATTATTTTTTAATTACTATCATCACTCAATAATTATTTATTTTTTCAACATATGGTACCAAACAGATTTGTGGAAACACATGTTGTCGGCATATGGTATTTATTTTAACTAGTATTTAACATATATATACAAGTATATTTGTCTAAAATAAATATACAAGTATTTCCTATATATATATATATATATATATTAACAAGATATGGTACCAAATTAACAACATATGTTGTCAGCAACACAACAGATTTGTGGTAAACAAAAATTGTAATAATTATCTTTTTTTTCCTTTAATTTAAGCCTATTTTTTATATATAAAATATAAAAAAAACTTTTTAGTACCCAAATAGTATGATTAATATATGTAGTTAACTCTTTTAAAAAGTTGGATGCTATACATGGTTAGTCAAGTGCAATGCAAGAAACATAAAATTTTTCTTAATATTTTCTAGTTGTGAATCTTGTGATTAGCATCACTTTTAGGATAAGGTTTCTCTCAAATCTAGTTTGGAAATAAACTATTCAAACTACTCTTATATCTTTTTATTAGACGTGAATTTTGAAAATCTAACAATTGAATTGCATGTTTTTTATGTTTTTTTATATAATACGTATATCAAATTTGGTTCAAATTGAATGTTATTTACCCGTTTGGATTCAACTTAAAATGGCGTTTGCGTTTTGTAATCTGCGTTTCTCTCTCTGGTTCAGCCCGCAATAGTTGACTTATCAACTGTGAACAGTGCACCCGTGCACTGTTCATAGGTCCTACAAATTACACTTTTCAACAAATTTTTCATTAAAAATGGGTCCCACAATACTATTTATACATTTAAAAATTATTTTGCTACAATATTTTCAGTTTCAGCAAAAATAAGTTCAATTCAAACAAACCCTATGTGATCAATTAACTTATTTTTATGCATAATTTTGACCATTCAAATTTGAAATTCAAATATTTAATTGATGACATAGCTATTGATCTTTGACATTTTTGCAAATTTTCAAGCATGGAGTATATATTAAGAATATGTAATTTAACAATTAGATTTTCAAAAAATAAATTGAATAAAAAGATAAGAGGAAGTTTTAAAAGTTTTTTTCTAAAGTAGTTTAGAGAGAAATATTTTCCTCACTTTCACATGGATCAATTATTACAAATTGACAAGTTGTGTCAATAATTGTGAAAAAAAAAAGTAAGTTTAATACCATAAATTTCACTACTCACAAGTCGTCATGTAACAAAATTGAATTTCACTACTCACAAGTCCTCACGTAACAAAATTGTGGTAAAGTTGAGAAAATGTTGGTGGCACTAGACTTCGGAAAAAATATTAGAACTTTAACTCTTAAGAGATTACTTTTCCAGAAATAAATATATTTTATCTAATTTATATTTTAATTAAAATAAACTAGAACTTGGTCATCAAATAGTGAATAGATGAAAATGAGAAAAAATGAACGGCAGAGATGGGCTCAGCTTTTGTTATTGGTTGCCACATCCATTTACACCCACCCAAATGGGACTTGTGGTACACGTTTATTATAACACAGACTGGGTTGGCATTATAGACAAAAGGAAAAGGATGACTGGATGAGTGTGAATTGAAACAGTGACAGTGTGGAACAATAATTTGTCGTAACAAAAAATTTCTAAAGGGCAAAAAAGAGGTTGTCGGCTCATGATCGCTGTTGTCACTTTTTGATTCCCTTATTATAAAAGCTGTCTGCGCCGCCGTAAGTAATGGTGCTTTGCCTTTGAAAATGACTCTTGCCACTTTCTTCCTTTTTTCAATTTCCACACCCACCGATTCGTTTTTTTTCGGTCTTGACGGCAATGGTGAGCAGAGGACTCATCATTAGTCATCGCCCACTAGCAATAATAGTAGTAGTAGTCTATACTCTATAGTATTTGTTGTCCTAATAAATTCCATACGTGCCTTCTGTAATTACCTTGCTATTTTACCACGGATGGTAAATTTTGTTTTGAGTTTTTCACTTTTATAGTCGGTTTTGAAATGAGGGGGGAGAAAGAGTGAGTAGGGTAGAACATTGCAGAAGAGAATTGATCCAAAATTAGCTTATTTTCATTAAACTATAGTTTATTCCCCATCCTTTTCCTCTTAATTCAAACGAACTTCTAAGTAATTTATTTGATGTCGAGGGCTGAGTTGGTTGAGAAATTCTTCGAGCTGCATAGTTAGTCATATATTGTGATTAATTTTTAAAATAAAAGTAATCTATTTGATTTTTATTTTATTCCATTGATAGAGTTCTAAACTTCTAATCATCCAACAAGCTGTGTGAGTTGAGCATAATGGAAAAGCGTGAAAGTCTCGGTTTGAGCTCAAGAAGGGTGAAATATTTATGTAATAATATTTTTAACCAAATCAAAACAAGCAATTTCGATTTCAGATGTAATTCCAACTACACTAATGAAAACAAATAAAAGCCTTTTATGATTGAATACTATATATATTGGAAAAAAAAAAAAAAAACTTATTGATATCTTGGTCTATAATTACTATATATGTATTTAGTATTGATTGACATTGTAGGGACATGTTGTTGGCACCCAAGCCCAAAGTGTATAGAGATGTCGGTTCAGTGAGCCCAATATAATAAATTTGTAAAGAGTGAGTCAACGAACTAGGCTCTAATGAAATTGACAACGCCTAGTATGAACTTAGAAGATAATCAAGCAAATATTAAGAATATAGAACTGAATGAAATCGTTGTCCGAGGAGGTCAGTTATCATATAAATCAATTAAACCTGTTAGAAGTGTGATTTTGATTGTCACAGTGTTATTTCTCTATTTTTTTGGTCCTCTTCTCATGGGGGTTCTCTCACATTATATAGCCCCCCTAGACCATCTTGATCCTACACTTGTTGATCATTTAAACTTTCACTTGAGTGTCTGTCCCATCAGACACCCTCTTCGGTTTTCTGTGAGTTGTGGTAGCCAAGAAAATACTGTTCAGGGGTCTTCTAAACATAAATGCGGTTAGGAAAGTAGTTGCAGTGCATTTAATGTGGTTGTAGCAGCTTTCCTTAAGATATTTCCGAGGTCCCATCATCTTTGGACGTTCATGATACACATCTTTATCACTGGAGCTTCTTGGAAGGTCATCGTGATTGTTGGAATATGTATTTAAGACGTATTTATCATGTCCGAGGAGATATTCCTCCTCGGACTATCCTCCTATCTGTATTTTGCTCATTGAGTCCTGGGTTTGAATCATTTATTACTATTCACTCATCCTCAAACTGCTCACGTTCTCGGTCAAGGCCCAAGGCCTAATATATGATTTGGGCCCTTAACCCTACAGACATGATACTTTATATCTATTAATTAAAACAATTCACCCAATAAAATAATATGATATGAATTTAAAAAGATAGGTGAAAAAGTTAATTTTCAATTTGATGACTTACTTTTATTGGTTCGAAATACCAATAAAAACAAGCAACTGTGAGTTTTAATTAACTCAACTGGTAAAGTCTCAGATGGTTGAATAAGAGATCTGAGATTCAATCCCCACCTACATTAAAAACTAATTGGTATCTTCGTTTGATGATAAAGAACTATCATTAAAAATGAATGTCATAAGTTGAAACTCTAAAAAAAAAAAAAAAAAAGCAACATAATACAAAAAATATGACATAAATGGGTGGAGGAACGAGAATATATAGGATGAAGTAGACGTGGAAGAGTGCTCTCCCACGTTACTCGACCTTGATAGGAGGACATAGTCGACAGAATTTTTCTAACGTTTAGGTCTCATAAAGTAGGTTTTGGGGTGACCCTTACCTAGCTGCTAACTTCCCCAATGCTTTATTTTTTATCTTACCGCCAGAATCATAAGAATCACATTAGAATCTTAATTTAGTATTATTAGGTGTAGATTTTATTAGTTGTGGTGGTATATATTTTTTCTTTTGCTGAAAGTTGTGGTGGTATTATAGTTTAAAAAATGGACTAGAGTGGCTGGTTGATCAATCGAGAACCGAATGCCAATTCCATCCAATTAACCCTCGAAAAATAAATAAAAAACTTGTCGAAATCAGGTGCTTTTAGGTTCTTTGACCGTATTGATTTTTAAAAACCAAGGATGATATTTAATTGATATATTTCTATTGTCCTTAATTATAAAAAAATAAGTAAAATTATTTAATATATCTTAGGGTTCAATGTAACTGATTTTCTATTATTTCATCTACATGTCTAAACGCGATTAAACAATATTTTAGAACTTAACATTGAATTTATGATTTTAAAGGCTTATTTAGTAAGAGAATTTAAATATAATTTTTTGTTTTGCAAACCATAAAACGGTGGGTTCCACACTTGAATATACGGAGTATTGTTTAGTTGATGTTTTCTAAATACAGTTTTCAGAAAATTGTATCCTATTTTCCTTGTTCATACTAGGATTTTGAAAATAGTTGAGATGGTATTTTCAAGATACAGAAAATGTTTCTAATGGCATAGTTGTAAATAAAATGAAAATAGCGGATTCCACAGATTTATCCAAATTCTTTTATCTTTTAAATTAAGAAACTTATCTTTATCATAAAAAAAAAAAATAAAAAAAAAAATCTCATGCTCTAAATTTGAAACTTATCATTATCCAAAAAAAAAAAAAAATACATGAACCGTATCCTCTTATCATTATTAAAATAAGGGTCATGCTAATGAGTGCCCTCCCTTAAAATAAAAAGAAATAATCGACAAATTCTACACGTTGTTTTCTGTAAACTTTTTAAAAAAATATATAAAAAATAGAAATGGTCTCCCAAACATCTTTTTTTTTTTTAGTATTTCAAAAATTGTTTTTAAAAGTAAGAGCCAAACACATATAATGTAAAAAATTATAATCTGAAAACTAATTTCAATTTTAATTTTTAAAAAATTATTTTCATATTATTTTGAAAACAAAAACAAAAATCATCTTACCAAACAGGAATTATCCTAAACCTGTCTTTTGACAATTCACCCTCAATGATACCTTTGAAACATAGAAGGATCTAATCTACGCCAAAATCAACATAAGTGGATGTGCATCAACGGTCTAAAAAGTCTGAACACATAGTTTTTACTTCCCGGTTTTTTTTATCTAGTCTATGCCAAAATCAACATAAGTGGATGTGCATCAACAGTCTAAAGTCTGAGCACATAGTTTTTACTTCCGGTTAAAAAGAAAAAAGAAATCCAAAATTAGAAAGGAAAATGAGCTTAAATTAAATGACTGAAATGACCTATCCAAACAATCAGAATCTTGTTATTTATGTCAAAACCCAGTTGTGTACGTACACTTTGTCATGGACTAGTTAATGTTTTCACTTTTCACCTAGGCTTCCTCAAATTTAATCTTCTTCTTCTTATTCCATTTTAGGTTAAGGTTTCAACCATGACAAGTTAATGTTTTCACTTTTCACCTAAGCTTCCTCAAATTTAATCTTCTTCTTCTTATTCCATTTTAGGTTAAGGTTTCAACTTGAAGGGTATGTTTATATACAATTTATTTTGTTGAAAATTGAAAACTTATTATTGAAAACATTGTAACAAAATATTTTTTAAAAAGTAAAATACTGTTCACGTATTTTTCAGGTGTTGGCTGGTCCATGAATTCCTATGGACCAACCAAAAAAAATGCAAACGCAAAAACATCTCTACTCAAATGCACGCTAAGTGTACGTTTAGCTCAAAATTAGAAAGTCATCTTATTTTTACAACTATTTATGAGCCCATTACACTTTTTGATATTATTTATGAATTCTACGATACTATTTTAGTTAATTTTTATTTTTATGTATAATATTTTTAATAAAAAATTTTTAATTCCAATAAAATAAACGAATCCAGAACCGACTCTAACGAGTCCAACCCTCCCAATTTCTACCTCGGTTCACGTTTCACTTTTTTAACAGTCAGAGAGGTTTAAAAAAAAGAAAAAAAGAAAAAGAAAAAGAAAACCACTGTGACACTGTCTTTCTTTTTATACTCATTCGGTCTCTATTACCGGTTACCACTTCACAGTTAAACTTCAACTTGCTTTTTCAGTTTCCTCCACTACGAATCTCTATATTTCTCTTCCCTCCTAGTTCTTCTCACCTGTTATTCCTAGTATAATACGACGTCGGATCATTCGTAAAGAGGTAATCTTTATATGTGTTTTCACATTCAATAATACAAGAACTCCTTCTTTATTATTCTTTATTGTTTTATATATATAAATTTACGTTGTGTTTTCTTTTTTGGTCTTGGTGAACAAATAAAGATGCTTCCTTTTCAAAGCTACTATGGTTTAGATCAACAAGAGAAGATGAGTCATGAACCACCGAACTTTGTGGTCAACTTGATGGACGTTGGAGATTCAACGATGAGCTCGGCGTCAAAGGTGGAGAGAAAATCAGAGGAAGCATGTCGGAGTCACAAGGAAGCTGAGAGGAGACGCAGGCAGAGGATTAACGCTCACCTCTCCACTCTTCGTACTCTCTTACCTAACACTACCAAGGTTTCATTTTTTCGTTTTCGTTTTTGTTTTCTCAAACTAAAAATTTTTCACGTTATTTTGATCGAAACGCCGGGGTATTATAGTAATTGGGATTTTTTTTTTAATTTATATTTACTTTTGACAGACCGACAAGGCTTCGTTGCTAGCAGAGGTTGTCCATCACGTGAAGGAGCTGAGGAAGCGAGCTGATGACATGGCGAAACAGGATGGGGACACGTGGATTTTTCCGAGCGAGTCGGACGAGGCGAGTCTGAGTTATTGTGACGGTGACGACGATGGTGGTGATAATAATAATAATAATAATAATAGTAAGGAGATGAAAGCGACTTTGTGTTGTGAGGACCGACCCGGTTTGAATGTTGATTTGGCCCGAGCGATTCGGGCGGGTCGGGCCAGGGCGGTCAGGGCAGAGATGATGACGGTTGGTGGGCGGACCAAGAGTGTGGTGGTGGTCAAATGGGCTGAGAGTGTTGGTGGAGAGGAGGAGATAGCGGCCTTGAAAAGGGCTTTGAAGGCTGTGGTGGAGAATCGGGTCTCGGATTCTGGGTTGGGCAGGGTTGTGTCTGGGAGTAAGCGGGCTCGGGTTTATGGTTCGGGTAATGAGGAGGGTGATAATGAGCTTTTTTGATTTGACTCATTTCTTGGATTTGTTTTTGGCTTTTATAGAATGTAAAGGTTAAAAAAAGAAGAAGACAAAGAGCATTTACATGTTGAGTATATTCTTCTACCATCTTGTTTCTCATTCGATCATTCCTACAAATGTATTGTAAATGTCAAGAATAAAACAAATGTCTTATTATTAGTCAGTCCCCCCAAAAAAAAAGCCAAAAAGAAGAGAAAAGAAATAGAGTCGTATGGGTAGAAGGAATAGTAT
This sequence comes from Quercus wislizeni, assembly GCA_023055345.1. Taxonomy (NCBI): domain Eukaryota; kingdom Viridiplantae; phylum Streptophyta; class Magnoliopsida; order Fagales; family Fagaceae; genus Quercus; species Quercus wislizeni. The sequence continues at coordinate 149,960 of JALGQJ010000015.1, forward strand.
GAGATGGATTGATTGGGTTTTAAAACAATGTTGGAGTTTGGCTCGCATTTAGTAGATATGACACTACATTACATATGCTTAAAATTGATTATGTGTCACTTTTGTGTCCGATCTAATATACTATATTTTATTTAGAGTATGCAACAGAGACATACTATATATATATATATATATATTATTTTATAGAGACAAGTGTTTAAATTTGATTACTCTTTATTTTGGTGTTTCGTTTGTCTAACGTATTAGAGCGTTGGACTGAAGCATATAGCCCAAGAAAAGGTTCAATCAGTCCTTTTTTGAGTTTTGTCTAATATCTAGAAGATTTGATGGAAGTTATGCTTATTTTATGTTTTTGTTTCGTTAGAACATATAAACTAAACTTTTAATTTTTTGCATAGTTTTTTAAAATTTCATTTTCTTTTTTTACTTTTTTCAAAGGACAAATATACTTTAACATACTTTCAAGTAAAACTTTTTAGCGAAAAAACTAAATAAGTTGTTCCAAACAAACAAAGTTCCCATCAATCCTAGCTTTGTTGCCCTAAACGTTTTGCTGCCTTGTATGATTATGACTGTTCACTCTGGGATTAATTTGTGAAAGTGACTGCTTTGGCAATTAGGGATCACAGAGTGGCCAAGCTATAAAACACCATTGAATGAGACTGACATGTGATGTGCCTTGTCCAAAAAAAAACCTCTTAGTAAATTTTGTGAGGTCCCCCCGATTATGCCTTGCACGTTTGATCACTTTGATGGTCCATCTTGGTATAAAAGGATATAAACCAATAATGCAAAAGGATAATTTTCCACCATTCAAATGGATGGATAACTATTGGTACCTTTTGAATTGGATAAGTATGTCTTGGCGACATGTTTCAAATTATCAATTATTGTTGTAAACGATAGCTACACTACTAACCAAAAATATTTTTTTTTTTGAGAAATAACCAAAAATATTAGTATAATACATTATATCATATAAAATATGAAATATAAATATCATTTTCATCACAATATTATTTATTTGGCCCAACTATATATTATGGTTTTAGTCTTTTAGAAGATATAGTTGCCAAATGTAGAGGAAGGAACAGAGATGGTCTGGCAAATTCGTGAGTAAATGTGTTTGTAATGTTTTTTATTTTGTTTTCTCAATATATATATATATATATATAACCGTTAGAAATTTTAATCTCAATTCAAACCTACGAATAATTACTGAAAGTAAAAACAATACACAGGCTCTAGAGCTCGTACGGTCATGTCAAGAATGGCAGTTCTAAGCTCCTCTTCGATCTATGGGGACTCCTTTCATTGCTCACCCTTTTCTGGTTTAACCAATTCCTTTGTGGGGTTTTCCAGAAATTGGCCTAATCCAAACGCAGTGAGTTCTTACACTTAATTCTTAGGCATAATCTGATTTGTGTTGTGGAAAGTTTTTTGTTGCATTTGAAAGTAAAAGCTTTCCAATTTATTCCCTATTGAGTAATAATCTTACGTTTCTTCTGCTAATGTTTGATTCCCAGACACAATGGAGCAAGAATATGGAGTCCCATTTGAGATTACTGCCTTCAGTCAAGTAAGGTGTTTTTTTTTGCCCCCTTGATAGATTGGTTGATTATGATTAATTAAGTACCAAGCTATTATATTTTGTTCCTTTCCTTTTGAGCAATTAAGAAACATAATTTAGTATTGGGCAAAACTTAGGTATAATTCTTTAGGTGTTGTACTTTAGGTTTTCCAATTGAATTCAACCACTATTGACCATTGCAGCACAACTAATGTTATCTTTTCTGAGGATGATAAAATTCAAACTTGTGGTTCATTGGTCAATGCAGCCACATGGTAGAATTGAATTGGAAAACCTAAGGTAGAGTACTGGAATTTTACCCGTCTTTGGTACGAGCTTATGGGCAAAGATATCTGTTAGGTTTTTGTGATCTACAAATTACTGTTATGGATAATCCAGTTTGGTTAAGTTTTGAAAATGAGAAAAATAGGTCCCTCACTGCATGACAATATATCCATGCTATTGTCAAGAATGGCGATGTAAGTTTCAAAAATGAATGAATTTCATCTTTTGAACAAATTATGGAAGTCATTCCTGTTCATGAATGTTAATTTCTACAGTTAGCAGTGATGAAACACATCACTTTGGTTCAGAGGTCATGCATTGTGCATTACACACTTGCTCTAACTGTTGCTACTATTCTGAATGGTTGCTCCCTGTAGTGCTGTGTTGAGTTTCCAATTACTCACAACCAAACAGTCACATCATTTTTATGTGTATACATGTCTGTATTTTTTATATTATAAAACTTATACTTTATATAATGATCTTTCTTCTCTTTCCTCGTGATGTTCATGCATTTAGAAAACCTGGCTCTTTTTTTTAGCTGATGACACTGCATAATCAGAGAGTGATTCATGACAATTCTAGAGTTCTATTTCATGTATTGCAATACTAGTTTTAAATTTAATTGCTGAAAGGATCCTGCACATTTATCATTGCAGACATATCAATGCAACTGTTACTTTTGCCGCTGACTCAGAAGATAAGGATGTCCATTTTTATTAAATATTTTGTTCTGAGAAAATTCACCTTAAGGGTCTGAAGTAAACTTTGTACAGATATTATAACTGCCCTTCAATATTTGGCATCTGTATCTGTAGGAGAAACCAAATTTCAAGACCGAAGGCTTCAAGCTGTTCCCTTGGACTTGCACAAGAACTTAACTGCTATAAAGTGGAAAATATGGGCAAAACTGATGGGGACCAGGACTTGTTTGCTGAAATGAAACAAAGATTTCTTAGTTTCAAGAAGCAGAAATATCTGTGAGTAGTACTAGTAGTTAGTATGATAATATTAGGGCTTTCCTAGCTATAAGAAAATTACCTTTCCTATTAACAGTTAACTCTTATGCATTTGAACAGAGAGGATTTGGAGCATTTTCAAGCACTTGCTGAAGCTCAATACCCTAAGGTAATGAACAAACTCAATACTGTTAATTGATCTTGATACACCACAAACTTTGTTTGTTCATTTATTTTTTGATATAGATACTCTACATGACTATATAGTCTTTCATACCTACTTTCCACGCTGCTCCATATTATTATGAATATGATGGGATAGATATGTTGAACTGACAAATGCAAGAACAGTTTATGGTAATTGCTTGTGCAGACTCTAGAGTATGTCCTTCTAACATCCTTGGGTTTCAACCTGGCGAAGCATTTATGATTCGAAATGTTGCGAATCTTGTTCCCCCACTTGAGGTATCCTAGAAATTAACTTTATGTTATGTACTATACTAATAAAAGTAGAAAACATTCCAATTGATTCTATCAGTAGCCACTATAACATGTTTTATTTATTACAGCATGGACCATCAGAAACTAACGCCGCTCTGGAATTTGCAGTAAATACTCTTGAAGTAAGTGAAGACTTTACCCAGAAAAAAGAAGTGTAGTTTATAACATTTTAAAAATTACAAGAATTTGAAGCAAGCTCTGGAAGATGAAATTTTTAAACAATAATTTGAGTGAAGTGCAAATAAATTTCTATAATGAGTTTAAGCTGAGGGAAAGGCAATGCAATTTTTCAAGAAAAAAGAAGAAGGAAAAAGGCCTTCAAAGTCATAACAATTAATGTGGTTCTTGTATAATTGTAGTCAATTTTGTTAATGAAAGTTTTTGGACAAGATGCTCAGAATAAAAACTCTCTTTACCATCGGGTATGTACTATATACACAAGATAAAAGTTTATGTAAAAAATTTCTTATATAAGGATATTTAGTTGCATCCTGTTTATGTCCCTATACTTGTTTATTGTTGAAAAATATATATTGACTGTCTCCAGGTTGAAAATATATTAGTCATTGGTCACAGTAGCTGTGGTGGAATACAAGCCCTTATGAGCATGCAAGATGATGTAGACTCAAGGTTTGGTTATACATTTTCAATTCTTTGGCTTCTGATCGTGTTCAATATTAAATCTTAGTAGTAGTTTTTTTTACCTAATTTCTTATTGTAGTTCATTTCTCTCTTCAGAAGCTTTCTAGAAAAGTGGGTCATTAATGGGAAATCTGCCAAGTTAAGAGCAAAAGCTGAAGCGGCCCACTCTAGCTTTGACCAGCAATGCGGACACTGTGAGAAGGTTCCTTTCCATTTGAAAACACAAACTTCATAGACTATCACATGAAAATTGATACCTGGAATACTTATTTGAACTGTACAATTTGTCAGCATTTTAGAAAGTACTTTTACTTGAGACTTTTGATTATATAGATTCAACTTGGCAGAACATCACTACTGAGATATATAGTTATATACAATTCTAAAGCTAGTGAAGATAAAGCTTATGAGCGAATTGGTGTTAGAGAATAATAAAAATGGAAGAGATTTTGAGTCTTCAAACGTTTTGATCATTAAAGTAATTATTGTTTAATGTGTTAACAGGAATCAATCAACCGTTCGTTACTGAACTTGCTTACGTACCCGTGGATACAAGAGAGAGTCAGGAAAGAGTTACTCTGTATTCATGGAGGGTATTATGATTTCCTGAATTGTTCATTTGAGAAGTGGACTCTTGATTTGAAGGGAAGCAGTATTGAAGGGGGCAGATACTCTTTCAAAGATCAAGCATTTTGGTATTGACTTGTCTGCCACCAGCTGAGCTTGACCCTTACAAACTCTAATTTTTTTTTCCCCTTAAATTTCTTAGTGTTCTTTCATACAACTGAAATCATGTAATTTATCTCTGTAAAAAGAAAGTACAACTTGCTTGTAATTCCTGCATATGCACGGGCATATTTAACAGTAACAATCAATATGTACTCAAGTCATTGTTTGAACAAACAAATTGCACAAATGATTTACGAATATTATACTAACTAAATAACCATAGTAAGTTTAAATTAAGATTTCAAATTTGGTTTTCAAAAAAAGCAGTAATAATAATGAATCCTTAGAGTTTCATTTAATAATGTTGTCAATCATAGAGTTTCACAGTATCCATTAAAATGATAACTGAGTCCTTTTATTTTGAAAATGAAGATATTCTTTTTACAGTTCACTCTGAGAGGAATGAAAATAGAGGTCTAAAATGAGTGCATTATCCGTTTGTCTTGAGTTTTTAGGAGGTATGGTTAGTTACAAACTCTTTAACCCATTCAAAGCATACATATACGGAGTGATTAAGCAAATCAATTTAAATTTACTTTTATAAATTGTTTAAAGCATATAAGTACAAAATATCAAACATGTGTAAAAAATTACTTGGTAGGTGTACAAAGAACAATTGAAGTTGATAATATTAATCATTTTGAATTTTAGTGGTTGTGAACTGCTGCTGCCTACTCAAAACATCTTGGGCAATACATTTCTCGATACATGAGAACATATCCTCAATCGAAACCAAAAAAAGTATAGACTGTTACAACCCTATTACCCTAATGTGCAAAGATTGAAAAATAACTTTTAATGTGTTTCATCTTGTGGCATTTCCAATAAAGACATAGTGGCATTTTCAATGAAGACTTTTATAATTTAAATCATCTTTCTCCTATTGTAACTAATGAATTAAAAAAAAATATTATCATTTATTTATTTATTTTTGCATTGGTTAGAAATATTAAATAAAAACTTCACTCATTCCTTGAGCTTGAACCAAAACCCCCATGTTCCCCATGTACTTAAGGCATGGGGAGATATTTCGTCCATTATCCAGCTCATTTCACCTCGTGGTAATATGTTCACTACTATTTATCATTGAAAATCAGTGTTACATTGAAATGGATAATAAAATATTATTGAGAACTAATTTATTATTGTTTACATCTTAATAACAAGTCTACTTATTCATTTAACCGTTAGCCAATATCTTTTTTTTTTAATTTTTTAAATTATAGCCCATTATTACTTGAGATTTCTACTTCCATAACAAATCTTAAGGAGTAAGTTGTTATGATTATAATTTTAACACATTACTGAAATTACCTTTTTGTCCCTCGGTAATAAGTATGGTAAAAATGTCGTAAATATATCTTCTTTTTTTTATTACTTAAGCCCCCAAATTCTGGTTAATAGTAAACGACCAGCCGTTTGCACACCAAGAGCATCAGAGCTCAATAAATAGTCGAAAGTGAAAAACTCGTGTAGATAATAATTAAACCAAGCCAAAGCCAAAGCCAAAGCCAAAGCAATCTGAGCTTTGAACAGAGTTCGCACAGCAAGAGAGAGAGAGAGAGAGAGACGATCGTTCATTCATCATGATCTCGCAATTCTTCGTTCTATCGCAGCGCGGCGATAACATTGTCTTCCGTGATTGTGAGTTTTCTTTCTCTGAATTTTACCTCAAAATTTCAATAATCAAATCTGTACAATCCAAATAGCATGTTGCGTTGCAATTCTTACTCCAATTAGATCTCGGAAACATTACGATTCCAAAAGCGATTTGATTTGCTTTATACTCGATTCAATTCAATCTATATCTGGTTCATTTGAATTTGCTTGCATTTAGTTAATATTTCATAGATCCAGTGAAAATTTTCTGCATCACACGTGATTCTACTAGATTTATGTGGAAAGGAAGTAAAATTGAAATATAACAATGAAAATTAGGTTTAGAGAAGGTAAAAAAAAAAAAAAAAATTAAAGAAATGATCTGGTGATCTATATATTTATGAAGAATTTTGCATGACAATGTGGCATTGTTCCTTCAAAATGACATATAGTACGCGGAATCGGCTTTCCATTGTTTAGGGAAAAGGAAATATATTGTTTTTTGTAATGATGAAGTGCGTGATTGTTAGGTCTAAACGCTATACTCTTAGCCGATCAGGGGTGGATGCCCTTGGATTACCCGAGGTTTTACTGGCTAGTGGCGAGTCCAAAGGACTCTTCTTTTGAATGGCTCCTTACTAGGTCATGAATTCAAACGTGAAATGGAACTTTGTGCAATTACCTATACTCTTAACATGTTAAAATAATACCGGCGGTGTAAGTAGTTTTATCGTTTTGTAACAAATATGGGTTTGATCTATTTTAATTTTTCGAGTAATCTATTCCATCCATTCATGTTCCACCCCTTGGTCGTTTAGAAAATGTTCCTAATGTATGTTGATTTTAGTAAGAATGACTGTAGTTAAAGAAAATTGGTGATAAATCAACCTAAACATGATCTCTTGGTAATGTTGTCATCATAGCTGAAACACTATGTAGCAGACGCACTTTTCTAGGTTGGTCTTCTCTGATTTACGATATTTCTATTATTAATTTGTGCTCATAAAATGTCAGTATCTAGTTCATTTAGATTTTCTGATATATAGAAGTACTGTTATACTGTTTTGCCGTTAGCTATTTAATTATGAAACCTAGCATTTGAGAATATATGATATCTGTCTTGCAGATCGTGGTGAAATACAAAAGGGAAGCACAGAAATATTTTTCCGAAAAGTGAAGTTTTGGAAAGAAGATGGGCAAGAGGAGGCACCACCTGTCTTTGTAGGTATTATCTTACTGAAGAATGTCAGGAAATATGTTTTCTTAGATGCCAAACTACTGATTTACATGAAGTGAAAGAGTCACACAATTACTTAACATAGCTGTTCCTGTATGTGTCCTTAAAAACATTCTGATAGTTAATGGTCTAAAATTTATCAAGTGCTTCTGGGTACGTAGATTTTTTACATTGAGAGTTCAACAATAACTGTCTGGTTTATTACAGTAAAATTTTCATTGGAAGTCTCTGCAAGGAAGGACTGTAATGTGCTGGAAATGTTTTCGAAGGGATGAATCAATCTAGCTCTTTTAAGTTTATATCTTTTAATCATATATCTCATTGTTGGTGTTGTTCTCTGGATATTTTCATCTTTGCATTGAAAGTTCAAAAATAATTGTCTGCTTCCTATCCAATTCACTTTTGCTAGAACTTGAAAGGATGGTATGTGGATTTGAGTCCTTTTAGTGGGATACATTAATTCAATTTCTTAAGCTTCTTTTCTTGTTTTGTTTATTACCTTTTGCTCTTAATTGTAATTACTTTTTATTTATTAATTATTATTGGATTAGAATATTTGAGAATTTTTTAAAGTTAAAAATAGATACTATTTTTATCACATCTGCCTTTTCTGGGAGAGATATTGATAAACCAAAGTAGAGGACTTAATCATCTGCACTAACTTAAGAAATTTCTCCCCACCCCCCACCCCTAACAACAATAAAGCCTTATTTCCAAAACTTTTTGAGTTTGGCTGTACATCCCCAATAGAATAATTAGGGTCAATCGTATATATTCTTCTCCGCCATTCTATTATATTCAAAATCATTCTCTATGTTACCTCCTAAATTGACACGACTTTTTTTTACTGTTTCTACTAATGTTATTTTAAGCTTCCTTTACTTTTTTTGTTCACTCAACTTGAATCAACTCAATATTTCTTGCTAGTGTATTAATCACTCTCCTCTGCACCAAATCATCTTAAACAACTCTATATCATTTTCATCTTTTTATCAGTAGGGGTCACCTTTATCTTTATGCAAATTTCCTCATTTCAAATCTTATTTGTGCATGTATTTCCATGTATCAATCTTAATATTCTCATTTGAGGTACACTCATTTTATGAACGTATTTCTTCTTAATGGCTTGGCTTTTAGTAGTTGGTCTTATAGCAATATTATAAAATCTTTCCTTTAACTTAATATGTATGCTATCACACAATACTCTTGATTCGCTTGTTCGCTTCATCTGCCCTACTCTGTGTCAATATGATTCACATCATTTTCGATCTCTTTATCTTTATGAATTATTGGTTCAAGATATTGCAAGCATTTACTCTTTGGTTTCTCTTAACCATTTCGTCTTACCACTCTTTCATCTTTATTTCTAACCTTACCTGTCAAAAAAAAAAAAAAAAAAACTTTATTTCTACCCTCCTCCCTAAAAAGGGGGGAGAGTGGCCCTCATTTGAACTAAAGTTAGTACTTAGTATACAAGAAATATCAAGAGCTCTGTGTCAATATGAAAATTTACAATTTCCCGCTGTATTGTGACACGGCTGATTTTTACTAGCAAAAATAGGCGCAAAATGGCTTCACACTCTTCATTATACCCTTTAAAGTTGATATTAGGATGTGATTTCCCCGTCCTCATGTTCTGTCCAGTTGGTCACAACACCAAAACGTGTCCAAAAGAAACAAATATTATTATTCAGAAATTGGCAATAATTTCGTTAGTATTAAACTTCACCTGCACAGATATTGTTTTGTTAAATTTGCTTATCTGTTTTTGATATGATGTGTAGATTATTTCATTTACTTTAATGATTTATATGGTGCAGTGTGCTGATTTTTCTTTCTAATGTGTCTTTTCCATTGGTAGAATCTGGATGGTGTAAACTACTTCCATGTGAAGGTTGTTGGATTGTTTTTTGTTGCAACCACAAGAGTTAACGTATCACCCTCTCTCGTCTTGGAGCTTTTACAGAGGATTGCCCGTGTCATTAAAGATTACCTTGGGATTCTGAATGAAGAATCATTGCGGAAAAATTTTGTGCTTGTGTACGAGTTGCTTGATGAAGTTATAGTAAGCATCTTGTCATGCTGAGTCAATTCATTGGTCTTATATTTATAAAGCCTATGTACCGGTGTTACTAATTCCGGACTGTACCACCAGTTAAATGGTAATACCTGTGTTCCTTGATATTTTCTGGACTGGTATGGAGTGTAATACCACTCAAGCAGTCATACCGTGACCTGCAGCTAAAAGACATAATGCTTTGAATAAAAATTCATAAAAAGGATGCAAAAGTTATCACACTTCTGACAAAAATAAAATTACTTTTTTACTTTTTTGTGCGTGTTTAAGTCAATTACTCAAACATAATAACTAGCTTGTAGCCTTTTAAACGTATTCTCTCCCCTTTGCAGCAGTGAATTGTCATTCCATTCTCTACTAAAAAGTTATTTTGTTTTTATTATTATTATTATTTATTTACTATTTTGGTAAAATCTTGAATTTAAAAATTAAGACTGTACCAATTTTTTTAAGGTAAAATTTATATTTTTGAACTTTTATGGGATATCTGATATGTAGACTTTTGGATTATAGGATTGGATATATTTACATAAAATGATGTATTTATTTTTATTTTTATATTTTCTAAATTTATGTCATATGATATAGTTTTTTATTTTAATATATTTGAATGACCTAATTATACTTGAATTTAATTAATTTATATAACTATATAATATATTAATTAATTAGTAATAAGCCTATAGTTCAACCATTGAGCCACTGGTTGAACTAGTTAACCAATCTTTCAGTTGGTTCAACCCTCAGTTCAGTTATGATAACTACGCGTATAAATCTCCTTCCCCCCCGTCCCCTCCAAATTTTCTTTCCTTTCCTTTGTGGCTCTACTAATGTAGTAACTTGATCTTGCTAATTAATTGTCAATTTATCATCTACTTTGCTTAGTGTTGAAGAACTGACTATCTCATTATCCTTACTGTATGAGTTCAGGAATTTTGAGCATTCTGTTCTGCATATTTAAAGTATTCTTGTATTTGAAAATGTTCATTCTTCTTTATATATTCTTCCTAATAATACACTTGGCTGATCCCGATTAGTCTGTTGAGGATCTATAGCCGCCCAAAATTTTGGTACTAAGGCTTGGTTTATTGTTCTTGTTGTTGTAAATTCTCCATAACAATTGTAAGCAATAGATCTGAATGTGATTCGTATGAGTAATGCTTGTGAGAAAATTATTCAATTTGGAGTTTTGCATCAAAGTATAGTACATATAAAAATCAAATTGAGTTTCTGATGGAGCATAATTGTGGCTTTCTTTCTGTTTTATATGTGTTATAGATTTCCATTCTGCAGTAAATAAGTTTTGACACTTCATTGAACCTGCTTGATTTTATTTATTGATCGCACTTTCTGAAACATGTTGGATTGTATTTCACTGCCAGGATTTTGGTTACGTACAAACAACATCCACCGAAATGTTGAAGTCTTATGTTTTTAATGAGCCAATTGTGGTTGAAGATGCACGTTTGCAATATTCTGCCCTTTTTATGGTATGATGTCATCTGATTAATTTACTTCTCCAATAATGGGACTTTAAATGGTGTCTGTTTTTTTCTTCTTGCACGTCTCTTCCTATTGATTCCTGATATATGGATGTCTGCAGCAAGGGACGAAAAGAATGCCAGGAACAGCTGTCACAAAATCTGTTGTAGCAAATGACCCTACGGGTAGGAGGAGGGAGGAGATTTTTGTTGATCTAATTGAGAAAATCAGCATCACCTTTAGCTCAAGTGTGCGTACTTTTGTCTTCATTTCACTCTAATATCGGTGATTATTCTAATTTCAGTGTTGTCACATGTGGTATAATTTTTACATTATCTACCTAATAAGGGACAGGTGAAGGAAGTTAACAATGTTTAACAGCACTACATAATAAGTTAGAATCAAGCCCCTGTACATATTTTTAATGGTAATGAGATAAAAACAGAATCCTTTGATGCTAAGAGCCTTGTAGCTCGACTGACACCTCCTAATGTTTTCAATGGAGACGTCTAGAGTTCAAATCCCCCCTCTCCCACAATTATTGATTTTTTTTTTTGGCCAGGGGGGGAAGGGGGTGTGAATTCTGTCTCAATAGTAATGCCTAGAAACTGACACTAAATCAACATTTAAAAGAGTGCAACGTTACACAAGATCCATTGAATTCTAAGTGACTTTATCTTTGTGTAGTTAACTTGCTTCTTCAGTGTAGAAATGGAACTAGCTTAGCCTCTATGATTGACCATCTCCATCCTACAAATGCTCATATTATACACATATCATATGCCTTTCATCAATTTTATTCTATTTTGACAAATCCAAGGTAAATCTGTGTTTCTTATAAAAATAAATAAATTAAAAATAATGCTCCCTCCGCCCCACTTTGTTTGTCCTGTTTGAAAAGTCAAACATTTTAAAGGAACATCATTTATTGTCTTGTCTACATTTTAAAAATGTATAAATTTTCAAAACTACCCTTAAATAAATTGATTAAAAAATTGTATTATTAATAGAATTATTAGTAAATAGGGGTATAATAGGAACATTAGTAAATTAATGACTCTTATTTTTAGAAACTGGACAACATTTTGGGACATTCCAAAATGGAATAGAGGACAAACAAAGTGTGACAGAGGGAGTAGAAAAACAAAAAACAGTACAATTTCTCACAAGGCCCCTAATCTTCATAATTGATAGCTAAAAGTTCTACATGTGATAATTCTACACAGAAAACAGCCAATCCACCACCATACCACTGCATTTTTTTCGTTATGATAAAGTAAATAAGTTATTTATTGGAAAAGACTACATGAAATTGAAGCCAAGAGCCTTATAGCTCAATTAGTTGGCATCTCCTGGTATTTCCAAGACATTCAGGGTTTAAATCCCCTTTCCTTGTTGTAACTATCAAATTATCAAGGAGGCTTATGTGGCTGATTAGAGATGGGACTAGAGTGAAATTTTGACATGATGTCTAGTGTGGGGATAATCCTTTGAGTACGTGTTTTCCAGATTTATTTAGAATTAGTAATGATAAGGAGGCTTATGTGGTTGATCTCATGCAGTTTCCTAACGGGGTTCTTTTTTGGGACTTGGAATTCTTGCGAGAAATTCATGATGATGGGGAATCAGATTCTTTGTTTGTTTTTTGGGATGTTATATGTGGAGTCTTATTGAGAGGTATTGGTGATGATAAGATGTGTTGGACACCTGCTAAGAGCAAGGGCTTTGAGGTAAGCAGTCATTATCAGGCTTTGTTGGGTGTATGTACTCAGTCCTTCCCTTGGAGAAGTATTTGGAAGTAGAAGGTTCCTTCCAGAGTGGCGTTTTTTGTTTGGACTGTAGCTTTAGGAACTATCTTGACTATTGATAATTTACATAAGAAGGTGTTGATTCTAGATTGGTGTTGTATGCGCAAAAGTAATGGAGAATCGGTAGACCATTTTTTACTACATTGTCCTATTGTTTATGAGTTGTGGTCTATGGTGTTCAGCTTGTTTGGTATCTACTGGGCGATGCCAAAGATTGTGGTTGAGCTCCTTGCATGTTGGCAAGGAAATTTTGGTCATCATCATAATGGTGTTATTTGGATGGCTGTCCCTTATTGTTTGATGTGATGCATTTGGCGAGAGAGAAACAACCGGTGTTTTGAAGATTCTGAAAGGACTTTAGTTGATTTAAAACTTTTATTCTTTAAAAGTCTATCGGACTGAATGTCTATCATAGGAAGTCATACTATTTTTTCAGTCTATGATTTGATGGATGCTTGTAATTTATGTATTTGATTATTTTGGTCCCTTGCTATATACTTCCTGTATACTTGGGTGACTCATTATTATGTCTTTGAATAAAATTTTCTTTAAACTATCAAATTATCAAAAAGACTACATGGAATTGAACACACAGAATTCTAAAGAACTACCATACCACCACACATATTCTGGAATATACCTGTTTAGGAGGTAAGCACTTTCAAACCTCATCTCTCCTTCTCAATCACTCGTCCTTTCTTTGTGATCTTCATGAGAAATTCCTCAGCTTTCTTTATAGCTAAGCAGTGATAATTGCATCTTCTATCTTCTTTCTCATTAGCCTCCATCTTCTAACCATTTGCTTTTTATTTTACTATGTCATGTTATCTATTGTATATTTCTTAATCTTATTTAGTCTTAAGGGAAAATTTATGCATTAAAAAAAAAAGGCATTGCCCACAAGCATTGTGTGCCCTTAATATACAGTTTTTTCCTATTTAAAGATAACCATGACAGCTATCTGCTTTATACTTATATAATCAATTTTAAGTTCATAATATCAATCCTATATTGCTTGTGTCATGTCAATAAATGTCTTTGTTGATGGTTTTGTCTAAAGATTGATGTTGCTTTTTTGTTTTTGTGCCCCGCAACCCCCCCCCTCTTTCTTTTTTTGGTTCCTCACTGCTCAGTTCATTACTTAATTAAAACTTAAGCAATCTGTTGTGAGCTCACTTTTAGTTCTATAATTTTATGTATACAGTATATTGCACTTATCAAACAATAATAATAATATGGTGTTTACACATTTGATTCTCAACCTTTGCCTCATCTTTCAGAATGGTCCCTATCATTTCAAATGTTTTAGTTTAGTCCTTAACCTTTTAAAGTTGTGTCAAAAAGGTCATTGCCATCAATTGGCGGATGGTAAAATCTAACATGGCAAACAGAAGCACTAAATCAAGCACTGATGTTGACATGGAGCCAGGTGGCATTTTTTTTTTTTTTTTTTTTTAAATTTTTATTTTAAAAAAGAGACAGCAGCTTGTTAAAGAGAACATGTGCTATGCATGTGAAGGGCAGAATTTGGGGATTTCACATCTTAAATCCTTAGCTCAACATATAGACGTCAACAAAGAGGGATTTCAGGAAATCCCTTCTTTGGGGCATTTTTTAACCCTGTTCTTTATGAGGAATGGAAGTGGTTTCCCTACCATTTCCAATCCTTGACACACCCTCAGAGGAAAGAAATTTAATGAGTGGGCATCAAATTCTTTTTTAGAGAAAGTGAAAATTTGGAGCCTTTTGATTTTGAATGAAACAAAAAGAACCCACATGGAAGGGGTCAAGAGAAGTTATGATGGATGAGAGTGATGACGAGGCATCATGCAGAGAGGAGCGGCTAAGTCCAAACTTGCTCTCACCTTAACAACAACACTATTTAGTACTCTCCCAGATGGACCCAAAAACATGACCTGCCCGCCATTGTCTTTCCTGACCACAACAACCCTGGTGCTACCTGGCTTCAAATTCAAAACCCCCACCTCCTCACTTGCACCACAGTTCAAATTCCATTTGTTTCCTTAAGTGTGCACTTTTCTTATCTCTCTCCCCTGTCATCTTCATCTCGAATCCCAGAACAAAGTGTATGAAAGCAACATAATATTTGTTACCATTTCTTGACTCAGTGATTGGAAACCAATCATCTTGAGGATCAAGCTTAGTCATCCTCAGAACCTTCCTCACGGGGCTTCCAAGTGGAAATCCAATACTTCAAATGTGAAATCCCCAAAATTGGTTCCTCTATGCACGGGTTTTTTTTCAGCAGCTGATTTTTTTCACTGTCACCTGGGCTTCATGTCAGCATCAAAGCGTGATTTAAGTGTTTCTGTTTACCATGTCAGACTTTCATATCAACTAATTGACAGAAGGGACCTTTTGACACACATTTAAAAGGTTAGACCTAAATTGAATCATTTGAAAGGTTAGGGATCATTTTGAAACATGGGGCAAAGGTTGAGAACCAAATGTGTAATTAAACCAATAATTTTGTGTGGACTGTACTATCAATTTGTTGGATGCATCATGTGGATCTAAACTCAAGGTTGATCTCTCTTTGAAAAATTTCTTCATGGTACATAAAATTTATGATAATCTTCCTTTTTCATACGTCTCATTTTGGTGATCTTTTTCTAGATAGTCTTATTTATTACATTCATTCTTTTATTGGTTATATGTTTCTTAGTTCATCACTACTTAAACCGTTGTTAATCAGTATAAAGTTGTTTAAACAGGGATATATACTGACTTCTGAGATAGATGGCACCATTCAAATGAAGAGCTATCTCACTGGCAATCCAGAAATACGATTAGCTCTTAATGATGACCTGACTATAGGAAGAGGAGGGAGATCAGTATTTGGTATATTTCTTTGGTTTTTACCAGCAGCATATCTGATACAATAATTCTAAAAATTGACTTTTCCATTATGATTGTGATGCTCTCAAGTTGTTCACTTGCATCAACATGTAAAACTTTCAAGTTTAAAAGCCATATTTTCAGTAATGTTGTTTAAGATAATATTTTTAAAGGTGTAATGCTGTTTATTCTTAAAATTGTCCATGGTGATATATGTTTTTGAAGTTTGTTCTATGAGGTTACCTTCTTCCTTTAAAAAATAATTTTAATTAATTAATTATTTTTTTAAAGCTTTTTGTTTGTTATAGGCTTATAGTAAGAAATATTTGGTTACTGTCGCTGGTTATGATTCCTTGTATCCATTGTCCAAATAAATGTTACCAGGGATTCGTTATACTTTTAAATCTTACTTTTACCATTACATTTGGTGCTGCTGCTTTCCATGATAGACTACAGGAGTTCATCTGGGACTGGAGCAGTGATATTGGATGATTGTAATTTTCATGAATCTGTACATCTAGATAGTTTCGAAACGGATAAAACTTTGAGCTTGGTGAGTGAAATCAAGATAAATTAGCTTGGAAAATTTTTTGAATTAAAAAAAAAAAAAATATTTGTTCATGTTGTCTAAACTGGTGCTTAATCATGTTAATTCTATCAGGTACCACCAGATGGTGAATTTACGGTCATGAACTATCGATTGACTCAGGAGTTCAAACCTCCTTTTCGTGTGAACACTTTGATTGAAGAAACAGGAGCCCTTAAGGTCAATACTGTCCTTGTTTATAATTAAGTTTGAACTATCATTGGAAATGTTAATAAGAGCTAGGGTAAGTTTCATTTAAACCCTATAATTTAGGGGCTGTAGGTATTAAATCTAATTGGATAAGTAATAAGTTACCTTTTGAAACTATAGGATTACTTTTTGGAACCTCAAGATTTAATTTATTGCGTTTTGAAATTTCAGGGTTTAATTTGTTATTTTTAAAACTATAGGATTTAATATGTTACTCCCTCTAAATTATAGGGTTGAAAATGTAATTTTTATAAAGAACTATTCGTATGTAATAAAGTGGGTGCCTTTGCCATATGTTATTATGTCATTATATCAATTTTTTATTTTCCTCCTGGCCTTATATGATTTTTAATTTTAACATGTGACTGAACATAATAATACCTTTCAGTTATATCGAAAGATCACTAAGCAAATGCTGATGTTATAGTAATATTGTTATCCTTTAACTCTGGTACAAACATCTTAAGAGTTACAATTGTAGGCTGAAGTCATGATTAAAGTACGTGCAGAGTTTTCCTCAAGCATTACTGCAAACACAATTATGGTTCAGATGCCACTACCAAAATATACTACGAGGTATTATTCTATACCATCTGTCTATTATTTGATAAGGTCAGCAAAAGTTTGTGATGCTATTGGATGCTTCAGAGCTGAGGTCCTTGATTTACCAATTTTGCAGTAGAAATTTATCCATGAACCACGTAAATTTGCTTACCTTCTAGTGAATGTAATTAATCAGAAGAGTAATACAAAGTTTTACGGTCGGTTATGGGTTCTGAATAGACTAAAGTAGAAAAGTAATGCTATGTTAAAAAAAGTTTGAACTGTTATGTTCATGCAGATGGAGATAGAAGCTTGTTATTAGTTATGAGATGGTTCTTCATCATTTTTATTTTATTTTTAAAAAATCAAGAGTCAACACAGACAGGCCACGCTGTTGGACAGAGCACATTGTATTACAGTATTCGATGTTCACTCATTAGATTATCGATTGATGTTTTTTCAGAGCTAGTTTTGAGTTGGAACCTGGAGCAATTGGACAGACAACAAATTTCAAGGAAGCAAATAGGAGACTTGAATGGGGTCTAAAGAAGGCAATGATCTTTTATTAATACTCTCATGGCTGTTTGTTTTGGTCAATAGCCAATTCCCGCCCCCCCCCCCCCCCCCCCCCCCCCCCCCCCCTTGTTATAACTATCAAATTGTTTAAAAGAATAAAATAAAGCTCCATAGCCAATTTTATTATGTTTCCTTGTGCCAAATTAAAAAAAAAAAAAAAGATAGATTAAAGTTACTAATGCATGTCCTACACAACAGATTGTTGGTGGATCTGAACATACTCTGCGTGCAAAGCTAACATTTTCTCCGGAATCACATGGTATGATTTATCAATCAGCTATGATCAGTCGTAATATAAGTATCATAGTTGATGATCCCAGTAATTGTGTTTAATTTCTTACTAATTCATTGTGATTGATGTATTTCCTTATGTGTGCAACATTTATCGCTCACTACAGGAAATATTACAAAAGAATCTGGGCCAGTTAGCATGACTTTCACAATACCAATGTATAATGCTTCCAGGCTTCAGGTAAAGCCAATTCCTGATTTTGCTCATTGGTTTTAATATGCTCATTGGTAGGAACTTAACCATATTGTACCCACACATTTAACCCATGAGATGGATTGTAATTTGTAAGCTTTGATATTAATTTGTTTTGTTCTACCGTCATTAGTTTGAACGTTCAATTGAACCGTTTGATGTTATGATTTGGTCCTGTTTGCTATTCCTGAGCATGTGTTGTGTGGGTCAGATCAGGCTGCTAGTCTAATCAGCAGTAATGCCTAATGTGACTTGGGTCAAAACAAAAGCTTGTTTATAATGATTAAAATACTTGATCTGAACTAGGTCAGATCACAAGTAAGGCTGGTATTTTTATGGCTAGAATACTCTAGGGTCTAGTGGCTCTTAACCCTTGAACACCCTACCTTCCCCCTGGGAAAAGTTACAAAGTCCAGTAGACTGGGCCCTGTTAGATCGGGCATTGCTTGGTCCTGTTTTAATGCTTATAGTTTTCTTGTGAGTGGTTAACAAGGAGGGTTTATACCATGCAATTTTGTGGCTGTAATTATTGTTGGAACCAACTGATTGATAATTTTATTGTACAATAGATGTGTTTTCTGGTTTAGTAAACTAAATTCTATTTCCTTTTGAGTGCCATTGTAGATGCTCAAGTCTTACATGTTTTTGGTGCAGGTGAAATACTTGCAGATAGCAAAGAAATCCGGAACTTATAATCCATATAGGTGGGTGAGATATGTTACTCAGGCCAATTCGTATGTTGCTCGTATATGATGCCGTTAAAACTTCCTGTTGCCCCCATTTTTTTTTATAACCAAAAAAAAAAAAAAAAATAGAGGTTAAAAGAGGGGGCGATCAAAGTGGCTTCTCTACCTAGACATGACCATAGTTGCCCCCACTTTTGTTGCTAGCTTATCATTCTAGCTGAATTATGCATCAAAGTTGTATTCATGTTTTTTGCATTTGATCCTTGTGCTAGTTGCTTTTTATCTAGATTGGATTCTTGTCTCTCTAGTTAGCATTGTTTGTTAAACATACAACATTTAAATAAGTGTCTGGACATTTTTTAAGAATGGAATGTGATATAATAAATGTAATGATTCTGAGCCCTTGGCCACTAAGACACGTGATATTGGGGGAGTTGGGGTCCAATCAATCAGTTTGCCTACTGCCAGGTGGTAGTAGTATAATGAAGGCTATGAAGCTAAGAACAAAAAGATGAATTTCCATTGACTTCCATGATAGAGTTCTGCTATGGCTGGCGAGCCCATCTACCAAACAGTTTGATAATTGTGCCATGGATAAGTGGTTCAACCAACAATAGACAGCCATTCCATACATCCCTGTTTATCGCCCTCTATAAAACACTGTCAAACTTTGCTTGCAAACCATTCTCATAAGAAGCCTAACTTTCTTTTGAATTGCCAATCAAAGATAGTAATCCAGACATGAATTGTCCCAAGAAAATGTGCATTCTATTCTTTGCAATGCTGCTAATAAGTGGCAATGAAGTTCTTGCCTCTCGCTTCCTTGCAGAAACCACACTGCCTGAGGTTCCCGTGCTTCCTAAGCCCGAACTCCCGCCTCTTCCTACACTCCCAAACTTGCCTAAACCTGAAGTACCAGTACCTAAGGTTGAACTCCCCCCTTTTCCTCACATCCCAACTCTACCAAACCCGGAGTTACCTTCTTTGCCTAAACCTGAGTTTCCAACTGCCTCATGTGGCAAAGCCTGAACTGCCTCCTTTGCCTAAACCGCCTAAATTGCCACCTTTGCCCCCATCTTCTTTACCCCTACCCCACTCAGCTTCTAATCCTTGAGTTTCCATGCTTGGCATTCAAAATCACATCTTATTAAATCTAGTATATGCGGATCCATCTGGGTAATTTGTGCAGCATTGGTGTTAGTATCATCCGCAGTGTGTTTTCTTTGTGTGTGGAAATTCCATGTGTTTTCTTGTAATTGTGGTAGATTTTATATAGGGGATGTGTAATATCTTTTCCTTTTTGAATTTATATGTGCGTTTTCTTGTAATAGTGGCTGCTTTTCACAAAGAGGTGTAATATCTGTTCTGTTTGAATCATATATATATAATGTTGTGGCTTAGTTTCATCAGTTGACCAGAGAATCGAACAGAATTATAGTTTTTATCCAGTATCAATTTTCATGTTAAGATTTTCTATTGAGAACCTAGCAATAGGCAAAAATGACCTCGATTTGCTAAGTGACTAACTTAAAATACAAAATAACTGAAATGAAGGGCAGCTATTAATAGGTAAAAATGTGATATTAGTAGAGGATCCAAATGAGAACCAATAAAAACTTAACTAATGTTAAGATTGATGTATATATAACATTACTCAAAGATGTTGGAGAACTGAGACGTGAGAGAAAGTGCAAGCTCAAAATTTCTTTTCCTAATTATTCTCTCTCATTTTCTTGGTTGAAAATTAGAACTCATAATATCTACTATTTCTATGTCCATACACAAGCAAGCTAATGGATATCTTTGGCAATGGCTTAGCAGTTAGCACGTTTCTGAGCATTCCTTAGACTTAAAATATTTAGGGCTTGTTTGGATGCTTTTTTTTCATTACTCAATTTCAGTCACTCATCACTTTAAAATGCTCTACTTGTTTGGCACCATCACTCACTTGTCATCACTCAATATCTTTTACACTGTTTGTGGGCTCCATACCTGTCACTCAGTACAAATTTTTTTTTTCCAAGTACCCAAACTCACTGAATCCAGTAAAAAAAAAAAAAAAGAAGAAGAAAGAAAGAACTAAAGACCGAAAATTAGAGGTGATGAAGAACAAAAAAAAAAAAAAAAAAAAAGAAACCCAGAAACCCGAACCTAGTGACAAAAAAAAAAAAAAAAAAAAAAAAAAAACAAGCCAACGGAAACTGGGGAAAGAAGAAGAAAAAAAAAGAAAGAAAGAAAGAACCCAGCCAACGGAGACTAGTGAAAGAAGAAGGAAAAAAAAAGAAAAGAAAAAGAAAGAAAGAACCAGCCAACGGAGATAGTGGAGAAGAAAGAAAAAAAAAATGGTCAAAAGTTGCGGCTGATCCTGACAGTAGATTCATTCATGTATGTTTAATTACAAAAATGCAATTGAAAATAAAGTTATAGAAACTGAAAACAGTTAAAATGTGTTTTCAATTTTCATAACTCATAACTCAAAAATCAAAGAATTGAGTGATGGAAACAAAAAACTAGAAACAGAGTTATGTGATGCCAAACAGACTTCTCAATTATGGGTCTCATCATTTTTGAGTTATGAGTAATGGAAACAGAGTTATGAGTTATGGAAATCACTCATCCAAACAGCCTCTTAGTTGTATTTTACTTTTAAACATTAATGTTGTTTGTTTGAAATGGAATCATAAACACCAAAATGGTTTGCAATGTATAAAAATAGTTCCCTTTTTGAAAACCTAGGACATCTTCATTGTCTAAAAAGGGACACTTAATAAAACAACTAAAACTCTTGTCGTCCGCCATGGTCCAAGGATGGAGTGAGTATATAAATTAATCAAAATGTCAAGAAAATGCGTTGCTTTAATACACTAATATATATATATATATATATATATATATATATATATAGACATTAGACACAGCAATTATCTCCCTTTATTTTTCTTGTTATTTCTTTTGATGGGTCAAAGACACTCGGCTTACAAAAAATGTCAAAAATATGGAGGCCTCTTGATGTGAAAGTGTTGTATGCAACCAATATATAAGACTTAAGATACCGTCTCCCTTTTGATGGGAACATTGCGTTTGACAATTGATAGGGATAAAATCCCTAAGGAGACGGACACAAATAACGGGGGTAGACATTAGTTACGGAGTCGCCAAAAGAGATGGCCTAAGCACCCTACAAACTAGAGAACTAGTAGATGGGCTCATAACATGGACAGAGAGGATGGATGACGGTTGGATTCCTCAAAGGTAGATGGACCCAAGGGAGATGATTTGCTGAAGCCATGTGACACCTATGTGGCATCTACGTGGCGCCTTCTTGGCATGAGTGGTTTCCAAGAATCTTAGTACGGAAATGTCTTGCGTTTCGCGTCCAACCACAATCAGAGAAATCCCTAAAAAGAAAGGATCTCATAAAATATGAGTATTAATGAGAATCTTCTCTACAAGGAAACACTTTCTCCGCCAAGGAATAGAGGTCAGCTCTACACCACTATAAAGACCCAAAAACCCTTATAAATCGAGATACGCGTAATTTTCTCAGTTTTGGCACTCTAGAGTTATAGAAATTCTCTTTAACTTAATATTCAGATGGTATTTGGCCAATACCACACCAGTATTCTTTGTAAGGTCTTTTGCGTTTTTGTTTCGCAGGTTCTATCAAAGAACACGTGAGGACTGTGCGACTCACTAATGAATTTTGGCATCATCAACAGTTGAGATTGCTACTCTTCCATGAGTATAGGATAGAATTGTAAATTACAAGCTAAAATCCTCTTGAAAACCACGTTGTTTAATGAGAGGGAAACTTGAAGAGCACATTGTTTAATGAGAGGATAAACAATGATACTGTGCACTGGTCAATACAAAGTAACATTTTCCACTTTTTAATGGCCAACTGGTGTAGGCTAAGGTAGATGCATGAATGCTTTCGTTTGAGCAAAAAGGTAGATGAATGCTTTAGTTTGGAGAAACTTCTTGATTAATATATATATATATATATACTTTATAATTGTCATAGTTGAATTACCCTTTATTTCGGGTACGGATTTTGAACAAACAATGTAATATGTAAAGTTTAAAGAAATTAACATTATATAACCTAGGTGGGTTGGCCAAATGGTTGGACACTTGGTCTCAAAGTGCTTGTCCCAAGTTCGACTAGGTGTGCTCTCTAGTTCGAGTCCGGGTATTTACACTTTGAAAAAACCTTTTGTGCCAACGATTTGGTTGAAAGTTTTGAAGATACATTGTGGGAAACTAAAAAAAAAAAAAAAAAAATCAACATTATATGGATATTTTATTGGCACAAAATTAGTGTGTATTCGTTAAGATTTTTATAGATAAGATCATTATTTATCTATGGTTGTCTTTATATTTTGCATCTATGTAGAGCATAAGAAGAAAATGAAATTCAACAGTAAAATAGTCAAAAAACACATTTAATAAAAAGTTATTGAATGACATAAAATCGATAAAAGTTTCACTATATATAACTTTAAACCCAACCATAAATTAAATAACCTTTTGATTAGACTTATCTTAAATCAAAGACCCACACACATATTGGGTTAGGGTTGAGGCATGATGCTAATCCTACACAGTAGAATTAGATGATTTTAGCAAATAAAATATTCCAAGTTGAAGAGTATAACTGAATTAAGTTGATGATTCTTGATACGCTGGGGAACATTAATCAATCCCACCAAATAACTAAAAATAACACCTTAATTACTATGACAAAGATTATATGTATCATCATAGTTATGAGAACTGATTTGGATGTCGACTTTGAGAGATGTTTTTGTCGGTTAAACAGCCAGATTAATGTTCATAGCTAATTCAACAACTAGTAAGTATATTTTAAAAAATTAAAATTTCTATGATGGAGGTTTATTATGAATTAATGTTTAAATTATCTTCTTTAAAAGTTTAATTGTGTATGTATTTTATGTTTCTTTTTTTTTCTTTTTTTTGTGGTAGAAAACTTTCATTTAAGCACAATTACTAAATTTAGTTATGCAAGTATACCTGGAAAAGAGAATTCACTACCTACTTTAGTTATAAGCATAGTTAAATATATAAAGATCATTCCCATTTGATAGTAAAAAATTGTTGATTTCCATACAATATGGATGAGTACTTCAAAGTTCAAAGTATAAAAGCAATGGTGCAAATCAGAATGGAACATAACAAGGGTGTGCCAAAGGGCGAGAATATGATTTATATCTATAGGCATATCATAGCATAGGGGATGACTAACACATAGGACCTAATAGAAGAAAAATAACCCAATAGGACCTAAGGTTGGTTCACATCTTTATAAAATTAGTTGGGAAATATATAGGCATTCAAATTTCAAAGCATCACTTTAATAAAAGGCTGCAATAAAACAGCTTCTTCTATAACAAGTTTCCAATTGAGGATTGAAATTCATTGTCACCAAACTGATGCCTTTGAAGGACGAAGAGGACATGGCCCAAAAAGAAGAACGAAGAGTACCCAATCAAGCAACTCACGGGCCCTATGAAACCAAAACATGCACAAAATTACGGAAGAAATTAAAGTTCAACTGCGACTGCTAAATTTCCCATTAATAGTGGCTATTAAAAAAACAGTGCTATAAATTACTTATGCTTAATTATTTTATATTTTTTTTCCAAAATGACTTAAGCCACGATAAAATCACACAAAAAAAAAAAGTCGTTTATGGATTAATTACTTTAGCATCGCAATCTTTTCAAATACAGCTGTTTCCAGAAGTAGATTCAATTCATGTCTAATACTTTCTTATACTTAACCTAAGATAAATGCACCCTATCTTATCTTTGTACATGTAGATGGATGCGAGATGGGCACTACCACGATCTTTCCTTTCCTTTTCCTTCAAACTAAACATAATAAGAGTGTTGTTAGGAGGGAGCGGAATTGGGGCACTCTTTAAAAAAGGAATGCCCCAATTCTTCCACCGACAAATTTGCATGATCTAAGAGGATTAGAGATAAGAATATTTGATCGTGCATTACATAATCAAAAAATTATAATTAAGCACATTTTTCAATTTCACAACTAAAAATGATATCGATAGGTGATCCCACTAATAGTGATATTTGCATCATTTTATTTAAGATTTATTGCATTTATAACATTATTAATAAATTTAAGGTTAGCCGGCACTATGAAGAAAAAAATTTTGACACAGCCACTAGCAAAAATAATACATAATTAAAAGGTTCTGTGATCTTTCTTTCTTTTTTTGATGAACAAAGGTTCTGTGATCTAGTTATGAGATCAGAAATCTTTTATATTTTTACTTATAGACATCTGCATTTTTTATTGAGCAGCTCTTTCTCTCTATCTCTCTTAGCGTTGAAGTTAATTTGTCATGCATGTGATGGAATTTCACATCAAGTAAGAATAACCAGATATAATATTACGAGTCACAAATCAATTGAGTCAAGCTCCTCAAATAATTGACAAGAAAAGAAGTCATTAAAGTATGATTTGTTCAGATATTAAAAAGGAAAAAAAAGACGCAAAAGATATACAGTTATACACCAGTATTAAAGAATGGAAGCCAATCTCTAGAATTTTCAACTATCGGTGGGTTTGTTATCAAAAAAGGTTAGTCAACAATTTGGAAGGTGGCTATCTTGTTTTGACATGGATTTGTCAAGTGTCAAATATGCAATGACTAGAGGAAACCAACTTGCAATTAATATAGAACTAAGCCATTCATTATTTTTTTTTTTGATGTGATAAGCCATTCATTATTGTGTGTATAAAAAAGTTTATTTTGTCAAGTTGTTTTGTTTTATAGTTTTGAATCAAAAAAAAAAAAATTTATTACATTTATATAAATTAAGAGTTTAAAATTCTATAAAAATGCGGTGTAAAACTTAAGTTTTACACCCTCCAATCCCAACATGCCACATCATTTTTTTACATATAAAAAAATAAACACAACCACACCCAATAAATTTTAATACCCATTTGAAAATCTAGCTAAATTGGAAGTATATTGAGATGTTATTAGGTATGATAGAATGTATTGAGTTTTAAATAAAAAGCTAATGTGATAATCTCTTATTAGATGGTGTAAAACATGAGTTTTACACTACGTCTTTACCAAATTCAGACTCATAAATTAATGGTTTTTTTAAATTGAAAATTATACATTTTTTTTAAATTGAAAATAAACTTAACCAATGAAAAATTCTCAAACTTGATTTCATTTACAAACAATATGGTAACTTTTTCCTATAAAACATGATGTTGGACTAAATGACTTTGAAGTTTCTACTGTTTTTTTTTTTTTAATTAATTTTTTTTTTCAAGAAGCTTCTGCTTCTTATGTAGATTGTAAAAATTAAGACAGAAGGATAAGGATTAAGAATCTAAGATACAAATTATTCTCTAAAGAGGGGCATCACTACTATGTAAAATCAAACTCTTTAGCACGAATTCTATAAATTCAATTCATACATATATATACACACTTTAATTTAAGGGTTTGATGTTACAGTTACACTCTTTTACGCTTTCTCTATTTTATGATTCTCTTTCCATTTTGCGCAAGTTTTCACTTTGGGACCCTATTTCCAAGTTCTATATTCCAATTTTGCTGCTAGAAAGGGTAATTATGCTTAGAGCCCAAGCCACGCAGAAAACAATCCAATGCTTGTGAGCAAAGCATTACTAAGAAAAACCATGCATAGTCTATATCCAAAATCTTGTCATGCTTGAAGCACTTTTTACATGATATATGCCACCAAATGTTATCGTGAAGAATCTTGATCCAACCATAAAAGTAGAAAGGGTAAAAAGAGATTAAAGGAAAACTACCTAAGAGTCTAAAAAAATAGATGCCCTTCAACCAACCCTAAAAAAAAAATGCTCGATTACTTAGACTGTTCGATTTATCCGATTTCTGAACCTTATAGTAATTTCATTAGTTTGGTGAGATTAGGATCCAGTGCAATACTACCAAGTGCAATTACCCTCTTCCCCTCTCGTAATTTTTCTTTTGCTTTTTTATACCATTCTCACTTTTTAATTTTTACTTTTTTTATATTTATTTATTTAATGGTTGAGATTGAAAGTTGATTTTTCAACTCCCAATCTCAGTCATTAAAAGCAATTCATGATCTTAATCTATTTTGGTGTGCACAAGTTTCTCATAGAAGGTGTAAGTATAAAAAAAGGAAAAAGAAAAAGAACCAATGAGCTGGTGTTACTGTTCAGGTAGCAGTGGCAGTAGCAGTAGCACCATTCTATTACCATTATCATCGTTCCTTGTGTGGAAAGCTTCATTTGTTGGTCATTCCTTCTCCATCAACAGAGAGAAAAAAAAGTGTAGATGGTGATACGGAACAAAGGAAGTGAATTTCTGTTTTAAGACTTTTCCTATAGAAAGTTCAAAAAAAATTTAGTGGGCATGTAAAGTAACACAAACACTAATAAATAAAACAAAAAATTGAGAGAATTTATGGACTTATGATTTAGAACATACCTACAAAAAGGGTGCAATGTGTGATGAAGATGTCCTAGTGCCTTTTTATTTTATTAAAATATGTTGAGATATATTGGACCATAACTCATGAAATTTTATTTTATTGAAATATGTTGAGGTATATTGGATCATAACCCATAAAAATTATCTTATGATATAGAAATAACTTATCGATTTATGAACTAAAAATAACTTTTTATTTTTTGTAATTGTTTTTGAAGGGTTATGAGTTAATCTCTAAATTCATGATGTTTAGAAATGTACCAATTCGAGTTAAGAATCATTATGGCAAATACACAATTTCATTTACCTCACAGAAATTTCATAATTGTAGTTTTGCAGTTGGTAGCTGTATATATATCCTGAAGGTGAGCTCTTCATAATCTAGCTATCTCTTTGGAATGGGTGCAAGTATCATCTTAAATATAATGTTTAATACACTCCTGATAGACATAGTCACATTATCTTTTAATTTCTACTTATATTCCTCAACATCAACAGATCTCAAGAGTGAGAGATGCTAGGTTATATTACTGTTACACAGACCATTTGATCATTGTTTATCCCTACATTGGTTTAGAATTTCACATGCTTTTGATAGCCGTACTCGGTCTATCCAAAATGTTGAAGTTTTACTCCAAAGTAAAGGCACCATTAGGTCCATTGCTTTAAATCTAAAATCTCCTGTATATGCATTTAGCTAAAAATAAGATTCAATATATGGGATTTGGACACGCGTCCAATTTTGGGCATGTTTCCAAATCTTAACATGCCCTATATATTTTATATCTAATTGATCATGTCATAAATACTTGGTAATTCAATTTCCATAGATTTGAACATAAGATCAACAAGTAATCTCTTTTCTCATTCATCTTTTTTTTAATCATTTTGGGTATAAATGTATTCAAATTACATTTTCTTTTCCTGGGAGATATTGCTTATAAAAAATGTAGGTAATACAAATAACAAAAGATGCACCACTCATATATGGTCTATTGGCTAGCGTGCATAGTGAAAACTAGAAACTAATGAATACTCTTTAATTATATGATGAAATGCAATCCTCTCCATTTTAAATGAGAGAGAGACTAATTCACATCTAAGATTTTATTTCTTAAATCTCATAGGATATAGAAAACACATGATTTAAAATTTTAAATGACATAATATTAAATGAACTATTAGATTTATAATATTTAATTTGAACTAATAACACAAATATACTTTCCAAACACTCATTATACATTATAAATTCACCATGGTGTGCTAATTAGATGTGTATGGGACCACTTAGATATTAACTTTACACATTTTTATTGGTCCAAAATAGGGAAAAGTACACCAATCTTTCTGACTTTATAAGCACAAATCGAAATGTGTTACCTAAGCAAAATGATGACAAGGTTTGAATCCTTTTGAGTTTTGATCAAGGCTTTGGAAAAAGTCCTCCTTAAAACCCCAATTTAGGCACATGAATTAAGTGAAACCTTCTCGTCAAAGTAAGTGAGCTAAAAGAAAATTGAAATGTACGAGTTGGGCCAATCATTCAAAAAACAATAATACTACAGACGCAATATTTTTTCACAACTTAGATATAATTTATATATAATAAAAATTATATCAATGATAAATCTAAGTGAAAATTAACAATGTTATTTCAAACGCAACGTAAAAGTAAGTAAATGTGTAAAATGTTGTGTCATTTTCAATTTCAAATTCAAAGTTGAAGTAGTGATTGAGGGAAAAATTGAGAAAAATAGATGAAAGTGATGATAGGGGTAGAAATAGTTAAGGGCATCCCCCATAACCCAAAAGAAATAACATCAAAGAAGTCATTGTCAATCCACTCGGTCGGAAAGGGCCTTAATTAAAGACTCACCCTTTCATCTCTCCCTCCCATGTGTCCCTCTCTTTCAAACTTGAAGAAATGAAAAGAAAGGCCATGTAGAAGTAAGGTTGAGCTAACCATTACCCAAATTCTTCTTATTCATTGACAATTTCTCTTTCTCACTCTCTCTCAATCTTGTATGTGATGTATGGAGTGTGGACCCTACTTCACCTCCAACCAGCGGCGCTATTAGTCTTTACTTGGTTTCCAAGCTCACCCACCTCCTCTCTCTCTCTCTCTCACTCTCTCTCTCTCTCTCGCTCTCATAAATCAACCTCATCCTCCATTTATTATAAACAAATCCAAACACCACCTTACCATCTTCTTGCTCTGTCTATCTCTCTCTATCTCTCTTAAAGTCTTGGCAAAAACCCCCCTCTCTCTCTCTCTCTCCTTCTTCCAAGTCCAAACTAGCCTTCTAGTTTCTTCTCTATATTTTATTACAATTTACAAAACCCACAGAAAAAAAATCCTATTCCTCTAGTTTCCTTAACCAATCATAAACCCAGTACAAATATCCATATATTAAAAAAAAAAAAAAACCAAACAATGAAAGGTGAATATGTAGAACCAAAAAACGAAAACACTTCAAACATGTTCTCAAAACTTCACCACCCTTCTTCTCCACACCTCCAAAACCCATTTTCTCACCCTTTCCACCAAGTCCCCACCGACTCCCAAACCCAACAACATCATCATCACCATCTTCATCATCAACAACAACAACAACAACAACAACAACACTCCGAAGACGATGAAAGCCGAAGCAGTGGCGGTGGGCCCACACCGTCCCAAACTCCGGGCCTAAAGCCCAAACACGACGCTGATGGAGCTTCAATCGAAGTGGTTCGGCGGCCCAGGGGCCGCCCTCCTGGTTCCAAAAACAAGCCCAAACCGCCCGTCATCATAACTCGAGAGCCCGAACCGGCCATGAGCCCGTACATTCTCGAAGTCCCAGGCGGAAACGACGTCGTCGAGGCGATCTCGAAGTTCTGTCGCCGCAAAAACACCGGCCTCTGCGTCCTAACGGCTACCGGAACCGTCGCCAACGTCACGTTACGTCAGCCGTCGACCACTCCCGGCGCCACCGTTACTTTTCACGGCCGCTTCGACATCTTATCGGTCTCCGCCACCTTCCTAACGGCGACGTTTCCTCCAATCCCCAACGGGTTCACCATCTCCCTCGCCGGCCCGCAGGGCCAGATCGTCGGAGGAATCGTCGCCGGAGCTTTAATCGCCGCCGGAACTGTCTACGTTGTAGCTGCCTCGTTCAACAACCCCACGTACCACCGCCTCCCGCCTGAGCTCGAAGATATAAGGGACGATGCAAACTCGCCGCCTCACGCGGCGATTTCAGGTGGAGATAGTGGGCAACACGCCGCGGCGGCGCCGCCTCAGGGAGGAGGAGAGTCGTGCGGGAATATGGCTATGTATAGTTGCCACTTGCCTTCCGATGTGATTTGGGCTCCAACTGCTAGACCACCACCACCGCCTTACTAATTTTAGTGTTTTTTTTTTTTTTTTTTGGTTTTTAAATTTCTGGGTACCGTGAATTTTAGAAAGTCTTTTATTTTGTTGTTGAAATCTGGGGTTTGCTACTCCGGATTAACTTCTTTGTTTAAATTTCATGTTAATGTTAATGTTAGCGCTTTTTTAGTTTAGCTGTTTAGGGTTTCTTTTTTTTTTTAATAAAAAATTAATATTTTACTTCTATTTTGGGAAATTTAAATAATGGGTTTTTTTAAAAAAAAATTTATTTATTAAAAAAATAAAGAAGAACTGGGTTCAGCTATTCACATTGTGTGGAAAAAAAAAAGTCATGAGCTAGGACTCTGTTATTCTTTAATGGTGGATAACTTTCATGGGTCAAAATCAAGCTTTTTTTCGTCTCTCTCTGACTGTATGTTTTTTTTGGGTTCAAAATTGAATTTGGTCTGGCATTCACATGTCAGATACTGGTGGAGTAATAAAGGATTGGGTATGGGTTTTGGGGTTTGCTTTGAAGTTTGAGAACTGAGCATGAATGTGTATATCCATGAATGAGTCTACAGTACTGCTTTCTCTGCTACTACTATTGCTTTGCTGCTGCTATGCTATGCTGGCTCGCTGAGCCAATCTGCATACGCGAAGATAATGCTTTGACTCTGATTGATTTTCCTTTACTTTACGTCTCAAGCTGCTTGATTCGGATAAAGTTAACAGAAGAGAACGTGGCTAGGGTTTTGTGTGACAGGGCCTTTTCAGTGTTTAGAAGAAAGAGAGAGAGAGTCTGTGTTTGTTTTTGCTTTATTCAAGGCGTTCTCGAAAGCTCTGTGTGAGAGAGAGAACTTGATGAGAAAGTAGAGAAAACCCCAAACTTTATTTCTCCATCCTGCTTTCTAACCATCCATCTATCTATCTATCTCTCTGATTCTATAAGCTGTACTTTACTTTGTCTCTTCTCTCTCTCTCTCTCTCTCTGCTTTTTCTTTGATAGCTTTCAAAAGAAAAAGAAGACTCCCATCACCCCAGTTTTCATGGTTATCCACCACCGTTTTGACAGGGCGCTAGTTTTTGTTAGCGGTGATTTTTTTTTTTTTTGAGCTCATTATTATAGAGACACTCGTGAGTCGTGCATATATATATATATATATATATATGAGTTTAAAAGCAAATGTACTAATTATTTTAGAATGGAACGGACAAGTATATGACGTTGTTAAAGTACAAAACTATTATGGGCCTGTATCAACTTCTAGTTCTTCTTCCACATTATTGCGGGGTGGTTTGGAAAAGGATGTTTCCAGTTTGTTTTCTATCTCAAATGGGATTGGGATTGGGATTGGCCAAGTTGGAATTATCTAGAAAAATATCAACAAAAAAAATTGTTAGATTTTTAGGGTAAAATAAAAATGAAAGGCTGTTAAACAGTCTCTGAAGTAGAATGAAATGTTTTTTCTTAGGGTAGAATGATAGAATTTACTGGAAGACAATAATCCTCCTTGATATGAAAGGAAAAGTATTCATTATTGAAGTTTGGTGGTTTCTGTCCAAGGTTTCCCTGCACAGAGAGAGTAGAAAAATTCATAGAAGAACATAAGCGAGTTTCTTCTAAGATTAAATGGTGGATTTTGGGGGTTGAAAGATCACTGGTGGTGGTTGTGTATTGAGAGTTGTTTGTTTTGTGAATGCAGAGATGAGTTATTAGTGTATTGAGGCATTGACTTTGTGAGTTTATGCTGGTGAAGTTTGTGGGTGTTGATTAAAGTCGTTATGATTCATATCGTTAATAATGTGTAATTTTGTTGGTGTTGCTCGTGAACATAGACATAGAGTTGGTCGAACTACAATAAATATTGTTATCTCTTTTAGATGTTTTATTTTTTTGTTCATGTGAATATGTTTCTGCTAGCCTCAAATCATAATAATTGAAGTTAGAACTTGTGAGTGTATTTTTTTTAAGATACAAACACAAACATAAGGGAGAGGAAATCATGCCTAAAGGTTTTATTTTTTTATTTATTGTAACTGTAGATCGCCAAGTCCAATTACCTATTGTCAAAGATTTTAACAAAGGGTTTCAAAAAAAGAATAAGAACTAGTATTACAAACCAGGGAATATATGTGCCAAGTATGCATTATATTATATGTTTGTTTCACTGTAGAATAAAGAAAGATTGTACATTCTTTTACTTAGCAAAAAAAAAGGTAAAACAATCTTATTTTTGAAGTTTGTTTTGCAAGAGGTGCAAAAAAGAAATTAAGAAAATAAATTGGAACTCCTTTAGATTTCACCAATTTTTTTTCTTCTAAACAAATAAGTTTGAAAAAGATTTGGCTTAAGTCCAATACTTTAGTGTAGTGAACCTATTGTGATGGCAATGTGTGTCTACTTTTGATCATATATCACTATCATAACAAGGCCAATGTATTGATGGGAGCAATTAGACCCAATTTTTTCCCATTTGGAAAAGAATGAGAATGATATGTTGATGGAATTACTAAAACTTAATTGATTTTATTTCTTTATATTCTCACTACCTTGTCTTTAAAGCATAAAAAAAATGAAAATAATGTAATTTTTGGATACTTTTCCTTTGTTTTCTATTATTTGCTTTCTTTCTTTGTGAATAGTGAATGAAATCGAATGTAACAAGATCACGAATAGAGAGCTTAGCAATCCCCTTATTCTTTGAGTGTTCAGTTTGTAGTCTAGTGGATTGTTTGGCAAACCAAATGCAAGGGTAGGTTTAATAATATTCTAAGGCATGATTTATATAACATAATTTCAAGAAATTGAAATTGATATAGCAATCAAGTGAACACAATTTTGATTTTTTTTTTTTTATTTTAAAAGAAGTATATTTCACTATTGGTGACCATTGATCAATAACAATAGCCGTTCTTTCGTAAATAAAATTGTTGATACAATTGATCTCACAAGATCTACAAACACTTATTGTAAGTAGAAATTAACACCAAGGGATCATTGGTTTGGTCCGACGAATAACACTTCGATGCTTAAGTTAGAATGGGTAAAGTTTTTGCTCTCTTCTTAATTACTAGTAGCTACTATTTATGTGTGCATACTTACCTTGTTGGCAATAGGAGCTTTGGATGTGTGATGGAGACATATCAAAGTCCCTAACTTTTTCAAGATTCTTTCTTATGATAATCATTTAGGATGGTGGCTAGGTTAGCTCGGCGTAAATCTCTCCTCAATTCAATCTTGGACACCTTCGAGGTCGAGTTGAGGAGTGCAATCAAACTCGAAGTGCCATGTCATCTAGAAATCCATCAATAATCACAAATTTGAATATGCTATTTTTTTGCACGAATTAATATTATGATGTATTAAATTGTTATCGTAATGCTCATTGTATCCCTCTTACCTAACTTATGATTAGTTGGATTTAAGCACAGAATATACTGTGATAAAAAGAGCCTCACTTCCCGTTCTCTTGAAATTATTCAATACAACTGGTGTATAATATTTTTCACTTAATTAGGGTGAATTACATATACAAAACCCATAAGTATATAATTAACAGTTATTTTGACTTAGCTCATTTACAATCATACTTAAAAAAAAAAAAAAAAATAGTGATTTGAATTTACAAATTAGGTTCCCGTCAATCAAATGCATCAATAATCACATATTCGAATTAGGTTCTCGTTGAGTTGAGGAGTGCAATCAAACTCGAAGTGCCACGTCATCTAGAAATCCATCAATAATCACATATTCGAATATGCTATTTTTTTGCATGAATTAATATTATGATGTATTAAATTGTCATCGTAATGCTCACTGTATCCCTCTTACCTAACTTATGATTTGATTAGTTGGATTTAAGCACAGAATATACTGTGATAAAAAGAGCCCCACTTCCCATTCTCTTGAAATTATTCAATACAATTGGTGTATAATATTTTTCACTTAATTAGGGTGGATTACATATCCAAAACCCATAAGTAGATAATTAACAGTTATTTTGACTCGGCTCATTTACAATCATACATAAAAAAAATAAAATAAATAAATAAATAGTGATTTGAATTTACAAATTAGGTTCCCATCAATCAAATGCATCAAGAAGCCCCAAAATTTGGAGCAAAGAAATTTTTGTCAAAATCCAATAATTTTTTTTTCCAAGTTGGATGAAAGACACCATCAAAGGCATTCACTTTGTATGCCGATTGTATTTTCATCACCTGCCGCCCCTTTCCTTGACCTTTCTTTTAGCCCTTG
Source organism: Quercus wislizeni (assembly GCA_023055345.1). NCBI lineage: Eukaryota > Viridiplantae > Streptophyta > Magnoliopsida > Fagales > Fagaceae > Quercus > Quercus wislizeni. The sequence goes on from JALGQJ010000015.1 coordinate 184,927, forward strand.
ATTTCAAAAAAGTCTCCTCAACTACTTGTGATGAAATAGTCATCATTGTTGATCAATAATCATATTGGTTGTGAGATCATTGTTGAAACCAACACTAAATGCACAGCCCCATTTCCTACAAAAATGTCCTTTATATGGGGTGGTAAACCTAATGATATATCCAGTTGTGCACAATTGACTTTAGTTGCCGTGGTGTCGGAGATTTTGCTGTGCATTTAGAGATTGCCGAAATAAGAAGATTGTCTGTTCAGTTAGAGACATTTTTGGGAAATTTGTAAAAACCACTATTAACTCATCAATTATGCATCTCAGTTTTGTGCTCAATTATACCACTTATATCGAGACTGTGCTAGTATTCAAGTATTGGCTTACACTCTTTTTTTGGGAAGTGTTTTGGCTTTTACACTCTCTGTACACGGATTTAAGTAGACAAATTTAGCTTGCAGGCTTTGTTTTTTTTTTTTTTTTTTTGGGTGCTGATTAGTGTTTTTTTTAATAATAAATCATTATATGATGTTGGATAGATTTTTACTTATTTAGTAATGTTTCATCAATGCAAAAATGATATTGAATATATATCACTCAACAAGTTTTGGAAAAAGAAATCATGAATTTTGTGATCATAAGAAAAAGTTATTCTAAGACAATATTTTCACAACAAACTAAAGTGTTAACCCACTATACATCAAAATAAAATTAAAAAAAAAGTAAATAAATATTATACCAAGACTCATCACAATTGAAAACTGATATGTGAAAATGTTGTAACATTTTGTTGGTCTTTAAACTCCTACACGGGAAAATTACCCTCTCATTTCACACAAATAGTGAGTTTTATCATAAATTTAATTATTGAGATTTACTGTTATGTGAGAGGAGAAAATACATATTTATTGTACTTCTAGAGTATTATATAATTTCCTACATTACTAAGGGCATTCACATCCACTTACACAGACACAAAAAAAAAAAAAAAAACCTATATCAATTTATATATTCACTTCTACAACACACTCTACACCTCATTTGAGAGAGAGAGAGAGAGAGAGAGAGAGAGAGAGAGAGAGTAGATTATATAAAATAATCGAAAAAAGATGCCAGTAGAATAAATATGCATTGTTTATTTTTGCATGTTGCTATAGATATCATATATTTTTAGATGACATGGTAGCAATGTGCAAAAATTTGAACAATAATACATAACCGGATGTGAGTGTGTTTTTGGTAATTTTTTGCTACAATAAATCTAAAATGGAAAAGTTAACGAATGTTTTAATTGCATTGGTTTAAGAAATATTTTTAAAGAATTTTATGAAAAAAAACTAATATTTTTAACAATTTTTTATATTTCACATTTAGTGATATTAATATTTTCTTAAATTGTTTGTACTTTTAAAACACTCGTTAACCGGACTGGTCTAAAATGTCATCCTCTAACAGGTAGCATCATTGGTTTGTTGCGGGTTTGCCTCATAAAACCGCATGACATTTGGTGGGGAAAAGCTGAAAAGGCAAATCATTCGTACTAAAACGGCATGTAGTTGTAAAAAAAAAAGTCCCATGTAGCAGCATAGGATCCGAATTTACTCAATTAACAGTCCTTACACCATTGCACGTTTGCACAATTATTAATTTAAAATGAACTTCTCAGTTTTTCAATTCCCTATAATAAATTAATCAATTATCAATTTATTATTTTATGGAGTAGAAAAGAATGTGCTGACATTGATCCCATAAAATACTCATTTTATTTGACTATGGGATTAATCAATTTCCAAATGAAAACACATGCACACATCAGTACAGATTTTCGATAACAAATCCCATTGTTTATTCTTTTTTTTTTCTTTCGAATTTAGAACGTGTTACTTTCTAAATTTAGCCTCACTTGTTTATGGAAAATTCCAGTTACCAATTTAAAAAATAATTTACCAAAAGAAGTGAAAAAGAAAGTACATGCAGTTTGGTCAATGAATAATATTTATTTTTCCTTACCTAACGCTATGAATACACGTGGGTTTTAACTATGGCTTGGTGTGGGTCATGCGGGGAGAAATTATTAGATCCATCGATTGTTAACGTGATTATTTTTGACATTTTAATCAATAAAATGTTGTTATTTATGAAAATATGATATCATTTGATAATTTTTATTTTTTATTCCTTGTGCTGATTAGGAAGTCTGCACATACATTTGCATAGATAACATCATCTTATTGGTTAGGAAGGACCATATCAGCAGTCCTTCTGGTATAAATAATAATTTCTCGCTTTGGGAAGTCCAAATCTTTTGTCTCATTTTTCTAGTTCCACTTTATACTCTACCAATAGAAACTTCCCACTTGTCCACCTATTTAAGTTTAATTTAATTTTCTACCTTTACTTATTTCAGTTTTTTTTTTAAATTAATAAAAAAATAAACTCAAATAACCCAACCACCCCCCCCAGCCCATCCCCACCGGCCACCACCACTGGCCATCATTGGCGCCACCAGGAGGAGATCACCGACAACTACCATCAGCCAGCCATCCACTACCTCCGGCTAGTGACTTGAAGAAAACCCAAACACTTATAATAAAATAAAATATAAAAACTCAAACACCTCCCTACCACCACCACCAAAAATTGGCTAGTGCTGGCAGACAACGCCCTTAACATTATCGGTCACAACTATTGCATCCCAATCCCCATCTCTAGCCAACAAATAAAAAATTAAAAAAAAAAACCCAACACATCCTATCAGTCACCACCACTCTCCTCTGGTGCCACCAAGAGGTTGTGACGCCATGCGGCGGTGCTAGCGTCCAATCCCTTCTTGATGGTGTTGGAGAAGGGTGGTGACGTCCAATCACTTCGGTTAGATTTATTTTGGTTGGATTTTTGCTAGCTATAGTTGTTATTGTTGTTGCTTGGTGGTTGAGCTTAGAGAGAGAGAGAGAACGGTAGTGATGTCTTGTGGTTGTGGTGGCATTGGAGGTTGGTGGTGGTGTTTCAGATTCGTGTGGTTGTGACGGCAACGATATGGTTGTGACTGGCCTTCGATGGGTTTTTTATTTTTTATTTTATGGATTTAATTAAATTAATTAATTTATTTATTTTAATGGTGGAGTGATGGTGGTTGATGGGATTGGTTTAGGTTTCCAACGGTGTGTAGATCGGGCAAAATGGTCGCCGTGACTGATGACGTGGTGGTTGGTGGCTAATGGGGATGGTTTAGGTTTTTATTTATTTTATGAAACTAAAATAAGAGAAATCTAAAAATTAGGTTTGAATTAAATGGGTGTACATGCGGCAAGTTTCTATTGGTGGAGTATAAAGTGAAGTAAGAAAAATGGGACAGAAGATTTGAACTCAGTCTTGGGGTATATGGATCAAAGATCAGTTGCAATGGGTTTTTCAATTTGGGTGATGTTTTTGTACTTAGTAGCATGTGTGTTTATGCTATGATTTCACATACAAATTCCAATCTTGATGGCCCAAAATCAGGTTTTATAGTTCGATTTGGGTGAATGAAGTATATTGTGGTCTAAGTTGAGAGGTAAGATTATGAAGTATTTTTGTTATGAGTAATGTGGGGACAATGGCCCAAATTTGTATACTGGGCCTTGAGCCCTATTTGATAATGTGGATACGTCCGATGAGGAGTAAATGATTTGATAGGCCCCAGAATGGGGGATCACGTACGGAAAGGATGGAAGAGTACAGTCCAAGGAGGTTATCTTTCTCGGATAGGACGAATGTCGGTCAAGCAAGTACTTGGGCGACTTAGGTGACGTTCCAGGAATTTCCAACAATAAGGATGAACTTCAGGCACATACGAAGATGATAAGAATGCAAAAATATCTAAGAGAAAAGCTGTTACCACCGCATTAAATGCACTGTAGCAACTTTTCTGGTCGCATTTATATAGAAAAGACCCCTAAATAGTGCAGTCTTAACCACCACCTTTCACAGAAAGTCAGAGAAGATGCCTGATGGGACATGTACTGGAGTGAAGGTTTAGATGATTAACAAGTGTATGATTGAGATGGTCTAAAAGGAAACTATATAATGTAAAAGACCCCCCATAAGAGAGGGATCGAAAAAACATAGTAAAAAAAAGAGAAAGATTTACTGTAGTGTTAAGTGTTGTATTATCTTTCAGAAATAGCAATTCATCTCCTTGGACAAATATTTCGTTAAGTTTTACGTGTGATTCTATGTTTGTTCATATTTGAAATTCTTACTAACCGTTGTCTAATTCGCTAAGAGCCCAGCTCTTTCATCCATTATCTACAAATTTATTGTATTGGGCTCATTGGGCTCATATCCCAACTATTCTAGGTTTGGGCTACAAATCGTGACCCTACAAGTAATTTGTGTGAAATATTTTATGGTCCAAAAAAATGGTTTTAGAAATGCTTAATGCCACTACAAAATGAAATTAACCATTAAAAGAAGTGCACAGAGAAAGATGAAGGCAAATTTAAATGGTGGAAAAAAGCATTCAAAAAATATGAATGTTATGTCCATAATATTTTCATAATAAATTTTAGATGGAAAGTTGTTATTGACTATTACAGGTGAGTAAAAAACAACTTAAGTTGTAAATTCAAATTAGAACTAATAACAATTTACAACTTAAAATTTGTTGTAAAAATATTGTGAAAACGTTTTGAATGTATTAGCACTTTGATTTAGAAAATGACATTTTTTTTGGGGGAGGAAAATGTAGTTCCAAATCATTGGATCCACTTGATTTGTTAAGCAATGGGCATCTAATGTGGGGCCGTGACGCAGATAAACACTATCAAATAATGTTTTATACAACTAGTTTTCTAAAGAATGCTGCTGAGTATATCCAGCGAAGTCGCCAAATGCCAATAAAATAGAGTTTATAACTTTCCATATTTAGTCAATAAAGTAGACTCGAGATTACTGTACACGAAGAAGATCAAGGTTAGCTCAAGATGGCTTTCGTTACTGGGTTGCGGTGCCTTTGTGTACTAGATAAGCACGCTTCAAAAGGGTCCCATCTGTCCTTTTCTTAAAATTTATTTTTTACTTAATTGGAATAACTTACTCCTTCTTTACTCTATCCTTTTCCTTTCAATTCGGAACGCGTTAACATTGAAAAATAACAAAAACTAATAAAAATATGACTTTTAAGTTAGAAGTGACTCGACTATTATTATTTGATTTTTAATCCGAAATACATTAATATTGAAAAATAACAAAAACTAATAAAAATATGACTTTTAAGTTAGAAGTGTCTTGACTATTATTATCTGATTTTTATTTTTAAATATAATAGTGTACAAGTTGTTATGTCATTTAAAATTTTAAATAACATAATAGATGGTACATTTTTAGATTTATAAAACTTAATATAAACCATAAAATGGATGAAAAGAACAAGATTTAATATGGAGAGTCGTAAAATGGCACTTATCTACATGTTGATAGTTGATACAAAAATAAAAGAAAAATGCTAAAGACATTATAAATTTTATTACATAATATTTCTTACAAGTTGATGTGATAATAAATGTTATAAACATAATAAATAAAGGGAAATTCTTCTTTTAAATTTTACAGTATAATGTAATTTATATTGTATCATACAATATAATATTAATAATAATAATAATAATAATAATAATAATAATAATAAAAAAGTAATATGTACAATATTTACCACTTTTAATGTATCTACCATATAAGTTTACCAAACACAAGGTATTAAGGTAAACATATAAAAGTCCACAAATAAATAAGCATCAGAATTAGTTTTTATTTTTATTTTTTAAAGATTAGGTGACACAACAATTTATATACTATCATGTGTTTAACACATGATAGTATATAAATTGTTGTGTCACCTAATCTTTTTATTTATTTATTTTTTTTTATTCTCAAAAAAATGTGCTAAAAACTATTGCACCACCCCTAACATCAAAAAGGCATACGAGCTTCCGGTAACTTTTTCTTTATGTTACATTTATACATTGCAAGAAGCCAAGAAGTGAAATTTAATTTCTTCAGAAATCATAATGATCATCAGCCAGATCTAATGACTACTCGATACGTGTGGAAAACTTTTTCATGATAGCTAGCAAAGTTGGCACAACAAAACAGTTGGCCAAAATCTGTAGGTTTTTCCAAACAAAATGGAAACATCTTGATTGCCCAAAAAGAAGAGCTAGCATGCAATGGTTGTTGAATAATGAAGGCAATGGATTGCATTAAAGATTTGCGTTGGATTGTATTTGCCCACAACTTATGACTGGTTTTGTCCGTTGCTGCTTCTTTGTTTCAACATGTCTTAGACAGATGAGATGGGATTAGATCTGCGGTGGTGCGGCGGTGTGACTTTTTTTTTTTTTTTTTCTCTCTCTCATGCTCAGTTGAGATTTGTGGAAAAAGCTACAATTAAGTGCATGCTTTGCTATGAATGCGTGAGTGAGTTAATAACAAGTGTAACAAGCAGCCGACACTCTTTTGGGACTAGATTCAGTGGCAGATCCACTTTGAGAGTACTAAAGGGGCCATGACTCCTAAAGTCTTCAAATTAATGTTAGACCTTTAAATCTTCTAGTATTCAAAAAGTTCCTCCTAGCAAAATACTGCATAAGCTTAATATTAATTTCTCAATTTAATTTTAATTAGTGCCCGTTTGGTATCCCATAGTTTTTGATAACTTATCTGTTAAATGTGATGCAAGACAAAACTATAATAATCAGCTTATTTTCATTCATATATATACTGTTTTTAGTTGAATTAGCATATATATACCATACAGATTTATGATAATACTATCATTTTTTTAAAAAGAAATAATACTATCATTTTTACATATCACCATACAGTCCTTTAAAATTAAATGAAGGTGAAAACACTATTTTTGTCCCTACATTTTGGAGTTATAGTCAATTTGGTCCCTATATTTTAGTAGCAGTTAATTTGGTCCCTGTTATTTTCAACTTATAATTAATTTGGTCGTTATCGTTAACTCATTAATGAAAAATGCTTATGTGGCTAGCGGTGTGTACTATTAGCATGTGTAATGCTGATGTGTCAAAATTTTAATGCCCACACCAGAATTACATAGAAAAAAATAGTCACATCAACATTAAAAATAATTTTCTTTTTATATACCAATTTTATCATTTTCTTTTAATTTTCAAAACATTTCTTGGTAACCAAGGCTGTGTTTGGATACCACTTATTTTGCTAAAAACTGAAAATTTATTACTTAAAACAATAAAAAAAATAATTTTTGGGTTACTGTTCACTTCCCCAGACACTGTACATTTGCCTTAATGCACTGTTTATGTCCCATCAACAATGCAAAAGGACAGTGCAAGAGGTGCTAGTCCAAAAAAAAAAAAAAAGGCAAAAACACAGACACGTGAGTTTTCATCCGTATCCAAACGGATACCAAATAGACTATCACTTTCTTTTTTTCAATTTTCTTTTCTACTTTCTTGCAATTTTTTGGTAACCATTCAATTCAATATCACATGCAATTAGGTTCATCACCACTTAACCTAGATCCACTAGGCCGCCACCACCACTAATCTAGATTCACCACCAGCAAACTCAAATTACCACCACCCCAACAATCCACCCCCACCACCAAATCCATATCCACCATCACCCCCACAATCCAGAACCACCACCAGACCCTAAAATCAAATTTCAACCACAATTAAGACATATTTTGAACCATCAAACAACTCAAACCCTCACACCATCACAGATTGAAGGAGAGACCGAGTGGGTGGTCCAAAAAAAGTAGAGATAAAGGAATAGAGCAAGGGTACCACCTCAATGTCTAATGATATTCTTTTAGTAATGAGTGGCTATGGTTTTAGCAATTCCATATAAGAAATTAATTTTTTTTTTTACCTTTTTATTTTAATTTTTAATTAAAATATTGACATGGTATTGTTTAATGTTAATTAACATTTTTTATTATTATTTGAGTAGCCACATCAACATTAAGCATGCCAACAATGCACATTGTTAGCCACGTAGTCATTTTCCATGAATGAGTTAACTAGTATGGATTAAATTAACTGTAAGTTGAAAATAATAAGAACTAAATTGACTATAACCCTAAAATCTAGAGACCAAAATAGTATTTTTGCCTAAAATGAATTGAATTTTAAGGCTTTAAGCTTACGTTTTAGACTCATCTATGATTAAGTCAAATTAACTTGAAAGTAAATTATGATCTCATATCAATAACTTGCAAGCTATTTTTCTTAATAAAATTAAGAATATTTTATTCATGATAAGCATGATTTCACCTACTTTCATTTTTCTTTTCCTTTTTTAAGATGGAAAATTTAAAATTTTGACATCTTTGTTTGAAAAATGTCAATTAAATTATAAAGCTCTTGTATATCTCACCAACTTCACAACTACTCGTTTTATATATGTTCTTACAAACACCTTTTAAAAATCATTTAGTTTTTGCTACCTCAATTGAAAATAGAACAAAATAGTACTTTGCCAAATAAGTTGAGCTTGAGCTCCAAAGTTGACGCGTGAGTCCTTGACTCGAACGAGCCCACTAATTCTGTCGTTGAGAATTAATAGTTTTAGTGGGAATATTCTATGGCCACTTGGGGAAAGGTCAAAACACAACATCTACCACCCAAAAAAAAAAAAAAAAAAACCCTACATCTACAAGATTGAGCTACTACTCCAAGGGTCTGTTTGGATATAGCTTATTTTGCTAAAAACTGAAAACTTATTATTGAAAATACTGTAACAAAATAATTTTTAAAAGGTAAAATATTATTCATGCGTTTTTCACATGTTGGCTGGTTCATGAACAATATCGTGGGACCAGCAAAAAAAAGGCAAAACGCGCAAAACTCCTCAGGCAAACACACTATTCACGCGTTTTTCACAAGTTGGCTGGTTCTTGAACAATGCCGTGGGACCAGCAAAAAAAAAAGGCAAAACGCGCAAAACTCCTCAGGCAAACGCACGCTAAGTTCTATAAAGTAAGAAGCATTAATTATTATTATTATTATTATTATTATTAAGCTAAAGAGTAATGCTAAGACCACTGAGTTTGGTCTAATTTTGTGCCACAACTCATCACGTGGCAAGTTATTGACCATATTAAAACATATTGTCAGTCACAACTCGTCACATAGTGAATTGTAGCACAAAATTGCGACAAATTCGATGGTTATAGCATTACTTTAGCTGAATTCAAACAGCCTTAAAGCTCAACTGAGTCTGACTCATTTATTACACTAGCATCCCCAGATAAGTACTAGAACTAGAAGTGTCTAGATGAGTCTGTGTTTGCTTGTCTGAGTCTATAAAGCAACAAGTCAGAAAATGAGGGTCCCAAATTTCCCACATGCATGAGCAAGTAAAGACACGTGCATTAAATTTCGGTTAGCTGGTGGCTAGGGAGATATCAACTAGAGCGGGCTCTGCTGCTGAATCACGTTCAGAATATGCATGTGACCGGAGTAGCCCATTGTGGACTTTGTTCAATGCAAGAGAAAACTAGGCATTTATGGACTTTTAATTAATGATCATTCACATTCAACAGGTCTAGGCACAAAATTTAATTTGTTCACAGTTGCTGAAATGAGTTGTGCTTATCCTAATTAGTATGAGTATTAGTGATAAAACTAATTGAAAATGATATTACTCTAATTACAAATAAACGGAGTAACCCGTTGTGGACTTTGTTCAATGCAAGAGAAAACTAGGCATCCATAGACTTTGGTGATCATTCACATTCAGTAAGTCTAGGCACACAATTTGTTCACAATTGCTGAAACGGGTCGTGCTTATCTTATTAAAAATAGTATTAGTGATAGATCTAAATGAAAATGATATTGCGTTTAATCAAAATGTTTAAAGCACACCAACTTTGTTAGGACTACACACTTTGCCATAATTTGTACATCTGTCAAATTGGGTTATATCATTTACATATAAGTCCACCACTAATACTTGGTTAAAAGTGATCTAATTACCAATTAACACATATGGCCTAGTGTTTATTGTTCAACACTTCCAATTTGTTATGTTAGAGAATTGCAAACAATCTTTTTTTTTTTTTAACTTAAAAAAACTGTCCATATATACTTATTCAAAGCAATTAGTAAACTATTTTTCTTTATATGAATTAATGCACTACTCTCATATTTATGAAATCCAGACCATTATTCCAGATAATGGATTGCTGTTTAACCTTGAACGTACTTACGTCCCCCCTAAGCCCTGCCTCCCAAATTAATTGGGATAGCCAATATATACATTATAGCAACAACAATCTAATATATGAAATCAAAGGACTATATAGTATAAATGATCAAATTCAAATTAGTATCCAATTCAAACTCAAAAAAGGCTTAATGGGTCCAAACTTTAACAGTGCATTCCTGACTATGAAAGACAGGCTGCGTCATAAAAAGATAGTATAACGTGTACGGAGCTGATTGTCCAACAGTTTGAACTTTGAAGTTGCAATTTGTTGCGAGTGCAAAGCTTCTATTCAGAGCCATAATACAGGACCTCCAAAAAGTCAATGAATTTAGTTAATAAAGGAGAAGAAATTGAGCAAATGGGTATGGGGGGGGTTGTTGTGTGTGGCCCATTTGAGTATGGAGGTTTTTTGGGTAGGTGGACCATTCTTCGTTCCTGCGCACATGGTCGTACCCTACTAATCTTTCCTCTTTTGTCATGTTTGACTGTTCCATCTTGACTTTTCTTACTGAACTGTCTTTTGGGGATAAGACTTTTCTTACAGCATTGTCTTTGGGATAAGATACAAACGGATTTGGATCCGGTACAATAGCTACGAGCCTAGAGGTGTCTAGGACTACTGCTCGTGCGCGCGAGAGGAAAACACTTATACCCATGAAAAACTGTTCAAGGTTTGTAGTTAAAAGAATAGCAAATTGGTAGATCAGTCATAGAAAACTATCATGATCCAAAATTGATTAAACATGCCCCCCAGTGGCTATGAGCGTTGTAAGAATTTTCAGATTCATTTACATTCGTGAACAAGTCCAGTTAAATAGTCTCTTGGCTCTGGCACTTCTTCACACTTTTTCATTTGTTTCTCCAAAAATTAAAAATTGAAAAAGCCCAAATTGACCCAATGTACAAAAAACAAGCTTAAATTAAATGGGCCAGTTTGAACAAAAGTCATGCCCCCAAGTGGCTAAGAGTGTTGTAAGAATTTTCAGATCCATTTACATTCGTGAACAAGTCCAGTTAAATAGTCTCTTGGCTCTGGCACTTCTTCACACTTTTTCACTTGTTTCTCCAAAAATTCCAAATTAAAAAATAAAAAGCCCAAATTGACCCAATGTACAAAAAACCAAGCTTAAATTAAATGGGCCAGTTTGAACGAAAGTGAGCTAGAGATGATCTTATTTGCAGCGTTTCATTTTGTTAATCAAGTTGTCAAGCACTAAAGCAAATTCTTTCCCAGATCCAATTTTAAGTCATAAACAATTTTGTAGCTCCTACTTCTTTCAAGTTTCAACTAATTCCTTACCTGCACTGTTTTAAGTTTTTGATGTTATTATTAAAAAATTCATTTGAAGGTTCATGTGCTCCTCACAAGAGTAATTCATGGCTTCTCTTTGCATGAACACACCAGACATTTCAAAGAGAAACTTGGGTTCGTTGGGTTCACAATAGAAAAGCACCCAGAGGCACCATCGACGGCCCAAAACAAGTAAATAATAACACACATCATTAGGGAAGGCAAAGTTGCTGTGGCCTCTTGCCACATCCATGAAATTGCTTGAACCATGTAAACTTTCAAGTGGTATATATTATTATTTACGACCAAAAATAGAAGGTTGTTTTACCCCTGTTTGGTACAAGATAAACATATTTAAGAATATGGTGGTCAACTGGGACTAGAACATTCCACTGGAACAGCCATTCAGGTTTGGCCTCTACCAAGAACAGCATCAAGCTTCAAATCAGCTTGGTGATCCATCCCTTTGATATTACCTTTTACTCTCCTGAGAAGGATTCATATTTTTCTTGAGCTGACCACCGACTAGTTTGATGAGGGATACTGCGTAACAAAAATGGCCATGGCTGATTCATTATAAAGAGACAGCTATAGGCGTATATTACATGCAGACCCCCTCTAAACTCTTACTTCCCACTCATTAACTTGATGTATTATAACTGAATGTCTAATCTCTTCGTTCACTTGCCGATTTTCTAAAAGATATGCCAGACTGTACATCGTGGTGGGCGTTTAATCCTAATCTCTCTGAGTCAGTCTCCCTACAACTACTACTATTCACTAACTTTCTACAATGTCTAGCCGAGTCAGAATGCAAAAAAGTAACACCTTTCTGGCCTCCCAAATCCACCAGCCTGCTACTACCACTGGGTGGTCTGTCCCGAAAACCATTACCTTCCCTTGCTGAATTTGCACAATCAGTTTGAGAACCACTTGTTTCAGGGAAACCTGAAGCATTCCGCTCTGAATAAGAATTGGGCGAATGCTTCAAGCACATGGGTGAAGAACAGGAAGAGGAAGAGGAAGAACACGTATCAGAGTCAGAAGGGTTCCTTAAAGGGCTGTTCCAACCATGTCCTGAATCACCAAATATGCAGTCAGGAAAGTCATCAGTGATGGCAGAATCGCGGGTGCTATCAGTGCTGCAGGAACCTTCATCAGAGTTGTGGCTGAGGAGGGATGAATTGTCACTTGATGAGTCCTCTTCCAGTATCCTTTGTAACTGGCAGTACCTTGTGTAGAAAGATACAAAGCTGGTGGAGCCATCTCGAGAATTTGAACCAGGAAAATTTGGGGCAACACTTGGATGTGTGGACAGGGACCTTGGTATGGATGTATTCTTCCCATTGAACCAGGATGGTATGACTTTAATTTTGGCATCTGAAGATAATATTCTGTTCCTTATCAACCGTGGGGCCCTTGGTGAGCACCTGTAAGGTAGTTAATTAGTCAAATACCCATGCAATAAATTATGGAAATCTTAATATAATACTAAGAGAGAGAGAGAGAGAGAGAGAGAGTTCAGCCTCCTGAGATCTATTACCTGGCATATAGCAGCAGGTATGCCCCTTTTGTCAGGACCATTTCAAGTTCAACAGCAGTTACCTACCCATGACCAGCACAATGATTAAAATTTTGTAATTCAATGTTTCAGTAGGACAAAGTATATATAAAACAAGAAAACAAGAAGATAAAAAACACTAGATGCAGGCCCATTATTGCACTTTGTAGTTTCTACAAGGGTCCAAACATTGACTCGAAGATCCAAAACACCAAAAAGATCCTTCATGCATATCCAGTTCATAAAATACACTACATTTTCTCTAACAAGTTTTCTAATTTTCCTTCAATCTTTCACAAATGCAGGTAAAACACAACTTTATCACCAAAAAATCACAGTAGAACATCAGTCTAGAAATCACAAGCAATGGAGTGTAGCTCCATAGTCACCCTCACCCAAAAACAACAATACTTAAATAATAATAATAAGAATCAAAGTAAGATGAAGATTAAAGGTGCCTTGAACTAAGCAGCTTGCCTAAAAACAATTAAATGTCAAAAAAAGAACTTTCCATTGGAGGAGAGGAGTCAGGAGACCTCAAGTAAAATTCAACACATCCAATGCTTAATGTGGATACGTAGAGATAAAAGTGTGAATTTGGCATATGAAACTGGCTTAGGAAGTGCAGTATCAAATTTGAAAACTTACAGAGCTGTCATCAATCTTGAACCACTTATTTTGGCTGTTCTTAACATAGCACACATAATGACCCGAAAAAGACGCATTCATGATGTCCAAGTGTACCACCACTCCATAAAGCCTATATATAGGTGACTTATCACTGGTTCCACTACAAAATGGTGCCAAGTCCAGGATCTCTGGAAACCGAATTGGCTTATTGAGTTTCCCAAATTTACCTGCCTGTAATACCAACATTTGTAAGTAATATAATATGAACTTATAACACCATAAAGCAAAATAACATCCTTAATGAAAATGTCAAAAGAATACCTGAAATCGCTTTAGTGCTATTGTAAGAACATTTGGAGCCTCCATTATTGTCATTTTCTTTTTGGCCCTCTCATAAGATTTACATCTGATTAAAAAATAATTGTATATTATTACAAAAAGTGTACCGCCACTTGTTAAGCTAATGCTTCCAAGGAAAATAGAGAAATTGCATAAAGGAACTACTAATTATAGACAATAAATAAAATAAAAATAAAAATCCAAAGGCAGGTAAGAAATGATATTGCCTCATCATAAGCCAATACAAGAAAATATGATGTCACGTAAATTAAAAAATGGGTCATAAATTTCACATACAAGCTCACCTGCACCCCTCTCCAACCAACCCTTTCAAAAAGAATATCATGGAAAAGAAAAAAAATAAGTTTAAGATGTTAAAATTAAAATAAATCAATCATATGTTTGTCACTTATTAAAATGACAATAGTGCTTCCCCAAACCAATGGCTAAACGCTGAGCTCTAGAACACACCTGATCACCCACCATCTATCACTCACCCTGTGAGATTTATATCTACTTCTTTCTGATTGTTCAAACTGTGGTCAAACAGATCTACTTCAGACCAATAGTTACAGTTTCACACTTTCAGTGCACAAATTCTGTCGAAGTCAACCATTGCCATATATATAGAGAAACGAAAGTAAACATAAAATATAGATATTTGTTACAAGAATATGCAATGGAAATCCTTGTACGATACAACCATACTAAAAGAGAAATATTGTACCATAAGTAAGATTTTAAAAAGTTTTTTACAGTTTAAGGCTGATATGGCAGAATTTAATAAATGACTGATACCAGATTACTTAAAAGGCTCAACCTCAAAATCCACACATCAACCAGACTTGATTTTGTGAAAAGGAAAACTGATTGATTACTTTTTCGTTTTTAGTGTCACTGAAGCATAGGATGACACACTCTCCAATGTATTACCAAAAGGCTCACTTGTTAAAACCTAATTGTTCTAGAGCATTTAGGTTAAAAAATATCAATCAACTACTGCTGCAGCAAAAGAATTCCAGATTATAACACCAAAATATGCTCTCAAGAGCTTTATAAAACACAGTAATCCAACCTGCTACACTGGTACTTGTTTTCACCATCCAAAGTCTCAGTAGCCGTAAATTGTTTAAGGGCCTCTTCCAGGGTTCCTATATCTCCTTCAATCTCAACAGTAAGGTCCATCATCCTTTCATGGCGCTCAGACTTGCCTTGGCACTTTGTACATTTAATCTGCAGACAATAGTATCGAATTTATAAGCATTACTGACATCCCAGAAGAAATGTTATCACAGGTTGCCAATTAGAATGGATTTAAAACAGTTAAAAATGCTCCAATTAAAAGACAGAAATACAGTGCATTGGTTGGACAACTAGCATTTTGAATAGCATTAATTCTCATAAAGACAATACAATACCTTTGAACGGAGGTAGCCTCCAAATGTAAGGCCCATTAAAGTGGTTTCTTCTTCCAAAGAGCCTGATGCCTTTACCCCAGCTTCCTTAAGGCATACAGATTGCATTGTATCAATAGCATACCTGTTATTTTAAATTGTCAGTTAACCCATACATTACTCTTTGACAGCTGATCTGTAGAAACATAGCAAGGCATAAACTAGTTTATGAAAGCCAGAATTTAGAAAGCACACCGTAGGAACTCATGTGCATCCTCTTCTCTCCCATTACCAAGCTGACTTCCAATATTTTGTAGTTGTGAGAGTATCTTAACAGGAGATAGTGGAGAGCTCCCTTCTTTTGCCTTCAATACTAAACTTTCCAACTCACAGGTGAAACACCATTCTTTCTTTAAACCTGAAATAGAAAGAATTTTAAATGGTTAAATGAATTATCTTCATTTTATACAAATGCTACCAAGGATAATATATATGTAGTAAAAAATTTAATGGATACATGATGGAGACCATGATCATAAACATACATGCTTTCGAATGAAGCCCTTGCAGAAAATAAGCATGCAAAGGAGGAGTGAAAGCTAAGCACTGGAGCACCGCATTAGCATAACAGCTGCAAGGAAAAAGGGAAGAATAAGAATTATGAGTATATGTTAAAGCAGCATAAGAAAATTCCTTGTAGAAAAGGTAATTCAAACAAAAACATAAGAGCAGAAGGTCAAGATTTCAACATCTGCAAAATGTACTCCATATTCAGCTATGGACGATGGAGAAATAGCATAACTCCCTCCACACAATAACATAATCTCATTGCACAAAATTAAAATGAATTGAGACAAAAGTAAAACATAAAGCAAGTTGCAATTCAATTGTTATCTCACCACACCACATAGCAAATTTATAAGATGCTTAAACACAGGCATATGCCTCAAGTGCCGACACAAGAACACATAGGCATGCCTGCAATTTAGCAATAGTATGATCACGCCTTACACATTGACTAATGAAATCAACGTGCTGTCTAGGTGAATGTTTCTTTGAATCTATGAGGGCATGATAACAAGTGCTATTGTAATGTCATCAATAATGTATCGGCAAAAGTTCTTAACATGTGAGATATATAAATAAAAATATAGCACATTCAAAGGTTAAGATAATGATGCCATCAGAATAAATGGCATAAAAAAAATAAAAATTATAAATTCACCATATATGGTTGGAAGATAAATAGCTGTCATTGAGCATTATAATTTTACAAATAAACATAATATGATAATGTGTGTGTGTGTGTGTGTGTGTGTGTGTGTAACAACACATTAGGGCATACAAATTCTCTGTGTGTGTGTGTGTGTAACAACACATTAGGGCATACAAATTGACAACAATAATTTATTGGTCAATAATACATTATGGACCAAGAGAAGATAAAACAATGTATTTAAATCAATCATAAAAAACTGCTGTATTTCCTGTATCATGCTATTAAAGAAGTTAAAAGCAAACAGCAACAAGATTTCATGAAGAACTTACCAGAAACATACAACTAAGACATGCTTCCTATAAAAAAAAATAACCATTCTACATTACCTGTTTCCACAATTAAAAAGGCCACAAGGGCTCAACTCCACCTTGTTGCAATGATAGAGCTTGACAAACAATTTATATGGAAAGAGCTCCTGAAAAAACAAACACATAGTCAAAAAAGAAATTCTATTGCATCCCAGAGTTAAATTCTATAGATGCAAGGAACACAAGTTGAAGCAAAACCTTGTCAGAGTATCTCTTAGTAACCTCACATTCATCCCTTAATGGATAGTGCTTCGACAATTTAGATCCTCTGAACTGATGAACTACCTTCTGCACAGATGATTTCAAGCCACTCCTAGAATTTGGAGAAGAATTTGTAACCTGGGAGGGTATAGAATCACTAGCCTGAACACCATCAACCTTTCCATTTTTAACTGGAACTGAATGCCTTTCAGAACAAGAAGCTAAACGAGCATCAAAAGTACTAGATGATAAAGATCCAACTTCTCTAGACTTCAAAGGGTGTGAATTACTGACAAGGTCATTAACAACATGCTTTGACCTTGCAGAGATTGAGGATGGCATGTTACTGGCATTTGCATCACCTGTACGCATTGAATCTCTTGGATTACTTGGAGATCGATGAACATACGAAGAGGATGATGACATAGACTTAACTTCTCTGGACTTCAACGTAAGTGAATCACTGCTAGTGCTGTTATCTGTACGACTAGACCCTTCACTGTTCAAGGATACAGAGTTCTGGCCCTTTGGAGAATGAACACTAATGTTTTCTGATAAAGCTGCTCTGTCAACACGCTTAGGAATCCTCGAAACACCTTTAAGAGCATCATCTGATACAGTGCCTTTTATCTCAGCACCTTGTGAATGCAAAGGAGAAGTGCTTTCAGAAAAATTGAATGAAAAATGTAAGGCAGATCCAGAATCAGATAATTTACTCTTGCTGGATCCATTAGAATTGGACAGAGCAGAATTATCTGGGGAATTGCTTGTTGACCCAATGGAGTCAATAGTTCTACCCCAAAAATCAGAAGACACAGCACAATTTTCAGCATTTGAACCCCCTTTTGAGTGACTATTCCCCAAACCTGAACTACTAGTTGACACACTCTCTCCTTCACTACGATCGGGTTTGACCTTATCTAGTTTACTTGATTTACTATGAACACCTACAGAATCGACTAAACTAGCAAACTTTGGAGATAACTTCTTGACTTGGTTCATGTTGTCAACACTAGTGGTCTCAAGCACATCAAGGGGATTATCAACAGACACATTTACATCCGATCCCCCGGACTCATTCGAACTTTCACCCACAGAAGAATCATCAGATACTTCACCACTGGTGGTGGAACCAGAAAATCCAGAAAACGAGTCGGCAGATGCTTCGGAAAAAGAATCAGTCCCTTTACCATCTCGAACAAACTCCACTTTAACACCATCAACCTTCTCAGATGGAGATTTGCTAGAGCACCCAGAATCGTACAGTGCAGGTTCCTCAGGAAACGTTTTGATTGGATTCGTATGCTGCCCGCCTTCACTCTCAAGACCACCGCCATCGTTTCCATCACGATCAGCAACACTAGGAGGACGACATTCATCCTTGTGACCTTGTCGCCAGTGTACTATCTGGCATTTCCCGGAACTACAAAAAATTCAAATCTTTATGTCACTAACTCGAAACATAAATAACATCACCCTTAACCATTCAATATTCACTACCAATTACATATCAACATAAAATGCCAATGATCTCTATCTCAACTAACACCTCCTTCCCTTAGGTGCATGTGTAACTTACCAATAAAAATAAAATAAAAATATGCCGTAATCTAATTTGCTATCAGGAATCATTTAGTGGCTGGTAAGGTCTCTTATGTTGAATAAGGGACCTGGTTCGAATCAATCATCATGAAACAGACGCCATAGAATATAAATCTTATTGTTGTATCTATGAAAATAAAAATTGCTAGCAGGAATTTGAGCAAAATTTAGAATCTAATAAGCTATATCTAACAATGCCTCTCGAATTTCAATTCACAAAATACAATACCCCCAAATTAAACAATTATAAAACCAAATTAGCAAGTTAGTCAAAATTTCTAAATTTGGCCACCAAAAAAAAAAAAAAAAAGCTGTACCAGTATCTAACGGCCTTGCATCGAGCACACCGAGTAGTAGTCGGAGAGTAACAAACGGCGCACTGATAATTCGTGGAAATCGGAGCTGCCGGCGCCGGCGTAGCGACTGATTCGGCGGGGCTGTGGCTGTAGCTGTAGCTGTAGCCGTAGCCAGTCGTGGCTTCAAGCTCGACCCTAGCGGCTTCTTCGGCTGCGAGCACCAAAAGCCGCTTGATCTCGGCTTTTCTGGCCACCGAGAGCCGCCATTTTCGCCGGATTAGAAACCCGATCGCCGCTATGAAAACCAGAAATAGGCTCTGAAACCCTAATATATACCCGATACCACGCATTTATGTTCTCCACCGTTCGATTATACACATCCAGCGACTGCGAGAACACCGGAAAATCCAGTTAACGCCACCGTACATAGATTTCTTGTTTTCAAGTCTGGGAATGGTCAGCCGATCGGAGCCGTTCGATTTAGGTGATCACTGATCAGAAAAATGAAACAAAACGGAGATATATAGTTTTGGTGAATGAGCGAGTGATAGTGAAGAGGAATTGAAAAGGGAAAAAGGAAAAGCAAAATCCCGCGGATTTAGAATTCCGTAGATAGGGAAATGGATCGAGTATTTAGGGGTGAGATGTGAGAAGAGAGAGTAAATTTTGGAAGTAAAATAAATGTGTTTTAAATAATACTCTCCCTTTAACCCAAAAAAAAAATAATAATAATAATAATACTCTCCCTCTGTCTAAATTCTTGGTGTGTGTAGAAAACCCAAAAATAATCGGAAGGTGCTGGTTTAAGAACTTCGTGATTTCTGTTAGATTTTGTGTTTAAAATTTTTTGTCAACATCGTGGGCCATTCCTAAGAAATTCAGCTCTGGCACGTGTGGAATGGAGGAATTGGATACAGTTTGATGATACACTCGTTTAATAGTTATATACTAAAAAAAATTTAGAGATAATACCAAGTTATAACATTCGCTTGTGGTAATTGTTTATTATCATTAAATAAAGACACCAATTATTTTTTAGTATAGACGGAGATTAAATTCAAGATCTTTTATTTTTTTAAAAAAATTTACCAATTGAATTTACGGTAATACTTTTTGTTTGTAAAAAAACAATCTAGACATTATTTAATACATTATTTGTGTTAAAAATGTACAAATTTTTAAAATTATTTTTCATTAATTTAATGCAATTTGTGTAGCATTGTCTTTTAAAATAAAGAGTAAAATATGAATTTTATTTATTAATTAAAAAAAAACATGAAAGTGTAGTTTTACTATTTGGAAAAGGAAATTAATTAATTAAATATATTAATAAAATACTTGAGAAATTTGATGGTTGGGGGAAAGGAATTTTGTTTTCAGGCATAGGAAAGCGTGAATTCTTCGCTCATCAAATATTCGGTTTTAAGGAATGGACTAGCCGGTTCGGACCGGAGAATCTAGCTGTTCTTCCGGTTCGGTTTGGGGATTCTATTTGTTTATTGGTCTTTAACGTGTTTGTTCTTTTTGTTTTTTTCCTCTGCCTTTTGCGGTCGGTCTTTTCCAAATTTTTATAGTGGTGGAAATCGTGGTGTGAGAAAGTTATTGGCTTTAGAGGCTTGCTAGTGCTGATGTGAGCATGTGATTGTGGGGCCTATGGGATTTGGAGGGATGTGGTGGTGGGGGATCGGACGGTGGATAATTGGCTTGTGACGGCTTGATTTGGTAGTGGGAGTACGTGTGACTGTGATGGCTCACTCACCGGTTGTTTACTTAAGAATAATGGTGACATATATACCATTAACACTCCTTTTTATTTGGCAATATGGCTTTCATTTTTGTGATTCTATGTATTAAATGATATACAAGACCAACCGGTGAATATAGTTGGACGTGTGTCATATCTATGTCATATTCATATAAATGAGATACAAGATCAACATGTGAATATTATTGGGTACGTGTTGTGTCTATATCATATTCATATAAATGAGATACAAGATCAACAGGTTAATATTGTTGGATACGTGTTGTGTCTATGTCGTACTCACATAAATGAGATACAAGATCAACAGGTGAATACTATTAGGTACGTGTCGTGTCGTGTCTATGTCGTATTCATATAAATGAGATACGAGATCAACAGGTGAATGCTATTGGGTACGTGTCACGTCTATGTCACATTTGGTGTGTGATATAGCGATAATTGTTTTACATTAATCACAGCATGTTATCGGAATAATTGTCAAAAATTATATCATGACTATGCTGTTGTTTTCCTAATATTAATAAATGATGTGCAACTGGCATGGAATGAAGTATGAACCATTCTACAAGTAAGTGCTTTTCTAGGGTATGGTAAGTCCTAAATGATATTATCTCTATCTAAAAAATATTGTTACTATTAGGTAAAAATGTACAAATTTCCAAAACTATTCTTATGAATTTAACCTATAGAAAATAAGACATAGAATTTTTAAATAAAGTAAATGGTAAGATAGAAATTTTATATATTAATTTTAGAGATGACCAACAATTTGAGATGGGCGAACATAACGGCTTAAATACTTGCTATATTGTTTTTCTAATATTGGCAAGTAAGGTGCAATGGGCATGGGATTAACGGTTAACCATTCCACAAGTAATTGAAAAGTTTGTCAAGGTATGGGATAAGTGGTGATGGAACTTATATAATACTATATAATATATGAAATAAAACGACAAAGACTTTAACTAAACATAAAACTAATTTTTGTTCCTTATGTCGGTGAACTATAAATAAATAAATTGATGACTAATAAATTATTTCTAAGATGAGTAGGAGTGGACTAAGCATGTCCCATGGAAACATAGGTTAGATTTTCTATATCTGAATGGTGTTAGGTCAAAGTTGATGGCTAATTTTTTTTTAACATTAGCTCTTGTTCAAGGTAGAGATTGCATTTTTCTGCAGCTTGAGAGAGACGGCAAACTACAGCTATTGAGTATTTCCTAGAAACTAAGGGCTAAATCTTAGGTGACAATGATGATGACTGTGTTGACGGGGGGCTATTTGTTTTCGTCCTATGGTTTATTCTTTGGCGTACGAATTGAGGAAAAAACAAATGCCTCTTGACGTGACAAAGGACAGTGCACACGAGGAATAACCATGAATTGAAGTAACTTGTGATGTGGAGCACATTACCATGTTGTCTAAAGTTGAAACCTATGTTCTATTCCACGATACTAATACAGTAATGAGTTTGTTTTTTTAGAAATAGTGTCATCCTATGGGGTACTAAGACATCAATTAGTTAATTGGTGTAGACAGGAATGGAACTCCATATTTCTTATTTGACGACAAAAATTTTATCAATTGAGCTAATTGAAATTCATCAGTAATAAGTTTTTTGTGTAAACGTAGTTTTTTTTTTTTTTTTTAAATACAAAATAGAAATTTTACTCTAGTTTAATCTAAGTATATATGTGTGCAAAACTCATTCTTAGAGACTTGAACCTTGACCCTTATCTTCCACACTTTATAAGCATTTATACTTGTAGAATGACTACCTTACCAAGGGTGCACGGTGGTGTGTGAACATAGTTCAAATTTTGTTCTTTAATTGACTGATAAAAGGATTTTTCATGAACCCTGTGATTTGAATTTAAGATTTAATTTGGGAACATTGCTACCTTCTAAAATAATAGAAATTTCAATTATATGTTCTAAGAAGCTATTTGGAAAGTGCATATTATTTTATGAAAATTAGCAACAAATCATCATGCTTTAATGTAGTAAATGATATGCAAGTAACTTGTACTTTCTAAAAACTGAAACATATATATTTGTAGAAAACCCTAGCTACCAAGTTAGGCCTATTTACTAAATCGGTAGGTATTGTTGCAACAATTGCTCTTAATAATTTCTAAATCTATTTGGAAAGTGCAGATTATTTTATGAAATTAACAAAAAATCATTATTCTTTAATGTAGTTAATGATATGCAAGTAACATATACTTTATAAAAAACTAAAATATATTTGCAGAAACCCTACCAAATTAGGCCTACTTACTAAATTTGTAGGTATTGTTGCATCAGTGCTCTTAATTATTTGCTAAATCCAGCAATTAACATGTCATACACATACATCAGTTGGGTTGTCATATCCTTTGTTACCAAATCAAAGTGAATGCATTGATACATGAGCTATAATTAGAAGCTATGTAACAGTTGAGCAAAAATTTGGGTGTCACATTATCTATAAGCTATCAGAAATCTCATTGCACCCATCAAATATATGACAAGTATAGAACAAAATATTGTTTATATATACACACATCATGAATAAGGAAGTAGTGGGAAATTAGGGTTATTAATTTTCCATATCTTGGTTTAAAATTGAGGCTTAATCATACTGTTAAACCTCATTTGATTCCATGAACAACTATACATTCTTTCTAACCATCAACAATTTAAAATTCACACGCATAGTGACACATGAGCTTTGAGAAGCTATGTAACAATGGAGCAAAAATGTAGGTGTCATACAATCTAGAATAAGAAGTCTTATTGCACCCATCAAATATATGACAAATATGGACTTACCAAGATATTTTGTATCTATATATACATACATCGTATATAAGGAAATCTGATCAAGGAAATTAGGGTTATTAGCTTTTTCATATATTGATTTAAAAGTGAGGCTTATTCTTACTGTTAAACCTCACTTGTTTCTAGGTACAACTGTACTTTCTAAAATTTAACAATTCAATTGTTTTGAAAATTTATTAGGTTGTAAAAATATGAAAATTTCAATTATTGTGAGAAACTATTTGGAAAGTACTTTGAAAGGAAAAATGCCTCTAAAAAAAAAACCTACCAAATTAGGGCTAGTGACTAAAGTTTGTAGGTATTTTTCATTATTCCTATGAGTGCTCAAAATCATTTGCTAGAACTAGCAATTAATAATTTGACATTGTCATAATTAAATTCACATACACCTGCTGGGTTGTAGGATCATTGGTTACCACTTACCAAATCAGAGTGAAGGCACTAATACATAATGTGGGGACCAATTGTCTATGAAGTACTGTAGAAACTGTATGGACAGGGCCTATGGCCCAATAGTCCAATCCGAGAACGCTAACCAGTCTGAGGATGGTCAACTAAGGTAATAATGGAAATGGCATGGAAAGAAGAAGTAAAAGTTATTTATGATAGCCCCAAATATTTCCGATGTGAAAAGTCACCTTGGAAATATGAATCCGAGGTGATTTAAAACCTTCCTGCCATCCTGAATGTTACTTTAAAGTTGCTTAATGACGGGGAGTCTGACATTGGATAAGGGATGAAGGAGGAAGATAACAAATATCTTCGAGAGCTGTTACCTCCACATTAAATACTTCCCAACTAACTCTCTGGCCACATTAATGTGGAGGTGATACCTGAACAGTGATCGAGCAGTCTTACAGCTACCGGTTGAGAGTTTAGGGAGATGTTGGATAGGACAGGAAGAAGTTTCCAAAACCAAATTTACACGTGTATGGTAAGGATGATACGGAAATCATGGTATATAATATGAGAAGATCGCCAAGAAAGGAGGAGGGGAAAAAACACTAGAAAAAGACTAGAGAAATAATTACTAAAGGGGGGGAGAACTTTGCTCTTGTATAAATTATTACGACAGAGTTACTTAGGCTATGTCGAGGACAATCTTTTTATCTTAAATCCACAGTAATTCTACCAAATCACCTACGATCGTTATCTCTTTTCTATAATTAGGCTAGTTCTTTCTCCCATGCTCTACAAATTTATTGTTTGGGCTTGTTGGGCTGAAACCCAATCTTGTTTAGGGTCCAAACCAAAATTGGTCCTTACACATAAGTTATGAGAAACTATGTAACAGTGGAGCAAATAAAACAATATAAGAAGTCTCATTGCACCCATGACAACTATGAACATTATGGACTGAACAAAATATTTTGTATTTATAGCTCTATACATACATATCATAAATAAGGAAGCCTAGTCAAGGAAATTAAGGTTATTAGACCTTTCATATCTTGATTTTAAAACGAGGCTAAATCATACAGTCAAACCTCATTTTTTTATATTCACACTTATTACTTTTACGCAATAACTATTTTAAACAAGATGAGTCAATATAAAAAATAAGCAATCACAAACACACACTTCTGAGTTGTGAGAATGTAATTGTTAAGTGACCAATCTTTTATTTTGACAAATTCTCCCTCATTATTGTTATTTTTTTAAATATAGCACGAGTTAACAGTAAGAATAAGCCTCACTTTACTTGTACTCACTGCTAACTATATGGTCATTCTCTTCATTTTATTTTAATTTTTTTTACCTCTTAAGTCTTTTTTTTTTCTTTCTAAAGCCTATGTGTCAAGAATTATGTGATTTAAAAGTATTGTTTAGTTATTCTCATGTGGATTCTCAAACAAATAAGTTATTCTTATGTGCATTCAGTATCCAATAATAAATAATAAATTAATCATTATTTTAATACTATCATTTGGAGCATTATTTTTAACCACTCTCCCATCAAAATTTTACACCTGGTCAATTCCTTGTATGAGTTACTTTATTCAAGATTACTTACCCCCACATGGCACAGGAGAACAAAAATGTAGCCAACAATGTGAAGTATTGGTTATGCCCAAACGGCATGCCCATGTAGCTCCATAGTGTTTTTTTTTTAAAAAAAAGATGGTTTTGTTTGTTTGTTATTGTTTGCTTAATAAGAAAACATTTATTGAGACACAAAAACAAGGGAAAGGTTATAAGTTATAACCATCTCTAGCCTTCTTTGGTAGGCCAAGACTAAGAATGGTAGAGATGAAAACAAGACCCTTCCATTTACAAAGAGAAACTCACCAGCCAATATTGTGAGCCAAATAGTTGTGTTCTATTTTTATAATATAAAACTTACAACAAACAAAATTATTATAAAAAAATGAAACAATATCATCCAAAAATTAAGGATACCTGCCAAGGAAACTTGCTATTTTGGACACCAACGAGGACATGGACCAATTTCACATCTCCCTCAAAGATTACTCAATGGAATCCCACCAAATCAACATTTTTTACATAAAACAAGCTTTGTCATTTTCTCCCATGCTTGGATTGGATTACCTTGGTCTGTGACCTGTCCAAGTCCAAGCATAAGAGACTTTACCATCCTCTCTTATGCAAACTACACATTTTTATCTATCATGTTTTATATTTAATAAGTTATTTTGAATTCATAAGCATAAACATTTACTGTTGACAAATTAGAAGAAAGTTAGAGATGAAAAAAAAATCTTGCTTTATCATTATCAGTATCATATACCTCAACTTTCAAACTTAACAAAATTTTCAAATATTTATAAATTTTAACAATGGTTGTTAAAAACCAAAAAGTTATTAGTCTACTTATTTGCTTATAGGATAGTTATACTTATTCTTACTCTTGTAGTTTATACTGCAACGAAATGAGCATTTTTATCCTTAAACATGGTCAAAACTATCAAAATGGAAGATGATTTTATAATGGGCTCTTTGATTTTTGTACATTGAAAGGGAAATTGCTATAAAACTTATTTAAGAATCAATCACATATAATTGTTGAGCTTTGAAAAACGTCAAATTTCGTATTGACAAATCATGACTTATTGAGTTGAAACGTATTAAGACCAATTATTTTGTATATATTTTTTAATATAGAATAAATGCTGGTTTATTATTTATTTATATATCGATTTAGTTTTAAATCTTAGAACATTTATCATTTTTGAATGGTTTTTATTTATTTATTATTTTTTATGTGAAACTCATTACTTTAATTCATACTAAAAACAAAAAAGTACATCCTGGGATACCAGTTGCTCAATACAGTCTGGTGTTTCCTCAACCCAAGCATTTCGACCTGACACACCTTTTGCAAATTGAGCTAACATGTGTGCAACCTTATTCCCTGACCGAACCACATGACTGAATTTGACATCCCTAAACTTATAAAGCTGGGACAAGGATCCAACAATATTATTAGCAATAGATGAGGGTGGGTCTGTGAGTCGTAGCATGGCGTTCACCACAGAGAGGGAGTCACTTTCGAATAGGCAGTCTCGGATACCCATATCCCACGTGAAGTTGACTGCTTCCTCCATTGCTTTTGCCTCCACTTCAATAGCACCCAGCAGAGCTTTTATCTTCTTACTTAGTGCCGCCACCACAGCTCCGTGATGGTCCCTGATCACAATCCCAACTCCGGCTTCCTTTTGCTAAGAAAATACTGCTCCATCCATGTTTGCTTTGTACCACGGAGGCTTGGGAGGCTGCCACATTGCTTCCACTAAATCTTTGTATGGCCGAGTGGAGTGGTTAGCCACCACGTAGCTTTCCAAGTATTCTTTTTTCCATCGAGCAAGGACAGAAGCAGGTTTTCTACTCTTCCCATGCTGCACCTTATTCCGGTTCGTCCAAATACCCCATGTCATTATGACCATCAGACCAATGTCCTCCTTCGGCCACTGTTTCACGTTTTGGGCATACCACAACAAATCCAGGAACTCCGGGCATCTGTCCATAACCTTATCCGTGTCCAAACTTATCTCCTTCCACACTTCCTTTGCACAGTGACAGTTCTAGAGCACGTGGGCTGTTGTTTCTTCGAAGTTTCCACATACCTCACAGATATTGTCTGCT
This sequence comes from Quercus wislizeni, assembly GCA_023055345.1. Classification (NCBI taxonomy): domain Eukaryota; kingdom Viridiplantae; phylum Streptophyta; class Magnoliopsida; order Fagales; family Fagaceae; genus Quercus; species Quercus wislizeni. The sequence continues at coordinate 212,753 of JALGQJ010000015.1, forward strand.
GTTATCTTCCGATGGAAAAGGTTGGCCTTCGTGGGTAGGATATTCCGACATACACACCACATGAAGTTTCGAATCTCATTAGGGACTTTCAAACGCCAAATAAACTTCCAAAACTCCTTCATGCATGATGAGTTGGAGCTCTCCTCATCACCGTGGCCAGCTCTCTCATCCAGTGCCAACCTATATGCCAATTTCACCGTGAATTTCCTCGAAGAAGTCAAATCCCAGATGAGACAATCTTCAGGCAGAGTTGGGCTCAGTGCAATGGAGAGAATTGATTCAACATCATTGGTCATGAGAGTTCGTTGGAGAACTTCCAAGTCCCATTCTCCTCTCTGGTAGTCAATTAACGTAGCCACTGGTAGTTCAGCACCAGTATTCGGGCATGGTGTTACAACTCTGTATGTGGAAGACAAAGGAAGCCAGCGGTCACTCCATATTTGAACTTTGGCCCTATTTCCTATCCTCCAACGACTTCCTTTTCGAACTATCTGTTGTGCAGCAAATAAACTTCTCCAAGCATATGATGGTTTTGTGCCCAACGTAGTTGAGAGAGAGTCTCCATTCAGAAAATATTTAGCTTGGAAAACCTGATAGAATAGGGAATTAGTACAAGTTTGAAGGCGCCACCCCTGCTAAGCAAGTAATGCCAAGTTAAAGGCTTTGAGGTCCCTAAAACCCATGCCACTAGTCTCCTTAGGAGTGCACATCTTCTCCCAGCTAAGCCAAGCCATCTTGTCCACCCCATTATTTTGCCCCCACCAAAATTTGCGAACCATACTAGCAAGCTCATCACATAAGGAATCTGGGAGTTTGAAGCAACTCATAGTGTAAGAAGGAATTGCTTGTCCAACTGCTTTAATTAATATTTCCTTGCCCGCATTTGATTAAAGCTTTTCCTTCCACCCTGATAGTTTTTTGCCAAGTTTGTCTTTGAGGTCATGGAAGGTGTTCCTTTTGGATATCCTAACCAACGAAGGTAGGCCTAGGTATTTTTTATGTTGGCGTATGACTTGGGCTCCGAATCTAGCTTTAATTTCTTCCTGTATTGCACATGGAGTATTCTTACTGAAAAAAAGGGCAGTCTTGGCTTTATAGAGTTGCTGGCCGGAAGCAGCTTCATATACAGAGAAAATGTGTTGTAGCTCATTACATTCTTCCAATGATGCTCGACAAAATACCAAGCTATCATCAACAAAGAATAGATGGGAAATTCTTGGAGCTCTTCGACACACAGCCAAACCATGGATAGCTTGCCTCATTGCTGCATGACGGAGAAGTGCTGAAAGACTCTCTGCATAAAATAGAAACAAATAAAGAGATAATGGGTCCCCTTGGCGGAGGCCCCTAGAGGGTACAATTCTGCCTCGAGTTTGCCCATTGATGCGAATAGAATATGTGACAGTTGTTGTACACCTCATAATCAATGCAATCATTTTCTGATGAACACCCATCTTCCTCATAACATTCTCCAAGCAAGTCAACTCTACCCTATCATATGCTTTGCTTATATCCAATTTTAAAGTCATCTCCCCCACTCTTCTCGACTTCTTTTGGTTAATGTGATGCATTGTTTCAAATGCAACCAATACATTATCAGTTATAAAGCGCCCTTTGGTAAAAGCACTTTGATTCTCACTGACAATTACTGATAATACACTCTTTAGTCTATTAGTAACAACCTTAGAAGCTATTTTGTAGGCCACATTACATAGATCAATAGGCCCATATTCAGTGATTTTTCTAGGGTTTTGGACTTTAGGAATAAGAACAATCTGGGTGTCATTATAGTTAGGAGGGACAATACCATGATTTAGGAAGTCAAGTGCAGCTTGAGTGACACAGGTGCCGGTGAGTGCCCAAAATTTTTGATAGAATAAAGGTGGTAAGCCGTCCTGTCCTAGTGCAGTATTAGGGTGCATCTGCTTTAGTGCTTAGGCAACTTCTGAAGCCTGAAAATCTCTAGTCAACATCTGGTTCATTGCATCCGTTACTGAAGGTGAAATGGCATTTAGAAGCTCTGTCATCTCTCCTGGCTGAAAGGAAGTAAATAATGTGGAGAAGTACTGTGTAGCTACATATTCCATCTCGTCCATACCCTCCTGCCATAGCCCATTTTCATCCTCCAGTCCATGAATCCAATTCTGTTGCTTCCTGTTCGAGGCTTTAGTATGGAAGAAACTTGTATTCCGATCCCCCTCCTTCAGATAATTGATCCGCAATCGTTATTTCCACATGACCTCGTCAATATCCAACCAGGCGTTTAAAGACTGCCTAACTTGCCGAATAGTTTCCATATTGTGCTCTGGGGCGGTTTCTAAAACTTGAAGTCTATTCCGAAGTGCCTTAATTTGATTGCCAACATGACCAAATTCTCTTTTATTCCACTGAGTGAGGCGTGCATTACACGAAGAAATACAGTTATGGAGTGTATGACCTGTATGTACACCGAGGCTAAATTCCCATGCATCACTTACAACCTCCGCACACCTTGGATCACGAAGCCACATAGCTTCAAACCTAAAAGGTTTCACACCCCTATTCTGCCGTTTCTCCCTTTGATTCCACCGATGAGCAAGAATGCAGTGATCTGACGCAATGGTCAACAGATGGTGCAACTTCGCATTTGCAAAGTTTGAATACCATTCTGGAGTGGCCAATGCTCGATCTAGTCGGACCCACCAACTATCCCCATTTGTAAAAATCTTGTTCTAGGTAAATCGTGGACCCACATAGCCCAAGTCTCTGAACTGGCATCTATTTATGGCATCCCGAAATCTTTCCATTTGTTTTGGTGACCTTAGGGGCCTGTTTGGTACATGTGTTTAAAAACTGAAAATTGTTGTTTGAAAACATTTGTGGAAATTCGTGTGGGTAAAAAAGTGCGTTGAAATACGTAAAATGTTGTTTAAAAACTGAAAATGGTTGTTTAAAATCACAAACCAAACACCCCCTAGATTACCCCCAAGCTTTTCAGAATCACTAACAATTTCATTGAAATCCCCCATGCATAGCTAGGGAAGATGGTTTGAATTCCCTAGCCTCTCAAGAATTCTCCATGTCTCCTCTCTCCTACTTGTATTCAGTTGCCCATAAAACCCCGTGAACCTCCACTTCCCCGTTCCATCCGCCCCACCCACCTTTGCATCTATATGCCACGAGCCAAACATTTGGATGTCCACCATTACCTCCTTCTTCCATAATAATGCTAGCCCCCCTTTTGCTTCCATTGCTAGCCACCACCAACCCTTTTGTAAACCCAAGAGTATACTTCTTTTTGGTCATCTCTTCCTTGGACAGTTTAGTTTCCATAAGGAAAACTAAGATGGGATCTTTAGAGGCAACCACCTCTTAGAATGTTCGAACTGTTCGGAGGTTCCCAAGCCCCCGACAGTTCCAACTTAATGCACTAATTGATCTCGGCGACGCTACCTTGCAGCCACCGCCATTTCAGTGAACTCCATAGTCATCAACTTACTCACTTCAACCACTTCCGTTTCTATTTTCTTCTTCTTTGTCACGGTTTCCCTATTGTCATTTGCATGGTCTTGTGCCCCATGTTTATTTCCTGCATGGGAATCCTCAGAAATTGGGTTAGTAATTTTCGGCCTAGTTAGGACTCTTTTCCAAGTTCTGGGGGTTGGGTTATTAATAATAGGCCCACTAGGTCCACTACCCAAATAGACCATTTTGTTTAGGCCTTGGTCCAACATAACTTCCATAGCAGGTCCACCACTTCTCAACTCTGTCAGCGTGCTGTTAGCCGTTTCTGTAGTCCTGCAATCAAGATCATCACCAGTGGTATTAGTAACCGAAGAAAGAGCAGGGCCATTAATGTGCACATCATCAATTTCTTGAATGTGCGCCTGAAACTTCTCACTATCAATAAGGATTTTCGTGATTTTCACCTTATCCCCAGATTTCAAATTTTCCTTAGGATTCGCACTTTCCTTTCTCGTGCTATTCGCCGTCCTAGTCACCATTGTCGGTTTATCAGTCACCGACGTGGAAGTGCTATCGGAACCACCATTATCCGTGGCAGCTCCTGTTCTCCGAGCCTTCTGTCCTGCCATCGAAATTACCTTCCACCTTGTCATACTCATTTGAGGTGCACTCATCCAATCTCCGAATGGCTGTTACTGGACATTAAGCGTCCCTTTACTGTGAATCCAAACATCACAGTCCTTTGCATCGTGCGTTAATCTCCCACACCAGTAGCAGAAAACTAGGAGACGTTTGTACCGAAATGAAACCCACCCATCACTATTAGGGCCAAACCTCACTTGCCGTCCTCGACTAAGTGGTTTCTTAATATCCAGTTCGACGCACACCCTCATAAACTCTCCTCCGTCCGTTTCCTCCTCATCGCTGCAGTGGATTCTACGTCCTAAAGTTTGACATATTCCTTCCGCCACATCGACCGTCATTCTCATTGTGCACTTGAACCCAAAACTTTGCCATATCAAAGCGAAGTTCTTTGAGAGACTGATCAGTTTTGTACCGACACAAAGCCACCAAATACTTGTTAAAACTCCATGGCGCACAAAGTAGGATCTTCTTGGCGTCCAACTCATCCTCAAAAGTAAATAGGATGAGATGGTTTCCTAGATCCTTAATGTGAAACTCATGTTTTGTCTTCCACAGTGGTCGGAGAGTCCGGGCCACAACTTCAATACTAAGAGCTCTCTTAGTAAAAAATTTAGCCGCTAGCATGCTTCCTGGTTTGATGTTTTGGCTCTTAAAGTCAAACGTATCCCCCTCTTATTCTGAGAGAGACAAACGATTCCATTCTCTGGTTAATGAGTCCATAGCTCACATTGTTTCCCTGGTCCCACGAAGAAAATACCCACAAGCCCTATACGTAACTTTGTTTGTTACGTATGGGAATGAAATCCTACATGAGGAACAAAATTCTATTGACGAGGAGTTTGGCGCCACCAAGATTCTAGGTCAGAGAAACTTCTTTTTTTAAAACTCATGTTTTATATTCATTTTTGAATGGTTAAACTGTTTAGATCGTGACTTGCCCCTCAATGACAAAATCCTCACTATATCCTGGATGACTACCTAGTTGTTAAAAATATGTGGTTAAATGATTAAGGACAAAACTTATGTACAGTATCTTAGGTGTTGTTCTTTAAGTTCATCTCTTAAAATTCTGTCATGTGGCTACTTAACTTAAAAAATACACTTCCATCCATGAGAAAAAAGCCACATGGCAGAATCTTAAGAGAGGAATCTAAGGAACAACACCTCAGTACTGTACCTAAGTCTTGCTTAATGATTAAATTTACTATATCCCAATAACTTAAACTTTTGGGATAATCGGTAATTTAATATGATAACAGAGCATGAGATCCTGAGTTCAATCATTATCTCCACCACTCTACCTCTCATTTAAATTCCCACATGTTGGGCCTTACCTGTTAAAAAGTAGTTTCAGCCCAAATGTGAGGGGGAGTGTTAGAAATATGCGGTTAAATGATTAAATTTACCATATTCCAATAATTCAAGTTCAAACTTTTGGGACAATTAGTAATTTAACACTACCTTACTCCCCACATGCCAAAAGCCTTGTAGTTGAATTGGCACCTCCCCATGCACAAAGTACTTGGGGGTCTAAGAGGGAAAGGGTTTAAGTTGCGGGGTTAGCAGCATGTTATAATTATCTCTAAAAAAAAAAAAAAAAAAAAAAAAACTTACTCCCCACATTGCATACTTTTTTTTTCGCTCAAATAAGAGAAGGGGTGTGATGAGACACCCTTGATTTGATTCTGCCCGATCATATTGTTATCCCTGTTTAAGAGGTTTATTTATGTTCCCTCAAGGTAAAGATGTCTTACACTTTATTTAGCTTAATGTTTTTATTCAAAAACTTTTTTTTTTAAAGGTACGAAATACATTTTAGATGAGAAATATTACATTTACAGTATTTTCATAATAATTTCACAATAAACTCTAGGTGGTAGGTATTGATTTTTTGATATAGGCAAGGATTGAATTCTAAGTTTCGTATATGATAATAAGAGAATTTATCAAATAAGGTAACTATAACCCACTCTAGCCTAACATTTGTTATAAAATTGGCATTTGTCCTTTTTAGACTAGTAACTTTCCCATTTTATTTTTTGCTAGGAGTAACTTTCCCATTTTATTACCTAGTAAAGAAAATAAGAATAAGAGTAATACTAAAACCATATAAAATGATACAACTCATTACATAATGAGATGTGAGTGGTAGAAGATCATCACACCTCTATCCTTTACAACTCGCGGCTGGTTGGTTGTGGCAAAAGTTACTGTGCTACTTTATTCTAATAAAAACCATCTTGGCACATGGCAAATGGCAATTCGACCGCCTTAAACAAGTCCCATACACAACCCGCCAAACTAAACACAAATCATCCAAACGGCGCTAGTCTGAAAAGCCGGAAACCTTTAAGTCCTCTGAAACGGCGCCGTAAATCACCATGCACGCGCTTTAGCAAAAATGGAAAAGAAACCAAAAAAAAAAAAAAAGAATATTGATCAAATTAAATATCGAAAGCAAAGCGAAACCATCAACTATCTAGTATACTACTTGCTACACTCACTAACCTAAAAAAAGAGAACAAAAAACCATGTCCGGAAATTTAAGCTGCGTGATCGTGGCCGTCGATGGAAGCGAGGAGAGCATGAACGCTTTAAGATGGGCCCTCGATAACCTCCAGCTCCGATCCCCTACGGACGATTCCACCACCGCCGCCGGCTCCTTCGTTGTCCTCCACGTTCAATCTCCGCCGTCCATCGCCGCTGGCCTCAATCCTGGTTCAATCCCCTTCGGTGGCCCCAGTTAAGTATAGCATTTACACGGCACCGTTTTATTAATCACTGAAATTGATTGATTAACTACTAACGAAATGTTAATTGCTTAATTACATACATAATTAGGCGATTTGGAAGTGCCTGCGTTCACTGCTGCTATTGAAGCTCACCAGCGACGAATCACTGAGGCGATTCTGGACCACGCTTTGCGAATTTGCTCCCAAAAAAATGTAAGTATAAATTTGTAATTATATGTTCTTGAATTTTGGATGTCATATGTAGTTTAAGGTACAAATAGGGATTTGTAATTCCACGACGAAGATAAGAGAGACTTAACCAGTTGAGCTAATTGGAACAAATCGTGTCGAGTAATTTATCTTAGGTACTAATGCGTGCATTTTTCTGTTTCCATTTTGGCGGCTGAAGAACTCATTAGGTCATATTAATATAGTTGTGTACACGTTAGCATTTTGACTTGTGGATAGGACAAGAGGGTATCGGATGCTTATTTTGATAAATAGTAGTATTTTTTATGTGGAGAGGATCTGAATTCGGGGAGTATATGCTTTCTCTAAGATCCTATTGTCATACAGTTTGCTTCACCTAATTTGTAATTGGAAATTTTTTTGTTCTTTTACGCGCAGATAAATGTCAAAACACATGTAGTTGTTGGTGATCCAAAAGAGAAGATCTGTGAAGTTGTTGAGAATTTGCGGGCGGATTTACTTGTGATGGGGTCCCGTGCTCTTGGCCCTATTAAAAGGTAAATTTCTGTGTTATTTAATAGTCCATTGTCTCGGACTAATGGTAATTTAGTCATCGTTTCGTGGAAGTTAGTAGTTTTTTCTTGTAAATTTAGACCAAACTGGCGGTACCTAATTGATTCTTAGCCTTGAACTTAGTTCACATTGAATGTCTGGACCATTCTCTAGAAAGCTTGCAAGTCATAAAGTGATTATTATTCTGGTCCATTGACTCTCATGATTGTTATTGATTGTCATGTTACAAATGCTTGTTTAGTGCCGTATCTTACAAGTTAAGGTTTTTTTTTGTTGGATGAAAATCTTACAAATTAAGTTTAGACATAACAATCCTGTCTTTTAGCAAGTGTATGAGGCCACTTTGGAGGGTTCTAATTGGTTTGTAGTGCTATTTTCATATGCATTACATCATTGTATAGACTTACTGTTTATTGGAACCAAAAAAAAAAAAAAAAAAAAGGATTTTAAACATGTGATGCGTATTTATTTCACCTACTGATTTTTGGGATTCACATGGGATCCATCTTTCTATTGTTTGTCTTCTCATTGTGCAGTGTTCTTGCAACTTAAAAAATGTACATGCCAGTAGTTCTCCGTTTTGTTCTTCACTTTCGCTCCCTTTTTAGTGCAATGCCATGCAATCAATATTAGCGAATACCATGTGGGATCATTCTAATGAGTTAGGTCTAGTGAAGATGGCATGATTTTGGAGGCACAATGGCTTGAGGAGTAGACAGAACTCCTTGGCAGGGCTGGTGCCTGCACAAGAGATCAACAAATTGGATTGCCTTAATGAGTGTAAACATAGCAATCCATTTTGCGATTAGCTGAGTTATGCATCTTGTATACTTCCAATGCACCTAATGTATTATGTTTTTTTTTTCCCCCTAAAACTTTATTACCTAAAAAAAAAAAAAATCAAGAACATGATGGAGCCAAGAATATTCTTGAAGTGGAAAGGATGGACTGTTTCATTTAGTTGGACGGAAGTGGAAGGAGGGACTGAGCATGGAAGGTGTTCCTATCCTTCCCTTCCTACCTGTAGGGGTGGTATATTGTGCAATGGATATATGCAACATTGATGCCCCCAAATTGTTCAATTTATGTACTAGTTTTCACAGACTATAAAAAGCCAGATACCAATCATTTTGAATTTATGGTCCCAATTGTGGTGATCAGTTTGCATTAACAAAAATTTCATACACGCTCAAATAGCATTTAATATGCTGCATCTATCATAGCCATACGGCTTGTTTGGATGTCCCACAAATATGTCAATCTATGTATCAGTTTTCGCAGAATATAAAAAGCCGGATACCAATCATTTTGAATTTATGAACCCAATTGCGATGACCACTGATCAGTTTGCATTCAAAAAATTTCATACACACTGAAATAGCATTTACGAGGCGTGAGTTTTGTATATACATGTTGCACGTACTTTTTGCAACTAGGAAGCGGGATGGAAAGAAAGGATTGTGAGAGACATGTTTTTGCATATTTTATTCTATTTGGGGCCACCACTTGTTTTCCTTTCTCTCTTCAATGGTTCAGCTGAATGCATGCATAGAGAGATAGTTCCTCCTGTCCACTTCCTCCCTTCATACCATTCAAACTAGGTTAGATTGCATAGATGGTGAAGGGAAAGGAAATGGAAGGGACAAAGAGAGAAGGAAAGGAAGGCAAGGAGGAATACTTTCCCTCCAAGTGTTTGGTTGCCTGTGCTAGAAAATGATGAAAAGAAAGATATTGTCCAAATAATTATTGTAAATTTAATGTCTTGTTTACAAGTCTTTACCCTCCTTATTGGGAGGAAACAATATGGTGGGCATAAAGGGAGAGCCGAGGGATCCCTCCCTTTTCCTTGCCTAGCTTCCTCTTCCACCAACTTTAAGTGAATCAATTTCTCTGTAATTGGCTAATAGCCAAACATTCCACAATGGATCTTGATACAAATATAAGGCCTATGGGAAAGGTACTGCGTTGCAGTCTCTGAAGTAGCCATATGTCTGCCTTGATATTAGTTGCATACATTGTTTTTCTGTACATTTTCTCTCCTCATTATTTGTCTGCATATGAAACAATATGACAAATTTTGTCTTTTATTATGGGTTTGAGGGATTTGATAAGATGAATAAGATGGTTGACATCCTAATATGTATGCTAAAATTGGTGAAACTCAATGTATGTTCACAGGATGTTCTTGGGAAGTGTAAGCAACTATTGCACCTGCCATGCACAATGCCCAATTATCATAATCAAGGGCAAGGAGACTGCCTGACTAGCTAAGCTAGGTATGAATCTCAGTACTATGCTGTGAGAAGTTCCCGAAAATTTTATTGTTTTTAGTTTTGGTCTAGATTGTCTAGGACCTATTTGTCAATTATTTTTAGTCCTGACAATGTTTTCCTCTATGAATCTTGTCTTACCAAAGTCTATGTTGCTCACGATCCTTTATTTCAATATAAGTCTTACTGTTGAAGCATTTTGCATATGGGCACATGGCTGTGTTCTTGAGGTCTTCTATGCTGCTTTGAGATTTAACAAATGTCTTGGCGAACCTCCACTTCTGGCCATCCTTTTCTTTAAACCAAGTTCATAAATGCTGTACTCATGTTCTCACTTTGTTTCGGAAAGCATGCTTAGCTTGTGTTTCTATATAGCTGGATCTATTTAGGATATTTTTGAATATTTTATTGTTTGCTAGCTCAACGATTAAAAATAAACTCATGTTTATGCTACTGTAGCATTGTGGCTTCCCTACCTAAAATGAATAGTTGCAAGTTGCAACTGATATATTTGATTAAAGAGATGAATTGAATTGGTTCAGATTTGTGCATGATGAATCAAAAATTTTCCCCCCAAAAATTTTCAATTGTTGTTGCTATTATTTTCGGCAATTAATCCCTGGTCCATTTGTTTCAGCTTTGTTTACCAAGATGTTCTGACTGTTGAATTCATTTCAGCTGCACAGAACACATTGCACTGTTATTTCGCAATGGGTTGTGCACTGAATGTTGTTTACTAAATAACAATTTCCCATTTCCCATTTCTTATTTCTATTATATTCTACATATTTTTTTAATGCTTTATTTATAGCCGTGTCTACCTTACATAGTCATTGGTTCCTTATGGACCTACACACATGTAGGTTCATTTAGTGAGCCAGTGGATTCCTCCTGTAGGCAGTTCTCCTAGGTCTGACACATGGTCAGTGCCTACTTAGTAAGAACAGTCCTCTCTTTATAGAAGACCTTTAGTTATGATGATGATACACATTTTTTGAATTAACCAATTAGCTGCTGCAGATTGATTAGATAAAGTATCTACTAAATGTGACATTTTTTCTAAAGGGTAGAAGCAAGCAAATCAGACCTACATCAATGCATTGCGTTATTTGTGCAAGTGCACACACAAGCGCGCGCCTATATATTAAAGTAAATAAATTTTATTTGAAAAGAAAAAGGGAAGATTACCTATGAGAGGTGATTCTTTCTATCTTTTTCTAAAGAAGACAATCACCAAAAAAAAAGTATAAAATTAACAAATGACATTGAGGGGATGCTACCCAAGGACATCCAACATAAAAGGACCTCAAAAGGAGCTCTTTGATTACAAAATAGCTCAACACCATCAAAAGTTGTCCTATTTCTTTCACGCCAAAGGGTCGACATAACACATAAAGCAATAATTTGCCAAATTTAGCAAACCCTGTGCTGATGGAATTGTCATTGCCAACATTCCAGGAGCTTAATCATAGATATTGGCACCACCCAAATTGTCCCAAACAAAGCAAAAAACAAAGGAACAGATATCTATCACGACTGAACAATGAAGCAAAAGCTGGTCAATCCTGCTTCTCTTACACATGCAAAACACCAATCAATTATCAATAAATGCCTCTTACAAAATTCAATTGTTAATATTTCCCCAACATTGCTTTTCTTGCCAAAAAAGGCAACCTTTCATGGGACCCTAGCACCCTGTCTGCTTTTCCATGGAAAAGAATGGTTTGTTGTGCCCCCTATGGGCGTTATAATATGAATGAACCTCAAATACCCCATTCTTTGTTGGCCTCCAAAACCTTGATCTCAACCATGGAAGTATGGAAGGTTTCTGTAGAGCTGCTAAAAAAAATAATTAAAAAAAAAAAAATTCCATCGACTCCAGTCTCAATCCTGGAAAGGCTGAATGAATTGAGGGTTCTAGTGTCTGACCCGACATTCAGATGGATTGGCTTAATAAGAGGCCACAGTAGGATCCTTTTTGTGTTGTAATTTGAAATATATAGGTTGTTTTGCTCTTACTTTCAAACTTGGGGCTTGTTGATGGGATATGGCAAGGGACATGAAAGGAGACATGCAATTTTTAGAATTTGTGGAGTGATAATATGGCTTAAATTTAATTGGAGACTCAATGAGAAGCATAATGTTTGATAAAAATGAGAGGAGTGAAGAACAGCCCTTTTTATGCATTGGCTACTTTATATTTCTAATGCTGACTTGGCATCCCTAATTTTGAAACTAAGTAGGTTGTATCTATTTTTTGTTGAACTCATTCAATAGAATTGGATCTGTGCTGCAGCTTAGGTTTTTAATACCCGTTCTCATCTTGTGTTGATGCTGATGGAGATCCAAGAACCAAGATAATGTTGTACTTATGCAGTGCATTTGAGTTCCAAGTTTTTGCAGTTGGGATGCCAATGCTGTACAATCACTCTTCACATCCTTTGCAAGCTGGTTTGGTGAAGAAAATTGCATATATGGCATCATCGTGTATTTTGTGCAGCTATTGTTGTTGTTGTTGTAAAATTGTAAATCTTTGTGTATCAACATGCAACTTTAATTTTATTCATATGCTACATTGGGTGGGTGTTTTATTGATATTTGTTCTAAATAAATTGATTTTCTTTGACCCTTAGTTTCTCTTTTGACACCAGCTTGTGTTTATTTTTAGTTTTGCTTTTTGAAACAAATGTCTGTTGGCAATTACAGATATGGTCATAGCTCATTGTAACACTACCCTTTTTTCAGTGGCTTGAAGACTTTGTCTGCTTACGTTCATCTTTTATGCTTTTCACATCTGAGTGAAGCTATGTTGACCTCATCTGGTGCTATTTTTTCTGGTTTTGTCTTGACCTGCCTTGGTTCAAGTGAAATTCTGCTCTATTAATTAGATGGACAAAGCATTCTCAATTTCTCATACATAATATATGTTAGAAATTTATTTATTTTTTTTTTAATTTTTTATATAGAAATTGTTGGTACTTGATGTGGTGAAAGCACAATGCAGGTTCTGGCAGCTGCATTGGTGGGGGTGTATGCTGAGGATAATGCTAAAGCAATACCCTTTTACTTGAAGTATCTTGAGGAGATTTTTAATGTGTTAAGAATTAATATCACAGATAATGGTTGTGTGGTACCAGTATGCTCTTCTTGGTTCTTAGATCCTCTGGTCCATTGTTGGGTGGATTAGATGGGTGTGGCAATATTTTGCTCCGCCAGGCTTGTCGACAATTTGCAATTCCAATATCATATGACTGAACAGTGAAACCTCGTGAGTGTGGTGGGGACTGCCATTTAAATCATTGAGGAGTTGAATGGCCGAGTTTTCAGATTTTTAGTATCTCTTTGTTTACAATGTTGTCTTTTCACCACAAGTAGAAGTGATTTTCCTTGGATTAATTGCTATGTGCCCTTTTTGGGTAAATAGGACTTCTGCACCAGTTCTCTTTAATATGGAAAGCAAAGTTTTGGGGTGTTTTTGAAAGATGAAATAATGCCTTGTAAAAGCATAACATGATGCAGAAGAGGATTATTTTGTATCCTTTAGAGCATCTCCAACAGAGCATGCATAGCTAAAATATAAAGAGTGAAACTGGAAAAAAGAGGAAAACTGTGCTCCAACAGCTTCTCTAAAACTGGTTTTTTTTTTTGCTCATGAACAGTAGCTCATCAAGTCTAAGGAGCTACTGTTCATTCTTCAAATCCTTTTTTTCTATTATAATAATTAGGTGTTGAAAAAAAAAATGTTGAAAGATGTGTAATTGTTAAAAAAATAATAAATAATGAATGAAGAAATAATATTTAAATGAGATAGAGAACGAGATAGAGAGTCTGTTGGAAAGTGCATTTAAAAAAAAAGTGGGTAGATAAAGGTAAAAGTCACTGTTCATTCTTCAAACAATATAAAAATTTACTGATTCTGCTGGAGATGCTCTAACGGATGCTGTATCCAGGTTGGATAGCTAAAATTTGGAGAATTTGGGCATTATTCATGCTCCAATAGGTTTGGTATACATGGATTTTTTTTGGGCTCATGAACAGTAGCCCATCAGGTCTGATGGGTTACTGTTCATTCTTCAAATCTTTTTTTTTATTATAATAATTAGGTATTGAATAAAAAAAATGTTAAAAGATGTGTAGTTGTTAAAAAATAAATAAATAATGAATGAAGAAATAATATTTAAACGAGATAGAGAATGAGATAGAAAGTCTGTTGGAAAATGCATTTGAAAAAGTGGGTAGATAAAGGTAAAAGTCACTATTCTACAAAAATTTGATAATTCTGCTGGAGATGCTCTTAGACTTTAGGGTTGTTATTTGTCAATTTAGACGTGCTTTTGGTTATAGGATTCTACTATTGGATGCTCTTAGAGCACCATTTTAGAAATTTTTTTATTATTTTATGAAAAAAATGAAAAAAGTAACTGATTTTTTTTTTTTTTTTACAACATTTTCAATTTTCCATAAAAAGTTTTTTAAAAGTGGTTGATTAATGGATGCTCTAAAGGTACCCATTAACCAGGTCCTATTATGTTTAACTTTTTTTTTTTTCAGTAACGTAAAACTAAAAAATATCAGCTGCTTCATCCAAGAAAACTCAAAATATCAGCTTAGCAAAATTCAAATATTCACATGATTTAGGTGCATTATCAGAGGCTAGAATCTTTCTTCAGAGGGGCAGTCGGTACAATTTGTGTACTTATTTCAGTGAAATGTTCAGTTTAGAGAGCTACAAACAACTAAGCTAATGTACAACTTATTCCATATCAGGTTCAGATCTGGATGTATCATACATGTTGATAACACCAAGGACAACTGGAAATGCAGATTTTACAGGAGCTGGGGCCATGGGTAGAAGGAAAGTCTTTGTAAGTCCGTGACCGACCGTGTCTTGTACTCGACCTAAGTAAAGGACAAAAATCTAGTGCTGTCATTTTTCTCTAAAGAAAACTAAAGTAGTCACGAGCAGCTTCAGAGTTCAGACCAAAACAATGAAACTCATTCATCTTCCTCATGTCATGTTTATAATAGTATCCTTCAATTATCTAATAATTTCACTAATGACACTGTCCCTAATGCTAGCTAGTTGACTTTGTTTTCTTAAGCACTTTGAATAGTTGAATCAATCACAAGACAGTTTTTACTTATAGAGGTAATTCAAAATAGTTTTTGTAGTAAGGAGATTGGAGAAAAGGAATCACAAATTTACTATAATGTAGGACTTCCAAGGAACAAACAATCTACTTTTTAGGTCGAGTATCAACCAATGGGTTGGCCATTTGTCCTTCAAGGGTTATTTAGTACTCGGTAGAAATATTGTAGAGTGACAAAAAGAATACTTTTCAGTCACTATAATAGGTTTTTGTTGGCGGAATATGGTGAACAATTTATCATAAAAGTGGAGAAGTTTACGGTCGATTGAGAATATTAATGGATAACATTGTCTTTTAGTATTGAATGTAAAATTGACGGTTGGTACAAAATAATAAATACAGATATGATAGGTCAAAACTTCCTTAAAATGTTTTCTTTTCTTCAATGTAAGTGATTGACCTAAATCAAACAAATTTTTTCAATTCAAAGTTCAAATGCACCATAGATGGCTAGTGGCCTTGTGCTTGTTAGGTTAGTCACCCAATAATTTTGTTTAGTTAGAGTCGATTCTTAGCAAAATCTAGCATAAAGGATTGTGAATCGTTCAAGTCTCAGGCGTGAAAAACTTGACCACTCAAATTTTTGTAGTCAAAATAACATTTTTTTTCTCTCTCTCTTTATAAGTAGAAGTCTTTGTATCTAACTTTTGAAAAAAAAGGCCAAAACTTTGAAAATGAGAAAATGCTAAACAATACCCCCAATTTTCTTGCTTTATAATTTCGAGCTTAGTAGGAAGTGGATCTCTAAGCGGCACTTTCGTGATTCACGCAGGTAGAAGGGCCAAACATGTCTTAGGGTAGATGTTCTACAAGATAACGACTTTCTTTGGACAATTGTATCTATAGCCACGCTGTTTAGAACCCACAAAAAAACTATTTATTTTGTTCTAGACTTTTTAGCTCCTCTTTTATTAAATACTAATAGAGCTTCTAGCTTTGTCTTTTAGCCACAGTTCCACTACAACTTGTGCCTTCTTTAACCGCAACACAGAGATATTATTTTGCGGCCTATTCTTAGAGCCTAGCTAAATGTTGCATGATTAGACCTCATGATGTTCCATAATTCTCCTACCTGAAACTAACCAATTCATAATCTTACACCAATAATTACAAGGTTATTTACGTAGTTTCAACCCCTTAACTTCTTGTATATATAGTCCTATGCTATCCCATTCCCCATGCACACAACACAATCATATTAAGATCTTTTTATTACTATCTCTCTTAGTCCAAATACCAAGCCATGGACTTGAGAATTTCCATGTTGGTGTTGTTCTTTGCTCTTCTGATCTCTACCACAAAAGCTCTAGATCCCTGTGATTCACAATCCAATGGCAATGACCTCTCGGTCATTCCCATCTATAGCAAATGCTCACCTTTCAAACCACCAAAGATTGAGTCATGGGTCAACACAATCATGGACATGGCTTCGACCAATGACCCAGAAAGGGTCAAGTATTTGTCAAGCTTAGTAGCCCAAAAAAAGAGCAGCTCAGTCCCAATAGGCCCGGGTCAGAGACTCTTTAACATTAACAACTATGTGGTTCGAGCCAAACTAGGCTCACCTGGCCAACTCATGTACATGGTTTTAGACACAAGCAATGATGCAGCTTGGGTCCCATGTTCCGGGTGCACCGGATGTTCCAACACCATGTTCACACCCAATACTTCCTCTAGCTACACACCGTTGGATTGCTCTAAGCCCCAATGCTCTCATCTACGTGGAGTTTCCACATCATGTGTAAGCGGTGGGCCCACTGATCAATGTCTGTTTAATCAAACCTACGGTGGAGATTCAACTTTCTCAGCTACACTTGTACAAGACTCATTAACGTTAGCCAATGATGTTGTTCCAAATTACGCTTTTGGTTGCATCACTGCTGTCTCTGGCGGGTCAATTCCGACCCAAGGGTTATTGGGTCTGGGTCGTGGGCCCTTGTCTCTGTTATCACAATCCGGGTCACTCTACTCGGGTTTGTTCTCATATTGCCTACCCAGTTTCAAATCCTACTACTTTTCCGGGTCACTCAAACTGGGTCCATTGGGTCAACCCAGTAAAATCCGAACCACCCCACTATTAAACAACCCGCACCGCCCGTCTTTATACTTTGTGAACCTCACAGGAGTGAGCATTGGCAGAGTTTTGGTCCCCATAGCCCCAGAGTTTCTAGCATTCAATCCCAACACTGGATCCGGAACCGTAATAGATTCGGGTACGGTTGTGACCCGATTCGTCCAACCCGCTTACGAGGCAATTAGAGACCAGTTTAGAAAACAAGTGAAAGGTCCATTTTCGAACCTGGGTGTGTTTGATACGTGCTTTGCTTCAACAATTGAAGCTGAGGCACCAATAGTGACTTTTCATTTCACTGGCTTGGACTTGAAATTGCCAACGGAGAACAGCTTGATTCATAGTAGTTCTGGGAATTTGGCTTGTTTGGCTATGGCTGCGGCACCCAACAATGTGAACTCGGTGTTGAATGTTATAGCCAATTATCAGCAACAGAACCTTCGGATTTTGTTTGATGTTGCGAATTCTCGAGTGGGAATTGCACGTGAGCTTTGTAACTAGTAGCTTTTAGGCTTAGCTCAAGTTGGCCATAAAAGCTGGTTTGCTTTGCTTTGCTTGGATTGTGCCTTTTTATTTTTTATTTTATTTGTATTTCATGTCACTTAGATTGTGGCTTAATGTTTAATAGTTGGTAAAGTAAATAATGAGGATAATTTGTATTTGTAATGGTCTTATTTTATGGCTATGCTTTATTACAACAAATGAACAAATTGGTTTGCATTGTTTTGTTTTGTTTTTTTGTTTTTATTTTAAAGATAGATACTAGGAATAGGGAAGTCTGTTGAGAATTTGAACCACAAGTATAAGGTAAAAAGGGTGTTGTTACAAATTTACAACTAATTTTGTGGGAGAAAATGGCTAAATGCCCTTTATTTTTAAAGTACATAATAAAATATTCATTTTTTCAAAGTATTTAGTAAAATGCTCATGTTTTGGAACTCAATTTTGTGCGTAAAACTCGATATCCTCAAAATTGAGTTTTATATGTATTTTTAAGTAGAACTTGACGTTAGTAATGTTGAGTTTCACTTAAATTTTCAAAAAAATTTAAGTAGCAAAATATAAATAGAACTCAATAATGCTAATGTCAAGTTCCACCTAGAACTCAATTTTGTTAAAATCGAATTTAAAAAAATAAGAGTATTTTGCTAGATACTTTGGAAAGAGTAGTGTTTTGCTACATAATTTAAAAATAAAGCATATTTAGCCATTTTTTCCTAGTTTTGTGTGTGCTTTTATTTATTTTTTTATTTTTAGTGGGTGAACTAGTCCCAATAAGGGCGGAGGCTCAAGAGATCCCATAAAATCATTTGCAAAAACGCTAGCCCAAGCCGTGCCCTCTTGGGTAGCATCAAATTGGGGCCTTTTGGTTCTAATAAATTTATTTTTGATATAAGTGGGATTTAATTCAAAATCCTTTATTTAAAAACGAAAAATTTCACCTGCTAAGTTAATTGGAATTGATTAATCTATACGAAACTTGGGCTGTGTTTGAATACCGCTTATTTTGTTGAAAACTGAAAATTGAAAATTGAAAACAATAAAAAATGATTTTTCGGTTACTGTTCATAAATGAATTTACTGTTCATTTGCCTATTTGCATTGTTCATGTCTCATGAACAGTGCAATAGGCTCTGGTTTAAAAAAAAAAAAAAAAGGTTGAAACGCAGACTCACTCTGTTTCAGCTGAACCCAAATGCTACCTTTTTTTTTTTTTGGGTGATAATTTGCAATGCATTGCTAAATAAAAACGGAACAAGGGGGATAATCTGCCTTACAAAGTGCAAGCAAGGCAGGGGGCAGATTATCCAACAGAAACACAAAAGCAATGAAATAAAAGAAAAAAAAAACAATAAATTAACTTTTTCCCTCTCACAAAGTTTACTTCATAATGATTTCAACTGTTCATTAGGGTAAGACAACTATAATGACATTGACCTTAGCATAGATTTTTTTTTTTTGAAGAAGAATATCATTAAACAAGCTGAATATCAGTACTAAAGCAATATCTCTCATGATACATAACATAAAGTAATAAGACATATATAGATGCAATTATACACGTTGCATTTTCATAATTCTAGAGTAGCCATTAAAATGGAACAGCCTCCAAAGTTTCCCATTGAAAATTCCTCTTTTCTATCATCGTTCACTTAAAAAATATACTAAAAAAGCTTCGCACTAGTATCCGGAAATGCAAAAAAAAAAAAAAAACTTATTTTACATCCTCAAACATTACTTTATCTATTCTATCAATCTATTTTATAACTTACCCTACATCCCAGTTTTTATTTTTACATACAACCCAATAAAATAATATAAATTACCTAATGAAATAGTAAAAAAATATTATTCTTTCTCTTTTTCCCCACCCACTTTTTCTCTTCACATACAACCACATATTAAAATAATATATATATATATATATATATTTTTTTTTTTACAACCTATAAACAGTAAGATTGCATATATGCAACCTTACTATTCATAGGTTGTAAATTTTTTTAAGTTTACAAACCTAGATGGAGTGGGTTTTGGGTAGCTTAGGTTGTAAAATAGCAATCGGAGGTGTTTACACCCCCTATGCTAGTGCTTTGAGTATAATACGTGCATGAAAGCATTTAGATAGTTTAATTATTTAAAATTAAATAATTTTAAGCAAATAAGTGACTTATTCAAAACATTTAACTTATTTACTTAAATCAGTTTTTGTCTCACATTCTAACAAATAAGCTAACAGTAAATAAGTTTAGCTAAAACTACCAAACACACAAAAATTTAAATCCTACGTAAGTGCTTGAACAAATTCAAATTAAATCCACACAATAAAATATAACTAAGTATTATTTTAGAGTAGTTAGAACTTATAAGATTATTATACATTTGAGTATCAAATATAAGAAAGTTTGAAACTTCCTTGCATTTCTCAAAACAATGACCAAGAAATATGGAAATAATAAAGAATCCACCAAATTTTCTCTGACAACAAATGGAACACCTCTCCAACTCTTATTAGAACATTCCTCCACAGTCTTAACATCTCTTCATCAATATTTTTTATTTATTTTATTTTTATTGAGAAACCTCTTCATCAATAATATTCACGATCACCAAGACATTCATAGAATGATAGAACCAAAAGTACTCCAACACAAACCAACAAACTCCAAACACACAAACACAAAACATAAAAAACAGGTAAAAACAAAATCAAAGGGAGAGACTCTTTTGCTTAATATGGTCTTCTCTCTCAACCATCTCTCTCTTTTTCTCAAAGAAAACATTGTTAAGAATTCTGTCAACCCCACCACTGATGCACTGCAACACCTTCATCTCTCAACCTTCCATATAGTGCTAAGCACTCCCAATAAGCCCTCTTGCTCTTAATAATTCCTTTTTTCCCACCATGTTCTTGTGGCTTGCACTCCAAGAAAAGCTCATCCACCAACCTTATAGCCTTGCTCTTCACCATTTCTTCCACTACTTCAGCTTCTGCTTTCATGACCACGTACTCTTCACCCTTCACATTCTTTCTCAACCAATCTGACATCCCAATTTGCAAAAACTCTTTGCCTGAAGATTCCTCTGTCATAGTCTTGATCTTGTACATCTCGAACTCTTTGTTCCTCCTTGGATAATGCTTCGCAAACCAACTTGTTCCGCTGCCACCTTCTCTCTCTGGCAACCCAACATCAATAAACACATGTCGAGGATAGCTCTCGAGCGAGTCACCCATTAAATCAGGAAGGTACTTTGTTTTTTTCAAGTACCTGCTCGATCTCTTTGAAGATGCACGTGGTGGTTCGAGGAGAACATCTTCGAGATTCTTAAGTGCTGCTTTTTTCGCTTCCGAGGCATACCCAAATAGCTTTCCTTGTGTAGCTGAGTTAAGATCGACAAGACTTGTTTTCCTCATGGCCATGATGGTCGAGTCGAACTGCCTAAGGTAAACGATTTTGTAATTTGAGGGCTTATGGAATGCAACGGAGGGGTTTTCACTGAGTTCAACTGTGACAATGCCACCAATCTTGAGAGTCCTGTCAATGAATTCTGAAGCAGCAGGAAAGTTTGATAACAAAACAAAATCGAAACTTTCACTTGGGATCGAGCTTTGTCGATCTAAGTCATTGAATGAGATGAGGTCCATTTCATTGTCTTTTAGAATTCGAGACCTTTGAATGGTTTCCTCATTGCCATCGGTTAAGAAAACAGCTTTCTTATCTCCCACTTTCATAAGGCCTTCATTTGTCAAATCACGAAAAATCAATGGCAACAGTTCAAGATTGATCATATCATCAGAAGCATCAAATTCTGGTGAAGAGGACAATGAGGGTCCTCTAACATTCGCCCCTATCTTAGGGAACGAAACAATAAGCAATGCCAAAATCATAGCACGAGCAAGCAGACTCAAAATCTTGGAGTTTGGGACTCTAATGATCAGAGATCGAGCATCAGGGAAAACTTGAGTTACATCCATGGTCATAGTCACAAATTCTTGAATGACGGAATGCCCGTTTGGTACAACTTATTTTTCAGCTTTTTCAAAATTGAATTGTCCAAAAAAACTGAGAAAACAGTGAACTAAATTAGGATTTTGTTGTATATGTATCGAGTTTTATGGCAAAGTGAGCAATGTATTCAGAGATAGGGGACAGAATAAAAGATGGGAAAGAGAGCTAAGATGAAAAAGCGAGAGAGGAAAGAATGGGAGCTATGCAGAGAGGAGAGGAAGCGAGAGAGTCAAACAGAACTTAGCGAGTGCAAAACCTAGCAGCGGTGTGATTTCCACCCACGAGGGCCACACGGGTGCTTTGCACATTAAACCACAATAACATCAACTGTCTCATCCGCTGTACCTCCATTTCTTGATTTTGTATCCCAGATCGATGATGTTGATCTCCAATGTTGACACTATTTAGCGATACATTTTGAGATCAATTAAGCTAAGCTAGCGTGAGAAATAACTAAATTTCATACACACATTACACATACATCACCAATCAAAGGAACATGGAGGAAGACAGTAGAGAGAGAGGTTTTGATTTGGTTTTCTTTTCTTTTGATTTGGTACTTCTTTTAAGGTTGTAGAGGGAAACTAAAAACAAATGGTGAAATGGGGTTGTTGGGGAATAAGATCATTGAGGAGATAATTGAATATTATTTATGAGGGAGAGAGCTAGATTGGAGGAGAGATTCTAAAGGGAATGAGTAGATTTGATTTGTCAAAACCATTGGTACCACGAGAAACAAGTTTGGCCTCCCATTAATTGCTAGATGTTTGCTATTATTAATTTTGCTCTCTAATAGTATCTTTTTTCATTCATGGAGTGGAATTCTGTGATCCTATGAAAGCGCTTAGCGTTTGTTGTAAGTTGTAACTTACGCTAGTTTGAGGTGGCATTGGTTTTTGACTAAAAAGATAGGGTTTGATATATCTGGGGATTAAGATCCGGTGTATTAGCCAAAGGCTATTGCATTGTGTAATTAACCATGATGTGTGAGGGAAAGGTGAAAAAATAAAGTGTAAAAGTGAAATGGTAAAAAGTTGAGGGTTAAATTTTTTTTTTTTTTTTAAATTTAAGGGTTGAGATTAAAAGTGACTTTTGTAACTTTTAATCTCAACCATTGATATCTTATTACATGATGCAATAGCCCTAGCTATTGCACCGAATCTCAATCCATACTTGGGTGTCCTCCAATTTCATATCCGGGATTTGATTTGAAGTTGTTAGTTATTATAGTTAAGTAAATAGTTGGCTCCCAGACTTAGCTCCATGATTTTTTCAGTTTCTTCATTTTTTGGTCTTTAGCCTTTTTCTTGCATAGTACTAGTACTTAGTTTGTTTGGTCATGTATAATTTTTTTTATTTTTAAAATCAACTACTTTCTTAGAGCGTCAACATCAACTATGCTAAAAAAATGCTATTTTGATCAATCAAAAAAGTTATTTTATTTATTTTAACACACAATTTTACAATTTACTTATACCACATCTCTTACTTTTAACACAGCGTCACTAAAATAACCTAAAATAAGATCAAAATTTTATTGAAAACGAAGAAAAAAAAAAAAAAAAAAAAAACAAAAAACTCAACCACACAGAATAGAACACATGTTAAAGAAGAAAAGAGATAAAAAAATTTCAACCACAATATGAGAGACATGACATGTGAGAGGAGAGACAAATGAAAAGAAAGAGTAAAAAAATTATAGAACATGGTAACATACATTTATATTTAGTAGAAATGTATTGTTCCAAATGTTGATGTAGGGGTGATTTTGATGTTTGGTGTGGTAAATGCTAAAAAATTAGCATTTAGCACACTTGATGCTACAATTTAAGTATAATTATGCTATTATCAACCTCCTATAAATAAGTAAATACACAATTCAATATTTTTATTTATTCATTTGAGATTTTACTTGAATTTATATATATATAATAATAGGTGAAGTTAAGAGGAACTTAAATTAGAATTAAAAAATAGAGTTCTAATTTTGCGCCATGTGTCATAAATTATTTATTCTTAAAGAGTTGTGTGGGTTCCTTTTTTGGAAAGTACCTAAAGTCCATTGATGACAAGGGATCTTAGGCCTCCAAGGATGGATGGTTGGATTGGGTCCGGTTCTCCACGGCCTATTGGGATCGTTATACGAATTGATTTGTGTGCAAGTCACATAAAACTCCTCAAGGAAAAAAAATGTGATTTCCTCCTAAGCAATAAAATACCATTGTAAGTGTTTTGATGTCATAAAATGACCTTTTACTCTTACGAAATAAGTAAAATAATTATTCATAATATTCACAATGAGAAGGAGATTGAAATAGAATATTTGAGACTTATCTTTTATTGTGTGAACATTTAAAATAGTTCATTCACTTGGTACCCTGGACGTGATGTCGTGGCTCCCACGTGTATTAGGTCAGTAATCCATGGAACCTAGAATCTCTGGTTCCTTAAACTGTAGGACCTTTCTCCATGCTTATTATGCAATGGAGTTTCGTCCTTTTCCTTTACCCCTATAAGTCTTGCACAAGAACATACTATACAATACACATATCTTCAAATAATTGTTAGTTTCTTAGATTAGAATATACATTTTAATACATATACATATATGTAAATGAATATCATAAGAATGAGTCAGCCACGAGGATCCTGGCCCCAATTCTCACAGTGGGATTTGGAATTCAAGTCCAAGTAGCTTTGTTTTGGTATTACCTTCCAAGATAGTTTGGTGAGGAGGATTTTGTGGGAGAGAGTGATATCTGATGTGTGCATGTTTTGACACATGTTTCTTTGGAGGCTAAGTAATATTTTGAATGACCTCAAGGATATGGGACGAATTTCTCCACCCTGGCTCTCTTATTTTGTTCATTTTTCTCTCCCTTGCTGGGCTATTTAAGCTCTAAGAGTTATTCTTTTGAACTCTCCCTTTTTCCCTCCATTTGAATCCCTATTTTTCTCCCCTCTTTTGATATGCCTTAGTTTTCCTTTTATAGTGGACATGGTCTAATACCCTGGGCGAGGACGTTCTTGGTTTGCTAGGTAAAACCATGTCCTCTGGAACCTAAAAAAGTGCACTAGACAGAGGTTTAGTTTAATTAGGCAATTATAACTCAAAAGGGGCATTTGACTTTAGCTATAAATGAAAAATTCTTTCTTGGAAAGTCAAAGGAGTGGGTGGGCTGCTCAATATACTGGATGACAGCTTTAGTTGAAAATAACAATTGAGAGGAAATTGTGGGGAGGTGCCATGCACATGGAGGAACTGAGTTTTTCATTGGTTCATGTATTCCAAGCAAATATATGAACCAAGGGAAACTATCGAGATCCTCCTTTCACCAGAAATCACTCCCCTACCAACCAAACCATTTATTCCTTGCTATCACTCGGGATCTCACGGGCTTGAACCATAGGTTACAAAGATAATATCTAGTTTTGCTGGATTTTTAATGGTTTTTTTTTTTTTGGTTGAAAATCTGAATATACACCTTGGTTTTCCCATATGTCAGCCAAGGTTCTCTTCTTAAGGCTTCAAAAGGACACATCAAGGTCCTAGGGCCTTGGTGTTCATCTTGTTGTATATCCTCTGGCCTAACCAAGTCTAGGTCCTTTTTTTTTTTTTTTATTATTTTTATTTCTTTCTTTTTCCTTCATTTTGGGACTTTGGGCCTTCATGATCCTTTTTTTGTTAAGGCCCATAGCATTTTCTTACTTTTCATAGAATGAGTTTTCTTGTGAAATTTTGGTCCTCAATAAGAGTTTTATTTCTTAATTTTAGAATCAAATGTGGGACCACATCATAAATATTTATCTAAGTAAGTTATTAAGTACAAAAACCAAAGAGTTTAGAATAAATGAATTGTAAAAAAAAAAAAAGTGTTTCACAATAATAAAAAAATAAAAAAAACATGGACAATTTACATTTTATACCTAATAATATCTTTACAAATTTTTTTAAAGAGTTAATAAAATATAAAAATGACTATCAATAGTATTTAAATTATACATATAAGAGTTGTTAGCTCAATTGGTAAAATTTCTGATGGTTGTATAAGAAATCTGGGATTCAATCCCCGCCTACATCAAAAACTGATTGGTGTTTTGGTCTGATGATAAAGAGTTATCATCAGGAGCAAACGCCATAGGTTGAAACTCTCTAAAAAAAAAAAAAAAAAAAAAAAGAATCACATTCTTTGTTAGTTTCAGTTAGCTCAATTGGTAAAGTTTCTGATGGTTGAATAAGAGATCTGGGGTTCAATCCCCGCCTACACCAAAAAACTGATTGGTGTCTTGGTCTGATGATAAAAGAGCTATCATCAAGAACGGACGCTATAGGTTGAAACTCTCTCCAAAAAAAAGTAAAATATTCATTTATTTTTAGCTTTCAAAAAAAACAAAAAATTATACATATAAGAGTTATATTATACATCTTATTGCATATTTTTAAATGTATCTATGCATATGCATAGGGTTATAAGCTAGTTACAACAAATTAAAATAGTTGGCTATGGTAATTATGCTTTTTTTTTATAATTACTTTTTTTAGGTTATGTATAATCGTAACGCATTAAGTCAACTAATTAAGAAATTACAAAGAGCGTTGTAACTCATTACCAGTTAAGATAAGATGTCACTCTTACATTTTTTTATATGGAAGTATGAAATTAGTAGGATTTGATTGGTACCGCCTAAACCTCAAGAAATTATAGAGTTCCCTGGTGGACCACGTCACTTGTCCACCATTCCACTAAAAAACTTCAATTTATTTAAAATTGCTGAATCAGTAATTAATTTCTGTTTAAAAAAAATTTCTATCTAACAATTTTAAATAGGTGGAAGTTTTTTAATGGAATGGTGGACCACATCACTTGTCCACCATGTGGATCTTAAAATTTCTCCTAAACCTCAATCACCCAAACTTGCAAGACTCAAGTCAACTAACTTGAGCACTACTCATTTCATTCATGAGCTAGGGCATTTGGCTCGATTGAAACCAACTTATTTTCAAAAAAGCAAATGATCACACCACTACATGTCATCCATAGGAGCTTTCAATATGGAACTGAATACTTCCAAACGGCGTATCCACAAAGTAATCAAATGTCACACCACATTGACTCACCTGTCCTAGCATGGCAAACCCTAACCCAAGGGCAAAGTGAAATTGAACTCCTCCAAAGGCAAATCTGAGTCGGCAGTCACTAATAGCCTAATTAGAAAGCCTATGGGCAACTAGTTAGGTGAGATCTCCATCAAAATAAATCACAGTACTACACAATATCACCGGTGAGATTTGGGCAGCACTCCTCCAAAGGCAAATCTGAGTCGGCAGTCACTAACAGCCTAATTAGAAAGCATATGGGCAACTAGTTAGGTGAGATCTCCATCAAAATAGACCACAGTACTACACAATATCACCGGTGAGATTTGGGCAGCACCAACGATCAAGGTTGACCTTCACATAGGTTAAAGACTATAAGAATGTTATTCCTAAGGTGGATTCTCTTTTAGGTCACCATTATTTACATAATGAGTTAATGTCTCTACCATGGAAGAGACATTAACTGTAAGAAAAAGGATTCATATACCCGTAATAAGATATACCTCCTCGAATCTTTGCATTTGATTGTAAAAAAATATTTGTTAAGGGCTAATAGTTCGAGGTTAGAGTCGTCAAACATATTTTTTGAGAAGTAAACTTTTGTGTAGACCAGCTAGCAACACACAGAGGGAACCAAGAGGAACAATTCAAATTCTACATTGAGTAACCCATTTTTATTGCATCATATCTTCTGTGGTTGTAATGACCTTAACATCTACATATACATTCATATCTATCTAAACATTACTGCATATACATGCATACATTAAATAATTCTAGCTTTTATTCAGGTAAAAAAGAAAAAGACTTGTGACTCAACGTGACAAACAGGTTAGGCATATCACAATCACAATCATGCATTGTTTTTGTTTTTTGTAGCTAGAGCTATTAATGTGATAGTTCTGACTCATATAAGTCAAATCTATAATTGTGGCGCGGGACCATATTGAGAAAAAGCATGAATGAATTCACGGGTGAGTTCTATCATCTATGGATCTAAAAAATTTAACCAATTCTCATAATAAATAAATAAATAAATTTTAAAAAAAACAACCACCATGTTAACATTGCCTTTCAAGATTGCATTATCCAAAATACATGTGAAATTAGGTTCTCACATGCATAAATTTAAGCATATCCTTCCCATATACTTGTTAGTGCCTTTTATTTTTATAGGAAACTATGGATTTATCACAAATCAAAATATGATTAGAATTTAGAGCCAACGGTAATAACTTTAAACAAGTAGTTCCAATGTACTTGTTTGTTGTTAGTGTATGTTATTTTTTATTAACAACTGTACTTATGGAATCACAAGTCGAAATATAGTTAAGAGCCCAAAGAATCTATTCTAGTTTTTAAACAATTAAACCCAAGGAGACAAGATTAATTTTAAATCTGAAGTGGACTAACTAGTGACTAGAACTCCCATTTTACATTTGAGTGGCCCAGCATCACTGGACCAACCATTTATTTATTTATTTATTGAGATACAACCATTTATTTTTAGGTTAGGCTATTTGCAAATTGTTTTTATTTTATTTTACAAACATGGTATTTCAACTTTTTCGATTATTTAATTATTTCTTTGAATGTATGCAGTCCTTCCATTTTACACGCATCAAATTATTACAAAGAAGAATCTCTTTAGAATATTTCTAAATTACTAACAAGAGATTTTGAATCAAGATTTCATAAATATTATAAGACCTTAAAAATCACTTAACCAACCTTCAAGATTTCAAATCAAGATTAAGATTTCGAATTAAGATTTTATAAATATTATAAGACCTTAAAAATCAATTAACCAACCTTCAAGATTGACCCCCCAAAAAAAAACCTTCAAGATTCATTTCTTTTCATATATTGAAAGGAAGAGCACTGCGATGTGACGTAGATTTTGCAAGTGCAAGTAGCACCAAAATGGGATTTTCCTTTATGAAATTAGTTTTGGTAATTGAGATAATGAGATTAGGGTATCAAAAGATAGAAATGTCAGGGCCGGTCACCGACCGCACACTATGGCAAATGACACAAAACTCAGCGTGCAAACGCACCAAAATGGGATTTTCCTTTATGAAATTAGTTTGGTAATTGAGATTGGAGTGTCAAAAGTAGAAATGTCAGGGCCGGTCACCGACCGCACACTATGGCAAATGACACAAAACTTAGTGTGCAAACAACACTAAATTGTCGAGGAATATTTATAGTGGATTCATTAAAATAAGATTTTCAGTACAGCTTTTTGTAGCTCCCGTGGGTTAGTGTGAGGCTGACTTCACAAACCATAGGCACTACGTAGCAATACCAAGGCACAAAAAATTTCATAACTTTTACCAAAATTTGTTATATGACGAGTTATGAGTGGTAGAAGTGTGAATCCATCATTTGACTTCTACTATTCACAACTTACTATGTGATAAGTTATGGTAATAATTGTGAAATTTTTTTGTGTTTTTAGCATTTTCCAAGCACCACGTACCCACTACAACTTTCTAGAGAATCATACAATTAATGGACACGACACAACTTCTACCATTTGCCAAAATGGCAGTGTGTGGAAGCGGTTTGAAAATAGAACTATTAATGTTAGCACTCATAGATTTATGTGGTAGTGATTCTCTATCGCTCCCAGATTGTTATCTTAGATTCTGCCAATAGCAAAGTGGAATGGATACAATATTTTCATGTGAATAGACAGGTCTAACCGATTGGTACTATTATTTAAATAATAATTTTTAATGTTTAAACACCTCAAATACGTATTTCTATAACACCTTTTTACTTACACATATTTTCACAACACTTAAACAACGATATTAAAAATCTCTTACTATAGAAGTTTTGTGTTACATTCAAAAAACTCCATAAGGGTTATGTGTGACACAATTAAGGAGTTACACATAAAATCATACCACAAAGGGAATAAGTATTACACTTAAATCTTGAATGAGATTTCATAAACGAGAAATCATAAAAAGATTTTGTTTACTCTCTCCAAAATTTTATGAAAAATCTTTTTAACTTGAAATGAATCTATTTCCTGGTCTAAATTAAATATTACTAACTAAAATTGTACTGTATCTATTTATTACAATAATATTTATTTATTTTGCATTTAAAGTGGACTTTCCCCTCTTCCACTATATATATCAGCCTAATGAGCTAACTAAACCAATCATTCACATTCCTCAAACTCAGATTCCCCTAGTCCACAACAATGACTTCTTCTAATAAGCTCTTGTTCTCTCTCATTCTCGTTCTTTCTTTTCTTAGCTCTCCATCTTTTGCTGATGACCCTCTGAACACTCCTGTCTCTTCAGGAACCATTTGCAAGTCTACCCCAGACCCTTCTTTTTGCAAATCTGTGCTGCCTGATAACCACACAGCCAATGTCTATGACTATGGCAGGTTTTCAGTCCATAAATCACTATCCCAATCATACAAGTTTCTTAAATTAGTGGACAAGTACCTTAGACACAGTTCCACTCTGTCAAGAACTGCAATCCTTGCTCTTAAGGATTGTCATTCACTTGCTGAGCTGAACATAAATTTCTTATCAAGCTCTTTTGATACTGTGAGTAACACTAATGACACTCTATCCAGGTCCAAAGCTGAGGATATCCAAACCTTGCTTAGTGCCATTTTAACCAACCAAGATACTTGCTTGGATGGCCTTAAAGCCACAGCTTCAGCTTGGAGTGTAAAAAAAGGTCTCTCAGTCCCACTCTCTAATGACACTAAATTGTACAGTGTCTCTCTAGCTCTTTTTACCCAAGGTTGGGTTCCAAGAAAGAAGAATGGGAAAACATGGCACCCAAAGAAGAAGCATATCAATAAGTCAGTGATTTATGAGTCAATGAGTCGGAGAAAAGTCATTCAGATAGGTAAGGATGAAGAGGTTTTGGTAAGAGAAATGGTGGTTGTGAACCAAAATGGAGGTGGGAATTTCACCACCATCAATGATGCCATTAATGCAGCACCAAATAACTCTGCTGCTAGTGATGGATACTTCTTGATTTATGTCACTGCTGGTGTTTACCAAGAGTACTTGTCAATTGCAACAAACAAGCCTTATTTGTTGATGATTGGAGATGGTATTAGTCAAACAATAATCACAGGCAACCGAAGCGTGGTGGATGGGTGGACAACTATGAGCTCTGCAACTTTCAGTAAGTACCAAGTATCAAAAACTTGAATTACTTATACACCATATTCTATACACTTGAGCTTAACTTTTTAAATTTTGAGGTACCAAAATCAAACATATATACACCAAATTTCAGTAATAAAAAGTATAATTTCCTCTAAATTTTATGATATTATCAACATTTGTCATCACTGTTTTAGATGTTAATAAGCTCTACATCAATGTTGCATTGCAGCTGTGAGAGGACAGGGGTTTATGGCAATGAACATTACCTTCCGTAATACAGCAGGAGCAATCAAGCAGCAAGCCGTTGCTGTACTAAACATGGCTGATTTGTCCACATTTTTTAGCTGCAGCATTGAAGCGTACCAAGACACCTTATTTGCACATTCTCTAAGGCAATTCTATAGAGATTGTGATATCTATGGGACAGTAGATTTCATATTTGGAAACGCTGCTGCTGTTTTCCAAAACAACAACTTCTATGCCCGTATGCCAATGAAAGGACAATTCAATCCCATCACTGCTCAAGGCCGAACAGACCCGAATCAAAACACAGGTATTTCAATCCATAATTGTACAATTAGAGCTGCATATGATTTGGCTTCAAGCAATTTCCCAGTGAAGACATTTCTAGGGAGGCCATGGAAGCAGTATTCTAGGACAGTTTATGTGCAATCTTTCATGGATAGTTTGGTAGAACCTGCTGGTTGGCATGATTGGAATGGAGATTTTGGGCTAGACACGTTATATTATGCCGAGTATAATAACAGAGGCCCTGGTTCCAACACTACAACAAGAGTTACATGGCCTGGCTACCATGTGATTAATGCTACAGATGCTGCAAATTTTACTGTTTCCAACTTCTTGCTTGGGGATCATTGGTTGCCTCAAACTGGAGTGCCTTACAATGGTGGCTTAATATGAGCAATGCTTTGGATATAGTTAGTTCCAAGTCATTTACTTGGTGAGTTACAGTGTTTGTAATGCCCAATCTTTCCACACAAAGTTGGTTATGTATTTTGGGAAGTATTCATTGCAAAACCACACGTGTCAGTATATAAATCCATGATCTTCCTCTGTCAAAGAAAAAATGATCTTCTTTTTTATGGTAATAATCTATTGCATTTTAGCAGTTATTACGGTTAAGAAAATGTATTTTAAAAAAATTGTATATTAATTAGTAGTGGCATTGCCATTCAGACTTTGATTCAAGACCAAAAATGCCCATAAGTTTGGTCACTCGATAAAGGTGGGTGTTGATTCTCTTAGCCGTGCACGTCTATATAATATAATAAAACGAAATCTCGATAAAGAATTTAATTATATTTTAATTTTTAGTAAGTCTAATCACATAACAAATTTCATAAAATTATTTTTCACAATTATTAAGTTTTTTTTTTTTTTTTTGAGATAACACAATTATTAAGTCGATAGATTGTGATTGATATACAATAAAAGTAATAACAATGGTAGTACTAATCACAATATATTACTTCAATATATTGTGAAAAAAAAAATTTGTGTCTAAGCATTATCGTTTAATTATACTATAATTTTGTACCTTGTGTCATTTTAATTCCACTCTATTTTGATGTCAAGTACCTTTAAATTTTACATGCACTCTAATTTTGTGTCAAATATCCTCCTCATTATGTTTTTAGTATTTGGGTAAAATATCACTTTTGTCCCTAAACTATCACAAAAGGGAACTTTCAAAAGTTATATTTTCGTCCCTAAACTTTGCAAAACATTTTGATTTTCATCCCTCCATTTACTTCTATTAATTTGTCTTATATGGCTTGACGGAATGCTGATGTGGTACCTGATGTGGTTGCTGCAGTAAATAGCTTATATGGGTTTGGAGATAATTTTGTTTTTTGAAAGGATTTATGTGTTATTCGATGAATGGTTTGGTTCTATTTTTAGTGCTAGGAATATACCAACTATATTTGATGAAAGCAAAACCTTTAGGATCTTAATTTCTTGTTACTGTCATGGATTTATGGCAGTCTTTTTTTGTTGGGTTTATGTTACTCAGTAGGCTTCGATTTCAACAACAACTTCAACTTCACGGTGGGGTTTCAAACCTTATTTCATCTCCTTGACGTCGACGAAGGAGGCTGAAGTTGAACTACGTCAACGGTTTGTACCTGATGTCGTTAGATCACATAAGATATAAACTAACAAAAATAGATGGAGGGATGAAAATCAAAACTTTTTGCAAAGTTTAAGGATGAAAATAGAACTTTTAAAAGTTCAGGGACAAAAAACAAACTTTTTTGATAACTTAGGGACGAATATGATATTTTACCCTAAATATTTTCAAGTGTTTATAGTAAATTCATGCATATAAATTTATAAAGTATTAAAAAAAAAAAAAAAAAAACTCAACTAGAGTTTATAATGCTTATATTTGTTTTTTGACAATACCCAACCTTCATTAAACAACAAGAGAAGCACCATCTTTTCTCAATTGCTTAACAACAACTAGAGGAAGAGAGTATTTGTTACAATATCCAAAAAACCTATGAGCAGCAGCAAATTTAATGAGGGAACGTGCAACACAATTAGCATCTTTCCTAACCCAACTAAAAACAATCTGGACAAAACCTTTGCTGGGTTCAAACACTAACAAAATGATGTAAATAGACCACTCAGTAGAGGATAACCTGAATTTAAAGCATCAACACATTGCCTAGAATCTTCTTCCACAATAATATTCTTAAGTCCCTCAGATTGTGCAATCTGTAATGCCCAAAGAAAAGCTGCAGCTTTGGCCTATAGAGGGTTGCACAGACATTCTATTTTGTCCAAGTCATAAGTACCTCACCATATAGCTCTTTTGCCACTTGATAATATAAGAACAAATGAGAATTGCCCTCCACACAAGCATTACATAAGCAACAAGATTTGTTAGTAGCCCCAATTCTCTGTCCCATCTTCTCCTTTGTAGGCAACATGTTTGATCCTAGCCTCCATGGCTCCATAGGAACATTTTAACTCTATCATGAACTTTTAGCTTCCATAGTTTGTTTATGGTAGAGTTTGGGTAGTTACATTGAACTCTTGACTTACCTTGTATACAGATTTTACAATATATACATATGTATATATAAAAGTTAGTGGTCATAAATTAGTTATAATCCTTTGAATACGAGTCTTCTCATTAACAACCATGAGCCACTCCTTTCCACTTCTCCTAAAAAAAGACAACACCCATCATTGCTGTGCTTTATTGCTGTTGATAATCCAATCTAATCTTACGCAATATAGAGTACTTTGAACGCCAAATTAATTAATTCATGTTTTGTCTAAAACAAAAGAAGAACATTTTAATATTCTCACGTTTGCAATCTTATAAGAATAAAATTTCCTGCATTCGTGTGGGGGAATGGTCCTAGAAAAAAGTTGGGAGGCCAATAGTCCTTTGCAAGTCTGATTTAAATTGGGAAAATGAATCATCAACCAAATGTGGCTCTATTTTTTTTTTGAGAATCAAATGTGGCTCTAAAAGGATAGGGAAACAGTGTATCATTTTTAATTTCCACTAAGTAGTCATGACTCTACTATAGTCTATAGACTTTGTAGACAGATAGCATAAAAATGATTGACATGATGTTTAATGGTACTAGGGATGACAACTGATAATTGTATTGTAAAGTCGGTAGAGTAAAGTCAGCTCATGTGTATTCTCGACTCTTATCTCTTCTTCAAGGTGGAAAAAACTTACATGGGATATGAAATTAAATGATAAAGATGAGAGAGAAAATAGAGGGGTGCCATGAGAGTGCTAAGATAGAATAAGACAAGTGTTTTGAAGATAATAAAATAGTATTTATAAAAATAAATAAATTTTAAATATGATATGTATACAAAATTAAATTATATATACACACTCTACAATCTAGGCATGGTGGGATGGGATGCGTAAAATCTCTCTTTTCTTTATCTTCTTGCCTAGGCATGGTGGAATGGGACGTGTAAAATCTCTCTTTGCTCTATCTTCTCTTCGAAGTAAGGAAAAACCCTCATGCGATAGTGTAGCCGACGGGTCAAGATATTTTGGCCATTTCAATTGGTTCAATAAGAAATTAATCACTTTTTGTCTATCACTCATATAAAACTTCTCTCATGCACTTAGCCATTGGAGCCTCCTTGGCCAGCCTCCAAGTTGTAAACTGATTTTTTTCTTTCTCAGTGGGGTGCCTATCAAGTTTTATAGGAATTCATCATTGTTTAGTTATTGTCAAAGTAATTATTATAGTTACGTCTCTTCCCTAAAATTTCACCCACCTACAAAAATCTTATAGCCATGACTATTCTACACACGAATTAAAATTACATTTAAATCCCTACAGCTAGCTTCTTTAAAAAAAAAAAAAAAAAACTAAAAAAAAAAATTGGCAAGGTATGTGTTGACCCGATGTGGAAGTTAAATGGGTTAAGTACAAGTTGACCCATTTTTGCTTCGAGTCTAAAATCTCATGTAGGGTCGGGTTTTTTTCTTATAGTTCGGGTCATGTTAACGGTCCATGTCCAATTTTTGTTTTTAGGTATTAAGAATCCATGGTTGTTGTGAATTTTTGTTGTGATTTTGCTTTACATCTTAGATTTGGATTTTACTCATTGTGATCTAAGCTTTGGTTTTATGTGTCACTTGTGAGCAGGACCTTTTTTTTATAAAAATTCAATGGTTACAAACTTACAATAATAGAAAAAGGGGATTCGAACTCTAGTTCTCCTAATAATGAATATCAATATATATTATTGTACTAGAAAGCTTTTTTTTTTTTTTTTTTGTTGCACATGATTTGATTGTGTTGGGGATATTGGACTTGCTTGATTGTGTTTCTATAAGTTGTTAGAGTTAATTAACTGTGTGAATATATTCAAGTATCAATTAGAAAAAGATAGAAAGTATGCAGGACAAGGATTAGGATCATTTGTGAACAATTTGGGTATCCCCCTCTTAAAGCTCCATCAAGAAGAAGAGAAAAGAATTATAAAGACTATGAAAGAAAATATAATAGAAATAATGCATATAAAACATATAAAAAATACAAAAAAGAAGATAAAAAACGGTATAACTTTATAAGAAGAAAACTGATAAAAAAAAACCTGTATGTTACAAATGTGGAAAAGTAGGTCATTATAAGAATAATCGTAGAGTCAAAAACAAAATAAATGAACCGAATATAAATGAAGAATTAAAAAATAAATTGTTAAGCATATTATCAAAATCAGAAAGTGATAAAGAATATTAAGATGAATTATTACAACATAAAAAGAAGTAGCTGCATTGAAAACCTATCCACAGAAAGTGAAAGTGGAATAGAATTATGTGTTTGTAAGAATAAAAATAGAGATAAGTACAGATTACCCACCTGTGGTTTAACCCGAATTTAACTTACCCACCCGCAGTTTTATTTTGGCAAAACTACACTATTAGTCCCTGAAGTTTATTTTGTGTACGCAATTAGTCCCTCATGTTTGAAGCGAGCACAATTAGTCCCTTAAGTTTTAAAACTGAGTTGTATTGGTCTTTTTACTAATTGCTGTTAACGGTGTTACTTACATGGCTAACGGAACAATAACTTGACATTTTTTAAATGATGTGGCATGTTTTTAATTAAAAATTAAAAAAAAAAATAGTTTCCACGTTAGATGAAATTGAAAAATCATATTGACTGGATTAAAAACAAATCTGATATTTTAAATTCCTATCAACTATCAATCCACCATCATCAAGCATAGCCATGCAGACCATGGACCATCATCAACCACTAATCAAAACCCAGATCATCAAGCACCATCATCAAACTCTCCCTTAACCTGCTGATCAAACAAAGAATAAAAACCATCAAAACCCCAAAAATCATCAAAACCATCAAAGAAGGCGGCGGGTTTGAAGTTGAGGGAATCGAGGATGTAGGAGACCATCAGGCCGACGGTTAGGGTAGTGAGCACGACAGTTCTGCCAAGGTTGAGGAGGAAGGCGGCGCAGGGGATAAGGGCGATGGCGAAGGATGTTGCTCTAGTGTAGGGGTCGAAGGATGATGCTCCGGCAGTTCCGCTGAGTTTTTGAGCATTGTAGGCGAAGGATTTGCTTTGGCGGCATCATTTTGGCTAGCCGGAATATCAGATTGAAGAAAAGGATTTGAGATTGAAGAGAAGGATCTGAGAGCAACAGAGACAAGGAGAGGGATTGAGATAGAACGAGAAAACAAATCTTTGTTTTCTTTTTCTTAAAAATCTCTTTGGATTTTGGTGGCGTAGCTCTGTGATTCAACGTTAGGATTCTCCTTCTTATAATGAAAGTTGCGAAAATAGACAAGTAAAATCACTTAAGAGTAAGTCTTGGCTAAAATGATAACACGCAAGCCCAACGAATTTGTGGTGGGCGAGATGGACTATTAGTTAGTGGAGTGGTTTTCCAGATTTGATTTTTTTTTTAATTATAAAAAAAGAGCTTGTGATGGAAATTCCATTTGAGTTCTTGTGGCTGTCAATCTCTCGCTTCCCCATCTCTCTCTCCGTCATGCCTTTGTTAAACAAATATCAGATTTGTTTTTAATCCAGTCAATATGATTTTTCAATTTCATCTAACGTGGAGCCTTTTTTTTTTTTAATTAAAAACATGCCACATCATTTAAAAAAATGCCAAGTCATTGTTCCGTTAGCCATGTAAGTAACACCGTTAACAGCAGTTAGTAAAAGGACCAATACAACTCAGTTTTAAAACTTAAGGTACTAATTGTGCTCGTTTCAAACTTGAGGGACCAATTGCGCACACTGGGTAAACTTCAGGGACCAATAGTATAGTTTCGCATTTCATTTTTTACACTTTACCCACCTATGCTTCCCTCCGTTACTACTTCATAACCCACCTCCCTTTCAGATGTTACTCTAACACATTTTTATCAAAAATAAAACCCAAAACAGATCAAACACTCCTCTCTCTCCCAAAACACACTCCCATCCACGTGTACAAATTTTCAGCATTTTAAGCTTGGAGAGAGAGAGCTCATAGATTACAATAAACACAAAACAAATGTTCCACCATGGGTATGGATTTGGTTTAGAAACGTGATCTTAAGGGAGGTGAATTCCACTGATCTAGCGTCGTCGCCGAGCCCTAGCTCTGCCAAGCCATGCCCCTCTCAGAAGT
The DNA here is from genome assembly GCA_023055345.1 of Quercus wislizeni. Lineage (NCBI taxonomy): Eukaryota > Viridiplantae > Streptophyta > Magnoliopsida > Fagales > Fagaceae > Quercus > Quercus wislizeni. Next base: position 250,757 of record JALGQJ010000015.1, read on the forward strand.
CTAAATCGGCCAAGGAGAATGCGCCACCGTTCGATCTGACCTCCATCCCCTCCGAATCCAAGCCATCACCGGCTATGGCGGTCAAATTGAAGAGTCCATTGCCCCCAAGGCCACCTCCTTCAAATTCTCACAAAAGGAAGCTCAGCTTTAAAGGTCATGGGCTCGATGTAGGAAATCGTTGACCGATTTGGTGGCAAATCTGGTGATTCCGTGGGTTCTGGGTTGTTGTTTAGTTTTGAAATTTTCACTTTGCTTCTATTATACCCAGCAAATCAAGTAATTTTTATTCTACTGTTCATGATGTTGTGATTTTTTCTGGTGGGTTTGTTGTTTGGCTTTGAAACCTTCCTCTCTCATATCTCTGTTCCCTTGGTCAATCTTTGCTGATCCTCCCCTTGGGTGCTGCCAATGTATATCCAGTGGCTTTGTGTGAGTGAGATCTTGGATGTTGAAAATCAAAACTTTAGAAATTAAGTGCTGGAAATTGTTGATCCTCCTTGTTGTCATGTTGTAAACTGTGTTATGCTTTGATTTTAATAAATTTCTTAGTTCAAGCACAAAAAATAAGTATAAGGAAGAAGACGAAGAGCAGAAGCCTTTGAGAGAAAATATTTGAGCGGTTGATATTTGAGTTCTATTGGGTGAGAGAGATTTTTAACCAGCAAGTATGGTTAGCAGTTAACCAGGATTTCAAGCTAAAATCTTTAACCATGCCACTGCTCTCTCTCTCTCTCTCATGGTTTTGCTTGATTTGATTTGTATTAGTTTTCTGGGTGTATGTTCTTCATATTTGTGTATGTTCTTCATGCTTGTGAATTATGAGAAACCAATACCATATTTTAATCTTGTTTTTTTTGTTTTGTTTTATTTATTTATTTATTCTTATTTTGGGAGGAAAGAGACATAAAATGGGTGTAAAAAGACTTAATTACCCCTCTTTTTTAACAAAGGTGGGTAACAAAGACTAAACGGAAGTAACCTCAAGTGAGTAAAATGTCAAAAATGAAACCACAGGCGAGTAAGTTAAATTCGGACTAAACCACAAGTGGGTAATCTGTAATTATCCCATAAAAAAATGTGTATGTGTAAGAAACTATAGATACTCTAACAATTAACAAAATAAGAATAATTTAATTAATTGACAAAATTGAATATCCGAAATCAAGAAGGAAAATTTAATAAAATTAAGCCAATCAAGCAAACCTGATAAAATAAATGAAAAACAAACATGGGCTAGACATGGCTTGCATATTAATGAAGCCTATAATATTGACATATACATAAATTTTTTTGCTCATACATATTTCTACAACACTTAAACAACACTATTAGAAATCTCTTACTATAAGAGGAGTTTTGTGTTGCATTCAAAAAACTCCATAAGGGTTATGTGTGACACAATTAATGAGTTACACATAAAATAATACCACAAAGGGAATAAGTATTACACTTAAAACTTAAATGGGATTTTTATGAACAAGTAAAAAGATTTTGTTTACTTTCTCCAAAATTTTATGAAAAATCTTTTTAACTTGAAATGAATCTATTTCATGGTCTAAGTTAAATATTACAAACTAAAATTGTATCTATTTATTACAATAATATTTATTTATTTTGCATTTAAAGTGGACTTAGAAAGGATGGTTGGTTGTGATAATAGGCATGTTGAAAACAGTAAACGAATTGTGAAAACTGACTTGACTCTCCCCTCTTCCACTGTATATATTAGCCTAATGAGCTAACTAAACCAATCATTCACACTCCAAAAACTCAGATTCCCCTAGTCCACAACAATGACTTCTTCTAATAAGCTCTTGTTCTCTCTCATTCTCGTTCTTTCTTTTCTTAGCTCTCCATCTTTTGCTGATGACCCTCTGAACACTCCTGTCTCTTCAGGAACCATTTGCAAGTCTACCCCAGACCCTTCTTTTTGCAAATCTGTGCTGCCTAATAACCACACAGCCAATGTCTATGACTACGGCAGGTTTTCAATCCGTAAATCACTATCCCAATCCTACAAGTTTCTTAAATTAGTGGACAAGTACCTTGGACACAGTTCCACTTTGTCAAGTACTGCAATCCTTGCTCTTAAGGATTGTCATTCACTTGCTGAGCTGAACATAAACTTCTTATCAAGCTCTTTTGATACTGTGAGTAACACTAATGACACTCTATCCAGCTCCAAAGCTGAGGACATCCAAACCTTGCTTAGTGCCATTTTAACCAACCAAGATACTTGCTTGGATGGCCTTAAAGCCACAGCTTCAGCTTGGAGTGTGAAAAAAGGTCTCACAGTCCCACTCTCTAATGACACTAAATTGTACAGTGTCTCTCTAGCTCTTTTTACCCAAGGTTGGGTTCCAAGAAAGAAGAATGGGAAAACATGGCACCCAAAGAAGAAGCATATCAATAAGTCAGTGATTTATGAGTCAATGAGTCGGAGAAAAGTCATTCAGATAGGTAAGGATGAAGGGGTTTTGGTAAGAGAAATGGTGGTTGTGAACAAAAATGGAGGTGGGAATTTCACCACCATCAACGATGCCATTAATGCGGCACCAAATAACTCTGCTGTTAGTGATGGATACTTCTTGATTTATGTCACTGCTGGTGTTTACCAGGAGTACTTGTCAATTGCAACAAACAAGCCTTATTTGTTGATGATTGGAGATGGTATTAGTCAAACAATAATCACAGGCAAACGAAGCGTGGTAGATGGGTGGACAACTATGAGCTCTGCAACTTTCAGTTAGTACCAAGTATCAAAAACTTGAATTACTTATACACCATATTCTATACACTTTAGCTTAACTTTTTAAATTTTGAGGTACCAAAATCAAACATATATACACCAAATTTCAGTAATAAAAAGTATAATTTACTCTAAATTTTATGATATTATCAACATTTGTCATCACTGTTTTAGGATGTTAATAAGCTTTACATCAATGTTGCATTGCAGCTGTGAGAGGACAGGGGTTTATGGCAATGAACATTACTTTCCGTAATACAGCAGGAGCAATCAAGCAGCAAGCCGTTGCTGTACTAAACATGGCTGATTTGTCCACATTTTATAGCTGCAGCATTGAAGCGTACCAAGACACCTTATTTGCACATTCACTAAGGCAATTCTATAGAGATTGTGATATCTATGGGACAGTAGATTTCATATTTGGAAACGCTGCTGCTGTTTTCCAAAACAACAACTTCTATGCCCGGTTGCCAATGAAAGGACAATTCAATCCCATCACTGCTCAAGGCCGAACAGACCCGAATCAAAACACGGGTATTTCAATCCATAATTGTACAATTAGAGCTGCATATGATTTGGCTTCAAGCAATTTCCCAGTGAAGACATTTCTAGGGAGGCCATGGAAGCAGTATTCTAGGACAGTTTATGTGCAATCTTTCATGGATAGTTTGGTAGAACCTGCTGGTTGGCATGATTGGAATGGAGATTTTGGGCTAGACACGTTATATTATGCCGAGTATAATAACAGAGGCCCTGGTTCCAACACTACAACAAGAGTTACATGGCCTGGCTACCATGTGATTAATGCTACAGATGCTGCAAATTTTACTGTTTCCAACTTCTTGCTTGGGGATCATTGGTTGCCTCAAACTGGAGTGCCTTACAATGGTGGCTTAATATGAGCAATGCTTTGGATATAGTTAGTTCCATGTCATTTACTTGGTGAGTTACAGTGTTTGTAATGCCCAATCTTTCCACACAAAGTTGGTTATGTATTTTGGGAAGTATTCATAGCAAAACCACACGTGTCAGTATATTAATCCATGATCTTCCTCCATCAAAAAAATATGATCTTCCTTTTTATGGTAATAATCTATTGTATTTTAGCAGTTATTATGGTTAAGAAAATGTATTTTAAAAAAATTGTATATTAATTAGTAGTGGCATTGCCATTCAGACTTTGATTCAAGACCAAAAATGGCCATAAGTTTGGTCAATCGATAAAGGTGGGTGTTGATTCTCTTAGCCGTGCATGTCTATATAATATATTAAAGCGAAAGCTCGATGAAGAATTTAATTAGATTTTAATTTTTAGTAAGTCTAATCACATAATAAATTTCATAAAATTATTTTTCACAATTATTAAGTTGATAGGTTGTGATTGGTATACAATAAAAGAAATAACAATGGTAATACCAATCACAATATATTACTTCAACATATTGTGAAAAAAAAAAATTATTAACCTTTTCCCTTTGAAAAGCAAACGATTTTAAGATTCCAAATGGCCTCAAGAGGAATGGCCATAACTAAGGAGCATTGATCGGCCTCCTCCTTGGATTGGTAAACTAGGCTAGAAGATCCACCACCAATTTAATGATATCTACATGGTTGTTTATATCTAGATTGTCACTTCTAATTCCCAAGGGACCTCCAATCCATATAGCTCTTTTGCCACATGACAATATAAGAACAAATGAGAATAGTCCTCTACACAAGCATTACATAAGCTGCAAGATTTGTTAGTAGCCCCAATTCTCTATCCTAGCTTCTCCTTTGTAGGCATCATGTCTGATCTTAGCCTCCATAGGAACATTTTAACTCTATCATGAACGTTTAGCTTCCATAGTTTGTTCCATGGTAGAGGTTGGGTAGTTATACAGATTTTACAATATATACATATGTATATATAAAAGTTAGTGGTCATAAATTAGTTATAATCCTTTGAATACAAGTCTTTTCATTAACAACCATGAACCACTCCTTTCCACTTCTCCAAAAAAAAGACAACACCCCTCATTGCTGTGCTTTATTGTTGTTGATAATCCAATCTAATCTTATGCAATATAGAGTACTTTGAACGCCAAATTAATTAATTCATGTTTTGTCTAAAAAAGAAGAAGAACATTTTAATATTCTCACGTTTGCAATCTTATAAGAATAAAATTTCCTGCATTCGTGTGGGGGAATGGTCACAGAAAAAAGTTGGAGGCCAATAGTCCTTTGCAAGTCTGATTTAAATTGGGAAAATGAATCATCAACCAAATGTGGCTCTAAAAGGATAGGGAAACAGTGTATCAATTTTAATTTCCACTAAGTAGTCATGACTCTACTATAGTCTATAGACTTTGTAGACAGATAACATAAAAAAGATTGACATGATGTTAATGGTACTAGGGATGGCAACTAATAAGCATAGAGTAAAGTCGGTAGAGTAAAGTCAGCTCGTGTATTCTCAACTCTTATCCCCTCTTCAAGGTCGAAAAAACTTACGCAGGATATGAAATTAAATGATAAAGATGAGTGAGAAAATAGAGGGGTGCTATGAGAGTGTTGAGATAGAATAAGACAAGTGTTTTGAAGATAATAAAAGAGTATTTATAAAAATAAATAAATTTTAAATATGATATGTATACAAAATTAAATTATATACATACACTCTATAGCCTAGGTGGGATGGGACGTGTAAAATCTCTCTTTTCTCTATCTTCTTGCCTAAGCATGGTGGAATGGGATGTGTAAAATCTCTCTTTGCTCTATCTTCTCTTTAAAGTAAGGTAAAACCCTCATGCGATAGTGTAGCCGACGGGTCAAGATATTTTGGCTATTTCAATTGGTTCAATTTTTTTTTTTTACTTTTTTGAGAAACAAAGACACACACAATGGGGGAGGGAATGACTCATTCCGAATGAGTACAATTTTGTATACATATGATCTTCCTTTTTATGGTAATAATCTATTGTATTTTAGCAGTTATTATGCTTAAGAAAATGTCTTTTAACAATGCCCATAAGTTAGGTGAGATCGATAAAGGTAGTGGCATTCAGACTTTGATTCAAGACCAAAAATGCCTATAAGTTAGGTCAAATCGATAAAGGTTGGTGTTGATTCTCTTACAAGGTCTGAGGGAAGCCGTGTACGTCTATATAATATACTAAAACAAAAACTTGATTAAGAATTTAATTTTTAATAAGTCTAATCACATAACAAATTTCATGCAAACATTTTTCATAATTATTAAGTTGATAGGTTGTGATTGGTATACAATAAAAATAATAGCAATGGTAATACTAATCACAATATGTTACCTTAACATATTGTGAATATATATGTATGTATATATAATATTTATTGTGTCTAAGCATTATCCTTTAATTATACTATAATTTTGTACCAAGTTTCATTCTAATTACACTCTATTTTGATGTCAAGTACCTTTAAATTTTACATGCACTCTAATTTTGTGTCAAGTATCCTTCTCATTACATTTTAAATATCTTCAAATGTCTGTAGTAAACTCATGCATATAAATTTATAAAGTATTTAAAAAAAAAAAAAACACTCAACTAGAGTTTATAATGCTTATATTTGTTTTTTGATAATACCCAATCTTCATTAAACAACAAGAGAAGCGGCATCTTTTCCCAATTGCTTAACAACAACAAGAGGAAGAGAGTATCTGTCGCAATATCCAAAAAACCTATGAGTAGCAGCAAATTTAGTAAGCGAACGTGCAATACAATTAGCATCTTTCCTAACCCAAATAAAAACACACTGGACAAAACCTTTGCTGAGCTCAAACACTAACAAAATGATGTAAATAGACCACTCAGTAGAGGATAACCTGAATTTAAAGCATCAACACATTGCCTAGAATCTTTTTCCACAATAATATTCTTAAGTTCCTCAGAGTATGCAATCTGTAATGCCCAAAGAAAAGCTGCAGCTTTGGCCTATAGAGGGTTACACAAGACATTTTATTTTGTCCAAGTACCTCACCAAAAACATTTCCAGCTACTATAGCCAAAGTAGTGAAGGTATTTGTGACAATAGCATCAACATTGAGCCTGACTACATTTGACGGACAGAGCCATCTACAACATTTTCCCTTTGAAAAGCAAGCGTTTTTAAGATTCCAAATGGCCTCAAGGGGAATGGCCGTAAGTAAGGAGCATTGATTGGCCTCCTCCTTGGATTGGTAAAACTAGGCTAGAAGATCCACCACCAATTTAATGATATCTACATGGTTGTTTATATCTAGATTGTCACTTCTAATTCCCAAGGGGCCTCCAATCCATATAGCTCTTTTGCCACATGACAATATAAGAACAAATGAGAATAGTCCTCTACACAAGCATTACGTAAGCTGCAAGATTTGTTAGTAGCCCCAATTCTCTATCCCAGCTTCTCCTTTGTAGGCATCATGTCTGATCTTAGCCTCCATAGGAACATTTTAACTCTATCATGAACTTTTAGCTTTCATAGTTTGTTCATGGTAAGGGGTTGGGTAGTTATACAGATTTTAAAATATATACATATGTATATATAAAAGTTGGTGGTCATAAATTAGTTATAACTAGCCGCGAACCCGCGCGTTGCGCATGATAATTATTTTATGGTGGTTATATTTATATTTTTTATTTTTTACAATTTAAACTAATTTAATAAAGAGTAATGTATTTTGTAGTCATATCTTTATTTATTATAGGAATAATCATAAATGTAATATAAGAACTGTAAGGACCAGTTTTGGATTGGACTCCAAAACAGGAATGGACCCAGGCCCAACAAGTCCACACAATAAATTTGTAGAGTGTGGGAGAAAAAACAAGTCTAAATCTAGAGAAAATATATTGGTTGTGAGTGTTTAGGAAGAAAAGTTACGCATACATAATACGAAAAGTATCCTCGGCTAAGCCCTAATAGTGTGATTAATAGTTTAGAGTTTTCCCTTTTTACTGTTATGTTTCTTAAACCTTTCTTTTTCTCTGTTTTTTCCCGTCCCCTTTTCTTTGAATGCCTTTTCATGTTATATACCATGGTTTTTACACCATTTTCACCATCCACGTGTGAGTTAGGTGTTGGGAGTTTCCCTGTCCCATCTCGCACCTCCTTGAATCTTCTACTATTAGCTGTAAGGCTGCTTGTTTATTGTTCAGGCATCACCTCCATATTAATGCGGCCAGATAGTTGGTTGGAAAGCATTTAATGTGGAGGTAACAGCTTCTACAGATATTTGTTATCCTTTATCCAGTATTTACCCATTCATCTATTGTGGAATACCCTTTATATATTATATTAAAGGAAAGGGAATGTTTCTAGCCACTTCGAACAGAAGTTCCGAGATGGACATTCTCTTCGAATATGGTTAGGTCTACCATAAATATACTTTACCCCTTCCCATAATACAGTTTTCATCTCTTCCTTAACTGATAGTCCTCGGATATGTTCTCATCCTCGGACTGGGTTATTGGGCCATAAGCCCAACCCTCTCAACCTGAATAGTAACTCTGGGGTCAATTGGCCCCCATAAGAACAATCATAAATCATAAATATAAATTTTGTCATGCCAAAATGAAAACAATACAATTTTTCTCAGAAATTCAAAAGGCAAGTTAACGAAAATATTCATTTTTTAATAAATATAAAATTTGGAAATTATTCTTGTAGTTTTAAACAAACTTTTTCAAACCATTTTTTTTTTTTTTTTTTTTTTTGCCTACAATCCAAAACACTAAAAAATGAAACTAAGAAAATTAATAAAACTTAACATTACAATAATTAATTGGACCAATTAGGAAAAAAATTTGTTGTAATTTCATCCACCCAAAACATATTATCAAATAAACAATTATTAACAAAATCTAAAAATTAAATTTCTATATATGCATTGTTTTAAAATAATAATTGTGGGAGGAACGAACCTCTCCCCAAGAAGGAATTGTCCGCTTTGGGTTCAAGTGTGTACCAATCATGTGTAGTGCTACACATGATTGCTACACCCTTCCTCAGGCTCAATGCTTATAAGGCAAGGGTGTGAGGCATCTCTCCCCGATGTGGGATTGAACAAATCCGTGAGGGTGGCATCGGTCCTTAGCCCATTTCCAAAACGGACAATACTTGATTAGGGAAAGGTTCGTCCCTCCCAATATAATAATAATAATAATAAAATTACAAAAGCTAAAATTTGTCACTCATCCGATTATTTTCATTTGGTTAACCTTTGCTTTTCTCTAAATAAATGGCATTATAGTGTACTTCTAATACAACTATTAAGAGTACTTTGTCCACCACAAAAGATTAAAGAATAAACAAAAATTAGTAAAGTCTCATAGTTTAACATCTAAATTGAGTACTATAAAAAATCATGCTATGTAATAGAAGAAATATAAATTTACAATAAATAGAATAATATTATATTTTTATATGCTATATTTTATTCTTTATAACACAATAGGATAACATTTAACAATCAAAGAGAACAAAAACAAAAACGAAAAAACAAAAACAAAAAAATAATTTAAAAAACAAAACTAAATCACATTAAACCAAAGTAGAGTTTTAAAGAATATAAAAAATTATCAACCTAAAGCAGATATGCAAGAAAAAAAAATTCCACCAAAAGTTTGAGAGAGAGAGAGAAACAACCTTTTTGTTGTGAGGAAAAACTATGCATAAAATGGAAGAGATAGGGACAAATTTATAGTAAGAGGATGTGCATAAGAAAAGACAAAAATAAAGGAAGATGAAGGGAAAGAGGAAGAATGATATTAATTTAGATGGTAGTGAGGAGATGAAAATGTAAGGAAGGGAGAAAGGTTGGAGAAGTAGTGGAGAGATGAAAAGGTAAGGGAGGGAGAAAGGTTGAAGAAGTGTAAATATTAAAAAAAATGTTAAAAACAATTATGGAAGAATTGGTAAAAAAAATTAAAAAAAAAAAAAGATAATGACGTGAATGCCGATGTAGCTCAACTGGAACATAGCAATAATAAATGTTATGCTTCAACTTTTATAAATATATAGATAAATGACATTATAGTGTACTTCTAATACAACAATTAAGAGTACTTTGTCCACCACCAAGGATTAAAGAATAAACAAAAATTAGTAAAGTCTCATAGTTTAACATCTAAATTGAGCACTACAAAAAATCATGTTATGTAATAGAAGAAATATCAATTTACAATAAATAGAATAATATTATATTTTCATATGATATATTTAATTCTTTATAACGCAATAGGATAACATTTAACAATCAAAGAGAACAAAAACAAAAACGAAAAAACAAAAACAAAAAAATGATTAAAAAAAAAAAACTAAATCGCATTAACCCAAAGTAGAGTTTTAAAGAATAACAAAAATATCAACCTAAAGTAGATATGCAAGAAAAAAAGAATCCACCAAAAATTTGAGAGAGCGAGAGAGAGAGAGAGACAACATTTTTATTGTGAGAAAAAACTATGCATAAAATGAAAAAGATAGTGAGAAATTTATAATAAGTAACTGTTTGGATCCGATTGAAAAAGCCAGCTCGTCTACATCTGGCGTTTTCCTTCTTTTTTTTTTTTTTTGATGCACGCGTTTCTGGGTAGGAGACAAAGTTATTGTTCACGTACACAAAATTATTGTTCACGCACTATTCATGAGACCCACAACTACTTTATTTAGAAAAAAAATATTAAAAATGGGTCCCACTGTACTATTCACACATTTAAAAATTATTTTACTACAGTGTTTTCAATTTTCAGCAAAATAAGATGTATACAAACGGACCATAAGAGGATGTGAATAAAAAAAGACAAAAATAAAGGAAGATGAAGGGAAAGAGAAAGAATGATACTAATTTAGATGGTAGTAGGGAAATGAAAAGGTAAGGAAGGGAGAAGGTTGGAGAAATAGTGGGGAGATGAAAAGGTAAGGGAGGGAGAAATGTTAGAGAAGTGTAAATATTAAAATAAAAATGTTAAAAACAATTATAGAAAAATTGGTAAAAAAAAAAAGGATAATTGCGTGGACGTTGATATGGCTCAACTGGAGTATAGCAACAATAAATGCTACACTTTGACTTTTAGAAATACATAGATCCTTTGAATCCGAGTCTTTTCATTAACAACCATGAGCCACTCCTTTCCACTTCTCCAAAAAAAAAGACAACACCCCTCGTTGCTATGCTTTATTGTTGTTGATAATCCAATCTAATCTTATGCAATATAGAGTACTTTGAACGCCAAATTAATTAATTCATGTTTTGTCTAAAACAAAAGAAGAACATTTTAATATTCTCACGTTTGCGATCTTATAAGAATAAAATTTCCTGCATTCGTGTGGGGGAATGGTCCCAGAAAAAAGTTGGAGGCCAATAGTACCTTGCAACTCTGATTTAAATTGGGAAAATGAATCATCAACCAAATGTGGCTCTAAAAGGATAGGGAAACAGTGTATCATTTTTAATTTCCACTAAGTATTTATGACTCTACTATGGTCTATAGACTTTGTAAACAGATAACATAAAAACGATTGACATGATGTTTAATGGTGCTAGGGATGGCAACTGATAAGCATAGAGTAAAGTCGGTAGAGTAAAGTCAGTTCATGTGTATTCTCGACTCTTATCCCCTCTTCAAGGTGGAGAAAACTTACACGAGATATAAAATTAAATGATAAAGATGAGAGAGAAAATAGAGGGGTGCCATGAGAGTGCTAAGATAGAATAAGACAAGTGTTTTGAAGATAATAAAAAGAGTATTTATAAAAATAAATAAATTTTAAATATGATATATATACAGAATTAAATTATATATACACACTCTACAACTTAAGCATGGTGGGATGGGACGTGTAAAATCTCTTTTTTTTTTATCTTCTTGCCTAGGCATGATGGAATGGGATGTGTAAAATCTCTCTTTGCTCTATCTTCTCTTCGAAGTAAGGAAAGACCCTCATGCTATATTTTGGCCAATTCAATTGGTTCGATTTTTTTTACTTTTCTGAGAAACAAAGACACACAGAATGGGGGAGAGAATGATTCATTCCGAATGAGTACAATTTTTTTAGATTTGTCTGTCCGTTTCATTTCATTTTTTTGGGCTTTGGGTGTTAGAGAAAGAGACTGAGTAGTTAAGGTTGGGCTTTATGGTTTCTCTTTCATAGGCCCAGAAAAGTTGGACTATGAAATTCTGTGTAGCAGTCGGTTGCCTTAGCCCAATAGACACACCCATTTATTAGACTGAGTTAACAGCTCCCTTGGGCTTTTATTAAATGATTGATAAATTGGGAAAATAGGCCATCGTATATGGTTAAGTATTTAAGATTTCACTAAGGGACAACTGTGTAGTCGCTTTGGCCGAGTGGTTAAGGCGTGTGCCTGCTAAGTACATGGGGTTTCCCCGCGAGAGTTCGAATCTCTCAGGCGACGAGATTTTTGCACAAAAACAATTAGGTTAATTGTTATTGGTTCAAATTTGAAACTAACACTAAGATTACTTTTTTACCCCAACAATAACAACTAGTAATAACCTGCCACTTAGGATTTGTTGTAGAAATGTTGTAGACATATCATTTCTCATTTTTCATAGAAACTACTCAACTACAGCACCGCATGTCCAAACTTGTTTTATAGTATATCACTATGAATTATTATGCCTATATTGTCGGCCAGATTTAAATTAAAATTTCATTTTGATATATTTTTCATGAGAGATGCTACGTCTACAACATTTCTACAACATTTTTACAACAAATCACAGGTGGTTAGTTGTTATTGGTTCAAATTTGAAACTAACACTAAGATTACTTTTTTACCCCAACAATAACAACTAGTAATAACCTGCCACTTAGGATTTGTTGTAAAAATGTTGTAGAAATATTGTAGACATATCATTTCTCATTTTTCATAGAAACTACTCAACTACAGCACCGCATGTCCAAACTTGTTTTATAGTATATCACTATGAATTATTATGCCTATATTGTCGGCCAGATTTAAATTAAAATTTCATTTTGATATGAACATATCATGAGATGGATCTAGTTCAATGTTTTCAGCTACCTCAATAATGTTGCATATGCATTTCTCCGTCAGTTTCCTACCCCAAACTTTAATTTGCATTGGAATTGGCCAATGAGAAATTTGAGGAAATGTTTCTTCCTAGTCAAATCCCAACGTTTTGCTTAATATATATACATATATCAGCATGAATTATGTCTAGAATTTCAGTTTCAATTTAAAATTTTCATTTTGATGCTTTAACTACTATTATATATCACATATAATATGAATATATATCAAGTTAGGGACCCAACCCGGTAGTTCAATGTTTTCATACCTCTATAATATTGTTGCATATTCCTATCAGTTTCCTTCCCACCCCACCACCCCAAACTTTAAGCAAATTTAATTTGCCTTGAAATTGACCACAACTTTTGACTTACTAATAATTGAATTTGTTGAAATGGATGATGGTCTCTATTTCACATTAACACGCACAAGAAAAATGAATTAAGGGTGCTCTCTCGATGGTCAATTGGGCCTCTTAAAGATTTAAATGTATTATTTAAGTGGTTTATAAGTTTACAAAATCTTAGAAGTAACAGTTCAATAATAATGATAGTTTTTATAGTATTTTATGTTTATGGTTCGAACTTTACTTCTACATTCACACCGTCCAGTATTCACCTTTAAAAAATTTACAAAACCCTCAATCTAGCTACACCATGCCTGACAAAAGCATTAGCACGATTGTTTGTTTTCAATGGTGCACCTGTCTCAAGAAGTCAAGATAGATTTACTTTCATACTCCTATTATGAATTAATCTCATTGAAAAAAGTATCACTTTTCACTTGCCCTTTTAGACTTAAGAGACCATTCCTCCCTCACTTCCCACTTTCCTCCACAACTTTCTTCACCAGATAGGCCTAAGTATCCGACCAAATCCTGTAGATCTGCATCAAAAGTAACTATTATCTAATATGAGTTCGATCACAAAAATCAAGATTCCTAGTCTCTCTTGGTGGACATGAACTGGCATCTGCATTGTGCTTGACCCAAAATTACACACCCCTAAAGATTATATTTCACGCGGAGAACAAAAATATTTTATAATTTTGTGCGTTGAGTGTATCTCAATTTTAGAGGTACACAGTTTATTTTCGGTTCTCTGGGTAGATCATTTTCTAGAAATTTGTTGTTGGGTGGGTTTCAGTTAACTGGTAAAGTGTTTGACGTTGTCTTAGTTTGATGATAAATAGCACAATATTAGAAGCGAACACTATAGATTGAAACTCTATAAAAAAAAAAAAATTTTAAAAAAATCACAAGAAACTAACACCATAAGTTGAAACGTTATAAAAAATATTTTAAAATATTAAAAAAAAAAAAAAGAGAAAATATGTTGTTGGATGGTACCAAAAGTTTATTCCCATAATTTATACATAAAATAATTATTACTTAGTCATATCTAAAGTTAAAATCCGAGGCATCTTCTAAATATTACAGTCTTGTATGCCATTTTATTCCTTTTCCACGAGTGCGAACAAGTCTGAACATACATAGGTGAAGCTCTAGAAACTTTAAAAGAAAAAGAAAGAAGTCAAAAAAATTGGGTAATTGATTTTCCATTCCACCCAATGGTGGGCTTGCTCTCGTCTACCAATATGGGCCACAAAAATGACAATTAGTGCTTTTGGACCGTATCTTATAAACTTGAGGTTGGAATGGGAGATGCTCCACTTATTTTTCCTCTCCTAACATTATTAATGGTTTCCCATTAACGCTAGGAAATGTGGCTTGAAAACTTCCACGAATGGAGAAGTGTGATATTGTCCAAATTTTGTCTCTATGTACCAAAAACACGAATCCTTCACCAGCCTCTTTAAAGATTTTTTTAGTTATGAAGCATTCCCAACTAAGCCTCTTTGTCACATGTCCATCTAACCCTTTTTTTTTCCCTATCAAATTTATTTTAAATTTTTTTTTCTTACAGAAAATTGAACGGCTAGATTGGTCACCCCCAATATTTGTATTGTTATGAAGAGAGAGAGAGAGAAATAAATAAAAAATAAAATAAAATAAACAACAACAACAATTTGGATTAAACGAAGATTTTTTTAAAAAAATTTTAAACCTGCAGTGCTAGTTAAATTTGGATTTATAATTTTAACTTACTTGTTTTGACTAGTTACAAGTTAGCCAATGCTGACCCATTTTTGGGTTGGGCCGTCAAATTTTAACAATTAATCAAATGGTTAGTCCGAAAGAAACAAAGTCTATTTCTCTATATATAACTAAATCCTATTGGAGTAAATAAAATATTTTAAAACAATTGACCAGAAGTGTACTTTAAATTCCGCAACGTCGAAGTAGAAGGTGATTCTTTGAAAGTTATACAGGCAGTCAATAACCCAAAGTCCAATAGAACTCAACTGGGTCATATTATAAATGATATTCAGAGAATTGGTGCTAGCATGCAGACTTGTAGTTTTATTCATACACGTAGGGGGAAATTGGTTGGCCCACTTCCTTGCAAAGAGAATAGTTCTAACTGTTGATACTAATATGTGGTTAGAAGAACTATCACAAGACTTGGTTGATGTATTTCAGTTTAATTTATTTTAATAAAGTTGACTTACCTTTTCCTTAAAAAAAAAAAAAAAAATTCCATGATGTTATTAATAAAATGGTCAAACTTAAGCATGATTTATATTATGCTTTCCAATCAAATTTAAATACATAATTATATTAACTTTAATAATTGTTATTAAGCATATAGTCTATATGCTTCTAAAAAAAAGGTCTATATGTTTTTGAAAGAACCGGAGTGGGGTATATACAATAATTCTAATACAAATTTGATTGAAAATAATACTTTGAACAAATTTATAACACTTTGTGGAAGAACATATTCTGAAATTTATAATTCAGGCCAAATTGACATTCTCATTAATTTTAGTTTGAAATTTCTGGCGTGCAAGTAACACATTTCTCTTTTGGTTCTTAAAATGATTAATAGGCTTTACAAAAATTGGTCGTGGACTCCTAAAGCCCAATTGACCGTTTAATTATTCACTCGCCGGCCTTTTTCCTCCGTCTGTTTATTAAGACCAAAAAATAAAAATTTCCCATTATTTTAGACTGGCTCCTATAATTTCGGATCCAGTTGGGTTCGGTCAATAAACACACACTTATGACTCATGAGTCACGAGGCCACTATGAAGCTAACCTAGCAGTTACAACTACAACACCAACAACATTTGGTTTCGTTGTAATAAAAAGTCTAGGGCATCACTTGGGTCCCCACCAAACGCGTAATAGTTCCTGCTAAGACCCAGCTTGCGCCGTGGCCGCGTATCCAATTCCTTTTTCTCTCTCTCTTTCCCACAAAACCATATATATACACTCCAACTCTCTTGGCCTCCAAACACAACAGAAACCCATTTTTCTCTTACATCATATGTCTCAAAGACCTAGTGTTCCTCACTCCTCCACCATCGCCTTCGGCATCCATTCCCATCTCCTGGTCTCCAGTGAGATGAACCCCAGTTCCAACTGGTCCTAATTGCACTCTTTGATTCCCATTCACTCAGTACACAAAACTTTCATTTCATTTCTATCAGGCGTTTCTATTACACATAAAGTTCTCATTTTTACAACGTTTGATAGACGTGATTGGTAGAGAGTCTTAATCCCAATTTTACGTGCAATTATGGGTGTCAAGGGATTTGTCGAGGGTGGCATTGCATCCATTGTCGCAGGATGTTCCACTCACCCACTAGATCTAATCAAAGTTCGCATGCAACTCCAGGGTGAGAAAGTTCACGCGCCTAACCCACAGCCAATCCACAATCTCCGTCCGGCTTTCGCCTTCCACAACCTCCACGTTCCACACGCGCCATCCCTAACACTACCACCGCCTCCACCTCCACGCGCTTCCGCGGGACCCATTTCCGTGGGCATGAAAATCGTCCAAACCGAAGGCCTCGCCGCCTTGTACTCCGGCGTCTCAGCCACCGTGCTCCGCCAAACACTCTACTCCACCACCAGAATGGGCCTCTACGACGTGCTCAAAACCAAGTGGGCCCACAAGGAGACGGGCCACCTCTCGCTGGCCCACAAAATCGGAGCCGGCTTGATAGCCGGCGCAATCGGCGCGGCTGTTGGGAACCCAGCCGACGTGGCGATGGTTCGAATGCAAGCCGACGGTCGGCTCCCAATGGCTCAGCGCCGAAACTACAAGGGCGTGACCGACGCTATTTCCCAAATGGCCAAGCAAGAAGGCGTGGCTAGCTTGTGGCGCGGCTCGGCTCTAACGGTAAACCGAGCCATGATCGTGACGGCTTCGCAGCTAGCCTCGTACGACCAGTTTAAGGAAATGATAATCGAAAACCACGTCATGAACGACGGTCTCGGGACGCACGTGACGGCGAGTTTCGCGGCGGGTTTCGTGGCGTCCGTTGCGTCGAATCCGGTCGACGTGATCAAGACGCGTGTCATGAACATGAAGGTGGAGCCCGGGTCGGTCCCACCGTACAGTGGGGCCCTAGATTGTGCTCTGAAGACTGTGAGAGCTGAGGGACCCATGGCCCTTTATAAAGGGTTTATACCCACAATTTCTAGGCAAGGACCTTTTACTGTGGTTCTGTTTGTGACACTAGAGCAAGTTAGGAAGTTGCTTAAGGAGTTTTGAAAACTTTATGGTTTTGATTATTAAAAAAAAAAAATTGATGTTGACGAAGAATGCAGGGAATTTAGAGGTCTACTACTACAACTACTTTGAATAAATCATATGATTTTTTATATCAATTTTTGTAGTAGAGGATTTTAAGGCTTATCAAATTGGATTGTTGTTTTAATATTTGTTATCTGAGTAATGCTTTGTTTTTTAATTAATAAAATTTTTGTTACTTTTTGCAATTCTATTCTTTTGAATCTGGACTGCCTCAATTGTTAACTAGGAAAAATTATCTTATGCATTTGCCCTATGAATCTGCCTCGACTGTCTTATTTATTTTTCTTTTAATACTGACTTTTTTGTCATGTATAAATCATTAATTTTAAGAGCATTTAAAGCAGAATTAAAGATATTAAAATATAAAGAGTCAATATTAGTTTAGCCTTTTTTGAGAAAATTTTTTTAGCTCCACCACTAGTGCCAATTCACACTAACCACAATTATTTCTAAAGAATAATTGTCCTTTTTTTTATAGTTTAAATTCACTAGGTATCTATTCAAATTAAATTATTTTTTATTTTAAACACACATTGTTTAATTAAATTAGTAGAAATATTATTTCTAATGAAATATATATTCTCTTATTTACAGAAGGGGGAAAAAAACATAATTTTCATTCAAAACTTGAATTTATTTTTTTAAACAAAGTAAGCTTGCAAAGAAAATTACTAGTAACCAACTCCACAAGTTTTGAAATGGTTACTCATTGTTGAAACCTAGTTGTCATACATTTGCTAGTGCGTGGCTATTGGTTACCGTTGAGATGGTTCACTTAGTAAAATCATTTACCTTATTTTATGGTTAACATATCCCATAAAATAAGGATCATATTAATGAATGCTTTTAATTTTTTTTTGTTAATAACCATAATAGGAAAGTGTTGTGTGTTGACACAACTTTCATGAAAAATATATTAAAAAAAAAGTTTCCTATAACATTTATTATTTTATCATTTTTTCAATATTTTTAAAAACATTTTATTTGGAGAGATTTTAGGGAGTCTTTGTGCCTTTTTATGTAGTTTTAGGGTGTGTTTGTTTGGAGAGAATTAGGGAGAAAGAGAAAATTTAGGAGAGAAAAGTGGAGAAATAACATTTTAAGTGGTTGTTTGGTTGGGAGAAGGAGGGAAAATAAGTGGTAGGGCTCGGGTGTTTTCTACCTAAGCTCATCAAAAAATTTTCTCCCTAAAATGGAGGAAAAACTAGGAGAAGAAAAGCTCAATTTGAGCTGACCAAAATACCCATTTACACAGTGCACAAGGGCGTTGTGTTCACTTGTTCTTGGCTTTCATACAAGAAGCAAATAGAAAACAAGTTTTAGATTCACAATCACTGCCTCAGTTGTATACGTAATTAGTTTCACAGTTAAAAACCATTTGATTCTAGTATAATTTCTTTGTGGGAAAGAAAGAGCGATAGATCAAGTCATACATTCAATCTTCATAATTCCTTGTTAGCTTAATTGAGATTCAGAACACCGCCCCCACCAAAAAACCCCCTTCAAAATGGAGGCTTAGGATTTTCTTCATTAGGCTTAAAAGCTCCTTAGGCCAAGCAACTCCAATAGATGATGTATTTGACAATGGATGCGATTTATATAAAACCCTGCTTTGTCTTTGAACCAGCAAAAATCAGTAATCAAGATTACAAACACTTAAGCTTACATCAAGGAGATGGAAGATCTGTACATCATGAGGCTATGGATGAGTATGGGCATGAGCTTGATACAGGCATATCAAACTCAACCACGTGCCAATTCTATCCAACAAGTTCCATCATCTTTTGAAGCTTTATAAACCACATTGTGGACAATATAAGCAACATCATATGCACAAAACAATCACATCAAGTGATCATATAAGACCTGGTATCATCTAAGATCACATAAGACTTGGTATCATCTAGAATTTGTCCTTGGATGAAGAAAAGAATGGCGCTCTAAGCCTTGGCCTTCTGGTCTTCCCCTATCCGGCTTATGGGGATGTTGTCCTTCTAATCTATTTCCTCTATCAGCCTTTCAGGGTGATTGGCTATCTGATTTTCTATGCCTTTCTTGGTTTTTAGGTGATTGTCCTTCAGCTCCCACTCCTTTGTATAAGTTCAGGGGTAATGCACAATAGTCTAATTCTCCACCTATATCTGGGCTTTGAACATATTGAACTTCAGAGGCTTTGGCCTTGTCCAGATTTGGTTGACGAGAATGACGAGGTTCCAATCCTCTACCAGACCCTTGGCTTTTATCCATATGTTGTTTCATTTGTTATCTGGCTACGCCGTTCCTTTAGAAAGTTCAGTCGGGTTGTCAACTTTGACAGCGCAGAAGTTGTTGAATTTGCTCCCTGTTTATACACAGGTAAAAAGGTGTTATCATCACTTTATCGCTAATTTGGAAATTCAAAAGAATAAACAATTAACCTCTCACACACCACAACTAAAAATTGGAATTGGAATTGCTTGGAGGCATAGACCTGGCTAGCATTGGCTCTGGAGTGGAAAAATTGGCAAACACCCCAACAGACCTGTAGTTGATGCTTGCTGGATCCAGATGCAGCTGGTGTTGAGGCAGATTTTGATCTGATAAAGATGTTGATTCCAGTAGCCTCTCACTCTCACTTTCTGCTCCATCCAAATAAGAATCCTAATGCATCCAAATCCTGAGGTAAGTTTAGTGGAAATTTCCAGACAAAACATTCTAAATTAGCACAATTGGTTCCTCAATAGATTGGCTGAGTTTGACTATTAAGCTCCTCAAGGCTTCTTTATTTGACAAGTACAAGTTCCTCAAGGCTTATACACCAACCGATGAAGCCTAAGTTTGAGCTTTGAGTTAATTTTCTAACAAGCAAGCCTAAGTAATGCCAGGCTCAATTTGATCAGGATTTGCTAACAGCTGAAGTGAACACAATGCTTTGTAGGGGAAACTACTAAAACAAGTCCTTAAGAAACCTACTACATAGACACAATACAGACAAGAAGGATGTCATTATTGCTATTATTACTAGTAAATTAAGAGTTTAAGAAATAGGTGTTTGATTGGGCTAAAGATCAAGCTTGTGAACAAGCTTAGCCAAAACTTAAATTAACAGAACCTTTAGATGGTAATTTAAGCTCAAAAGGTGGGAAAATAAGAGCCAAGTGTTCAAAATTAAACTCAAGCTTGATCCAAGTTCAACATAGGCCTACTTGAAGAAAGTAATAGGCAACTCAGCTTTTGCACGCCTAGTTTCTGTATTAATTTGAGAGCCAATCTAGATGTCTTCAAGAGAGAACTTAGACATGACAACTAGTAATTGACTCTCTTAAGTACGTTGCAAAGCAAACACAAATGGAAAACAGGGCCGGCCCTAGGTCAGGCCATGGCCTAAGGCCCTAACATAGAAAGGTTTCCAAATCAAAATGGGGCCAGTAAGTTTTTTTTTTTTTTTAATTAAAAAAGAGTGTAACTTGCACATTTTTTTTTTTTATCACGTAGGTTTTATAAATTGATATGTCCAATCATAATAAGTAATTCAATATTAATTTATTCTTTTCTTGAAATGTCATATCAATTTGTAAGTTTTTTATAGTAAAATTTGTAGTACTTTAGTATTTTCTTCACACACACAAAAAAAAAAAATTAATAGAAATCCAACACAATCACTAATTAAAATGATAAAAACTATTTTATGACAAAACACTTACAAACTGATCAAACAATACAATAAATGAATGTTTTGAATAACTTTTATTTATTGATGACTCGTTAGTTTGTAAAATCTACATAATAAATATTACTAGCTCACTTTGGATGATAGTCTTATTAATTAGTAAAAATTAATAATAGATTTGAAAAAAAAATTATAATATAAAAAATAAAATAAGTACTATCATTTAAGTGATATTTAAATATAAAAACGCCCCTTTAAAATTTTATGATGTTACATATTTGTCCATAAATTTTATGCATCTTTCACATTTATATGGGCATAAAAGTAATAATATATATATATATATATATATATATATATATATTTTTTTTTTTTTTTCTTTTCATTTCTTTTCTTATTGCAAACCAAACAAAGGAAAGAAAAATTCATTTTTCTCTTTTCTTTTCCACTTCTCTCCTTATTTCCAAATATACACAAGAGATTTAATTTCTTTTCTTTTCTTTCTCATTTCATTTCTATTATTCATTTCTTTTCTCTTCTCTTTCCTCATTTGTAACCAAATAAAGCCTAATAGTGTGTTTGGTAGGAGGTGAAATAGGAAGGATAGAAAAGAAATGAGATAAAATTGGAGAGAAAATGAGTAATGGGTGTGTTTGGTTGGGAGATGAGAGAGATAGAGAAAATAGTGGGACCCAACAATTTTCTCTTTGGCTCACCAAAATTCAATCTCCCTAATTCGGGGAGAAAACTAGATTGAAAATGGCTCACCATGTTTTGGATGAAATTGCCCCTTCTAACATTCCAATTTTTTGAACTTTTATGTCCTTTTTTTCTTTGCTTCTTTTGTCTTTTTCTATGTTCATTATGTTTCTTTTTTGTTTTGCGTTGATCAAATCATTTCTTCAGTGTTTTATTTTTATTTTTATTTATTTTTATTTTATTTTAATGTGCTTATCCAGTTATCCTTTCTTTGATCAATAGTTATGGTTTTTTTTTTTTTAAATAAAAATTTATGGTTAAAATGCAAAACTCACCCTCTAAGTTCCATCTTTTGTCATTTCAGTTCTCTAAATTTGACTTTTGTCATTTCAGTCTTCTAAATTTCAATTATACTCAATTCAGTCCTTCGTTTACTATTCGTTAAATTGCACCGTAACTTATACATAACAACACTGTTTTATAGTTTAATTAATATTCAATTTTTTTAATTTATGAATTTCAGAAAAAATGTTAATTAAAAAAAAAAAAAAAAACTAACTAAACCCAAAGTCTGAAACCCATGAAGAACAAGGGGGGAAAGAGAGAAAAAGAGAGATCGAGAGGGAGAAAGGGAGATCTATATCATAAAACTAAAAAGCCTTGAAAATTACAAAAGATAAGAATTGACTTTTTGGTTGTTGATTTGAATCCAAAGAAAAAGATAAAAAAACGCACATACTGTCCAAGTCCTCTTCCCCATCAATCGGAAAATTCAACCACATCTCTGGATGCATACCGATATTCCTTGTCCTAAACCTCATCGGTGATCCCAACGCCACCAAAACCACACTCTTCCAAATCTGAATCTAATTCCATTTCCGATCTGAACAAGGTGGTGTTCATCATCTTCGAAATCTAGGCGCTATCACCAGAATTGGCGCTATTTCAACTTTGTACTTCAAGGGTTTCAGACTTTTGGGGTTTTTTTTTTTTTTTTTTTAATTAACGTTTTTTCTAAAATTTAGAAATTTAAAATATATATATATATATATATATTAATTTACCTGTAAAATGGTGTTTTTTTGTGTGTAATTTAATAGATAGTAAATGGAGGACTGAATTGAGCATAATTGAAACTTAGAAAATTGAAATGACAAAAGGTGAAACTTAGAGAGTGAGTTTTGCATTTTGACCATAAATTTTTATTTAAAAAAAAAAAACCATAACTGTTGATCAAAGAAAGGATAACTAGATAAGCACATAAGAAAAAAAAACCGAAGAAATGATCTGATCAACGCAAAACAAAAACAAACATAATGAACGTAGAAAAAAGA
This sequence comes from Quercus wislizeni, assembly GCA_023055345.1. Classification (NCBI taxonomy): domain Eukaryota; kingdom Viridiplantae; phylum Streptophyta; class Magnoliopsida; order Fagales; family Fagaceae; genus Quercus; species Quercus wislizeni. The sequence continues at coordinate 273,915 of JALGQJ010000015.1, forward strand.
CAAAAGAAGCAAAGAAGAAAAGGACATAAAAGTTCAAAAAATTGGAACGTTAGAAGGGGTAATTTCATCCCAAAACATGGTGAGCCATTTTCAATTTAGTTTTCTCCCCAAAGTAGGGAGATTGAATTTTGGTGAGCCATAGAGAAAATTGTATGGTCCCACCATTTTCTCTATCTCTCCTCTCCCAACCAAACACACCCATTACTTGTTTTCTCTCCAATTTTATCTTATTTCTTTTCTATCCTTCCTATTTTACCTTCTACCAAACACACTCTTAGGCTTTATTTGGTTACAAATGAGGAAAGAGAAGAGAAAAGAAAAGAATAATAGAAAGGAAATGAGAAAGAAAAGAAAAGAAATTAAATCTCTTATGTATATTTGGAAATAAGGAGAGAAGGGGAAAAGAAAAGAGAAAAATGAAATTTTCTTTCCTTTGTTTGGTTTGCAATAAGAAAATAAATGAAAAGAAAATATATGTTTTTTTTTTTTTTTAATTTTATAACTTTTATGCCCATATAAATGTGAAAGATGCATAAAATTTATGGACAAATATGTAATATCATATCATATTATATTATTTATGTGAACCCCAATTTTTTAAAAACTATTGTCTCCCTTCAAATTGCAAATATGTGGCCCAAGGAAATAAATAGGTTCTGCCCTTTTGTTTTCTTCCATGGTAACCAAATGGAGGAAAAGACTACCTTTCTTGTCATTTATTTTCTCTTTCTTTCTCCTCCAGCGTTTCCAAATACATTGCTAGTGCCTGAAAATAGTTTCTTTAATTTTTTTGTTTAAAAAATTTTTGCTAAAAAATACATGTACCTTAAAAATATTTTAAAAAGTAAAAAAAATACAAAAAAAAAAAAGAAATTTAAAAAAATTTGTACATAAAATTAAAAACTAAAAACTAAAAACTAAAAGTTAAGGGCCTGTTTGGTACATGTATTTAAATAACAATTTTTGGTATATGAAAGTAGTTATACTTAGGGGGAGAGTTAGTATAGGACATTTTTGTTAGGGGGAGTGTTGATATCTTGAGGGATGTAGTGAGGATTTTATGTATCTTTTCTTTTCTTTCTTTTATAGATACATTGTTCTTGTACCTTAGGTCTTGTGACCATTATTGACATACATTATACTTATTTTCTTTATATGTTAATATATGTTTCTTTTACCTACCCTTGCATGTGTTGTTTCTTTTCGTTCTTTATACACATGCTTCTTATTATTTGTATGCAATCTATAATTTTTATTTCACACAAAGATGTCTTGATGAGTTTTGTTTAAAGTGTTCCAAAAATACATGTTGTCAAAGTCTTCTTGCCATAAACTGCCTTCTTGCAAAAAATTTCAAAAGTTTGTGTTAGGATAGATTTTATTGTATTCAACAAGTGAATATGAGTTGAGTGATTTATGACTTCTCTCATATGTTCATTTGTTTGTTATGGTTTTGTCACGAATTGCCAAAGGAGGAGATTGTTAGGACATATTTGATTCACTTGATAGGAACATAAGTCACTATTTTATGTAATTGGTTAATCCTTTGACAAAACGCACTTTACTTGTAATTGGGTAGATCTAGATGTTTTTAATACTTCAAGAAACTGAGTTTCAAGATCAAGTGTTAAAGTCATCAAATTTGTCCAAGAAACAAGCTAAGAAGTGCAAGTTCATTAAAACTCGATAGCTAACATGTGTCAAGGTTTAAGAAGCTGTTTAGCCCGTGTGCTCGACAGCTGCTCGACACCTCCTATTTGTCGAGGTTTAAGAAAGAAACAGAAATTTTTATTTGTTTTCTGGGAATCCGTGAATGTGTCTTTGGGACTTCTTTTCTTCTAACCCTAGACATATAAAAAGATTATTTTAAGGGTTGTAAAAGAGTTCACAAGTTGCACAAACTTTGAGAAAAGTCCGTTCAAGCAAATTGTGATCGTAGACAAAGTTTTGCCTTAGTTCATCTCTTCTGAAAGAAACTGCTGCGTCTTTGCGTCTTAGCGTTTTGTAACCAAGTGCTTTTTGATCTTCATTGTTGATGAAGTGAAGAACTTTGCAGCCAACATCTTCTTCAAGTTGGTGTGTTAGTCACATACTGGGAGTCGTGCATCATTGGTTAGTCATGTACTGGGATCCGTGTAAAAGGGTGGCGTTCATATATTGAAGAGTTCAGAGGTTCTAAAGCGATAAAAGGTTTCTGCTGTAAGTTCATCTACGGGGATTGTAGAGTCTAGGGACAAAGGTTTTGTACTAGATCTAAAACTTCTCTTTACTATAGTGGATTGCTTTTCGGGAAGGTTTCCCCCCAGGTTTTTTACTGTGAAACTAGTTTGTTTCATTGGTTTTCTTGGGTCATCATATCTTATCTTATTTATTTTTCCGCTGCATGATTTTGACATGATGTTGATGTTAGTTTGTTTTAATAAGGTTTATTCATAATAAATCTAATTAGCAATTTGGGTTTAAAACTTGTTAATTCTATCAACCGGGTTCTAAATTTCCTAACAGTCAAGCAGCTGTCGAGACCTCGATAGATAGCTATCTATCAGGAATTTGTCTAGCTTTTATAAACAGCCATTGTTCACTTGTTTCTTGGTCCAATTTTCTTGGCTTTAATACTTGACTTGAATAACATGTTTCTTGAAATATTAAACACGTTCTAGATCTATCCAAATACAAGTAAAGTGCGTTTTGTTAAAGGATTAATCAATTCTATATTGACATATGTTCCTAACATGATTCACATATGTCCTAACATTTTTCCTTTAAATGGTATATGGGATCCCAGGGTGGCTAGTGCGTCAACGAACCTGTTTTCACTCTTTTGGGCGTACTCCACACTGAAGGTTTAGAATTTCTGCTCCACCTTCTGTGCCCAAGTTCTATAGGCTGCCAAACTCTACTCTCTTAGTGCGAAGTCACCCTTTACTTGGGAGACTACAAGGTTAGAGTCTTCCTATGTTTTACTCCTATGCTGAGCACTATGGCCAGTCCAGTCAAGTATGCCTTGTACTTAGCAGCATTATTTGAATAGGGAAACTTGAGCTTGAAGGATAATGGCATGATATCCCCATCCTCGTAAGTTAGCACAATTCCCAGGCCATTTGAAGTTGTCGTTGCTGACCTGTCAAATCTCACGGTCCATTTTTTTCCGAGAGTTCTACTACTGCCACCTCTTTGGGGATCTCCTTGCTTAGTGAGCACTCTTCTTCCCCTGGAACTGGGCTAACAGATCTGCTATGGCTTGGCTTTTGACAGCCTTAGGGGTCTTCAGATCGATGTCATATTGAGAGAGCAAGACCAGCCACTATGCTATTCTTCTTGTTACGAGAGGATGGTGAAGAAGTGCTTTAATGGGATGAGACTTGGTCACTTGGAGGATTTGGTGGGCTGGGAAGCACCGTTTTAGCCTTTGAGATGCGTAGATAACCACCAGACACGCTCTTTCTATCCTGGGGTACCTGGTCTCTATATCTTTTAGTTTCCTACTTACATAATAAATGGGTTGCTCATTCCCATCATCATCTTCCTGTGCTAGCAGAGCTCTTATAATTTGGGAATTTGATAAACTTGTGATTTATATCTTCTAAGACTAAATCACATAAATCACATATTATGTATCTTATGGACTATATGATAATGTCCATATATTCATGTTACCATTATTTTAGATAATAATAAAACAACTTTATTAATCACAACATAATGTCATACATAGCATCATACAATAGGATTTAAAGGGCACTAATCCTAACAAGAGAGTGGGAGCTCAGGTAAAATCCTCTACTATCCTTCCTTCCAGCAAATGAGGATCGATAAGGAGTGGCTTTTACCATCGAACACACCGCTCGTGGGATTTGGTAGTACCAAAGGCTTCCCTGTCAGGACCATTATGTTACCAGTGACCATTGGCACATATCCTCATCAGCTTACCAAGGAGATCAGCTTCCTGGTTGTCGACTGTTCCTCTGCTTACCACCTGCTAGTAAAATTCCCGATAAAGTATGGGGTAGGAGAGGCATGTAGGGACCAAATGGCAGCTCACGAGTGCTACGTAGCCATGTTAGAGATGGATGATCATTTGCAGGCCTTAAACATTGTGTTGGGTTAAGATAGATTAACCCCGATTAATTAATTCAATTACCTAATTTGATTAATCAAGTCAAATTACATGTGAATCGTGGAGGCACCAACAAATTATCAAATAACTAAAACGCAGTGGAAAATAAATTAACACGATGATTTGTTGATAAATGGGTAAAACCTCTCGCAAGACAAAAAACCCCATCAAGTGAATTTAAGGTCACCACTCCTAAGAATTCATTAATTAATAATCAAGCGGTTACAAGTTGAACCCGGCCTATCCCAAAATAAACCTACAGTTGAGTCTTTGCTCCAATACCCATTTGGACTTAATCTTGTAGCAGCCTTCTTTCCTTTGTTACACAATCTCCAATCTGTGACTAACTCCTTTGCACGGATCTCAGTACATGACTAATTCCAGCAACTTGAATGATTGTTGTTGGCTACAAAGTTCTTCACTTCATCAACAATGAAGATTAGGAAACACTTGGTTAGAAAACCCTAAGGCTTACAAACGTAGTAGCTTCACACAGAGTATATGAGTTCTAGGTCTCTGTATTCGTGTCTAACGGCTTTTAAAATATACCTTATATATGACTAGAGTTGTGAGAAAAGGAAACCCTAATGAAATAAGTCAGCATTGGTTAGATTTTAGATCTGGAATTTTTGAAATCGTAATTCTCGATAGATCAAGCTTGTGTCGAGCTTCTTCATTTAACCTTGATAGCAGTATCTGTCAAGCTTCTGTTGAGACTTAATGAATCACTTTTCTTTATTTATTTCTTGGATCAATCTTTATGACTTTAAAGATACCACTTGATATGTTTGATCAACACACTTCTTGCTATATTAAACCCACCTTAGATCTAGCCAATTACAAGTAAAGTGCATTTTGTCAAAGAATTAGTCAATTACATAGAAAATATGACCCTGACAGTCTTTCCTTTTGGCAATTCGTGACAAAATCACAGGCATAATTATGAGAGAAGTATAAAATAACAATCTCCATAACTATTACACAAAAAGTACGTAAGTCTAACTACTACTATCAACTCTTGAAAAACTTTGTAAGAAGAGAGATTATGGCATGAAAGACTTGCAACCTATCTTAGCTGAAACACTTAAAACAAGATCTGTCAAGGCATCAAGTGTGAAATGTAGACAGATTATATAAAAGAAGAAACATGTGCATAAAGAGAGAAAAGCAACAACACATGTGAGATAAAGGTGAAAAACTTACATCATCATCATATATATAGAAAGAAGAAGTATAATGTATGTAAAAGGTCACAAGACCAAGGTACATGTAATGAGAACTACAACAAAAAACTCACTACATCTCTCAAAAACACAGTCCCCCTTTCACTAGGTTAGCTCTCCCCTAACAACATGACTACTCTCTCATAACCAAAACTATTCCCCCTTTTTGTCATGGGTGACAAAGGATGAGTCACTGAGAATCAGTCATCTTATCATCATGAGCAAAGATGGAAGCATCATCACTCTCATCATCTCCACCATCAGAAGACTCCTCAGAAGGATCGGGAGAGGGAGAAGGAACAAAACCACTAAGGCGAGACTGATGGTGAGTGATGCATCTAATCCTGGTGTTCATCTGACACATCTCATTAGAGAGAAGGACAAGATGATCAGTTACAGGGAAAGGGGAAAGCGAAGGTGATCCCTCAGGAAAGGAAGGATTCCAGGTCGGATCAGACACAGAACAATCGACCTCGGAGAGACTTTGCAGGGCAGTCTGGATCTACCAACACGTAGGCAGTCAATGTTGTATTTCAAGAGCCAGTGCAAAAAGTCTTAGAGAATGTTAGGAATGAACCATTCTTCAAATGGCCGAATAAGATGGCAGGAGATCCAATGGATCGCAACCAAAACCTGTACTACCATTATCATCAGGATCATGGACATACTACTGAAGATTGTAGGAATTTGTGGGATCATTTGGAATAATTGGTCCGAGAAGGGAAGTTAAAGCATTTCTTACATCACTCAAGTGGCCGAGAAGGCTAATCGAGCTCGGCGTTTCAGGGAAACGCTGCGCCAAAACCTCCTCTCAGCACAATAAACGTCATATTTGCTGCTCCTGGGAGGACTGGATCTTGTCCCTCTAGGATAATGTCAGTATCTTGTTACTCAAATGAGGACTCTAATTCAATGCCGAAAAGAATCAAGACGAATGTCCCACTAGTGTTAAGCTTTTCGGATGCGAACAAATAAGGGACCATACAGCCACACGATGCTGCTCTGATGGTTACACTTAGAATTGGTGGGTACGATGTAAAAAGGGTTATGGTTGACCAAGGCAGTGCAACTGAGATTATGTATCCTGATCTCTATAAGGGGCTAGGTTTAAAACCTGAAGATTTAACGGTTTACAGCTCTCCTTTGGTAAGTTTCGAGGGTAAAATGGTTGTTCCTAAGGGGCAGATAAGATTACCCGTGCAAGCTAGTACAGATGCAGTTAAAGTGGATTTTATTGTGGTAGATGCATTTTCTCCTTATACAGCCGTCATGGGCAGACCTTGGTTACACTCCTTAGAAGCTGTTTCATCCACCCTTCATTAGAAGGTAAAATATCCTTCTGGGGGACAAGTGTTGGAAATAGTAGGAAGCCAGTCTGTGACTAGGCAATGCTTAATAGCAGCTATTCAACACAAGCTAGAGATTGACACCTCGGCCACTACTGAAAATGATTTATAGCAGCTAGAAACTCCGGTATCTCTGCTCAGTGGGCCAGCCGACGAGGTAAAATGCGAAGACCTAGAAAGGGTGGTTATTGGAGATAATCCGGAGAGGTTCTTTCAGATTGGAACTCAGATTCCCCTACTGGAGAAGGAACAGTTGGTTGATCTTTTGAGAAGAAATGTGGATGTGTTTGCATGGGATGCCTATGAAGCCCCAGGGCTAGATCCGAAGTTTATTTGTCATCACTTGAATGTGAATCCGTCCATTACTCCAAAAAGGCAACCACCTCGACGCCCGTCCAAGGAACATGTAGAGGCTGTCAAGAGTGAAGTGACCAAACTTAAGCAGGCAGGGGCTATTAATGAGGTGTTTTACCCTCAATGGTTGGCTAACACCGTAGTGGTAAAAAAGAAAACAGGAAAATGGCGTGTGTGTGTGGACTTTACAGATTTTAACAAGGCTTATCCTAAAGATCCTTTCCCTATGCCTCGGATAGACCAATTGGTAGATGCGACGGTAGGCCATCCTCGGATGAGCTTTCTAGATGCCTTTCAAGGATATCACCAAATACTCCTGGCATTAGATGATCAGGAAAAGACAACTTTTGTTACTCCTGTGGGAAACTATCACTACAAAGTGATGCCTTTTGGCCTGAAAAATGCAGGGTCAACCTATCAACGGATGATGACTAAAATGTTTGAACCACAGTTAGGTAAAAACGTTGAGGTCTATATTGATGACATGGTTGTGAAGAGCAAGTTGGTGTCCGAACACGTAACGGATCTCACAAGCATTTTCGAAATCCTGAGGGAGCACAAGTTGCGTTTAAACGCGTCTAAATGTTCTTTTGGAGTGGGTTCAAGAAAGTTTTTGGGGTACATGGTGACCCACAGTGGAATTGAGGTAAACCCAAACCAAATTAAAGCCATTAATAACTTGCAACCACCTCGGAATCCCAAAGATGTACAAAAACTTACTGGAATGATGGCTGCTTTGAATCGGTTTATATCCAGATCGGCAGAGAGGTGCAGGCCTTTCTTCCTTCTGCTGCACAAATGGAAAGAATTTGAGTGGTCCGAGAAGTGTGTCGTGGCATTCCAAGAACTTAAACAATATTTATCTCATCCGCCCATTATGTCTAGCCCTGTGGTGGATGAAGTTCTTTTTGCTTATATTGCAGTTGCCCTATATGCCATAAGCCTTGTGCTCATACGAGTGGACAGTGGTATACAACGACCAGTCTATTATATGAGCAAGTCACTTAATGAAGCTGAGGTGCGCTATTTGCCATTGGAAAAGGCGATATTGGCAGTGGTCCATGCTACAAGAAAGCTTCCCCATTACTTCCAAGCACATACTGTGGTCGTGCTCACTCAGCTTCCACTCAAGTCAGTACTCAGAAGTGCAGATTATACTGGAAGGATTGCCAAGTGGGGCACGATCCTAGAGGCTTTTAATATAAAGTACATGCCTCGTACTTCTATAAAGGGACAAGTGCTCGCCGATCTTGTGGCCGAATTTGCTGAATGTCCTAAAGAGATGGAAAGGGAAAATCAGAAACTGGGAGAAAGATCAATCGGTGTGGTATATGTCCAATGCCCAATGCCTTGGGAATTGTATGTCGACGGGGCAGCGAACCAGCGAGGATCAGAGGTGGGGCTAGTTCTAGTGTCACCAGAAAAGATTACTATTGAAAAGTCCTTGAGGTTGAGTTTCTCGGCTATGAATAACGAAGCAGAGTATGAGGCTCTGCTGATGGGAATGATGATGGTCCAGAAAATGGGGGATTTGAAAAACAGGAAGAAAGAAAGTTTAAGAAATACAACACTAGAAGGAAAAACTCCATATACTTGATTATACTATTCTGGCTAGGCCGAGGACGATTTTTATACCTTATTCGTATAAATACTCTTTCAAACCATCCACGATCGTTACGTCTTTTCTAAATTCAAGCTAGTTCTTTCTCCCACGCTCTACAAATTTATTGTTTGGGCTTGTTGGGCCTGAGTCCAATCCTATTTTGGAGTCCAAGCCAAAACTAGTCCTTACAATTACCAATCTCTAATTTACAAAGAAAAGAACATACAATTTTCATTCAAAAAATGTGACAACTTGTATCTCTTGATGAGACTAAACCACTAAAGGATCTAAGCAAGGGTAAACCCTACAGGCCTAGGAATGATGCTCACAATGATAGCTAATGGATATTTGAGTGCACATTAACAACAAAATCTATTCTCCGTGAAACCCACCCAACCTAAAACAACAAACCTTTTGATATAACTTAAGATCCTGTTAACGAATGTGCTTAGGACAATTGTTAATACACTAAAATAGAATATTATAAATACACTAAAATAGAATATTATACCAAGACATCACTGTGGCTTTAATATCAAGACACTATCAACATATGATGATAATCTTAGATAACATGGTGGTTGTCCTCTTCCCTATTTCTACCAATTAAAAAGAAAGAAAAAATTTCCTAATTAAAGAATATTCTTCTCTTCAATCTTCATGTTTCTCCCATATCACTCTTTCCTCTCCCCTTCCGCCCAACCCCTCTCTTGTTTAATTATTAGGTACTCCATGAGCAAAACTCTCCCCCTTACGTAAAAGTCAATCTAATGTGGGTCCTTGTGGGGCTCACTATTCATATGGAAGGGCGTAAAGCACTGTTTCAAGGATACCTTGCAGTGACCTTGTATTTAACTTGCTTTTAGTGGTGTGTCAAATACACAACAACAACAACAAAAAAGCCTTTGTCCTGAAATTTGGGGTCGGCTATGCATCCTCGATAGATTAGATTAGGTCGGCCACACTCCACCTCCAATGAAAGTGTCAGGCCTGTTGTACATGGCATCAATTGACTATACAAGATACAACAAAAACTATAGAAATATATGTTTATGAAATTCACATAGGAAAAGAATTGCTTTGTGCATAAGATAGATGTATCACTTACTCATCTTCTATGCCTTAATTAATGGATTCCATGGAAAGTTTTTTTTTTTTTTTTTTAATATTTTTTCCCCTTATTAGTTATGTTTATTTATTTGTATCAATGGTTATCACTTAATCATTTTGTCAACAATAATTGATAATGTCAATTTCTAATTGTGCATAATTCTTTCCCAAATGATTTTAGACAACTAAATCTTAAACAAAAGTTATTCGACTTGGAAGATTTTTTTTAAGTATCCAACTTAGAAGATTAATCAAGTTTGGATTGATGATTAGAGGAGTGAAAGCCGCCAGAATTTTTTTTGAATTTTGAAAGCAATGAAAATAGGCCTATTTATAGAAAATGCTAGATTACATTCATTTTTGTATATTTTCTTTTGTTATGCCTTCTCATCCTTTAGACAAAAATTGTATCCGTCAACATTGTTATTCATCCAATTGAATATAGCCAATACCAGTGAAAAGTATTTTCACTTCAAATGTTGCTTATAAGCTTCTTCTTTTTTTAGACTGATTGTGAGCTTATGATGGGAATAATTGGTTATGGGGAACTAGTATTTTTCATGAGTATTTTTAGAGTGTGACTGGTAAGACAAGTTATTGAAGAGAGTATGGTATAGACATTTCATTGCTTGTGACTGTCATTTAAGTTTGTATTTACTTGGAAAAGAAACGAGGATTAAATCTTCGAAAATTTGTGTCTTAGTTTTTTTGTTTATTTTTGTTGTGTCTTAGCTCACATCTTGTATTTGTTTCGACAATTTGGTTAATACCTAAAATTATTCCAAGCATGCTGGAGTATAATAGAAAAGCTTCTAAGGGTCTGGAGATTCTAATGCACTATCCCTCCACAATATTCATCTTGTTCTGTTTGAGTGAAGAACATATAATTCAATGAGAGAGTCACTTCTCAAATACAATTCATATACTTAGGAACATCAAGTTGCCCAATTTTTGTTCCCCTGTTTTATTTTGATTAATAGTATTGAAGTTTATAAATAGATAAAAAGTTGCCTAACATTACCAAGTCTACAGTCTACTAAATGAAAATTTTTATTAACATAATGAACAAAATTTACAATGAAATCCAAACACTAAAAACAAAGATCAGCCCCATCTGCAAACACAAAAATCATTTGGTAACTAGTAGCTAACACAACCTAAGTCCTAACAAGCAAGCTAATGCAAGTGCATCCGAGCTTCTGAAGTGCATTTACAACTCCAAATTAAAACAACTATTCCAAAACCATACGGGCATTTCACATATGAACCAATTCTTCAAAGCCAATTAAAATGCTAAAATAAAAGACCCACGATCACAATCTGGAGGTAAAAACAAGGACTCCTAGTCAGGATAACAACCTCCCAACATTACAAATTCAAAATAACTTAAAACACAATATTAGATAAGCATCCCAGTAGGAAAGTCTCGTCTTGTGGTTATGGTAATAGGTGAAAAAGGCAAAGTTCCACTACCTAGACTTCTCTAAATTTCATCCTGAGAGGAAAGAGAGAGGAAATAGGGACCTATTTGGTAAGAAATTTCTAGTATCATTATTTAAGAATCCATTTGGTTGGAGGAATGGAAAAGTGGGAGGATGGAAAATTAGTAGGGGATGGAAAAGGGAATGATAGAAAAGATTTGGTTTTTCCTCATGTGTGTTTGGTTAGAGAGGTGGAAAAGTGAGAGAATGAAAAACTTTTTTATTTGGTTGGAGAGAAAAAAGGGAGGATGGAAAATGTAATTTATATAAATTAACTATTATGTCATTGTTATATAATATATAAGAAATAGATATATTTACACTCATTAAATAATATAAAAATTAACACAAATACATATATATTTATATTACTTTTCTTTATTATTATATATAATTTTAAATTTATGGGCAACAAAAATTGATTATATAGTCCTTATCCACATGACCATACCATACGTAGACGGGAAAGAAAAAAAAAAAAAAAGTGAGGGGTATTTGTGTAAAGTACATCATTAAACACTTTTTCCTCTCCATTTTCCTCTCAAATTGAGAGGATAAAAAAAGGTGGGCCTAGAGGAAAAAAAATTTCTCCCTATTTTTTATCTCTCTTGTTTTTTCTCCTGAATCAAATAGTGAAAAATGTCATTTTTCATCTTATTTTTCTCTCCCTATTTTCTATCCTCCCTACTTTCACCCCAACCAAACATACTATGAGTGTGTTTGAATTGAACTTATTGTTGCTGAAAATTGAAAACTGAAAACACTGTAACAAAATAATTTTTAAATGTGTAAATAGTATTGTGGGACCCATTTTTAATATTTTTTAATACGTAAACAGTGCATGAACAGTACTAAACAGTGCGTAAACAGTGAACCCATGTGAGGTTACTGTTCACGAGCAGAAAAAAAAAAAAAAAAGTGGACGTGAGAAAACGCGCAAGCCAAACGGTCACTATAAGTGTTTTGAAAATACATTTAAATTAAAAAATGTAATAAAAATACGTTTTGTGGTGTCTAAAAACTGTTATTTAAACAATAGTGCACTCCTAAATTTTTTTGCAAGTATGGTTGGTGGAAAGCTGCTGACTCATTTAGTATAACCGGGTGTCACTTGTCTATTGGTTGGAAGGCTTTGGAATTTGGAATGACCATGTCAGCTGTCCTCCAGTAAGTTTTAATAATTTCTCGTCCGGTTAGCATAAGAGAAGGTGAAATAAATATATATATATATATATATATATATATTTTTTTTTTTTAAATGCAAGATGGACTGATGGGGCGATACGAGTCAGTGAAAGAAAAAAAAAAAACAAAAACAAATTTGAATCATTAAAAAGTAATGCAGGTGCTTTTGTTTCACTTTACACGGGTACACCATTTCATTGGGAAATGGGAAAAAGAAATATATAAAATGTAAATTATGTAATTGCTTTCGTCAGGCAAACTTTTGCCGGTCCCTCTATATAAATTCTTTGACCCATGGCAGCTGGTCTCAGTTTAGACTCCACTGCAATTTCTCAGTCACACTTCAATTTCCTAAACCACTCGCTCACAGTTCAAGCACCTCCAATTCCTTCATGGCTTCTTCTACCCGCGAATGGAAATACGATGTGTTCGTGAGTTTCAGAGGGGAGGACACCCGCACAACATTTACAGGCCATCTATATGCAGCTTTGGAACAAAAAGAGATATCCCCTTTTAGGGACGATGAAATGAATCGGGGAAAACGTATTCGTCCAGAGCTGCTAAAAGCAATAGAACAATCGAGGATTGCTGTCGTAATTTTCTCAAGAGACTATGCTTCTTCGAGTTGGTGCTTGACTGAACTAGCAAAGATTGTTGCTTGCATGAAAAGGACAGGGTTAGTAGTCCTGCCAGTTTTCCACTATGTGGATCCAAGTGATGTGCGGAATCAGAAAGGGATTTATGCGGAAGCCTTTAAGAAACATGAAGAGCCTTCCAAAGATAGCAAAAAAGAAGATGTGTACATGTGGAAAGCTGCTTTGAAGGAAGTTGGTGGCATTACTGGATGGGATTTACGGAATAGGTAAGAATTATATATGATATTTTTTTAATCCTAAATTTATTTATTGTTTACAAGCACAAATTGGACTTTGGTTGAATAACCTATGCATAGTTTGTATTGTGCCATATATATAATTATACACTTTTGATACTGAACGAAGCTAAGGTTCTAAATTAATGTTGCTAGCTCTACCTTGTCAATATTATTGTTCTGCTATCTTTGCAGGCCTGAAGCAAAAGTTATCCAAGAAATCGTTGGAGTGATATCTGATGAATTGAATGGTAAATTGAATCGTAAGTTGAATCGTAGATTCTCAGAGAATTTTTCTAAACACTTTGTTGGAATAGACTCCCGTGTGGAGGAAATGTTGGATTCATATTTGCGTGAAGGGTTGGGTGGTGTGCACTTTGTTGGGATTTGTGGGATGGGTGGAACAGGTAAAACAACTCTTGCACAAGAAATTTATAATAGAATTTCTGGTGACTTTGAAGCTAGCACCTTTATTGCTAATGTTAGTGAAGAAACTAAATATCAAGGTTTAGTTGCGATACAGAAACAGCTTCTTTCTGAGATCCTAAAAAGTGAAATAGGGATATGGGACGTTTATGAGGGAACCAATGTTATAGGGAATAGACTACATGATAAAAGGGTTCTTATTGTTCTTGATGATGTGGATGAAGAAGAACAACTAAAAGCACTAGTAGGGAAACATGATTGGTTTGGTCTTGGAAGTAGAATTATTTTAACAAGTAGAGATAGGCATTTGTTGGAAAGATGTGGAGTGAATGATGTATATACAAGTAAGGAGTTGAATGATGGTGAAGCTTTGGAGCTTTTTAGTTGCAGAGTTTTCAAGGAACCCTATCCTAAAGAAGGTTATGTGGAGTTGTCTAAGGATTTTGTGAATTATGCTAAAGGCATTCCTTTAGCTATTACAGTTTTAGCCTCTTGCTTCATTGGTAGAAGCATACATGAATGGGAAAGTGCTCTAGATAAACTAAAAAATTACCCTGATCCACGCATTTTTGATATACTTCAAAATAGTTTTGATGGGTTGATGGAGACACAGAAAGAATTGTTTTTGGATATTGCGTGTTTCTTCGAAGGAGAGAACATCAATTGCATAAGAGATATACTAGAAAGTTTTGGTTACTACCCAGACTATAATATTAATGTTCTTAGGGACAAACATCTCATAACCATTGATGAATGGGGTACTATTAGGATGAATGGTCTGCTACAATTTATGGGTCAAGAAATTGTTCATCGTGAATCCCCTAAAAGGCTCGGTCAACGTACTCGGTTGTGGCATTATGAGGATGTCTATTATGTATTGATGAATAATATTGTAAGTTTACTAGTCTAGACCTAAACTTAAAGATATATATATATTCTTTCAAAATCTTTTTAAGAGTTTTGTAATTATTCTAATTTCATTATTCTTAATTACTAGGGAACAGAGGTTATTGAAGGCATAGTTCTAAAACCACCTGTTCATGAAAAGGTACAATTGTGTGCAGAATCCTTCTCAAAGATGTGTAATTTGAGATTGCTTAAAATTCAAAATGTGCTCCTCCCAAACCACCTCTATTGCCTTTCTAAAGAGCTACGCATTATAGAATGGCATGGATATCCTTCAAATTCTATGCCAGCCAGTTTCCAACCAAATAAACTTGTTGAATTGAAAATGCGTTGCAGCGCCATCATTCAACTATGGAAAGGAATTGTGGTAAGATATTCACTTGTGCAAATTTAGTATTCTTTTCCTTTTCATTAGCGTTTGATATTATCTAATTTTCTATTGATATATATCAGAGTTTAGACAATTTAAAGCTCATTGATCTGAGTGATTCTCAAAAGTTGATCGAGACCCCAGATTTCAGTGGAGCCCCAAATCTTAAGCATTTGATTCTTCAACGTTGTACAAGATTATATAAGATTCATGCATCTATTGGAAATTGCAGATGGCTTATTCAATTGGATTTAAATGGCTGCAAGTGTCTTGAAATCCTTCCACCCGAGATCAGCTTGGAATCTCTTGAGGTTTTTGATCTTTCTGGTTGTTCAAGACTGAAGAAGTTTCCAGAGATTGTGGGAAATATGTCATGTTTATCGAAACTTGATTTGGAAAAAACTGCTATAAAAGAATTACCAGTATCAGTGCAGAATTTAACCAACCTCACTTTTTTGAGTCTAAAAGACTGCAAGAATCTTTCAAGTCTTGGTGTTTGTTGCAGTTGGATTTTTTTAAAAACTTTCACTCTATCCGGTTGTTCAAAATTGAAGAAGTTTCCAGAAATTGTGGGAAATATGTCACATTTGACAGAATTATATTTGAACGAGACTGCTATAGAAGAGTTGCCATCATCGGTGGAGCATTTAATTGGCCTTACTTTTTTGAGTCTAAGAAATTGCAAGAATCTTTCAAGTCTTACGGATGCTATTTGTACAATGACATCTCTAAAAACTCTCATCTTATCTGGTTGCTCAAAACTTGATGAACTACCTGAGAACTTGGGGAATCTTGAAGGTCTAGAAGTGCTAGATGTGAGTGGAACGGCTATAAAAGCGCTACCTTCCTCCATTGTTCTCTTAAAAAATATCAGAGTAATATCTCTCTGTAGATGTGAAGGGCTATCATCTAAATCTTTGAATAAGCTCCTTGGTTTTCTTATATTGCTTGTTGTCTTTAATATACTTATATCTGGAAGGAAATAATTTTGTTTACCTCCCGAAAAGTATTATTCAGCTATCTGATCCATGAGAACCTTTTTTGAAATATTGCACAAGTCTTCGATCATTGCAAGAGCTTCCATTAAATATACAGTGTATTGATGCAACAGACTGTACTTCACACTTGAAACTTTATCAGTGAGACCTGAAGATAATTTTCAGCTGACTCCTTGTCTTTTCAATTGCATAATTGAGAATCAAGGCTACGATAGCATGTTAACAACTAAACATTGCTAAGACATTATGTCATTAATGACCAGGTATCTCCCTCCCTCTTACTCCCAAAAAAGATTTTATATATTTATATATATAAATATATATATATATATATATATATATTTTTTTTTCCCCATCTCTCTTGCATGTGAAATTCTAAACCTCATGATTTTTATGATTCAGAGACTGTGAACCATGCTGGGTATATGGTGTCGACATTCCTGGAAGTGAAATTCCGAAATGGTTTAGCTACCCAAATGTGTTGACATACCACACCAAAAAGGATTCAACTACCCTAATCTAATTGATACTCATTCCATGTTTCGGAATTTGGATTGAGAATTCAAGCACACAAGACAAGGTGACTCTGCTTGCAAAAGTGAAATCCATTGAAATTGGTAGCTTTGATGAATCTGCAAGGCTGATATGCTATTTTTCTCTTCTTCTTGTTTTTTTTTTTTTTTTTTTTGGTAAGTCACCATCTCTCTCTCTTCTCTTATGAAACTTGTTTGTGGCTGTATATTTCTTTTTTCTTTTAATTCATTGGCATTTCTTTTCTTAAAAAGGGCCTAAGGTATTTTGTCTGTTAATCCAGGAATGGAGCTTACCCCAAGGCTTGTAGGACTTGCAAAAGGATTTTGCTCTCGGGTATGTGAGTGGGATGTTAAACCTCTATATATTTGGTGTGGTAGTATTCTTCATTCGAAGTTGCTCAGGGCCCAAATTTATTTGGGCATTTTTAACAGGCATTGAGAATCAATAAATATGATGGTGACCCAATCAGTGATGAATATAGACGGGCTGAACAGCATGGTTTACCAGCCCTAAGGGTAATACCTTTTTGTTTTGCCATGGACGTGGCCTTCTCCTTCATTTATTTCTGAGACAAGCTGCTATAGCAAGTGAAGGGGAAAAATTGGTAGTATTTGTATCCTCCAACTGTAGGACAAGCTCCTCTTGTTCTCTGCTTAAATAGTTAACAAATGGTGGGTGCTCATGCAATTGCATGCTAACTATTTCAAGCTATCTGGTACCTCCAATAGCCTTTATTGAGTTATAGACTTACAGCTACCATTGCCATGACAAGCACCAGCAATGTAGTGCGTTTGGAATCCTCTTAGAATCACCTGCAATGAGTTGTATTGACCTTGCATATTGAAGATAATTACAAAACAACTTGTTCTCGTTTATTTGTTGGTGTACTAGTAATCTTGAATTCCATTTCTTGCAGATTGTATTAGAGCATGCTGCTCCAATTGCAAATGATATGGTGGCTGCAGATCCCTCTTCTACAGTGGTGCATTCTTTGAGAAGGAATCAAGAATAGAAATCCTTAATATTCATGCTGCTGGCCAAACACGGTGAAATTGACTATGAAGCTGTTATAAAGCTTGCAGAGGTGATTGATTTTGGCTGGTGCTAGTTTTCATTTAATTATCACGGCTTCCTAATCTAGTTATTTGTTGTAAATTTTCCTAGGGCTTTAATGGGGCTGATCTTTGAAATGTTGGCACGGAAGCTGGCATGTCTGCAATATGTGCAAAACGGGATTGTGTCATGCATGAGGATTTCATGAAGGTAAACCCTTCCTTTCATTTAAAACTTTTTTTCTGATTCTGTCAAGCAACTTATTGTGTTGTTGGCTGACCTGGAGGAGGCCACATTTCTGTTCACTAATTTTTGCAGATTTCTTTTAAATCTCTAGCATTTTCTGCTATGATAATAATTGTAATTGTGACTCATGTAGTCTTTTAAACAATTTGGGACCATTGATATGCTCTGTTTCATCTATTTATATTGTTGCAGGCTGTGTGGAAGCTGAATGAAGCAAAAAGATTCAAATCCAGTGCCCACTACAGTGCTGATTTTGGGAAACACTAGCATTGTGTCATTTTCATTTCCAGAGCCACGGATGTTTGAGCAGTGCTTCTTATTCCATGGATATATGCATTAACATTCACTATATTAATCTAAATAGGACCACTTTTTACAATAAGTTTTGTTATTTTTATTTGCTGCTTGTCCAAGGAGGACCGAAGATACCGTAGATTGGACACTTGCAAGGAGAATCATAGCATTTATCGGAGGCAACCAAGTCATTGTCATTAATGGTGAGCTTTTAAGAATATGCGTTAATTTTATTGGTATGGACAATGGCAGATGAACACTTTGTTTGCACGTTTTCTTCATTTTGCTTTTAGCCCTTATCATGGAATTATCTGTGCACAAGTTATGTGTAAACACATTCTGTTTTAGTTCACTGGTTCTTCTTGGTGTTATCTATTGTTTGCTACTTGTTAGAACCAATTCTTTCCATGCGATACTCATATTGACCTCGCCATCATTTACTGGTTACTATGAGTTTATGGAATGAATGATGATAGGGATACTACAACTTTGCTATGTAAACCTCACAAACTAATGTGTCACCAATCATAGAAAGATTTTAGATATTTATTGTTATATATTAGCATTTATCACATCCTTTTTGGGTTTTGGCCATATATTATTGGCTTGTTAGAAAACTAATATCGTGATGCATTTTGCTTCAGGATGAAAGAAAAACGTGTTATAGGGGGTTCGGTTTTGTGATATTTGCTGATGAAATTTCAGCGAGGAATGCCTCTAAGAAAGTACATAGGATACTTGCGCAGAAGGTGTCAGTAAATGTTATCTTGAAATATGATTTAATGTTATGCTGAATGTTATACTGCTGGTAATTTCAGCAATGCTATTGTTGGCAACGGCCCATTAGGCACCTATGTGGGTTGTCCAGTATCAAAGGAAAGAGCCTCAGGAGTTCCTTATACAGAGTGGTTTGGGCTACTGTCTGTCGCATATGGTCTCAGCGAAACTCAAGAATTCATGGATGAGAGATCAAAACAGAGGAAAGCATAGTGAAGAGTGTGAGAAAAGATGTCAAGTTTTGGATGATGCTTAAAGGAAGTGGCTGCAACACTATCCTAAACAGAGTTCTCTGTTCTAACTGGTTTGTACCTCATTCCATCCTTAATGGCTCCTGCTTAAATGTTTTCTAGTTTGGTTTGTGATTCTTTTGTTAGTAAAAACAAGATGTTGGGTATAATTAGCACCAATCTGGTGCTGTAGTTTAGTCTGAAGACGTCTCTATGTAAAACTGGGTTGGGATGATGAAACACTACATTTCATCTTGTGTAGGAAGTTTTCTCTTCTTGTAGTGGACTAGCTGAAGTCCACGTGTTTCAAATGTTTGTATTGGTTTGTTTCATAATCAAAAAAAAAAAAAAAAAAAATATGAATTATCCAAAAATAATAAAAAGAATGGCCGATGCCCTTTTTTTGTGTGTGGAAGCAACGATCTTTGAATCTTTCGAGTTTTGAGGAGTAAGGACAAGCACCCAAACCAGACACTTTTAACACTATAATTTCTTAATATGTTTGATGGTTGCATTTGTCATTGTCTTCCCACTTTAGCACCTTTGTATTTCATCCTAATATTTTATTGATAAGCCGATTTTACATTTCTTTTTTTCTTTTGAGGGTGGTTCTGGGAGGGGAAGGGTGTTGGACGTCAAATAAAGGAAGGTCTTTTTGACTTGACGGCTAAAGGAAACATAAAGTAAGTAAACTCTTGGGGAAGAAAAATAAGCTTTATTCAACCTTTAGAAATTTCCGAGCAATGACATACTTTTTTCCAAGGAAAAAAAAAAAAAAACATATACTTGCATGCCATTGTATGTAAAAGGTTCCTCATTGCAAGAAAAGTGTTTCAAATGGTTGGAGAAAAGGAAGCATTTAGGCAATAAGTCTTATTGCTTCCAAGGCAATAGTGGTGGCTAGTGCCAATTCACAATTATCACAGTTATTTCTAAACATGTTTTGTTTAATGAATTCTGTGGAAATATTATTTATAATCTCTAATTTACAGAGAAAATAACATACAATTTTCATTCAAAACTTGTTGCTATCAAGAGGAAAAGACAACACAAATATATATGTTCGGAGTGGTGATAGACTCAGATGTGGTGGAGAAATTTTCATTCAAAATAACATACAATTTTCATTCAAAACTTTTTATGGGACAACTTGTAGCCCTTGATGGGGCTAAAACCACGGAAGGATCCAAGATCTAAGCAAGGGTAAGCCCAAAACACCTCAAAATGACACTCATAATGATAGCTGACGGATATTTTGGTGCATATTAACAGAAAATTTATTCTCGGTATAACTCACCCAACTAAAACAATAAACCTTTGATATAACTTAGGATTCTATTAAAGGATGCCCTATGAAAATTGTTAATAAATCAATTTAAAAAAATTTTGACACAATTTTCATGGGAAATATAAAAAGTCCTCAAAAATATTAATTATTTTTTTATTTTTCCATAAAAAGTTTCTAAAAATATTTTCTAGACAAATACCCTTAAAGCATCCATAACTTTTTCCTATAACTTATTGGTTTTAAATACACTATACTTTTTCAGTCCCAAAAAAAAAAAAAAAAAAAAAAAACTATACAGTCTATACTTGTATTCAATTTATTTATTTAAACAAAATAAGCTGGCAAAGAAAATTACTGGTAACTAGCTCCGCAAGTTTTGAATAGTTACACGTTGCTAAAATCTAATTAGGATCTGAGTTAGCTAATTATGACAAATGGCATTCAGTAGGTGGGTGGACTACTGGGCAAGGCCGAGGTAGTTCACCTAGTAAATCATTTACATTATTTTATTTTATTTCATTTTATTAAGTTGACTCTGTTTTTATTGATGTGGTTTATAATAAGTGACTTGTTTTTGTAGGAGTAGACAGTAGACACCGTACAGTATCAGCCATCTGGTAGTTTTTTTTTCAACCTGACTTCAATACATGTTCTCGAATCTATACCTATAAGTCCGAGTCCAAGTCAGTTTTGGACATTTCAAATTGAGTTGAAAATGTGGAGAACTTAAACCCATTTGGCTCCAGTCCAAGTCAGTGTGACATTTTCAAAACTGAATTGAAAATGTTCCAAAATAATTTATATTGGAGTGGTAGACCATACGTTACTATTTCTTTTTAGGTGATTTAATTTATTAATTTACTTTTTGGCATGTGATAGTGCAAAAAAGTTCAGCTTCCTTACTTCACATGCAGAACTTCAGATATGCTTTCATACAAGAAGCAAATAGAAAACAAGTTTCAGATTCACAATCACATAATTAGTTTCGCAGTTAAAAACCATTTGATTCTATTATAATTTCTTTGTGGTAAAGAAAGAGCGATAAATCAAGTCATACGTTCAATCTTCATAATTCCTTTTTAGCTTAATTGAGATTCAGAACACCTCCCCCCACCCAAAAAAAGCCCTTCAAAATGGAGGCTTGATACTAGAATTTTCTTCATTAGGCTTAAAAGCACCTTAGGCCAAGCAACTCCAATAGATGATGTATTTGAGAATGGATGTGATTTACATAAAACCCTGCTTTGTCTTTGAACCAGCAAAAATCAGTAATCAAGATTACAAACACTTAAGCTTACATCAAGGAGAAGGAAGATCTGTACATCATAAGGCTATGGATGAGTACGGGCTTGAGCTTGATACAGGCATATCAAACTCAACCTTGTGCCAATTCTATCCAACAAGTTTCATCATTTTTTGAAGCTTTATGAACCATGTTGTGGACGATATAAGCAACATCATATGCACAAAACAATCACATCAAGTGATCATATAAGACCTGGTATCATCTAAGATCACATAAGACTTGGTATCATCTAGAATTTGTCCTTGGATGAAGAAAAGAATGGCGCTCTAAGCCTTGGCCTTCTGATCTTCCCCTATCCGGCTTATGGGGATGTTGGCCTTCTAATCTATTTCCTCTATCAGCCTTTTGGGGTGATTGGCTATCTGATTTTCTATGCCTTTCTGCGTTTTCAGGTGATTGTCCTTCAGCTCCCACTCCCTTGTAGAAGTTCGGGGGTAATGCACAATAGTCCAATTCTCCACCCATATCTGGGCTTTGAACATATTGAACTTCAGAGGCTTTGGCCTTGTCCAAATTTGGTTGACGAGAATGACGAGGTTCCAATCCTCTACCAGACCCTTGGCTTTTATCCATATGTTGGAGTTCATTTGTTATCTGGCTACGCCGTTCCTTTAGAAAGTTCAGTCGGGTTGTCAACTTTGACAGTGCTGAAGTTGTTGAATTTGCTCCCTGTTTATACACAGGTAAAGAGGTGTTATCATCACTTTATCACTAATTTGGCAATTCAAAAGAATAAACAATTAACCTCTCACAAGTCTAAGAATAAATTCAACAAGTTAATGTTCCATATAATTTCAATTGCTATCATGCATATAGTAAAGCTCCCACACATACACCACAACTAAAAAGTTCACAGCACCACCACCATTATTGTCATAACAAAATAATGGCATGTTATCATTAAGAACATGAAAACATGCATCCAAATAGATGCAGTTACACTGTTAGAATAAGACAATTGATTACACTGATTGTGTCAAGGAAAACTAGAACAAACCGATTAGGTATGAAGGAGGTGACAGTAGTTTCAATTCAATGAGGTACTCCAAAGCTCCAAAAATAACTTGACTTTGCTAAATTCAAATTCCATTAAAGCACTAGAAAGCCAACAAAACTGCAGTCATGTGATATATATTTAACCTACCTCACCCCTTGAACCAGATCTCCTGGAATTGGAATTGCCTGGAGGCATAGACCTGGCTAGCGTTGGCTCTGGAGTGGAAAAATTAGTAGACACCCCAACAGACCTGGAGTTGATGCTTGCTGGATCCAGATGCAGCTGGTGGTGAGGCAGATTTTGATCTGATAAAGATGTTGATTCCAGTAGCCTCTCACTCTCATTTTCTGCTCCATCCAAATAAGAATCCTAATGCATCCAAATCCTGAGGTAAGTTCAATGGAAATTACCAGATAAAATATTATAAATTAGCACAATCAGGTGCTCAATAGATTGGCTGAGTTTGACTATTAAGCTCCTCAAGGCTTCTTTATTTGACAAGTACAAGCTCCTTGAGGCTTATACACCAACTGCTGAAGCCTAAGTTTGAGTTTTGAGTTAATTTTCTAACAAGCAAGCCTGAGTAATGCCAGGCTCAATTTGATCAGGATTTGCTAACAGCTAAAGTGAACACAATGCTTTGTAGGGGAAACTACTAAAACAAGTCCTTAGGAAACCTACTACATAGACACAATACAGACAAGAAGGATGTCATAATTGCTATTATAACTAGTAAATTAAGAGTTTAAGAAATAGGCGTTTGATTGAGCTAAAGATCAAGCTTGTGAACAAGCTTAGACAAAACTTAAATTAACAGAACCTTTAGATGGTAATTTAAGCTCAAAAGGTGGGAAAATAAGAGCCAAGAGCTCAAAATTAAACTCAAGCTTGATCCAAGTTCAACATAGGCCAGCTTGAAGAAAGTAATAGGCAACTCAGCTTTTGCACACCTAGTTTCTGTCTAATATTATTTCAGATAAAATAAGATGGCTGAAATTTAATCTCAGATAAGACACAATCAGGAAAAACTTATATTTCTAAGAATAGATAAACAGATGAGCAGAACCAAAAGGGCAAATGTAGGAGGGGACCGCGAAAGTCCAGGAAAAATTTTATTGTAAGACTATCGTGTTGCTGAAGACTTCAGCTTGCATATTTAATGTCATGAACCAAAAAAGGGGGAAAATATTTATATCTGCATTACTTTATTCCAGATATTTCAGGTTCCTTCAATCACAAAACACTGGAATATTAAGAAAATTTGTGAAGAAGAATATCAACTTACCCTGCCTTACATTGACCTCACAAAGAAAAAATTAATTTCTATGCTAGACTTCCTCTGGCATATCAAATATTCTTTTATTCTTCCCTTATGTTTTTCTCTTTAATGACTGCTGGGGAAATTTGATCTCAAATATTCAAATCCTAGATTATTAGGTTTTCCTGTGTCATAGGTTTCCATTCATTCATTGTTATTCAAGACAGTTTTCAGGAAAAACAAATAGAAATAAAAACTGAAGTTGGTGAATAATATGAATACCATAATAAAAAAATGGATGATCTCTAATTATATATTTCTTTCAAATTTATTGTTATTATGAAACTACAGAGCATATTTGAAATTTATTTACTACTAATTCTCATGTATCCACCAAAATTTATGCAAACATGAAAAGCCATCCCTCCACAGAAGATAAAGACTAGCAGCCATATTTGCAAAAACAGTTCCTAAGCTGGATACAATTTTGGTTCCTCATTTGACAAATCCAGTCCAGCTCCAGCAAAATCTTAGGACCCAACAGGCCAGCATCATTAAGAGATAAAATTCACATCTATTGGGTCCCAGAGAAAAGTCTTATCAGCTAAGTGAGACCTACCATTCAAGTCTTGTTTTTCCAAAAATATAAAATGATCTTATGGTGCTCACACGGCCATAACTTATTGGATGATTAAATATAGAAGAGAGAAATTGGGCAGATACTCCATTAGTCAGAATGTCACTCATCCATAACTAACCTGAGGAAATTCTAGCATTCACCTAATTGAGACTCTTGCTCAAAGAATAATCTCAAGTGCTACATGAATTTACCTGGCTTCTTGACCTTTCATAAAGTGAAGTGGCTGTGGCTTCAGTATCCTGCTTATCTTTCCTGTACCCAAATTTCCGGGGAATAAAAAGAATTGAGTAATCAAACTAAAGCAACCAAATATCCAAAAGATGAATACCCTTCACACATTTATCTGCTTCAGATCACCAAAGGCCTTATACACATATGTGGGTGACTGATAAGTAAACTGTTAAAATATGAATTTGGTATATGTCTTACATCACAACATTTCAAGCATTAAAAGTAACATGTAAACTTTAGTAAATTTTTTTACAAATATCAAGTAGAAGATGAAGCAAGAAGAGATGGACCATTATGTAAAATAAAAGCTTACAGTTTTGCTTGATGATCCAGAGTTTGTTGGGGTTCATTGTATGAAGCATGCATAGAACCATAGTTTTGTTCACGCTGTTGACTAAGCTGTACTCCAAGATCATCAACCTTCTTCTTCAATTTGATGACATCTTCCTCTGCCTTAGCTATTTCCTCAAGCTCCGCCTTTGTCTTTGGCACATTTGCAAGTTAAAAAATAGATCAAAGCAAATTATGGCAGATTAAATGGGAGGTAGACTAACCTTTTCATCAATAGTGGCTAAAACAGGTAAAGGCCATTGAGAAATTTGAATTCCTCCTTCAAGAGTGCTCCTCAAGTCTCTTTCTTTTTGCAACTGTTCCTGTAGTCTGGCTACCTGTAAGTACAATTAACACTCAAATGAGGCCTTCCTCATCACATTTAGTTACCAAATACATAATTCAATTGAAATTCACGCATCAAAAAGATGAAAATAGCATTCAGAACATTTAGATTGAACGCAACACAGGAATAATGTGTCTGTATGAGCACAGTTGTGCGGGAATGTGTGAATGTTCTTTTAGGAAAAAAGAAGGAAAAGGAAAAGAAAAGGAAGTATCTCCAATATGAAAAAAGTACATCTTGCTCAAGAGCTAGACGACGTTCATGCAAGGCCTTCTTTCGTGTTTCCAGGCCAGCTTGCAGAACTGCATTCCCTTTAGCCTGCAAAGAGAAATTTTAATTAACATGAAAATTTCCCCCCAAAATTTCTTACAAGGATAACTCAAAAGAGAAATATTTGAATCCTCCACCTCCTCTGCAATTCTGTTTTCCAATTCAGTTTTGGTGGCCTGAAGCCTCTGGATTTCCACCCTACATAAGCATCAAAAGAAAAAAAGAAATTACAAGGATAGAACAATTGGGAGTAAATTAAGAGCCACCATCTCTATTAAAGTACAACGCATACACAGAATCAAACTTCTCTCTTGACTGTTTAAAATTTATTCATTGTAAATGCACCACCATAAATGCCAAAGGCAAATGGCCAAAATCTCATGGTAATCACTAAAGTCTTCAGAAAAATACATAGACCTAATACTGAAAGTATGTGCCATTGTGATCAAAATGCATTTATGCTAAACATTGTAAAGATGCAACTATTTACAATTGTGTACTAAATTTTGAGAGGGGCAGGGGTTGAAGGAAAGAAAAGAGATTTTTCACCAAGAGTGAGAAAACATAGTTATTATTATCACATAAAACCTACTCAATAGAATTGAAAAGATAATTGACAGTGGAAAACAGTGTTACAACCCGATATCCAACACTTCTCAAAAGAACCCCTTTTCAATAAACAATGGGGGATAATTGACAATGAAAAATAAAATCATTCATTTAGAACTCTAAAATCCTTGATCAGTATTTAATTCTTGAAAAAGAAATGAGACTATCAGGGTTTTGAATAATTCTTCGTCTTTATAAAGATGGAGCTCCAACTATTCCAACCTTAAATAAATACACTAAATAGAATATCAAGACACTGTCAACATATGATGATAATCTTAGATAACACGGTGGCTGTCCTCTTCCCTATTTCTACTAATTAAAAAGAAAGAAAAAATTTCCTAATGAAAGCATATTCTTTTCTTCAATCTTCATATTTCTCCCGCATCACTCTTTCCTCTTCCCTTCCCCCCAGCCCCTCTCTCGTTTAATTATTAGGTACTCCATGAGCAAAACTCTCCCCCTCACATAAAATTCAATCTAATGTGTGGGTGCTTGTGGGGCTCACTATTCATATGGATGGGCGGGAAGCACTGTTTCAGAGATACCTTGTAGTGACCCTGTATTTAACTTGCCTTTAGTGGTGTGCCAAACACACAACAACAATAACAAAGCCTTGGTCCTAAAATTTGGGGTCGGCTATGGATCCTCGATAGAATAGATTAGGTCGTCCACACTCCACCTCCAGTGGAAGTGTAAGGCCTGTTGTACATGGCCTCAATGTACAATACAAGATACAACAAAAACTACAGAAATATATATTTATGAAATTCACATAGGAAAAGAATTGCTTTGTGCAGAAGATAGATGTATCACTTACTCATCTTCTATGCCATAATCAATGGATTCCATGGAAAGGTTCTTCTTTGCCTGCACTCATGTAAAATCAATAAACTAAAAAACACTCTCATGACAACAGCCAAAAAAAAAAAGGTTTGAAGCATGGATAACAATTTGAGCAATTCAAAATAAATGGATGTCAAGATTCAAATCCTCTCTTGAAAAAGCTATAGACTAAATATAATTGTAAAAGATATAGCTGGAGAAACATGACTAAGAATAGAAGGCTTCGAAGCAAAAATGTGTATCGTAAATCCAGAAAAATACTCACAGAGGTACGTCCCCACATAGTGCGCCGCCTAGCACTATGTACAGGTCCATTCGATGTGGTTGTAGCCTTTTGTATGCGCGAGGATGGACTGGGAACTGAACTTGATTCTTTAGAAACATTTCCTAGGAGTTCAGCAGACTCAATATCCTGCATTGCTGAACTATTATTGCTTTGATTCAGAAGATTCCCACCACTTTCTAGATCATCATGTTGAGTCACTGAAGTTTTATTCAAATTTGATGACAACAAATGTCTGTCTTTGGAAGCATCACCTACTTCAAGAGACTTGGAACCCAAGTCTGAACCATCAAAATCCTGCACCTTTCAACTAGTTAGTACAAATTTAAAAAGCATCATAATCCAGCACCTCTCGAATAGTTAGTAGGACTGGGGTAGCCTCACTCTCTCTCTAGAAAACAAAATATCAATCAAAATAAAGAAATGTTGAATGTTGCCTCAAATTCCTAATTACTTTTAGTTTGGGTTTCCTTGACGTAGAAGGAAAGGTTTTTCCTTGGTGTAGCAAACAATGAATTTACTAGGTGTAGAAGACAAGAAATTTACTTGGTGCAGAAGACAAGGATTCTCCATGACATAAAAGGAAAAGTATTCTTTATTGCAAAAGTAATAGGCATTCCTTGTCTATTAAGGAATAGGATTGAAGTCTATATATAGGCATTACTACAAAGGGTTTGGTGGCTTTTGCCCAAGGTTCCTCCCACATGGGGAGAGGTGAAAGGGTGAAAGGCTCCTAGAAGAAAATGAGTGGGCTTCTCCAAAGAGTAGTTGGTAAATTATTTAGGTTGAAAGATTACTTGGGGTTATGTATTGAGAGTTTGTTTGAGTTTGTGTGTGAGAGAGTTATTGGGTGTATTGGGGTTTTGCGTTTGTGAGTTTATGTTGGTGAGGTTTGTGAGTGCTGTGTGTGTGAGTTGTTAATGTTGATTAATGTTGTTGTAATCTATATTGTTGATAGCGGATATTTTGGTTGACATTTCCCGTGGTCGTAGGCATGGAGTTGGCCAAACCACTTTAAATATTGCTGTCTCGTGTGGTTGTCTTATTTTCTGGTTCATGTGAATGCGTTTCTGCTAGCCCCAAATCACAATAATTGATGTTAGAGCTTCTAATGTTTGCACAACAAGAAAGAATCCAGAGCAGACAGACAGCACATATATATATGAAGAGAATGGCGACCCACTAATGTATATGAGCAGAGGAGAATAAACACTAGCACTGAGCTCAGTAGGTGGCCTTGCAATGAAATCACAAGACTTGCATGATTATGCGAAATAGGTTTGAGTTTGTACCAGCCACACTTTGGGCCGATTGGTACCTCAAAAAGAGGGGGAGGGGGGCACAGGTTCAAGCTCTCAGGACAGCATATTTAGTAAAGGTGGAGGCTAGCAGCTTCAAAGTTCGAGGCTCCAGGCTCTAGTCCAAAAGAATCAATGGGAGAAGGAAAAGGGGAGAAAGGGGGAGGGGGGATCGAGTCAAAAAGCAATGAAAAACTTATTTTAAAGTAAAAAAAGGCAAACCAATAAAATGGTTGGTAGACAATAATATAAAGACTTAAAAGAAAAGTGATAGAAGCATTTAATGAGTAAATTTAGTAATTTAATCATGTGCAGCAAAGACCGATCAGAACACATTAAGAATTGACTTAGTATCGAATAAAAGGCCATAATGCAATTCAGTGAAGATAGATTTCCTATAACCATAATTAGTTTTATAGTATTCCACATACACAATCATACCAGTGACTATCAAAATAAAACCATGATTGATCTGAAAAATTGCAGAAATAATGTTTAAGAAAAAAGGGTGAAAGAATCTAGGCTTCAGAACTGGATGAGTATCTGTATTAATTTGAAAGTCAATCTAGATGTCTTCAAGAGAGAACTTAGACAAATGGAAAACACGTACGTCTAAACACATAGCAAGACTACAAGGTTGCTCAGATGTAGGAATGCAGAAGCACCAAATATTAATCCTAATCAAACCTAGAAGTCCAATGCACCAAAAATTTATTCTCAGTTCTGGCAATAGGAATGAAGAAGAATAAATTATCCCTTTACTACAATGAGAGTGTGTAAGTAAATAGGATGCTCATGTAAGAAAGTACAGAGACAAACCTGATCATTACACAGATCATAGTCTCCAGGGTCACCACTCTCGCTGCAGGTTTCACCTGATGCATTTTCAAGATTATCACCTGCTTCTGCATCAGACTCATGTGTAGCATCACCATATTCATCATCTTCATAGGACTCATCATCATCAGTTGCCTCTTCACTCTCACTTCCGCTCTCTTCTGTGTCAGTGTATATTTCAGGGGATATGGACCCTTCCTGCAAACACACTAGAATTCATGAGTCACAAAGAAAAAGTAAGAATTAATTCACAAAGAAGCCATTGAGTTCTAGTTCAAATGGTACTTCCACCACCCTTAACAATGGGATGGAAGGTAAGGTTGGGGTTCAAGACCCACAAGCTGTGTATGTAGCGTACCAATAAAAAAACTTCACACTGAAGTTGTTATCTGATTTTAGCAATAGCCAATACGGCCTTTTACTAATTATTTTATAGCACTGAAAAACCCTCAAATTTAAAGTTTTATGCTAGTAAATGAGCTCAAACTCTTTGGGGGTTAATAGCAAGGAGACAGAAGATAAACATTCATACTTCACAATTCCAAAAGGAGGATACAAGAGAGCACCTTCATCAGTGGAGTACCTGAACTAGTTTGAAAATGAAAAGTAAAATGATAAAAAGAAATATTTCTTTTAAAGTTGATATGTAATCTTGAATGGCAGTTATTCGCTCCTTGTCAACTGACTCCATTCTTTTTTTAAAAAGAGTTTATATGGAGTTTGTTGCAATCTCAAATAATGTTTGAAAGATCTATAAGAAAGAAAAAAAACACCTATGGAATTCCAAGATCATTAGGACAATTAACATGTAAAAAACCTAATCATGAAAGAAAAACATATAGCCCATACTAGCACAGATATGAAAGTGTGGGCGTGGGAAAATGATAATAGGAAAGCATATCAAAACTGACTGCGAATGAGGAAGACATTAGAACTTACCCCAAATATGTTATCATACTCCTCCAATAAGGTTATAACAATGGCTTGAGCATGGTTAGCTGCAGCAGCTGCTTGCAGAAGTTGTGCAGAACCATCACCACCAACATCAAAATTAGTTTCAATTTCACAATCACCAGCTAAAAGGGGACGCAAAAGTAACGGAGCCATGCAAGCAGCGACAGCTGAGGAGCTCATTCGATTCTCAGCTTTGTGAGAAGCTACAATTTGCATCATCACAAGTACTCTAAACGGGGGCAAAAATAAACAGATTAAAAAATAAAACAACATCCAATAAAAAATGCAAGGAGATAAGGCGAGTGAGAGCATAATTTTCAGATGGGGAAAACAAAAGGGAAAAGAAATGATCATATATAAAAATATATCAATATCTGTCTATATGTGCCATTGCGTGCGCATGTCAATTTCCCCCTTTATCTAAGAATTCAAAGTACAATCAATATTGAAACTGAAAAGGAAAAATAAGCGTTAAATTAAAGAGAAAAAAGGCATTCAAAGAAATAGTCTCTATTTGGGAAAATGAATCTAAAAGATAATTAAATTATGACAAACACAATATCTGTTTAGTCAAACAGACATAGAGGTGATAGTAAACATGATGCATGAACTACCTCTGCAATAAGCGGCGATTAGGCTCCGGAAATGTTTCACATATTGCTGCACGCATAGCATCAACTCTAACACTACGATCAGTTCCTGGACATCATTGAACAATAAGAAAAGTGAACATTAAAAAGAATACTGGGCATATGGCAAAACATCCAAATGTAATGTGTTGTACAAAATTTCCTTTGATAATTTCCACTGCATCTCCAAAGAAGAGACTATAGCATATCTTGTACATAGGAAAGTTTCTCGTCATATAATTTTTTTTTTATCAAAATAAAAAAATGTAAATGCATTTATGAAAAAGCATGAGAGCGAAATCAAAATAGTTAAAAATTCCATTTTCTGACTGCTGTTTTCCATGTAATATCCATGGCTCTATGCACCAATTGTAATAAGCAAGTGAAAAGTCACATCCTCCAGTAAATTCTAAATGTTCAATCACATTTGTTTTGTCACAAAGCTAGTTCTCCTCACCACCGAATGTTAATGATTTATATGCATTGAATACATTTTCAACTTATTCCCCAACATTTTACTATGTTAGCACTAAATGTATTGTAATGTGGTAAATTAAAACTAGGCCTGCAAGCAAAAACAAAACAAAAGATGGTAAACAAACAGTTGATCAACAGACTTACGACATGCTTCTAAGAGTGCTTTGCAGCAAGATGCAGGAACTGGAGAAGATGGCAACTCCCGGAGGACATACTGGGATAATTACAAGAAAAACAATTAACAAAACAGTTTAACATCCATTTTGTGCTGTAACCTAAATGAAGGATCAATATTTTTGCTATGATTATAAGGAGATACCTTGACACAATCAGCAACAATATGTGGATCCTCCTCTGGAGAAAACTCAATTTTTCCTAAATTAAAACATTATCCAAAAACTGTTAAGATACAGACATTAAACCCAAAAAACAAAAACGAATCTCTAATGTGAAGCTACAATACAACTATGGTTTCTTTTACTGTAACACTCCAAAGGCAAAGAGGAGTTCATTTAAATGACCATTAGTTTTTTCTTTTTTCTTTTTCTTTTTTCTTTTTTTTCCTGTGATTGTCTTTATTCATTTAAAAAAAAAAAAAAAATCTGTGGTTATGTCCATATAGCAAGTGGCAGTTTTTCAGAGAGGGTAAATTCAAAAAATAAAAATTACAAATCAGTTACTACAGTCCTATTCCCACATCTTATGGTGTGGCTAATTGTCAATTCACCCATACAACAACTATGATATAAATTCAAGATCTGAAAAGTGAGAATCACCTTGCATGCAAAACTTAATGAACCAAAAAAAGAAAAGAAAAAAAGATGATGCATTTAATCATGAATATAAGATTAAAGTTAGTCAAGAACAGCATATATCCAAAGAAACCCACCCTGCTCATATTCCCGAATTCGACGTTCAACATCCTCAACGTAGGCAGCTTGTCTCAAGATCCCTTCTACTTTGACGCCTGTTATATTTTTTATCAGATTGATAAACAAAGCAACAAAAAAACATATATTTATGTGTATCCAAACCAATAACAAAAGGAGCCCTACAGATCGACAATTGCTATATTAACAAAAAACCCAAAGTGAGAGCTATAACTTAAATAACAAATGAGGGTAACTGTGGCAAATGAAATTAAAGTGTGCAGTAATGCAAATTAGATGTTGCAAGCATTTGTTAGAACAAAAAGAATAGACACTTTAATTTTCTATAATCATATTACATTTGCATGATTTCTACACAAAAAAACTAAGAATTAAACAAGATGAGATTATTTAGAAACTGCACCAAAATAAATTTCTATAGTGAAACAAGAATAAAGTCTTGACATTAATTAGAACTTGCACAAAGATATAAATGTTCAGTACAGCAACAAGTTCTACAGGACTACAATATTTAAAAACATATTAAAACTTCCACAATCCACCAGTCATCCTCAGATTGTACATTGAAACTCATCTATATCTTTTTCCTACCAATTTTTCCTGGGATCACTATAGTAACATAATTAAATGAATGGAGTTCGAAATTTTCAAATGAAAATTTGAAATTAAGCTAATGGTGTTTAAAAATTTTATAAAATCCCAGCATGAAATATGTATTAATAGATTTCATGGCAGTAGAATATTCATACATGTTGCAAAAAGTTGTTAAAATTATACACTCTTTTTATTATATTATGCCATCTTCCATTAAGAAGAGAAAGATTTGGGGCCAATACATATTTATCCTTCAATGCAAGAATATAGATATTAAACTTCAATAGAGTAATAAAATCAGCTAATGACACACCCATAAGCTGTGGAGCAGCAAGAGACTCAATAATTAAAGATCCTCTAATGACACAAGCACACTAAAGATTCTCTCAAGCATAAGATTGAAAAGTGAAAAAAACATTATTTCAGAAACATTATTTATAATATTATTCAGAAGACAGATATGCATTAAGAAGTAAATTATTCACAGAATTCACATTTTAAAGTACCGCAGAAATGAGATCCTAAATGATAGCTCTAGGGGGGGGGAGGGGGGGGGGGAAGGCACTAGACCCACCGTACTCTTCCATAAAGTTAAGGGCTTTTTCCAAAAAAGATGGAGTTCCATCAACATCTTCCAAAGCAAGTAAAACTGGTCTGCCAATAACTGAAGATTTCACTGGCGGTCCCTCCTTCACTGCAAAAGAAGTAAGGAAAATATCAAATATCTCAATGAAGTGAAAATTACCTCAAGTTCATCTTCAAAACACTATGCCTCATCACACAAGAATCAATGTTCCAAATACTAGTCAAGAAATATTTTCAAGAACTTTCATGCTATTATTGACAAAAACTTACAAAACCTAGTACATGGGAAGTTTATTAAAGAATAATATCATGAAAACAAAAAAAATACTATTGCAACAACACAAGGTGTTTTTTCTGTTCTCATAGTTACAGCAGAGTTAATACACTGCCCAGATATTTTAATTGCAACCAAAGGTTCTGATGGGAACGAAGCTATATGGAGACCACTCAGACATACTTAACTTAATGAAAATGAAGCTAATGATTAAATTTTTATTCATTCTCATGCCAAAAACTGTTTTTTTATGAAGCAACTCTACCAGCTCAGAAACAATGCAAAACATAAGCACAAAAAAAAAAGTGTGAAGTTAAACAATAGATGAAAAGCATGATGACAACAAGGGCATACACTGGTCTGAAGAATTATCAACTGAATCAGTCTGATCGTTCCTGAAGATACCATTTTGCCCCATCACAATACCTGAACTTGGTGCTTGTGACAGAGCATTCTCAAGTGCAGTCTTCCACTCATACAAATCATCCGACGTTTCAGCCTGTAATACCATAAAATAGGCACATCAGAAGCAGACAGGAAAAGTTGAATAACAAGCCCAGAGGAGCCTTCTCTATTCTTACTTTTGCCCCAATCATTTTTGGACTTGATCAAGTTTCAACATGTCTTCTGTATGTTTTTCCTGCTCTAATAAAAAGTCTGAATTCCATGAAGTTATCATTCAGAAGGATTATTTATGTTTTTCTCTCCATATTTCTAGTTTTGGCCCCAAAAGCTTCCCCCAGTAATATGGCCTTCATGAAATTTTTGAAGCAAATGCAGTTCCCACCAAAGGTTCCATGTGATGAGGATCATATTTGGTGAGGTGAAGTTGAAATAAAATGGTTCCAACTTCCTTGCTTATGAATCTTATAGTTCTCTTTTTTTAAATTTAAAATTGAATTAAAATAAAAGGCCTTTGGATAAAAATACTTGGAAGAGTTTTATGTAGATTTTGCACTCAATTTAAGACAAGTTTCCATTAATTAGTACATACATCATGAACTCTTAAGAGATCTAGTGAGGCTCCAATCTTTATCCCCTCTATCATCTTTTTCCTCTCTTTCTTTGTCTTACAATTTACTTTACACAACCAGCTTTAAACCTTAAAAACCAATTCAACCGTTTTTAATTCAATAATTGTTGTGGGGGTGGGGGCAAGGAGGATTTGAACCCTAGAAGCCTCCGCTAGAAAAATCAGGATATGCCAATTGAGCTACAAGGCTCTTGGCTACTCTCGGTCAACCAAATAGATTTGACCCATGAATCTTTAAGGAAAATTTTGAAAATTTATAAACTGAACCACCATTTAAAGGAGGGATAAAAGCTCTTCCTTTTCCAACTAGTTGAGGTTAGCAGTATTGCAAGAGTTCCATCATTCCAGTTTCAGGTGCAAAATCTGTTTTATTTATTATTATTACTTTAAACTTCCAATCTTTTGAGCAATATTCCCCTTTAAATCATCTTATACTGTTTCAAAAGTCAATCATAAGGGCACTGTGTTTTGTATTTTATACATATGAAAAGCAAATAAAATTTGGGATGCATTGATTATAATGACTTGAAAGAATGATACATCACAGTTTACATTATTAGACATGATTTTACCAATTTTTGAAGTAGTTCTACACCAGTCAAGCAAAGAAAAAAGTTCTTTTTTTAAGGATGGGGGAAGCACCTTAAGTGTGAAAGCTCGACCATCACGACCATCAGGAAAGAGCACAGTCAATAGTTTTTTATCTGCTTTGACCTCCACACTATAGATTATTGAAATGAAGGACAACAAGGTTAGTAAACTTCTCCATTTCTATAATGGGCAAAACCATGAGAAGGAAGCCGGAAAACTGAGTAAACTCTAACTAGGAATTAAAAACAAAAAGAAAAATAAAAAAGCCAACCTGCCTGAATTGTTGAGGTCAATACCACCAAGGGTCAAATTCACTTCACTCCCCTTCTGAGGAACAACATTCTGAAAATTAAAACAATAGTAGATTGAACCTTCTGAAACCTTAATGTAGTACGTCAAACACAATACATACATAGGTAGGGGTGGGTGTGTGTATAAAGGTCCTTTCATTCAGCTACTGCTTTGCACACCTGATCTAATATAAAGCATAAGATTAAAATTAGGCAATTGAGTTGACTACGCTATGCTAATTCCCCTATAAGTCCAAACACCAAGAGCGTCTACCATACCAAGCCATGGTCAATGAATAAGTTTTTCAAATTATCTCAAAGATCATCATATCCTGTGCATAAGGCTCCCTCTTCTTCGAGGTCTAGAGGAAGGAGTTTTGGTTCACTTATTCATAACTAGAATGCTAAGCATGTGGTTTCTCCAGTTAACTAATCCATGCAACTATGGGTTAAAGATGTGGCAGATTAAAGTCAATTTGAATGCCATTTTAAAATATTACTTAACAGTTCTATTCATTCATAAACAACTATAACTGGCTCCTTTTTCTTGTGGTCAGTATTGACTAACTGCTTAAGGTATTATCTCATAGGCCATCCATAAGAGCCAATCAATATTATTATCAGAAGCAAGAACAGCAGCTACATACACCTCTCTATGCAAGGACAATCAGCAAACTCCATAGCCAGTAACTATATCTGCTGCTTGAAGTGGACATGTGTCCCCAAAAGTGTTTCAATTGGAAACAGCCACTATAAATTAGGGAAGGGAAAGGAGATGAAATTTGAAACTAAATTCTTCTGGATTAGAGTGAAAAAAATGCAAATAAAGGATGATCATGGTATGTAAGTTTTAGCTTCAAATATCTTAGCAAAGAAAAACCAAAGCCACCCCCAACAGCTCTTAATCAGTTCATTGTATCCTTCATCATTTTAAAATAACTGCTACAATGCTACAACATATTTCACAAGAATGCAGATTAAAGGAAACCAAACAACTACTTACTGGATCACTTCTGAAGAAAACCAAGGAAGTACGTGTTAAAATAAACCACCTTTTCTTCCAGGATGTCCATCCAATCCCTATATAAAAAAATTACATAAATATTAATTTCAGACATCTTCAAATGCCTTAGTTAGAACATTAGTGTTAAATGTACACTAAATTAAGAAATATGTGTCCGGTAGAAATAAGAGTAAACCATAACTGCACTGCCCTGATAATTGAAATGTTTATCATAAAATTATAGAGAGAGAGAGAGAGAGAGAGAGAGAGAGGAAGACTAATGAGTTCTATCAAAAATCAGTATCGTCATTGAACCACAAAACTTTATAGTTTTTTCCAGCAGTCAACCTATTCTGGAAGTAACAAACCTTATCCTCAGCCAAGAAAAATCATCTCAAGTAAATAACAATGATTAAAATTTAAAAATGTCCATTTGAAAAACTTTTGGTCCATCCAATGGCTTGGCTATATGCACAACACTGCGAGCCATTCTAAATTAGCAAACAAATGTAAATAAATGCAAAAAGATTCACCTATAATTATTCAAGTATACAGATACAGACAAACTGTAACTACCTAGCCAAAAATAAAATTAAAAAAAGAAAGAAAAAAAAAACAGAAATTGTATGTAAATATTTTCCCTTAACCCCCTCCCCAACCCCCACACACACGAGAGAGAGAGAGAGAGAGAGAGAGAGAAGGAAATGGTAGAGGAGTTTAAACACAAAAGAAACAAGAAAAACCATAAATACCGCTGCTACTTCTAAGGAAACCTGAACCAACATCAGCAATCATGAAAATTGTAACATCTTAGAAAAACTTGCAGAAATTTAGAACACCTAAGGTGTTTACAGTCCATGTCTCGCTTCTTGCTAATTCAGTATAAATTTTATATACAAACCAAGGAAATAAAACACACCTTTGGATGATATAAAAAGCGGCCCGCTCTTGAAAACCTGCAAGACAGTTATGCTTTAGTACACCTTAAGTTTCAGGGCTTCCAATAGAAATAAACAACAGAAAATACAATATATATATATATATATATATTATACACCTTTCCTATTCAATTTTTTTGTTCATCATATTTGATCTCAGACATTACTATCTTAGATGCATCGAAAAACTAGCATTTGGAATTTCTTTCATACATATAAAAAAAATGTTCTCACATGGACATTGATATGATACCAAACTTTCATTCAAAAATTATGATGACAATAAAAACACCAATATGCAAGTATCAAAAATGTATAAAGCATTAAACACATTGAAAAGTAATATTCAAAATAAAAAGGCTTATTACCGTATTGCCACCCCGGTAACGCAAATACTCCGGTTGCGGAGGCGGAGGAGGTGGTCGTGGATCGTCATCGCCGCCGCCGCCGCCACCGCCACCTTCTCCCTATAACACAATACACCAAAATTCCTCAAAACCATGCACTCAAATCCCTCATTCACACATAACAATGAATTTTCGTTAATTAAAGTTTAATCTAATTCATACATAATCACAATGTGTATTCAAATTTCAATTCATTCAAACGAAACTTTGAACAAAATGTTACATTGGAGAGAAATTGAAGCCAAAGTACCTGAGAAGATTCTGCATTTCGGGTAGTCATATCTCTGATCCCAAAATCACAGAATCGTTATAACAAAAAAAAAAAAATGGCAATAAATTACGAGCTAAGCTAATTGGATCAAACACCGTTCCTGCAATCACATTGATCAAACTCGTAATGAAATTTCCAAAAAAAACAGAAAAATCAATCAAAGAACATTCAGAAACAAACCTAATCCACCAAAAATGGTTAACCGTATTATTGCTTCTATAAATAGAAAAATAGAAACAATTTTTTTTTTTTCAAATGATGATTTCAGAAACATGGAATGCGAAAATATTTTAATGTTTACATTACCTTGTAAAAGAAAAGAAAAACTAAATTAGAGCGTGTTTGGATGAAAAGAAAAAGAGGAGGAAGAAGCATAAAAGAGAAAAGTGAAACAGAGACAGACTTTTCTCTCTCTCTCTCTCTCTCTCTCCTTTTGCTTTCTGAATTTTCTCTCTCTTGGTCCGTAGAGGCGGAATTGTTGTTTGTTTTTCCAACGGAAACCCGGGGGGTCAAGCGAGAAAAGCCCAAATAGAGCGGGGAGAATGTCTATAAACACATACAAATTTGACAAATACCAATTTCACATTATCGCTGACGTGGCAGATTGATAACAAAAATAATTAAAAAAAATGTCTGTGCGGACTACAACTTTTACTGCAACTCGGCATATGACAAATGTGAGTAATGAAAAAAAAAGTTGTGGGTTCTTGTAAATTTACACTTCCATCTACTCAAAATGTCTATCTATTTTAGCATAAAAATTTACTCTTTTTATTTGATATGCACGCTTCTCAAAATGCTACATGTCATATTATTTATTTTAATCTAAATTTTTCTTAAAATATTAATTTTTTTTCTTATTTTTTTATATTGTTTCTTTTTTTCCGTCACAATAATCATTATTGACTATCTTCCTTTATCCTCGGGATATAGATAAATAGAAAATTAATATTGCTAATTACAACGTTATTATAACAACTATATATTTTTACACAACTTTATATGACTAGATTGAATAATTGAATTTTTGACTTGATTGATTAAAATGTGATATTTTTTATTATACAAGCACTGATACAAATATTCAAAAAAATAATTGATTTTAATGGTAGCTTCTTAAAAAAATAGTAAAAACTTGCCGAGTCAAATTTTTGTGAATAAATGTTGTGAAGATATTGTAGGTTCGTAGTATTGCTCTAAAGTTGGCCATCCTAATATGCGGCAGTTGTACACGTCAACCGTGTATTCTCAGGCTTACGCTGTAACTATAAACGGTCGTGTTGGAGGGAAAACGTGGAGTTTGGGAGGGGCATTTTTGGGAAATTTGGACTAAAGCTCTGTTGTCTGTCTCTTTCTCTTACGAGTTCGTCAAGTTGCTAATGTCTCTCTCTCAGACTACCTGTTCGGTCGTAGACTACCTGTTCGTAGTCTACGACCGAACAGTGAGAGAGAGACATTACCAACTTGACGAACTCGTAGGCTACCATCCAAACGTGTAATTGTGTAAACACGTGGCTGGTATATGAAATTTACAGCTCTGACAAAGAGATTGGATTAGGGCAAGTGCTTTGTAGCCCACACTACTATCTGAAATTTAGCTTTTCTTTTTAATTAAAATAAAATAATAATAAAAAAGTTAAATTGTTAATTGCACATAAAAGGTATTTGGATATTATATCTTGAAATTTCAGAATTTGAATTTTACTTATTCTATTTTGTTTGTATTAACAATTTCTCCATTTATATTTTCCATTAAGTATTAAATAAACTTGTCATATCTATTTAGTTAATCTGATAAAATGATGTCACAACATTTTTATTATGTCAAATTTTTAATAATTTAATTTTTTTTAGGCTACAAAAATGATATGCCGTTATTTTATTAGACAAATTAAACATGCATGACAAATTTATGTGGTATTTAATGAAAAATATGGATGGAGTGAATGCTAATGCAAATGGAATAAAACTTCATAACGTAAAATCCAAATTCTGAAATTTCATGATGTAAAATCCAAATATTTCCAAACTTAAAAAGTGGGGCAAGGTTTCTCTCCATAGCAAGACGAGACACAAGATTGATACGTGTCTATTTTAAGATACATGTTAGTTTTGTGTACCATTTAGTATTGGGTTTTTTTTTTTCAATAAATAAGATAAAATAAAACCTAAAAAACATACTTATAATACGATACAAACACCATTGACTTGCTTTCATATTCAAACTTATCCTTTAAAATTCAAACTTATACTTTAAATGGGATCTAAAAAATTCTAAAATTTCATAATATTAGATCCAAATACCCCCAAACTTAAGAAAGGGGGCAAGGTTTCCCTCCGCAGCAAAACGGGACACAAGATTGATACATGTCTATTTTAAGACGTGTTAGTTTAATGTACCCTTTAGTGTTGGGTATTTTTTTAAAAATAAATCAAATCAAATCAAACCTAAAAACACATACTTATAATACAACTAGCCTCTAAGCACAGACTCACACGTGTGTTCAAAGGCTCTTCTATTTTTGTTAGTAAATATTAATAGTTTGCATTTATTATAATTTATAAATATTTTTTAAAATTTTTCAAACAAATAAAAATGATAAACTTTAGAGATAAGCAGTAACTGTAATTTCTTTTTTAAACGCAAAGAGAAAAAAAAATCCTAAATTTTAGAAATTCTCCTTTTGAATTCAAAATGAAATTTGTTAGTATTTGACAACAATAACCCTATTTCTAAATGAAGGAGGGAAATCCATTTATATGTAGTATAAATAGTATAGATAGATACAAACCCCATTGACTCGCTTTAAAATTCAAACTTATCCTTTAAAATTCAAATTTATACTTTAAATGGAATCTAAAAAATACTCCTAACTACTATAATGCGTTTGTTGAGATTTATTTTTCTTTTTAAATACTCCTAAAGATAAAGTAGAGGCATAATAGGAAAATTAGTAATTAGTGACTTCTAATTTTAGAAACAAGATAATATTTTGAGATATCTCAAAATGAAATACAAGATCAACAATTTGGGGTGGATGCAGTATTTTTTAAGGTAATTTTAAAGTTTAAATTAATATTAACCTATATATATTTTTTATCTTTAAATTTGTTTTCAATTTGGTTCTTTATGTTCTAAAGTTTTAATTTTAACTCTTTATGTTTGATTATGCTTTTTTGTTGGTCTTATTGTCTATTTCCGCTAGTAATCTAATGGTAACTTCAATTTATATACGAGTAACACAAATTAACATGTACTTTATTCTCAAATTAAATCTCGAATATTAAAATGGTTACAAATTGTATGTTACTATTCACTATTTCCAAATAAAAAAACATTCAATAAATTGTTTTTCAGTAGGTTCCAATTAGTTCAACTAGAAAAAAAAATTTGTCGTCAAATAAAATACTTAGAATTCAAACTTTACATACACAAAAATCAATTAATAATTTTAAATTAAAATTCTATTATATCTATGAAAAAAAAAAGTTTTTTTTTGAGAAAGAATGAAAAAAAAAAAAAAAAAATACATCGTTTTCTTAGTCTTAGTCTTCCCATAATGTTTGGTGCTTGAGTCTACTTCAAGAATTGTAATACGTATGTCCATTTTTTGGCCTTCCAGTTGTAGTTGTCAAGACTTTTCTTCTCCCCTCGCCCATATGTTTTTTTTTTTTTTTTTCCCCCTAAAAATAAACTCATCGTTTCATTATTTAAAAAAAAAAATCAAATATTGAAATTTCAAAGTCATATCAATTTAAACCTTGAAGTGATATGATATTAAAAGTTTAATGCTCGATTTGAAATTAATGAAATTTGAAATTATAAGGTTTAGTTTGTAACATTTTTTTTTTTTAGAGAATCAGTTTGTAACAATTTAGGTGTCACTTTTAAAACATTTAATTTAAAATCACTCATAAGTAAAATATATTAGAGCTTAAAATGTAATTTGACTAAAGATTTGTAGGATTGAAATCTTGTGTGATCGGGGGGACATGAGCTGTTTATGATTTTGCAGGCCTTGGATATGGTCAGCCGGAATTGGCTCCTTAAACAGTCAAACTAATTACCTATCATTGACATAGAGTGGGGCCTAATTTTTAACCTGGACCACCTGATTTAAAAGATAATGAGTGCTTAAAGTGGAGGAAGACTTGTAAACTGCTTGTTTCGCGGTTTAATTATTGGTGCTCAAAATATCAGGAAAAGACGCGTTTAACTTTAAAATATTCATGATGTAAAAAATGTGTTTGATACTATATTTTAAATAATATATTTTAAAATGTGAAAAAATATAATTGTATGTTTAGTATGTGTATGTGTGTATTTTTTTTAAAGTGAAGGTTGTATAGTAAAATAATACTATTTTATTTAAGGAGAGAGAAAAAAAAAAGAAAAAATAAAAGAGTTTGGTCTTATCAATGGACCTCACATTTTTCAACTTA
Organism: Quercus wislizeni; assembly: GCA_023055345.1. NCBI lineage: Eukaryota > Viridiplantae > Streptophyta > Magnoliopsida > Fagales > Fagaceae > Quercus > Quercus wislizeni. The sequence goes on from JALGQJ010000015.1 coordinate 316,957, forward strand.
TTTACACAAAAAAAAAAAAAAAAAAATCCTTTAACAACGTACTTGAAAACTAAAAATTGGTATGGATAAGTTTTCAAAATACATGTTTTAAACACCTTAATTTAAGAACTATAACACAAATACCCATAATAAATTATCGCTAGCAAACATTTTTTTTTTTTTTGCTCTCAGAGTTTTCAGTATCTAAATCCTGAAAATTGTTACTTGAACCTCTCTAACAAACAAATCTAACTTTTGTAGGACCATCTCACGAGTGTGTTAAGCTCCTGTCTAGTGAGAAGTCATGTCCCCCAGGACCCTAATGAGTAGGGTTTTTTTTTTTTTTTTTTTTTTTAATATTTTACCTTGTTATGACCTAGAAGTATGACCAAAATGATGAGTGGTAGGACAATAGAACTTGATGGGCAAGCTTTAAAGGGAGAAATAATTGGTCACATTGATTTTGGTAGCCATGCCACCCACCAAATTTAAAGGCCCTAATGTAGTGGGGTTGTCGAGCCATGCTAATTTGTGTGTCCCTTTTCCTTACCAACTCAAAGTTAAACTATCAGCGTCCATAATGGCTGTAATCAATGAGCACATAAAAGCCAGCACCTAAAGCGGTATCCTAATTGGGGGAGAGGATTGATTCTTTTTTTTTAGTCTCTATTCTGTTACTAGTTCATTGTCCTGATACAAAGCTTTGGTAGAAGGTTGCCATCTATAGAATCGTATTTAATTTGGCCTTTAAATTGAGTGATGTTAAAGATATAATAAATTCTACAATTTATTGAGATGGCAAATTATGATTGGTATAATATTATGTTTACATAAATTTAATATTGACATCATTTTTATTGTATACCAATTATAACATACTAATTTATCAATTGTGATGAATAATTTTTTTTTTTAAAAGATTAAATATATTGTATAAAAAAACTTATTATTTTCAATTTGTATAATCATTATATTTTTAAATTGACCCCACCCAAAAAAAAAAAAATACAATGACAATAACCACCACCACCATGGCAGCGTACATCACAAAGTTAGTCAGATCATGCAGGATTGACATTTTAATAATTTCAATAAAAGAAACAAGTATTTAGTGAAAACATACAAAAATCAAAATATATTTCTATTTCCATAGATATTTCACTGTGTGCTCTTGTTTGTTTTATGTATAAGCCTTATTTGTTTTTTTTTGTTTTTTTTTTTTTTTTTTGAGAATCACAAGCCTTATTTGTTGAATAAACAAGGCATGATTTCTTTTGGATAGTTGTACTTAACTCTCTTTGTCTCTCCACGTAAAAGTAAACAAAACACAAGGACGAAGTTCAATGATATGAGGTTGACACTTGACAATGCATTTTGTCTTTCAGGATTATAACCTTGTGGACCACTAAGCAAGCATTCATCGCATGCAACAATCAAATAAACACTTTCACATGTTATGCATATTAAAGTAAAACATGTAATTACAACCTTGACTCATAGGTAGGAAACTAAGAATTTTCTCAATTCACCTTGTCCTAGTTCCAACTCACGGATTTGTCAACAAAAGCAAAAAGCTCACTTAAAAAGGTTTTATGATTTAAATTTGGAAATGGGACTAGCATCCATATTTTGGAGGACCAGGAGTGTTTTAAATAACTTCATTCCACAACTTCAATGTCACTTGGGTAGTTGTGTGTCACAGTTGTTGATACCAAACAAAAAGCAATGGTACATAGAATTAAATATCTTCAGTGATTTGATATCTAAACAACATACAAAATTTGCAGATTTGACTTCCCCCTCAATCTCAGCTACATAAACTTTAATGGAGCCTTAGCAAAATTGAAAACAAAAATTCTTATACCACGGTAAATGTCACAATTTATGCTGCAATTATTCACATGACAGACTGTGAGTTATGAAGAAAAACTAATAGGTTTATGTGAAAGTGAAGAAAAACTAATAGGTTTATGTGAAAGTGACAGAATCCATTACAGTTTGGCATGTGTAATAATTATGGTAAAAGTTGTAACATTTTATGTAATACTAGGTGTTACTGCTGAATCTGATTACATCACAGACCAACTATATGCTTTTTTTAATTATTCGGTCAAAATAATGGAAATGCCTGTGGAAATTAATCAAAGATCCAAGAAGACTAAAAATATTCTTGTGGAAAATTTAATGGGCAACGATGGTATATAGAGGGCAATCTATATGCTTTTCCCTTTTTGTAAGCAAAAACCTGAATATGAAAAATCTAAAGGCATCGAATACTTGACGAAAATTTCACACACTCTCTCTTACTTTATACTGTGCTCACGTGAATCCCTGCAATATGTTCTATTTTCACGCGCCCTTTGCAGTATTAGTCTGGTCCCTATCAGTATGGATTTTTAAATTTAGTAAGAATACACTTATTTTATACTCAACTTATCAGATAAGTTATGATTTGTTTATAATAAAAATAGTGTTAGTGATATATTCAAGAGAAAGTGACGTTGCTCCTATCATTAGTTAATAATTTAATAAGGTACAAGAGTTAAGCTTTTTTTTATATATACTCTTGTCAGTTTTAAGATCATTTCTCATCCTTCGTGTGTATTAAAAATACTTAGTATTCTAAAAAATAAAAAAATAACTTAATAAGATGTGAAATTGATTGAAAGCGTGACTGTAGCATTGTTGTTTAACTTTAGAAATGGGGTCTTCCTCTCTATCAGTGATTAGGTGAAGTCTATTCCTTTTTATTGGGGTCCCAAATCCTGGGAGTGAGCATAAATAAGGAAGAAAAAAAAAATTCACCTTAATTTGCACATATGGCTTGTGATTCTCTATTCTAATCTCTATGATGATGCAGAAAGAAACAAAACTATAAAGCATATACCCAGATCCTATTAAAGATGGCTTATCAACAAGTCCTGTTAAGTTTTTAGAATAGTCCACCTGATGGCTTTAGGTAATTGGGTCCATGTGAAAGTTTTGGCCCAAAATAGGGTCAGACAAATAGGTGGGCTCCAAAACAACCCAATACGTGTCACATGTAAGGTTTTTTGATTAGCTGTTACATTAGCCGGCTTCCCCTTCACAATCACTAGGCATAAACGGACATTTTAAGTTCCTTGATCACAGGGAAATCCATCAAAGCTTTGTCACATCATGTAGGAACTAGGAAATATATTGCTCCAGTCACTAATGGCCTTTGAATCAAATTGTATATTCAATTTTATAAACATTGGATGTTGGTTGGAATTTAGCACTCTAGGGAATATGAGCAAATTGTCAAATTAAGAAAAAAAATATTACTTAATTTAAATTATTTTCAATGGCAATGCGTAAGGAGATAGACAAGTTTTATATTTGTTGTAGGTTCACAATTTGAGGCCCAAGCCTAAAATGTATGGAGTCTTGGTCCAATGAGCCCAATACAATGAATTTGTAAATAATTTATCAAATAACTAAATCCTAATGAGTTGGACAACGGTTAATATTAAATCGTGTGGCGATCAAACACAAACCAAGGATACTTATGTCAATAAACTTTCAATCCGAGGAGGTTAAATCCGTATATGATGATTACTTTGAAATATCATAATGGTTCAGATTGCTATGTTGCTTTTTCTCTCTCCTTTGCGATCCCCCTTCCATGAAGAGTCTTCCATCTTATATATCTTCTTTTGAATCATCTTCACCCTCCACTTGTTGATCATCTGAACCCTTACTTGAGTATTTGTCCCATCAGCCACATTCCCTAACTCTCTGTGAATTGCGGTAGCCAAGGTAGCACTGTTCAAAGGTCTTATCCACATAAATGCGGCCAGTAAAGTAGTTGTTGTGCATTTAATGCAGTAGTGTCAGTCTTCTCTTAGATATTTTTAGGTTTTCTTCCTTCTCACATATCCCTGTCATTGAACCTTCTTGGAAGGTCACTTTAATTGCTGGATTATATATTTTGAACCATATTCATTAAGTCCGAGGAGTATGTACTCCTCGGATAGCCATTCATTTGCTCTCTACTTATGGAACGTGGTCTGAGAATATCTCATAATTATTTGCTTATTCTTGGACCTATTTACATCCTCGAATAAAGCCCAAGGCTCAATATGCGATCTTGGGCCCTTGCCCCTACATTAGTTATTGTGAAATTTTGTGAATTTTTTTTTATTATGAGTTATGAGATTGATAAGTGTTATGTCCATAACCTTTTCTAAATACTTTTACAATAAATCTTAAGTGAAAGATTGTTACAAGTTTTTAATTTGAATCCACTGTTAATTTTACTTTCTTGTCCACCTGTAACAGTTTGTAACAACTTGTCACCTATTATGAGTTATGACATTGACAAGTACTATGTCTACAACTTTTTCTAAACACTTTCACAACAAATCTTAGATGAGAGGTTATTACAAGTTTTTAATTTGAATCCACCATTGAAATTATTTTATTGTCCACTCATAATAATTCATAACAACTTGTTATTTAGAATTTATTGTCAATGTATGGTGAAAATATTATGAACATGGCATTTCTCTACCACATTAGCTTTATTATTTAAATACAATTTAAAATGGTTTTAATTTTAAATCTTTAATTGATAAAGTTAAGACTTGAGAGTTTGAATTTCAATAAATTACATGGTTAAATTTAAATATAAAAGCATTTAAGAAAATAAACAAATAAATAAATGCAATATTATGATTCGGTTTTCTATTTAAACTAAAAAAAGGTTAATGCCTTGACTTAATAATAAAGAGTAATCAAATCACACATTAATCCAAAATTAACAAGTTTGGCAATCAAGCCAGAAGGCTTCAGATGTTTTTATCTCAACAAATTTAGAAACATTCGTTTGCAACTTGTAGGTAAGCGCACTTAGGATTTATTGTCAAAGTATAGTAAAAATATTATCAACGTGGCATTTTTTTATGACATTAGCTTTATTATTTAAATACAATTTAAGATGATTTTAATTTTAAATCTTTAATTAATAAAGTTAAGACTTGAGACTTTGAATTTTAATAAATTACTAGTCGCCAACCTGTGCGATACACGGAAAAATTATTGACTCTAAAAAAGAATCCAGCAATGTGTAAATAGACATTGAAATTAATCAAAACAAATAATTAATCAACCAAAAATATAGCTTTTAATAAGGAAGCAAGAAATCACTTGAACCTAAATAAAACATTTAAGGTGAAGAATTAAGATCCACCTACTGAGACGCAAATACCAAAAACCCCAAGATTTAAAATTTCAAAATTTATAGAATCCCCAAATTCTACTTCAGAACCAAACCAAATTCAACAAATTTATATATAACATACCAAATAAAAATTTATCGTTCCCTAGACTGGAAAACATAGGTTGCATCTTTGATTTATCTCCAAAAAAATAGAGATGTTTTATCTGCCATGTACAATATAAAAAAATAATTAGTAGAAATTTCAACCCAAAACCAAACCCATGATTATCAACGTGAGTCTTTTTTTTTTTTTTTTTTTGAGTCCTATCATAATTTTTGTTTTTATATAGATTATCAACGTTTGAGTTTGAGTTTAAGTTGAACTTATTAGAGAGAAGAATTTCACTTTTTGTTAAGTTTTGATTAAATAAAAATAATTTTATTTTAAAAAAAAGATAATGATGAGTTTGAATTTAAGTTGAACTTATTATAGAGATAGAGTTCTACTCCTAGTTAAGTTTAGACTAAAAAAATAATTTTATTTAAATATTGTGCTGACGTGAAAAATTGTGAGAGATTTAAATGCTTTGGTTATATATATATATATAGATTATTATTATTATTATTATTATTATAAATGATATTCATAGAATTTGATCTCTAATAAAATATGGTTCCTATGCATTGTCTTTAATTTATTTGTCTTCCTTTCCACCTTATGTATGAAATTAAGAAATACCTTCAATAACGTCTTTTTTTCTTTTCTTTTCGGTAAATATTTCTGCAAAACATTTTATTTCCATACCCTACTAACTCTTGAAGTGTTGGATAGGTTACATAGGTATCGAACCAATGATATTTGACAGTTTAAAAAAAATGATAATGATGAGTTTGGATTAAAAAAATAATTTTATTTAAATATTGTACTGACGTGTAAAATTGTGAGAGTTTCAGAAGTTTCGGCTTTATATATATATTTTTAAAATGATAATGATGAGTTTGAATTTAAGTTGAACTTATTAGAGAGATAGAGTTTCACTCCTGATTAAGTTTGGACCAAAAAAAATAATTTTATTTAAATATTGTGCTGATGTTAAAAATTGTGAGAGTTTCAGATGTTTCGATTATATATATATATATATAGACGTGGTTAAATTTAAATTTAAAAGCATTTAAGAAAATAGATAAATAAATGCAATATTATGATTCAGTTGTGCTGTTTAAACTAAAAAAACAGTTAATGCCTTGACTTAATAATAAAGATCAATTAAATCATATAGTAATCCAAAATTAACAAGTTCAGTAATCAAGCCAGAAGGTTTCAGATGTTTTTACCTCAATAAATTTAGAAACATTCGTTTGCAACTTGCAGGTAAGCCCACCAATTAGCTCAGCTTAATAGTAATTAACAAATAAATTCCCCAAATTCATCTGATTAAACAAATTTAATACCACTATTATTTACCGTTTACGTGTAGTATTTGAAAACTTTGAAAAACAAATTCCAAATTCACTAGAAACATTAAAAAAATAAGAGAGTCCCCAAAAAAACCATCACGTTTGGGAAAACTAGAAGACAAGGTAAAAACAAAAGGCCGCACATGTCCAATAATTCTCCGAAACCCAAAACTCAAAAAACTACAACACGATCTATCTGAATTCCATAGGGTTCTCAATTCATGGACCTGGGAAAACAATTTCCTAGGGCTTGAAAAACCAAAAAGCAAAGGAAAAGGAATTCAAATTCTTGTGATTTTGAAATTTTTATCAGAGCTGGCTTTTTCTGAGTCTCTGAATTGTGCTATATATATATAGCTAGGGCTTATTGCACATGGAGAATTCGGGGACGGATAGGGTTCGATTGAAAAGGAAGACTTTGCAGTCTGTGATGGAACAGTGTCAGCGAGCTCTTGAATTGCTCGCTACGACGAGCGGTGTTGACGGTGGCGGTGACGATGAGGAAGACGATGACGGTGACGGTGACGGTGACGGTGACGGTGGCACACGTGGCGAAAGCTCAGCCTCGGGATCTCTCCGTGGCAGTGATCGAGAAGCCGATGAGGTATGAATTTTTGTGATCAATTTGGTTTCTAGGTGTTTATCAAAAAAAAAAATTTTGGTTTCTAGGGTTTTTTTATGCTTTGTACGGACAATTTAGTTGTAGTTTAGCTAATGAAAATTGCCAATTGGATTTGAATTGTGAGAGAAACCTTAGCAAAATCTAGTGAAACTTTAGCTTTGATTTTGTTTTTGTTTTTTGAGTTTTTAAAATTTGTGGGACTGAAAACTGAAAACTGAAAATGAAAGCATTAATTGGAAAGTGTTTTTCAAGACTTTTTTTTTTTTGGGTAATTACTGATTAGCCTTTTGAATTTGTGGTGGGACATACTGAATTTATTTTCCTTTATTCCAATACATAGTGTGTGTTTTTATAGCTGAGCCTGTGTCTCGTGTACGCAGCATTGAATGTTTGGGGCATGCTGGTTTGCAACTAGGATTGGTTATAAAATGAATGCTTGGGTCGGGATTTACTGGATAATGAATTAGTATACTAAGTCTACTGTCTACGGCTGAGCTGATTTTTAGTTTGAGCCAATGTAAAGCATGGTTTAAGTTGTTCTAAAGACGATTATTTGAAGTCATGTTTGTTCTGCAATTTTGTTATCCGAGGATTACCTCGATGAGGTTTCACGTCATCAAAAATAGAAATTGTTATTGATTAAGAGGGTCTGTAGTTTGAGACTGTTGCTCTGAACTTAATTGCCTTCCCATTGGAATGTGAGTCCTGAATTTTGATGTTTATGTTCAAATATAAATAAATAAATGAAGGGCCCCATTTTCAAATTTGGAGGCATAGGCTGTTGTTAGTCATGAAAATTATCACTATATATCATTATTATGCAATTAAGGGTTTGTCTAGGTTGATTACCACACTAATTTAAGTAGACAGATCTTTGATCCAGCATCATGTGCCGTATATTAAGTCTGTGCCAACTGCTTATATACTTTAAGATCAATATATATCAAACCTCTCTCGTATGGCACATCATGCTCTGGAACCTTTAGATAGATGTGCTAGTGAAAATTTTCTGTTTTCTTCCCCCATTTAAAACACCATTCATATAATGTAGTAGAAATAAGTTGCCCTTGTCATCCCCTAATCTTGTAGCCTTGTGCAGTGTAGTCGATAAATACTAACTGTGAATGATTTATGCATTTTTGTGATTCATTGAGAGGATAATATATGCTCACATCCATGTTGTAACTCCATATCCTCTCCATCTTACTACAGTTGTGCGATCTTCTTAAGTCTAGAGTTCAGTGCACTGACTTCCTTGAAAAGCTAGAGAGTGCACAGGTGACAGTTCCACAAAATATGGCTGGTATGTATGCAAAGATGGCTCCATTTTTTGACTTGTTGCCAAATACACTAGTCTTTTTGAAGTTCAGCCGTTAGCAACTTTGTGCTTGGATTTATAATAGTTGGCCTTTTCTCATTAAGGCTTGGAATTGGATGCTAAAAATTTCTTGTACTGTTGCAGAAGAAGGTAATTCTTGGGATATGGTCGGTGAAAATGATCTATGGGAAACTGAAACTGACGAATTGGAAAAAGAAGACTATGTTCTTGTTAGGCAAGAAGATATAGTAGAGGGTATTGCATGCTTTATGGCTGCATATTTGTTGTCCCTCAAACAGACTAAGGTGTGCCAGGTTTCCACTCTTTGTTAAAATTTGAAGTTTCCTGGATCAATCTTTCCCTAGTTAGCTAACTTATCATTATTATGATCATTATTATTTTTGACAATTTTAAACAGTATCCAACACTTGTATAACCATCCTTGACTTCAATTGATTTTATGCCATGGCTGTTATTGACCCTTATTATACAACTTATAAGTTATAATGAACTCATGGGAGCCATATTTTAACAATTTTTGGAAATGCGATTGGATATAGTTTCCATATCCATTTTCTTCTCTTGTTTTGATCGAAAAAGTTTGATCAATTACTGCTCCTGTGTAAGTGTATCTGTTGGACCACATCGAATGGTTTAAATTTGTACATATACTTTTGCTACATTAAAAGCTTGCTTGAGTGAGGGTCTCTGGGCATGTTTTGTATCCACGTGCTTTTTGCATGCTTAAGTATTAACCCTTATACAGCATTCAGCAAATCGATAGTGCACATAGGAAAGAGGTATCATTAAATTAAGATTAGTATGCATGCTAGAGTTTGATTTTCTTTTTAATGACCTCTTCAGAAAATGACCCTAAGGATCTATTATGGGTTTACAACAACAAAAAGCCTTAGTCCCAAATATTATGGGTTTCATGTTAAAAAGATTTGCAATCCTTTTTAAGTATGGTATCAAAGTTGCTGTGCGTTTGAAGATGCAACTTGGATTATAAGTTATGCTATTGTATTTTCCATTATGCCAGATGAAAGCAATGGGGATCATATAATTATATATTTGACTTTGTGAAGATCAACATGTGTTAACATGGTGCTTTATTTGCTTTATTGTTGAACTCAAATTAAAGATTTTTTTTTTTTTTTTTTTTTTTCCAGTTTTAAATGTGTCACACACAGTTTTAATGACAAGGTCTATGCATGTCAACCATGGGTTATAAAAAGAAATTAAGAAGTAAAAAGATGATGATATACTTTCTTTGAAGAATAAAATGTTTTCTAAATGGTTGATGTTTATTTTGCAGGATTTGACCCCTAACCAACTCCAGGATGGTAAGTTTGATTGGCTTTATCGTTGAACTGTTCCGTGCCTATATTTTTCTTCCTAATGTTGTATGATGAATTGAAGAGAAAATTTTCTATAGTTTTCTTTAACCTGTTCATTCCAAGTACAACTTATGTGTAGTTGTAACAATTTTTGTGGCCGTGATAATGGAGTTCTGACATTCTCTATATTTCTTTTTTAGCCCTTAGCAAGACATTCTCAGTGAAAAAGAAAAAGGGAAAGCTTCGGAAGGCATGGGATGGAAGCAAAGTTATTTATAATGTGGCATCTTGGGGTGCAACTGCTATAGGGTAGGTTAATTATGTTAATTCCTGCTTATATATACATGGTCTATATATATTATGCAGTGTGTATTGGTTATTTTATAGTGTAGGCTCCTAGTGCGAAGTGAACTATGTCTTCTGATCAGTACCTTGTCAAGTTCCAAGAATCTTCACTTTGCTCCCACATCTATATTTGATTGATCGCCAATACCACTATTTAATTATTATTATTATTAATTTTTTTTATAGAATTACCTTATCTACTGATCTTGATCTTTCTTTTCTTTTCTTTTTTTCCCCTAACAGGATATACCAAAACCCTGTAATTCTAAGGGCTGCAACCAAGGCATTCTGGACTTCTTGTCATGTCATATCAAAGCTTCTCTGATTTGCTTGTGCTGCGTGGAGAAAAATTCTGATGTTAGGATTCTTTGTGGTATTTGTGGTTGTGCTAGCTCGCTGTTCCACACGTTGTAGCATTAATGCGATTCATTTCATGACCACTGATTAATTAGTTTGTTGACATCATATTTAATCTTGTAAATATTTCTTCCTTTCGAAGCATTTCCAGAGTGCAATTCAGATTCATTGGAAAAGTTTCATTGTAAGGCTTGCAGTCTTATTCTTACTTGCACTTTTATTAAGGCTATCTCCCTGGGTGCACGGACTTGCATTAGCTAGCAACAGATGTATAAATTTGTTTTATTATTATGTTGTCAATAAGTGGCACCGAACAACCGATGGGATTATATTACTTGTAATTAGGTCATGGCTTATCATATGATTCTTAATTAGTGAGCAATTAACCTCTTTAGCACCTGCATTGTAGAACAAATTTAAGTGAAAAGTCTATTTCTGAAATTAAAGAAAGAATAACATGTTTCAACTAGTCTTGGTGGAAAACAAAAAACAAACAAACTAGTTCCTCGAATCTTATTTAAACCTAATCCAATAGGTGGCAAATGATATTAAGGTATTCTATGTTTAATTCCTTGTCCTAATTTAAATATAGTGTGATGGTAAGAGAAATGAACATTTAAACCTAATCCAACAAATTTGCTTCTTTAAAGGGATCACGTTTCTTCGATTCGAAGATGCTGCCTTAATAAAATGGTTGGTTGGGAATCTAGCTAATATTATTACGTAGGTTTTAATTAACTTGGACGACGAAGTTGTTGGTACTGTTATCCAGTGCAGACGTGAAAGGATATCTATGAGGTGGCTTGTGCATGTCACAGCACACATCCTATGAAATATGAATATTCGGTCCAGATATAGAGAATTATTTTTATTTTGAGAAAGAAACCATCGGATGAGTTTGTTTTGACCAAAGCAGCACACCTTCTGCTGGACCATTGAGAGGAACATTTCACAGCTACTCTAGAGAAAATCTTGTATACATTGGGCTGGGCTGGGCTGGACTGGGCGTATAAGCTGTGTGGTTCATATGTTAGTCTCACATAAGTTGTATACATTGGACATATAAGATACTTTCTCTTAGAAGATTATACATTTCTAGTTGGGCAATGTATCAAGTGCAGAATTTTATTGACAATACTTGTTATAGTTATTTCTGCACAATTTATTTTCATTTAAAAAAAAATTAAATTTGATAAAATCCTAATTTGAAATAGATTATGTCACAAAAAGAATAAAGTGAAATAGTCAAATTATAGGTTTATCAAAAAAGAAATAGTCATGATAGCAAAACTTAAATGCAAAAACTTCTTTTCAAAAAAATAAATAATTAAATGCAAAAACTTAGGCCGTTGGTTGCTTGTGACAACCTGAGATAGAGGTGCAGGCTCTTTTATAACGTTACTACTAGGTCTAGCTGTTTCTGTTACACAAGTTACGGTCTGAATTCCAACAAAGAGGCTACCCACACGTATTTCGCTTAAAGGTGCAGTTTTCATTTTCCAACCGCTTACCTGGTTTATTGGGTTATGCATTTGCATTCGCATGTAACGTGAATAAGACCAACACCTAAAGCTTAACATGTAACAAGGTGACTTTGTTGGCAATCCTAAGAAAAACAGTAAGTACTCTATTTGTTTCGGAGATAATATTTTCTAGAAAATGGATCATTTTTCAAAACATATTTTCTAGAAAACTATCTTATTTTCCTATATTTGATAGTAACCTTAAATGAATTGAAGAATAATTTTTTAACTTCCATTATTTAGCTTATTGTGAGATAAATTTGTTTTCAAAAAAATTTAATGAAAACCAATTTCTAAAAATAAGTCATACTTTTTATGATAACCAAAGAAAGATAGTTTTCCTCTAATTCATTTTTCTGATGTTACCAAACACTGAAAAACACGGAAACTATTTTTATACAAGTTTTCATTAAAACAAAAATTATATTCATAACTATTGATGTGGCATTAAAGGCTTTTAGAAGCTTAATACCCAGAATAGCCCAGTTCATTTTTTTCCTCTTTTCAAGAGTGAACATGCCTTGTCTAGTTGACCAGCCAAAAATTTGAGGACAACTAAAACATGGTAAAACAGAGGCAAAGCCACTAAAACCATATATGTATATTACAAAGAAAAAAGGCGAGGATCAATTTTCCAGTATCTATTTATATTTTCATTATGGAAAATATAGGTAGGTTGAAAAAAATGGAATTTTCTAAAGAGAGTAGATTTATGAATCTGGAGCAGCTGAGTTGCTTGCTCCCTCTACAAAATTAGCAACCCCAGCAGTCAATAGGACTATATTTAATTCTGTATGCAGGCCAATGAGATCGTGTACCACCATCTTGTATCTACCAGGATACATATACTTGAGCCCTTGACATGCCTCTTCCCCCCCGTCATATTTACATCGGCTCAATAGTAAAATGTGTTGTCCTTGTGATTCGGAGCATCCTTACAAAGAATTGAACGGACCTCCATGATAGATCTAGGTGGTTCCAGGTCCTTCTCTTGAATTGCATTTCCAAGCAATTGCTGCATTTGTGAAGCAAAGGTATCATCGAGAATCTGCAAAGTAATGACAGGTCAGACATCAGAAGGGAAAAGTACAGAAAGAAGGTATAATAAAACCACTTCCGACTATAATGACACCAGAAAACTAAGTTACCTACCTGCCAATGACCATACCACACTCAGTTATAGACCATGACTCATGAAGCTAAGGTTCCCACCCAACCCCCCCCCCCCCCCCCCCCCCCCCCCCCAAAACAAGTAAAAAAGTGGAAAACAAAAACTGTGTAATGCTCCTGGAATTGGGCAGCCCATGGTTCTCAATGTTGACTATGGAGAACCTTGTAGTAAATTAGGGAATAACAATATTTGTAACAACCAAGGTAACAGAAACATGCAGTATTTAACAATGAAATGGTCCCTGCAGGAACCAGCTAGAATGAGTGTGCCAACAACTTGATTAATTGATTCACACCACATTTTCTAAGCTTGATAAGGTGGTTCTAATGATGTATCTGATTAAATTTTCTGAGTGTCCTAGATGTAATCTGAAGGAGCCCCCCAATTGACTATAGTTTCCATAAGCAGGCTACTTCAGCAAATGACAGGACACAAAATAATATAATCTAATCAACTTTTCTTTTTTGATAGACTATATCATTGATCATAGACTATACTGCCCAAATCCATGTGAACGGCACCACTGCTGTTCTAACTGAAATTTTGAATAAAGCTGTAGTGCTACTACTGATCAATGAAAAAAAAAGTGTCAACGCTATTACTTACAGTTACTGCAATTCGTGAACCTTTATACCATGACCTGTTCTCTTTCCTGTTCTCCAAGAAACTTAAGACATCCTGTAACAAGAAATATAACATTAGCCTCAAGCCTGACTTTGGAAAGTAGTATGACAATAAGATCCAGATGCAATTAACTTACCTGTCCCATCCGATCCCAGTAACCTCGACAGATTGCAATGAAAACATGAGTCTCAAAGATGGTATGGAGATGATTCATTGTATTTGTCAGCTGCTCTTTCAGTGGCTGCATTCTACCCCGTACATCAGATTCCACCACAGTTTCCTTTGAATCTTGAAGAATCTTTTTCAGTTTTGTGGCATTCTGTAACTTTGTCTGGAACAACAAAATAAAGGAAGTAAATCAAGCACACATGACAGAAATCCTTGCCTAATTTAATTTTATACAAGAAATATTACTCTGAAAAAAGGGAACAAAAACTTGGCTGCTGCAGATATATGCAGAACAGCGGTAATTTAAGCCTGTTCAGATCTATCGGGACTATAAATGTAGGTATGCCTATTGGAGTTTATAAGGACACTTTTATTTCAAACAAGAATTACTCATATGTCATCCAGCAAGCTTTATTACAGTAGATAAGCTGCAGAAGGGCCCACAACCTCCACCTTTGAGGATAGCATAAACAAAGACACTTGTACAAGACCAACTTCAGGTACAAAAAATTTGTTGTTGTACATTGCCAAAGATCTCTCATCTTATTGTTAAAATTAAAAAAAAAAAACAAATAAAAAAGAAGAAATATCTATCTTTTTGTTTATGTCATTTCATTAACTAAAATATATCTTTAGCTTAGGTCCCAAACTACTTCCAAATCATGCAAAATCTAAACAAATCATGTGTCAGTTTCAGGATGATACTCACATTCTCTACAAGTTTCTCCACCACTGCTTGCAGATAATTTCTGAACTTGGCTCTCAGCATCACTGTTACCTCACTGAGACGCTCTCCAGGGACTGCGTTGTTTCTTCCGTCAGGGATGCAAGAACCCCATGACTTGAACTGAACTTCTACCTTGGGGCGCAGGACATCAAGCATCCTCTTCATGGAATTCAGTAGAATTCCCATCTGAAATGCAACACTAGATTTTCAAACCAGAATAATATACCTAATTAAAGGAACCTTATAAATTTGGGAAGTTACAGCTGACCTCATCAGGAACTACATAAGGGCATGCAGAACGTTTGGCAAGTTTCTGGACATACTTTAGGCCAAATTTCTTGGGTGCCATATTTTCCTTCACTGGTGCCAAGACATCTGCATATTGCTTGTCTAAAGCTTCCACTACTGCCTTCTCAACATCAGCAATAGCCTAGTGGAAAACATAATCCAAAAAAGTAAAACAATTTCAGTATTTTCTTATATTTTTATTACTGTTATTTCAATTAACATATGAACAAATTTAGAATCTTGTCTTGCAAGTTCTAGTGCTGCATAAAGGGAATAAGATAATTGGTGACTACACAAAATGAGTCCACAATGAGATGAGATAATTTCTTGAGCAAATCCCGTGTTTATCTTGAATAAAGGCCAGACAAGGTGATAATGGTTAGGAAATTACAAGAAAGATAGGCTCAGTTTTGATATGCAATGAAAGACAAAGACGTGAGGAATGCAAATAGCACTGTTGTAAGATAAAAAGAAAGTTCATATATATGTTTTCATTTAATTTTTCTTAGTTATGTCCTCTTATTTACGTATTTATTGTTGTATAAGACTGCTCAGTATTTCACTTGAACTGTAGGAATAAAAAGCTTTATTTTTAAGCCCTTAATCTCATTTTGACACCCAGCCTCACTAGTCACTTCAAAGTTCAAATTAGGCCTAGGAATTTTATGAGTCAATAATCAACCAAAAGGCTGGTCACCAGAGTTAGACAATGGTCAGAGACACAAAAAAATATGCTTCTAACTCAAATAGATCTTTAAAAAAATCAAAAACCCACAGGGTTAAATAAAGAAAAAGACAGTGATGTCTGAGACCAAATAGAAAAATAAAGATTGAAAGATGAAGAACCCATCTGGACATACATTCTCCAAGCCGAAAATATATTCTGGCCATCGGCAAATGATGATCTCATAGTCGCTCAAAGTTTCTTTCAGTCGGTCATACATGTCATCAACAAAAGGAGTAGTAGAATGTTGTGTCCTAACTCCTGACCATTTTACCTGCAAGTACATAACTTTCAGATGATTAAGTACAACTTGTAGAATGTGCAATAAAATTGAAGATTCAAGAATTTCAAAGAATCACTGTCAACATAGTCCTCCAACATGCTGGTCCCCGTCCCCCCAAAACAAAAATAAAAAAGCCCCAAAAAATAAATAACTTGGATGAGTCAAAGTAACTCGATTGCTTTCCATCCAAGCAGTTATGGAGAAGAACCAAAAGGATTTGGCAAGCATAAGGAGTGAATACATATGGTAGTACCATGGTTTAACGCATTTACCTTGTCTAATTTGCAGGACTCGAGCAAAGAGAGACGCTTATCTTGTATCCATACCATAATATACAAGTGGAATAATTCTTTTGCATCAACTCCACCTTTAACAGGACTGAGAAAGAACATAACATTGGGTTAAAACCACACAAAGTAATAACTACTATGATAGTTGAACTCTTGTTCTGCTCTTTCTGTGCCATTAAAATAATACAGAAGAGATAATATTACCTGATTTTCCATGCAGCAAGATCCCTCTGAAAATCTGCTGTAGCAATAACAAGTTCTGCTACAGGAGATGAAGGGCCTGTGGGGGGGCAAGCAATGAGGAAAGCACGCAATCTGTTGCAAAGCTCTGTGCTGTAGATGCATGCAGACAGATTTGGGAGGTCTAAAAAACTGTACAAAGAAATTCAAAATATTAGAATCCCACTTGCTTGACATGAGAGTGCGAGACAAACCACCAAGTAAGAACCATGTAGATAAGCACCATGAAAATTTTGAACATGTATGCAATAGTGTCAATCTAAGGATGATCCCCCCCAGCCAAGAGTGTGTTTGCAAATCATATTAATCAAGTGAGTGCAACACTCTTTAAAAAAGTAATTAGAATCAAGGAAATTAAGGAGTTGATAATTTTTTTTTTGTTATGGGTAAGGAACTTAAGGAGTTGATAATCAAGTGAGTTGATAATATATCAAAAGCAATAATAATAATAATGATGATGATTATATATTACTACTGCCTATACCACTATAATAATGATAATAATTATTATTATTTAAGATCAGAAGGAAAAAAATAAATCAAGGCTTTTATTTACATTCTTTAAGGTTGACTTAAGTATATATCAATCTTGAATGGAACATTTCAGTTTGCTGAGAATCAAATTGTTCCATTTAAATTTCTGCAACAGTACAGTAAAGCCAAACTTTGAAGGCATGTGCTGTCAAATGTGAGATCGTAAATTTGGAAGTGAAAGATGGACTAATAAGAGACAAACCAATATATTGCACGTTATGATGCATGGTTACATGACTATCATCATCTTAGATTTTTGCACAATTCAGGTATCAATGCATTGATTAGTTGAGGAACATACCTGGGAAGAATGTGTTGATTATGGATCTCAATATCAGTAAAAATTTCATTCCTAATGTTCATGCACAGTGATATCATCTTCTGGTAAGCAGTAGACATAGTAACATTATCCATTAAAATGCCTTCATTATTGCCGGTAACATATTCATCTGTCTCAGCCAAATGTCTTCTTGATCTCTTCTTTGAAGCAACCTGGGAAAACACTAACTCTGAGTAAACAGATAAATGTACAACTCAAGCAAGCATCATAATGAAAAATGTTGGTTCAGTCTCTCAGACCTGAAAATAATGGCACAAAGCAGTCTGAGCCTCAGGAGACAAGATGTCATGAAGAAGTGTATATAATTTAACAGCAGGTTCCAGCGCAGGTGCTGCTAGCCCAGTTGCAGGCTTGAAAACCTCCATAATACCCGAGGGCAATGATTCATCAAGTGACTTGTAATTCTCAAAAACTAAGGAGAATATCTGTTCAATTTGATCCTTAGTTTCTCCTAAAATTCGATTCTGATGAGGCAACCAGAAATCATGCAAATTTGTGTTAGGAGAGAGATATGGATCAGGCTGAGAACTATTAACCAAAAACAATGTCAATATTGCAGAAAAGCAACGTGGAAAAGAACAACATAACAATCAGAACAATCATCACGTGCTTTAAACTGGGAAGCAGATTTGTACCTCTTGATGACTCAATATGTTCTTGCTGTGGCCTTTCATAAGAACGGGCATTAACAATACATACACCAAGTTGAGGCAGTCAGCTGTTGGCGTAGCTACATCCATGACATAAGAAAGGTATCTATTCACATGGCACATTGAAACATAATTTGAGTAAATAGCCAATCATAACAAGTGGTGATAACTTTTATTGTATGGCCTACTATTTTCAATATCAAAAAGCAATTAACATTAACATATCAATTACCTCAGTTTGGTGTATACTTCAGAAACCCCATAATATGAGGCAAATTCTGTTAAGAGCCACTTCCATGGGCCATGCAACAATAGGTTTCTTTGTTGAAAATGCTGAACCTTCATAGCAACCTCCAAAACTAGATCATATGCAACTGTTTCTGCAACAGAGCCACACTGGGACCAAAGGAATAGCATATAATATCATCAAGCTATTCAGTAAGCCAGGACATAATACAAAGAATACATGTTCCTACTCTCTTCGAATGTGAAGATTGCTGTGTTTCTATTCTTTATATATATTTTGTATAGACACCCTACATGCATAAAGTATCTCCTCCTTTTAATAAAATATTATAATCTATATATTAAAAAATATACATGTTCCCACTTTCAAATACTGAACAATCATTCTTCATACAACTACTCTTCTCTTCTTCTTTTTTATGGGTTTGGGTGAGGGAATATCTTTAACAATCAAGGAACTTTTTCTTTGAGTACAGGCTGTCAATCTCTCATTGTTAATAAGGGGGTAAGCCTTTAATTATCTAAATGAAGAGACAATAGAAATATCAAGACAAAGACTGCAGCTACTTACCACTTCAATTATAGAATTTGGGTGATACTGATATTACAGCATTTCACAATACCCAAATATACAATATATCTCAATATGCTCAGGTAAGTTAAAATTCTACAGTTATTAACCATCAATTTCAAAATTAATTACTCCCTCTGCCCCATAATGAGTAGGTTTATGTAAATGCAAACATTTTAAATTTTAACATAACTTTCCAAATTTTCCCCTTTAGAAGTAATCAACACACAAATTGTGGCGCACACATTATGGGAAGTAATATTTTGATTTGTGGAATGGACATTAAAGGAAAATTTTTACAGCAAGTAATCACAAGGTCATATCTTCATTAATACATAGCATGTCTCACATCCTGATCTTTCACTAAATGATCATCTATGTTAGCAACACCATGGTTCAGTTAAGGCAACAGCTTACAGGCAGCTTTTATTAGAAAAGGTTAGTACATTTGAAGACTACTCTAAAGGGTCACTCACCTTGGGATGACTATTATCATCTGAAACAGTTGAATAGTTTATATACAGCTGTATCTTGCCCACAAGCTCATGCTCTGGCTCGCGATAAACAGACCACCAGCGTAGCTTGTCAGCCTGCATTCAACTCTAGTATCAGCCTTCTATCTCAACAATTTTCAGAAAAATGTCCTTAAATCTAATGTCAGGGCAAAATAATATTACCGGGTCATCAGCAATAGTAGCCACTTGAACAAGGATGCGACCAAAATGCTTCCCCTTGGAATCCTGGACTTCGACAAGCAGATCATCTCCTATACTATCTGGAAAGCTGTAGAGTTGTCAGCGTCTTTCTCAAGAAAATTTAGAAATAGAAAGAATATAAGCAGGAAGAGAACATACAAGATATGCATATCACCAGCTCCAGGTTGCGTTCGGATGGCATCTTCTTCAGGTGAACTTTTCAGCCTTAACAGACAAGAGTACGTTTCTGATAACATTTGCACGGGGGGGAACCCTTTAAGTCGCAGTATTCAGAAGAAAATTAAAAGAGAATGAACCAAGAAAGATATTAAACGGTGCTACAAATAATGTGTCTGAACATCACATCAATGCAGATATGTCATTTATAGGTTTAATCACAGGGGCAACTCATAGCAATTCTGAAATTGTAACAAGCTTGTCATTTGTGACATTTAGTCTAGCTAGAAATGGAAAATTAGCCTACTAAAGCACACAATTCAATTTGCATGGTACCACATTCTTATAATGTGTTTTCTAAACATAGATATACCTGGACGGTTTTCTATCCTTTTAATTTTAGGTGATTTTCTTTTCTTGTAATGAAATAGTTATTTATGATACCTTTCCCCCCAAAAAAAGTCTAAATCAGCTGCTAATTCATCTTGTATGACAAATTGATAAAGGACATAGTTTGCATACCTTGCACAGCTTCATATGATGTTGAGCTGCTGCGTAGAGTTGTTACACCATTTTTGAGGAGTCCAGACACCTGTTTTATATACTTTGTACTGGCATGCACATATGCCAAGCTCTGACGTGAAAAAGAACGATTTGCAGGTATACGTGGTGCAACACGAATTTTTCTTAAAGCTTGCCATCCAGAAGCAAGTGTTGACTGCAAATTAGAGAGGTGATATTGAATGGTTTCCAACTTAATTACTGGTGCCCTAAAGGATGTGATACTACAGCCAGTAGGTGGGTCAAGGGACATCTTCACTTTACGCACTGCACAATCAACAAGATTTTAGGAACGTTCCCTTATAAGCTTGAATGACAAGAGTGCCAAAGCTGAGGATTAAAACTACCTTGCACCCTCATCTTGCCAATATTTTTCTTAGGCTTTGGAGCAACCCCCTCACTGGTAAGCTCTGAAGTTTGCTTCTTCATTAGTTCATCTTCTGATTGTAATAGTACTTGCCGTAATCTACAAATATATTATTTTAAGAGAAAGCATAAAGTGTCAAAAGGAAAAACCATGAAAATGTTTCTGTGTTGTTTGGTGTTATTTGGAAAGTTTACACAATCTGCAACATCAGAGAATCATTCAATGGAAAATAGTTGAATTTCTAAGCCGTTGAATGTAGTAGACAAATGTTAGCTGCAAGGAGAAAGTGTGAGGGAGGAACACAGTCTTTTTTTTATACGTAATAAGACTCAATATAAAAAAAAAGAAGCGTAGAAGGGGCACAACCAAAGTAAACAAGGAGTATGCATAGAAAGGAAAGCCCAAACAAAATAACAAAAAAAGGCAGAAAAAATAGAAGTACAAAAAAAATTAAGTTATTAACGGAAGCTTAGGGTGTCCAGAAACTCTAGAAAGTTCGTGGTAGAAGAAGTATGAGAAATTGAGGTCCAACCACATATAGTCTTCAGGAATGAGAACTTCATCTTTGCCAAATTCAACTCTTTCCCCCCAAAGCAACAGACATTTCATTCTCTAGAGATACCACATTAAGCCCAAAGGAATGGCTATCCAAATCTCTCCATTGCTTCTTTTTCCAAAACACCCCTTCCAACCCGGAAACATTTTAAGACTGAAGAAGGTATGACCAATAGACTCCAAACAGACAGAAAACAAAGACCACACTCCCAATGAAGAAAAAGATGAACCACACTCTCTCAATGGTTCTTGCACATAAAGCACCAATCCATAAGTATCAACCCTCATCTCCTTAAATTATCATTAGTCAACATTTCTAATACTGCACACCATGGAAAAAATAAAACACATGGAGGCACCCTAACTTTCCAAATGCTCTCTCAATACCTTGTAGTAGTTCTTCACTTGTAAGCCTTTAAAATTTGAAGGAATGCATGGGACACAGTTGGAATTAAAACAACATGTGGGAGTAAATACATTTTAAGCACTACCACTTTGATCCAGTGATTTCAAATATGTACTTTCTGAAGAAGTACAGAGTACTGACTTGTAAAGTAAGAACAAACTAAATGGGTTTTGCATTACCAAGGAGAAACTAAGCCAAGGCAAGGGTGTTAAGATTCCCAATTAGTCATGGTAAGAATTATTTAGATATATACTATAGTCCAATAAGAAGCAATAGAAGTCCAAAATACAGTTTCTTATATGATGAAACCATAGAGCAAATTTTTTGTTCTTGGCCACAAATATTTAGGATATGGATTATTACAAATATAGCAACTAAACTCAAAACTAGCTTGAATTGGTGGCATTATAGACGAATAACAAGAAGAGACTGAACCCACCCGAAAGCATCCCGTAATAGAGCACATTCATTGTCCAAGAACATGGGGGCTTCCATGCACTCCATTGCCCATGCATGTAGGCAAAGTCGCGCGCATGCATCATATGCAATCACAGCATGCCATGGCCCTAGAGCACTGAATTTGATTTAAAAATTAAACAAGAACAGTTAAAGATCAAATTTAATAATAGGAAAAGGACTCTAGGCTTATCATCAGCTCCATCTATGGTGTTCAGAGAGATACCTTGCATGAAATGTTGGGAGGCGGGCTAGATATGAACCTGAAGATGCACCTGCTTCGGAACCAGCTGTAGTTCTGTCAACAGATAATATAACAAAACGGTTATTTCCCAAATTTATGACAAAAACTAAAGTGTTTAGACGTTAAAGCACACAAGTATAATGTGCCACGACTGAATATGTCTTTTCAAGACCTCAAGTGTAATGTACATCCCAAAAACACACTTGCATACAGCTTGTGCCAAAAAGAACAATTAAAGAACACTAACCTTACAAACTGGTCAGCATTCCTATTTACAGTATCATTCTCTGGCTTAACAGTAAATGTGGTTTCTGATGTATGCCGATCATTTTTGTTTGAGATTTTACTCGAACCTGGTACATATGGTGTACTATGTACTCTAGATACTGGACTTCTATCAGCAGCTTGCTTAATTTCATGAGTGGAACCATCAATAGGAGGTGCACTGGGAATATCATCATCATCATCATCATCATCATCAGAGAACTTATCAGTCCGCAAGTTTCTCAAATGTGAATCCTGTAAAATATAACAATTTAGCAAAGACAGTAAATAAGATTCAATTGATAGTATGGATGCATATGCAGAACGTGAAAAGAATTCAAATTAACAAGAAAGTTCGCATATATCATACTAGTGCTAATAAAGGAAACAGTTACACTACTAACCTTGAGTCTAATAATGATACAAATTTCAATATAATATAAGAGTTTAAATTGCTTTGTGGATTGTAAGCTCCAAAAGTATTTACAAACCTTTTCAGCGGCACTTTCCACATTCGCCACCTGTGATGGCACACTAGAAGCATATCCCCCAGAAACATAAGCTCTACCCCGAGGCACAGCCCCATTGATGCTTCCCACTTGTGTAGAAGAAAACTCTGAGCTAGCAGCAGAATCTGATGACTCATCCTCCGTATAACCATTCCGCCCAACAGGATACCTCCCATTTCCCCTCACCAACCTCTCTGCCAAATTTCCACGTCTTCCTACCACCGTTTCCATTGACGAACTAACATCAGAATACATGTAATCACTACCATAACGCGCCTGCCTCTGCACCGGGTTTCCATACCTATGAGCAGTCGCATTAGGTGCCCTCTCGTCTTGTGGAGACGATTCCAACGAGTACCTACCCCCATACACCTCCTCCTCAGATTCAGTACTCATATCTTTCTCAGAATTAGACCCACTATCATCTACATCACCGGGTATCGTTCTCGATACTGGAATGGCATTCATAGGTAAATGTCCACTTCTAAATTTAGATGGAGGGGGCAATCCAAATCCCCGGCTGCCACCATTTCGAATGCCAGCAATAGGGTCAATCCTGGGTCTCATATTTGAATTTGATAATGTAACTTCCTTCTGATTAGAAAACAAAATCAGGAATTAATTTCTTCTTACTTTGAAAAAAAACAAAAACTAAAAGCAATTTCCATAACCAGATCCTATTATCCTAATACACTACAAACAAGCAAATTTTACTGAGTAAAAATTAATGAAAATAAGCTATAAAAAAAAAAATTTAAGTGAAAATAAGATAATGGGAATTGAGTTTGTGAAAACTGACCTCTCTAACCCAACGAAGGGCATTCTTATCAAGTCCTTCAGTGAACATTATCCTTAGGTATTTATCTTCACCTAAACCCAAAAAAAAAACAAATCTCAGATACAATTTAAACACACACAAAATTATAGTAAAACTGAATAAACAAAGAAATCAGAAACTATAAACACACAGATTTTAGTGCTCAAAAGAAAACGAACTCACATATGAATCGAGCTTTAGTCTTTCACAGCTGAAATAGCTAAGCAAAGCGCAATGCTAAACGAAACTTTGAGATTTACACACACAGACAGAGAGAGCGAGAGAGAGAGAGAGAGAGACCTAGTATATAAAGGGAAGGGTTCGAGAGATTTGAGAGAATGAAAAAGGTTTTACTTAGCGAAAAAGCTATCTCTGCGCAGCTCAGAGAGACTGATCAGTGAGATTTGTTTGTGAGGTTTGGTACTTTAGTTTTGGTTACTCTCTTTCACTGAACTTTTTTTTTTTTATTGTTTTTAGGTTTTTATGTTTTTTTTTTTAATGTTATTGGTTTTTTTTTTTTTTGCCTAGATTCTCTCTTTCAAATTAAAAATCCAACGATGATGTCGGTTCAGAACATACGTCGTCGTATCGTCAACGAAATAATCAAAAGTCGCAATGTTTACCCCCAAAAAAAAAAATTTTTTTAAAAAATCCTATATTTTGAGAGTTTACTTTTTACATCTTCAAAAATAACAAATTAATAAAAAAAAAATTAAGAACAACAAATTAAACCCTAAGCATTAGGTTTTAAATAGTAACAAGTTTAATATTTTCTAAATATTAGATTCGTTAATTTTTAAAATCTCAAAAACAATTTGTTACGGTTTAAGATGTTAGGTCAGATTTGTGTCCAATACTTAGGTAAACAGAATGATACAAAACTGACACGTGATTATTTTAAAACTTATATTCTTGGTCATGTCGCCTCTTCTCGTGTATAAAAGTTAAAGACAAGAAAAATTCTAATTTGTTACATTTGAGTTATAATGTCTAATTTATTAATTTCAAAATGATATGATTGATTTTTTTTTATTTTTTACGTCCTATAATTTTTCTAAAACAATGAGAAATTAATGAAACAGAAAATCCTAAGTAGTCCGCAAATAAAGCGCACGTAGGTGAGATTAGGCAGTGAGGGCATGAAAAAAAGTAACGGGTAGTTGACGTGGCAAAGTGGAGCTCCCTTTTTTTCTTAACTATTACTATTAAAAAACATTAAATAGTCGAACGTTGTAGTGGGGACACTTTTACTCTAAATTCCCGCTAGTACACTAGTCACATGGGAATGGTCGGTCCCACTTTTGGCCCCTACTTTTCTTCTTTCTTAACTGTGTCACTGTGTCTGTGTTTGCCGTGTAATCCTCGTGGGTTCTAAATAATTCTATAATGTTTGTTTGTTTGTTAAAAACAATAATTTTGAGGAATGAAGGTTCTATAGTAAAAGAAATGCTATGTTCACAGTGTACATGTGGTTTCCGTTGGTAACAGACAACCGAGCTTTTATGCAAATTCTACGGCTATGTTAGAATCTGTGGACTAGTCACAGACTAGTACAATTTTTATCACCCACTTATTCCACGTTGGCGGCGAAAAATGATAAGGGTATGAACTTTAATTTGAAATTTTTTGAATATGTCAGTATGACACAGCTGGAGAATATGCTTTTTTTAATAATAAAAAAATTCCATTTCATTATTTGCTACTAGTACTATAATTGTTTATTGTTGGTTGTGTTATTACTACCTTCTTGACTATAGGCCAACAAACTTTAGCACTTTTTTTATTCTCAAAAAAAAAAAAAAAAAAAAAAACAAAAAACAAAACAAAACTTTAGCACTTTTTTCCTTTTTTTGATAAATGCAAACCTTAGCACTTAAGCATATTAATAATCCTAGTAATTGAGACTTTCCAGCAAATAAAAAATAAAAATTAATTAATAAAACCTAATAAAGTAACGGATGAAGATTACTATCATCTAAAGCTTTTTAGGTAACTTCATTTATGGAGTTTCCTAAATCTTATCCTTAAAACGAATGGATTGAATTTTGTTACGCTATTAATAATCGTTACTATTACTATTTTGGTATCTATTTAAATTATTGGATAGAATTTTAAGAAAGCCATTATGTAATTATCTTTCAAAAATTTAGAAAATCTTAGTACAGTATCATTTTAAGAGAGTTGAGGAAAAGAAAATATATAAAGTAGCTTAAAGGTAGGATGTAGTATTTTATGTAGTAGTTCTATGCAATCAATGACTCACAACATCCACCTAAAAATAAAATGACTCACAACATGTGAAGGCCACAGGTATGTAGTCTACATAAATTACGAGACAACAATTGCATAAAATCAATGTATAAGATAGATTATGTCGGTTTAGATTTCAATTATAAGACACTAAATAGTTCTTTAACTTATGTGGGTTTTAAATTTCCAAATATCCTATGATCACAATTTTTGTGTCACAACTTTTATTATAAATTATAATTTTAATGTAGTCAATTGTGAGCGGTAAACAATCACTTTCACATGACTCTACTTTTTCTCTATCACTCACACTTCATTATAATTTTGATAAAAGTTAATGCACAAAAAAGGTATAACTAAACTTTATAATCTCATAACTCCCTTTTCAAATTGGCTAGCAGCCTCATGCAAGCTTCCACAAAAGGAGACATTCCTTACTGCCTGGCCAAGTAGTTGCAGAACAAAATCAAAAGAAAAAGGACAGAAAGCCATTGACATTGACTTCAATTGTAGTGGCTCAATTGCAGAACAAAAAATTGACAATGACTATTGTAGCTGCTCTCCCTTCAAATGATCCTCCATAATAATTTGGTCCACATCATTATGCCCCGTCCAAGAGTCTAATAAATTTATCGACCGTTTGAGCAAAATTTTCTCTGGTCCAAAGGTAACTTGCAATTAGATGTAACATGCATTTGTGGGACACACGAAAATGATAGACAACTCAGGCTTCACTAATTAGCGTTACAGCCGTTACTGTCTCGTTTTTAAGTTTACTAGGGAAGCCATACAGTTAAAATTCCCCCAAGACAAGACAGTGTGAGTCAAATCAGAATTATCAAATCCTTATCATGCGGTGACGTGTTTGATGTATCATACATTGTGGTACACGTGAAAATGATTGGCAATTCAGGGTGATTATCTCATTTTTAAATTCAAATTTGCTAGGGGAACCAGACAAATATTTGTCCAAGACAAGACAATAAGAACATGTCAATTGGAATTAGCAAAACCAAAAACTACAAAGTCCAATAAGAATCATAAGAAACCGAATTTTATATTAATCATCTTGTTAATTCAAATTAATTTATTATTTATTGGGGTTGGATTTATTTATAATTTTGCTCATGGTTACATGATTACATCTCCATTGACAATGACTCTCTGGATGGAATCTTTATATATAAATTATTGCAACAAAAAAAAAAAACACCCACTTTCAATGAAGTGGCAATACATTCAACAGGAAACAAAACGATTTATTGTAGTTCTTTAGTGTAAAATACGAAGCAATTTTTGTTGGTATCTTAAGCAAACAACTCGTCAACATTACACTCCCCAATGAAAACTTTTAAGCTCCGTGGTGAACCACAACTGCCTTCAGCAATAATTGCTCTATCATTGGCAGCAATGTGAGCAACAATCTTGTGAATCATTTCGATCTGCGAAAAAAGACGAGAAAGTAAAAGGTTTTAGCTAAGCCTTCAGCTTATTTGTGAGAGTTTCTAAAAAGGGAGTAGGGTAGAAGATGAGCAGTGATAGTTACACACTATTTACCAGATACATAGATGAAATATCGTATTTTGAAAACATGATTTTAGTTATAATTTTGAAATAGTGTTTTCAAAATATGATTCTCCATCTCACAATTATAACTAAAATCACGTTTTCAAAACACGATTTCAGCCAGTGTGTACGGCAGTGTATAACTTAGTGTGTGCAACAAAAATTAACTATAAAAGATATTGCAATTACATCTTCAGAAGCATGGCAACGCTCAGCTACTTCCTCAAGTGTCAAGGGTTCTACAGGCTCTTTACAACTGAAAAAAGAGAAATTTGTAGTAATCAGTTACAAATCTACTTCTAACTAAACAAAAAGAGAACATTAGCACAGAACAGAACTGCATCTAAGAAGTATCATTTTATGCAGAAGTTAGTTGCAAACAGATTTATTGACTACTCAAATGGTCAGAATCCAAGTCCCCTGTGGTAAATGCTGCGGTCCCTTTATTTCGTCCAGGTTTTGGTTAATATTAATATAAAATTTTAAAGGCCCTGCCAGAGGATTCCTGGGTTTGGGATGTGAATTTGTAATACTAAAAATCTTTTTATAAAATCCAAAATTTCATATCTTATTTTCAGAAGTCAAACATACAGCAATAACACCATCCTGATATTTTATCCTTGTCTATACTCGTGCACTAGGGACATCTAAAAATGACATATATTGGCATAAAAACCTGCTCCAACAAACCCTATTGCTTTCAAGCAAGCTTTCTCACTTGAAGAACTACTCTATATTTACAAGGTTAAAATATATTTAATTATTTTTCTGAGTCCATAAATTTAAGATTTACATAGGACTTCACATTTCAAAACTGATATTAAAAAAAATGATAAATAGGAGTAAAGAAAAAGACCTAGGTTGCTAAAGATTTGACATAATACCTGGCCTCATTGAGTACCGTCAAAACACGCTTCTGAAGAGCTAATACTTCTCCTGCTGCTTTTTTGCCAGCTTCCACACCTGAGATAAAGATAGACAGAGAGAGAGGAAAAGAGGAACACCAGTCAGATAAATTGACCAAACATGAAAAATTAACTTTAAGATAACATATATAGCGCCAAAAGCATGATGCAGTTGCATCCACCACCTTTGAATGCTGACTTCTGGACCAAAAGTTTAATAAGCAACAGAAAATCTATATTTACCAGGTTGGTGGTAAGCATTAATGTTGACAAGTGAGGCATATATCCCCACTGCTCGCTCATAAAGTGCTATAAGTGCACCCACGGATCTAGGTGTCACTTCTTGCACTGTTACTGTAATAGACTCGCGGTTATTGGAATACAAAGCTGACCTTGTTCCCTGTATGAACTTGAATTAGTATGTACAGATTAGTAAAAGGACAAGAGTAACTGGCTGGTTGGAATAAATCTAACCTGTAGCATGCCAAAGAGGTAGTCGCCACATGTCACACCAGGTTCAAGCTCCCAATCATGACCAGGGGGTCTATCACGAAGCACCTCAATGAATGTCACAAAGAAATTGTGCACACCTTCTCTCAGTTGTTGAATATAACTACATAAAAGAACAAGTGCATCAGGACTAAGCAGAGTCTGCATCATGGGATATATCATATTCTCTCAAAAATTTAACGAAAAACTCACGCATGCTGATCTGTGCTCCCTTTATTTCCATATACGGTAAGTCCTTGATTCACCTGTGATATCAAAGAGTCAAAATCTTCAATTATGCTACAATTTGAACATCTTTGACAATATTTCCATTTATCTCATCAAGCCCATATTGTAGTGGTCCTTTATGCTTAGTTGGAGTTGGCCCCCTCAACAACTTATGCTAGCAAGAAAATGTGATCAAATTTGATGCAAGTTGACTCATTAAGTCTTTCTAGGATATATCAGATAAACACAGCCATGAGGCCAAGGACTCAAAAGAAAATACATCAAATTAGGGTGTGTTTAGATACCGCTTATTTTGCTAAAATTGAAAACTTATTACTGAAAATACTGTAAACAAAGGTAAAAGTTAATTGAAATAGTATAGTGAGGTCCATAAATAGTACCAAAAAAATGCATGAACGGTACCGTGAGACCCACCATTTTTTCATCAAAACGCAAAAATTTTTCATCCCCAACACAATCCAAACGCATACTTATAGTACCTTTTTTTTTTTTGATAGGTACGAAAAAGTTTATTATAGAAACTACTATATGCAGAGTACCTTTTTTATATAGTTAATACTTCCCAATACTTTATTCAATACCTTACCTAATATTTACACTTTTTAACATAAATATCATATATGACATAATTTTTATGCCACATACTCCAGATGATAAGCCCCATTGGGTCAAAGTTTGAACCCAGAAACATGTCACTCAGCAAGAGTTTCAACAAACAAATAAATATCTAAATGCAAAATTAATCTTTAAGCAATTTGGATAATTGAAGCAACAATCAAACTACTGAATACCCCCTTCTCAAGTTTATGTTTGGTCAACTTCTTATAGCCATTCAGAAGACCTTGCAAAAACAGAGATTGAGTGTGTAAATGGCTTGGGGAAAACAAGAATAGGCACATGTCACGTGGTACAAAAGGGCAATTCTCTAGATAGAATCATATTCACCAATGGCAGAACTCACCAAAATGGTAACAGTACCATATATGCTTCAGTCTAACAAACCTTCTTTTTTATAAGTTAAAATTCTATAGCATTGTCATGGTGATTTAAAATTGGATGTCTAACTAGCCATTATGGCAAATGAACTTGAATTAATCTTCTAGATTTTCAAGTTTTACCGTGTTTGGCAAAAATTATTTTTGCCAACTTATTTTACAATTCAGCTTATTTTTGCTACTATTCATGGGCCTACTGCACTTTTTGGTACTATTCATGAGTAACACAATACTATTTCAGCTAACTTTTACCTTTATCTACAGTATTTTCAGCAAAGAGTTTTCAATTTCAGCAAAATAAGCGGATCTCAAACAGACCCTCAATAATTAAGTTGCACACACAAAAGCTAGGTACTCAAATTTGTTGCACATACCCGATTTCCATCCAAGTCAAACTCCTTCCCAATAGATTCCATGACCAACTGCTGCAAATACCGACTAAATAATAATAGGCTGTCCTTGTAAGGAAGAACAACCATATCCTGAGCAAAAAACAGAGGAAAGAAAAACCAATTTAAGAGGGGCTGAAATTTTAAATATTATGCAAATCTTAATAGAGTATTAAGTACCTTTGATCCTATCCCATCAGAAGCCCAATACCAGCATAAAGCTAGCAACGCTGCGGGATTATTCCTGACCTAAATCAAAGAAATCAACCAAAAGGGTTAAACTTTTACCCCTTTTTGTTGTCGTTTGGGGTGGGGGGGTGTGAAGAGACAAGTATCTCCCATGAAAACAGAACTATTATGACAATAAATTTCACAATATGTAATTTTGTCTCGAGGAAGCAAGAGTTCAACTTATTGGCAACAAAATTAAATAAAGAGCACTAAGTCATATTAAAAAAAATTTGTACTTTAAAAAGTCATATTAAATATATTTCTAGCCAACAAGAAGAACAGTATATGTCTTTGCTATTGAAACTAGCAGAATACAGTTCTTTGAATAGGAAGATTCTACTGGTCTGGTTGAATCTTCAAAACCAACATTCACACACAGACAAAATAAAGAAAAAGGAAGCATGCATGCATAGAGTTCCCTATCAGTAATGATGAACCCGTTTTAAAAAAAAAACACCGTTGCAGTTTATGACATATGTTGCACAATGCTAACTCTATGCAGAAAAGAGCCATGCCAGGAATTATCTCTTGCAAAAGGTACCTATCCCCCATTCAAAGGAAAAGCTTAATCTTCAACCAACAGGAGAAATAAGAATGAGGAATGAAGGGAGTAAACCACTCCACCTTTTCTTATTCAGCATATATTTGCCCTTATTTTTGTGCAGGGTGTTGCTATAACACAAGTAAAAGAAATCTGAAGCCATAAGGGAACAAGCCAACTCTTTCCTTCTTCTTTTTTTGGTTTTGATAAGTAGTCTTTCCAATTTATTAGGAGCTCCTGGCATTGATTTCATTGGGGCATTTGGAACAAATGTAAACTTTGTTTCTAATTAGACTGTACAGGATGAACTGTAAATGACAGATTAATGACTTTATCCACTCTCATAAATTTATAACCAACAAAGTTCTTTATCCTCACTGAATAAATAACAGCATCAGAACAAGACAATGATTAAAAAGAATGGTTGATTGCAAATTCTTACCACAGTAGTTCTATTTGCCTCATCCATTATTGATGCACCAGCAAGCATTTCTCTTATGTCAATTCCCTGAAGCATAAATTGCATATAAATAACCATAAAACACAAAGGATTATCACATCAAAATCAGAATTCAAGAATCACTAACCTGAAGTGCTGCTGGAAGCAGACCAACTGCAGACATCTCAGAAGTTCTACCACCCACCCAGTCAAACATAGGGAATCTAGCTAACCAGCCCTCAATTCTTGCAGTTTTGTCTAATAATGAATTTTCTTGTGTTATAGCAACACCCTGCACAAAAACATTTTTAAGCAACCAAATCACAATTTTGCCATCAAATTAAGAAGGAGAAAAATCTCAGGCATTAATGTCTGGACCCCATCCAAATATGTGCAAATCAATCTATATCTTATCTGGCTAGTGTTATGGCTTGCAAAATCTTAGTTTACAACTCAGGATCAAAATTATCACCAAAAAATTATTTTAGATTTGTATTATGAAGTAGGGGTGTAATTAATAAAAGCAGAAAGAAAAACCTGAGATCAAAACCTGTTTTGCAAACTCCAGGCCAGCTTCACGAAAAGCCTTCTGTACTTCCAACAAACCATTTCTAGTTTCAGGAGTGCCTCCACTCTAAGGAAAAGTTGACATTACATTAGCAGCAAACCTTACACGTAATCCAGAAAACCCATTATTTAACTGCAAAAGGGCTCTTTTTTTCAGGGACTTATTTCCAGCTTATTCTTATGTACATCTTTTTAAAGCTGCACTTTTTCTAGGTACAATTGTACTTTTTCTATGTACAACTATACTATTTCAAGCATAATAAACCAATGAAAATAAGCTCTCCCAAATGAGGACTAAACACATAAGGAAGGATAATTTCCACACAGACCTTTGAAATCACTATTACAAGGGTAGATGCCAGCTCATCACCAAGCTGTGCAATCTGATGATCAATTCCTGCTGGATCTGTATTGTCAATGAATCTTATCTGCCAATAAGACAAGAAAATATTTATCAGCACATTCAAAAACAATCAAAATAGGAGCAATAGAATCAGTTAGACTTAAAAGTATGCATAGCTAGGTTATATCATTTAAAAAAAGGACAATTTGCAATTCGCCACTCCTTCAATGTCTAGATATTGTAATCCAGCTCTTAGTCCTTATGAGGCATAGAAACCCTTGCAAGCCATTGGGTAGCTAGGTTATATGATATCATTTGAAGCCAGTAAGGCCATTCCTTCATTTAGGGTGTAATACATGCACCAGACAAGCCCCAACCAGAATATATTGCACCACTCATGATAATTACTTCTCAAACAAATAATTTTTTGATAAGTAATTTTCATTAAAAGCACAACCCTAGTACATAGGATGTATATAGGAAAAAACACCCTAAAGACTAGCATCTAAAATTCAAAAGTTCAAAAAAACCCAAATTCAAAGTGGAAATAATTAAAAGAGGAGGAATAGGATCAGTTTGATATAACAGTATGCATAGCTGGGTTATATCAATTTGATTTAACAGTCAGGCCTTTCCTCTACTTGGAGTGTAATACATCCACCAGATAAGACCCAACCAGAATATATTGCACCACTCATAACAAATACTTCTCAACCAAATAATTCTTTGATAAATGAAATTTATTAAAAGCACAATAAGAAACACAACCCTAGTACATAGGATATATATATAGGATAAAACATCCTTACTAGCATCTAAAATTTCAAAAGTTTAAAAAACTCGAACAAATGCTAAATGGAAAGTGAGGTAGTAGCTCAAGAACAGCAACCCACGATGATTATATCACACTTTCTTAAATTGTCCTTTGTAAGGATTTCTGTCCACATAAAAATATGACGAGCTTTAACCTTTCATAAATTTTTCCAATGTACTGCCAACCCCAACCTTGGTGCCATATGATTTTGAGTTCAAAGCCATGGCTTTTAGTAGGAATCCAAATTATTTTATCATCACCCCTCTAACAAACTTTGCAGAGCATTTCAAGACCAAAGGATTCCAGTTCCAATAATGCACCACTCTAACAAATCTTTGGTTCCAATGCAGACTATCATTTGACCAGACCATATTTTCTGCCATTGTTGCATCTTTTTTGATAATTCAATTATTACAAAAAGTGAGGAAGGGGGAATTTGAACACTGGTTCTACCAGGCTCTTGGCCCCCATTGTTGGATCATTATCCCATGCAATGTGGAAGTGTTCTTTGTATGCTAAACAATTTTTTTTTGGGGGGGGGGGGGGGGGGGGAGTCACAGTTCATCAAGAAAAGGCAAAGCACCGAAAAAAAGCTTCTTCAACATGTATATTCAATTAATATTTTAACATATGGAGTATGAAAAAAATGAAAGATATAAGATGAAAAAAAAAAAATGCTGGTGTCGGGGCAGGGAAATTTGTCACAATTATACTTTATAATTGCAATGTGGATGATTAAAGAAAAAGCAAAACCAGCACCGATAGACACCCAAGTACAAGGGTCTCGTATACCTTAAGAGGAGGATTATCAGGGGCCAACGCCTCTGCAACAAACTGTGGTCCAAGAGCTGAACCTCCAATCCCAACAGAAAGTATTTGAGTAAAGCGACCTTCTGGAGAAGATGGGGGTTTAATCTGCAATTTTGATTTCAAGCAAAGAGCACGTCAAAAAAAAAATGGCAAAGTAGACCACCACTGACAACATAATGCTGAAAGTATTATGGTAGCATTCCAATAATTCAAATTATGGTGTCCATCTAAAAACTCGTACATGTATTTAATGTCTTAAACCCTAGAAGGCAAGTAATAGGAAGCAGAGCACAATTCCACCCAACATATCCAGCAGAGTGCTTAGTCCACACCTTCTTGATCAACCAAGCGAAATTCCATTTTTTGTTATATTAGACTTTCAAAAAGTATAGTTATAGTGTTATACCATTTTTCTTTTCTTTTTGGAAAAAATACACCAACCTCCCTTGAGATATAAAGGAGTGACAATGACGATTTGCAAAAAAGACAGTCCTCTCCTTAAGATATGTGATAAACATAACTAATACAATGAAATACTTATTTTACCCTTGAGTTGTTTAATTAAACATTCCTAATTTTTGGTAAATTGATTAAATCAGATATCTTAAGGACAAAATAAGGCCTTCGTTGATAACCAAGGGAAAATCAAAAACATTATCACTTAAATAAGGACAAGTTATTCCACAAGAATTTCATTGTATTTTTTATATACACTTAGGGTGCTTTTGGATAAGCGGTTGCAAAACAGTGTTTTAGGTTTAAAATGAGCATTTGTAAAAAAGCTACGAGGAATTGCTGATGCAAAATGGAATTGGGTTTAAAAACACACTTTTAGGCTCCCAAGACGCCTAACCAAACAGACCCTTATCGCAAAGCTTAGGAAAGGACTGTCATTTCCTTATACCTTGAGGATATTGTAATTTTCCCTTTATTTTTTTAATTTCTTAATAGAATATGATAAACAGTATAAAAACTCCAATTAGCTTCTAAACACTTGGACACAGAGAATATAACAATGTTAGCTTCAAAACTCAAAGTACAGCCCTTTTCAAACTTCACTTTTCTTTTCCTGCTTTTTTCAAACCACCCCATTTTCAAAAACTGAAAAATAAAATTGTCACAAAACTCACATTTAGTATCAATATGAGTTTCCAACAGAGACATCAAGTGTTCAAATCCCCTCTCCTCAAACTACCGAAATATAAATAAATAAATAATCCAATTTTATGTCAATCCAAACAATCCTCTAATGCCTAACTTCCATAAGCAACGAATTTGCAACTGATTAAACGACCATATATATTAACCGAAAAGTAGTCAAACTTCTCAAAAGTCAACAGTCAAAACTGACCTTACCACTGACGACGTCGTTTGCGAAGCTACACACAGCGTCAAGAGTACTCTCAATCTGAGACGTCAATAACGATTTGGGCGCGAGCTTAGGGTTCCGAAGCCAATAGTGTCCAACCATGCGACCTTCGTCCGGGTTCGCAATCGCGCCTCTCTCCAACTCCTCCATGGCCTTAAACGCGTCTCTGAACCGGGGCTCCATCTCGGCCACGAACTCGTCCGAGAACCCGACCCGACTCACATCGATGAACAACCCTAGGTCCTTGTGCTGGTACAGCCAATCCACGTACCTCCTCCACAGAGCCCTAGGATCTTTCTCCAAAGCTTCAATCTTCTCCTTCTTCTTCAAAATCTCGGGCTTCGACGACGACGATAGCTCGGCGGAGATCTCGCGGGCCACGGACTGAGTCCACGAGCGAGTTGGGAATGCCAACGAGTCGCGTCGGAGCGAGTGGATTGGTCTGAGGAGAGGCCTTTGGGGCTTGAGAGATGGAGAAGATGAACAAATGCCTGAGATCGAAGCCATTGGAGGTCGCGAAGAAAACGGTGTCGTTTAGAGAGGGGTTTACTAGTAGAGTAGTGGTAGTACTAATCCATGGCGAGGTTTGAATTTCTGAGCTGAGAAAATTTTTTTGGGTTTGAGTCTGTGTGTTTGTGTTTTGGGGTTTTTGTCTGTTGGTTCAGGGTGACATGGTTCACACATTGATTGGTTGGTAGTTTTCTTGATTGACCAGAATGGACTTTCGCGGGTTTCTATTTTACACTAATGCCCCCGCATATTCCTCCTCAATCACTGTCTGTGAATCACAGACTGTGATAGAGGAAATGTTGACTACTCGAGCTAGCCCAATAGGAAATCGCCGCGTCGATAACATAATTCATCTGAAGCACAATTTGCTTGCCAGTTGGCTCAAAATCTAAGGAATTTAGATTTACTAATATGGACAAGAGAGTGATGAAGTTAGCTTCAAAAAAATGAACAAATGAACATATGAATATATGATTTTAATACTATTTTGGTGTTCGTTTCATCAATATATATTCATATGATTTCAATGCTATTTCAGTGTTCTTTTTTTTGAGCTAGCCTTTTCACACTTTTTTTTTTTTGAGAAAAGCCTTTTCACATTTATAGCTGTATTAGTAGTTTTAAATGCATAGTATAGTGGACAAACGTGTGCACAAGGGGTTTAGTATATTTTTTGGTCCAACAATATGCTTATCCTAAATTCTTTAGAATTAATCTCATGACACTCTTGGCCGTATTAGTGGTTCTTAGTGCAATGAGTTTTTTTTTTTTTTTTTTTTTTGGTGTCATTTTTAGTGTCACACTAATATTATTCATTATCACTATCAATTTAATTGAATGAAATTCCATTTTCGCGTCAATTTATTGGTCTTTTATAATAAAATTAGTAATGGTTTTAGCTCTTCTTAAATGAATTATAAATTTCTCCTAGTTCTTCAATAATTCTAGTATAGAATTTGCCTCCTATATATCTTCATTAAAAACATTAAGACTCGTTAGTTGAGTTACTAAGTTTTTAACAATATACATAGTGTTTTAAATCAATAAGAATTTTGGTCTGGCTTTTAGCTCAAAAAATGTTAACAATCAACCATTTTAATACTAGATGATATAATCCCATATTAAATTTACTTAACAAACTCTTTTTTTTTTTGGATAAGTACTTAACAAACTCATTTTTAACTCTTTTGTCGCGCGTGCTTCATAACTTCGCTTCTTATTTTGAGTAATTATATAGTACTAGTTACTAATTAGAGTGTGCAACATGACAAAGAGTAAGTAAAAATAAAATGACCTTTTGTTTCAAAAATAAAATAAATAAATAAAATGACCTTTCTTTTTAACTTGACAAGTCGATTCCTATCTAATTGTAGATTGAAGGCTGCCATTAGATGGTTTCAGTTCCCATTAACACTGTTGGTCTATAATAGGTGTGTAATGTGTTGGTGTTGTCATTGGATTACACAAGAGCCCAATTTCTCGTTTCTAGATTTATGTTAATCTTAGATACAATGGAAAAAATTGGCTTTTGTCCTTTTCAAAAATACAATCCAGCATTTTGCCCCACTTCCCAAACTAATTAAGGAAATGCCACTCTTTTGAAACTCAATTTTCTCAAAATCGAGTTAAGCCCTATAGTGACGTTTTTAAGGAACCTATAGTGAAGTTTTTTAACTCGATTTCCATAAAGTCAAGTTATAGGCAAAAAAAAGAAAAAAAATTGCATGTAACTCGACTTTAGGGAAATCGAGTTAAAAAACGTTACTATAAGTCCTTAAAACGTCACTATAAGCTCTTTAAAACGTCACTATAGGGCTCTATAATTTTTTTTTTTTATAACTCAATTTTGAGAAAATCGAGTTTCAAAAGAGGGGCATTTCCCTAATTAGTTTGGGAAGTGGGGCAAAATGCTGGATTGTTTTTTTGAAAAGAGTATTTGCCCATTTTCTCCTAGATACAATACTGGTGTCTTGGTCTAATAATAAAGAGATATCATCAAGAGCGGACATCATAAGTTAAAACTCTCTAAAAAAAAAATACAATACTGGTGAAATTATGCTAAGAATAAACTATTGAAGCATGATGCTGAAAACAATAACTCTACAAGTGGGGAGAAAAAGACAATGTGGAGGCTTTAAATATTAATACTGCAAGAGGCCTTCCTACCAGAATGTGTTAAAAATACTTAAGTATTCTCAAAATAAAAAATAGTAGATTAATTCTACATTGGAAAATGAGTATGAATTAAAGAGTTAGAATTTTTTAAATATACACTACTGTTAGTTTTTTTAAAAACCTTCTTTCCTCTCCATGTATGTGTTAAAAGATGTGAAATGTATGTAGATTTTCAAAGTATTAATTCATAGAAACTGGAAAGTATGATTTACTTTTATATATATAAAGGCACGGAATTAGAGATTTTGAAATGGTAATTACGTTATATCCATCCACATATCACTTGCCAAAATAAAGAGACAGATCCATGAAAATGAATTTTCACATTCAACAATTGAGCTCTTTACACATTATGCAAATTGTGGAGTTATGGTCCAATAGCAAGAATGAGCAATGTAATGATGCAAATGATTAAAAAAATATCATTGAAACGTGTTTGCTAATTATCTTTTGCATTTGTTATGTTAGAAAATTATTTTCCCGTAAAAATTCAAGATTTAATGGTTATTTAAACTTAAAGCAAGTGAACAAAACAGTAGTGCTTTTTGATAGTTAACTCACCTACATAGTGTTGGTGAATGATTGAATGGCTGATCATGTATTTGAATGTAAGTTGCACGTGCTCATGTTTGGTTAGCCATATCCATATTTCTTAATCAATTAAGCTAGGTGTTTGGCACTCTGGCATACAAAAATATTTTGATGCTTAAGCTGTTAGCCTAACCTTTACTCACTAAGAAGTCTGCTAATGCTAGCACTGCTTAAAACCAAAATGGATCTACATTCATATTTAGACCCTTTAGGTATAAGAGAATGGCATTCATTTCCCAGCTGCCCTTCTTGCAACTATTACCAATGATACCAACTTTTCCACTGTTTGTGAGAATAATAACACCCGTAAAATCCATTACTTTTGATCTTATCAAAGCCTCCCTTAATGTGTTTGGATGAGTTTATTTTATTTATAAAGTAAAAGTATTGTTTTACATTTTTACTTTGAAAAATATGATACTTTTAAAAGTTATACATTTTCTTTTGAGATGAAAATAAATTGATCTAAATAAGTTGTCACTCACTTGTTACCATTATTTTCGATAATATAGATGTGATCCAAACTTGAGTGTTAATTAACCATGACTGTCTACAACAAGCATATTATTTAAATAGTTGTAACCAATGGTGACTATTGTATCTAAAGGTCTGCATGTTTAATTTATAAATACAACAACCACCTCATGATTTCAACATTGTGTGCTTCTCCAAGATATCAAAAGTTCTTGACTTTTAGATAGGCACAAGAGACTCCTAACTTGTTTTCTGCCTCTCGGGCCCTTTATTGTCCGTGGCTTTTAATTGCTTTCAGAAGACAACCCCCCATGCTTTGCGAATGGCTAACTAGTTCTAAATTTTGTCCAATTGCCATTGAAGTTATTCAAGAGAGGGTGAGAAACAAAAGTGAGCTTTGTTTGTAGTTTTTTATTGTTTATTTTATTCGCTAAAAGTTAGTTAAAATTTTCCACGTTATTGGTGTTATTACTTACTGATTTTCTCCTCCATCTTTACCTACATAGTTCACAAAATGCGAATAAACAACACATTAAAACACAAATATGAGAAATCACTAAACACACGAGAGAGAGAGAGCATTGAATTGACTATTGAGTGAGAGGGAGCAATAAGCAGTTTGGGGTTTGAGAATTGAGAGTAGGAGGGCATGAGATTGTGAGAGTGAGTATGACTAAAATAAGGGGAAATTATACTTTACCACCCTAAATTATGCACCAGATTACACTTTGCACTCTAAACTATCCGACTTCACACTTTGCACCATAAACTATCACACTTATCATGCTTTGCACCCCGATGTTATTTTGCTGTTATATTTAACAAAATCTTGCTGCTTGTGACAAGCACATGCTTCTTGCTTAGGTGGAACAAAGTTAAAAGACTAAAACAACCTTCCTCAAACTCAATTAAAACAAAACCCAAATTTTTTCTTATTTGTTTGGTTTCCCACTGGTTCATTTGCACTCTCCCTCTCTCTAAAATAACACAAAATCTCAAAGTTTACCTCATATCTTCCTTGGACATTGACAAAGTTTAAATCTTCTATTACATATGCAAAATCAAAATGCATTCAGAGCACAGTTTCTTAAGCTCACACAAAATACTCATAAGCTTCCCATCTGCCTCTTTCAAATCAGTGATTTATTTTGTGTGATGTTACTTTTGGGTTCGAATTGATATAGATATATATATATATATATATATATATATATATATATATATATGTGGTTTGTGTTAAATTTCATATGATTGCAGCCTCTGTCTAATCGAATTTGTAGAAGGTTTTTGTGTTTGAACCTCGCACTCTCTCACCCTCTTGCTTATCGTACTCTCTCACTCTCTCGCTGGTTTTGTGTTACTAATGAGTATTAGAACTAGTAGTTAGGGATTTTAATATTTGCTAGCTTTTTGAATTTTTTAATTATGGATGGGTTTTTTTTTTAAAAAAAAAAATACTATTATATAATATTAAAGCAACCACATCAACTCATCTATAATCTTCTAAAATATAAAAAAATACCAATTGTACACATTCTAACCCAAAAAACACCCACATCAATCTTTGTAAAAACGTGCAAATATACACTATGGCCATGTAAATGAACAGTAACCGTGCATATATGCACGGTTACTGTTATATGCACGGTTACTGTTCATCGTGTAAATGATTTTTTAATTCTTTTTTTCTCTCTCCTCTATCAAACTACAACAAACTAGCACAGCAGAATAAGAAGGAAGAAGAAAATAACCACCAAACCCAGCGCCACCACCAAACACCGCAACCCAGCACTGAAAAATATCCCAAAATCAACATAAAATTAACCTAAAATCAACGAAAAAGCAATTAGACAATCCAACTCAAAATCAAGACAAACCCACTGGAAAACCCAACTCAAAATCAATCAAAACTCACCAGGAAACCCAACCCAAAAACAGTCCAAACCCACCGGAAAACCTAGCCTAAACCATACTCAACAGAAAACTCACGTGAAATGCCCAATGGAGCCGGATCTGCTGCCATTGTTGTTGCCTCGATTTGCTGTCATCGGGTCTTCCATTGCTGTCACCGAATCTTCCATTGCTGTTGTTGGTCATGGTGGGAGGCGAAGGGTCAGTGGTGGAGGCGAGAGGGAGGGTGAAAGCGAAAGGGAGGCCGAATCGGCTGATGGCAGAGGCGGCGAGCTGGATTGATGAGTTGGGAGTGAGCTGGATTGACAAGCTGGGTTGGCAAGCTGGGAGTGAGTGAAGGAAAGAGAGGAACAGGTGAGTGAGCTGAAAAAGGAAAATAGATTATGAGGGAAAGAGAGAATGGGTGAGGGGAAGAGAGAAACGGGTATTAATAAATAATAATAAAAAAAATAGTAAATAATATTATTTAATTAGAATAGATTAACTGATATGGGTGTTTTGGAAATGTGGTAGTGTAAGATAGAAAAAATAGGTTTTTAGTGTAAAATAGACGGAAATTTTTAGATGAACTGATGTGGTTGCCCTTATTGTGTGTTTGTATTGACTTAGGTGGTGTCTTCAATTGGTCCCCACTTTGTATAGAATAATTTTTGTCCCACTTGTAATATTGAAAGCATGTTTTTGACTAGAATATTTTAATGCAGAAAAAAATACAACCAAAACATGGAAGAAGGTGATTTAATATTTGAGATTCATCACGGGGGAAGGTTCAAGAATTTGAATGGGTTAATTTATGTTGGTGGTGACATATCAATTCATGGTGAGGGATATGATAGGGATTGTATGTCTTTTATTGAGGTTGAGAGTATTTTGAAGTCAAATGGATATAAAAGGGGGGGTTTAGTTTAGTACAAACAAGTTGTCATGAATTTGGATGAAGGGCTTGTGCAGAAAAAAACAGATCTAGATGTGTTGAAAATGGTTTACTGTCATAAAGGTGTAGAAAGTGTGGTATTATACACTGTTAGTCAAGAGATTGATAGTGATTGCATACCATTTACTCATAACTTACCTGAAAGTGTTATTATTGGTGGTATCAAATGGAAGGGAAAAGAGAAGTGTGTTTCTAATGTTGCTGGTTTTAATAGACCAAAATTGCGTGGAATTTAGGGAAGAGGATGATTGTGGGAAAAATTTGGGTTTTGTTTTAATTGAGTTTGAAGAGGGTTGTTTCAGTCTTTTAATTTTGTTCCACCTAAGCAAGAAGCATGTGCTTGTCACATGCAGCAAGATTTTATTAAATATAACAGCAAAAATAACATTGGGATGCAAAGCGTGATAAATATGATAGTTTATGATGCAAAGTGTAATCTAGTACATAATTTAGGGTGGTAACATGTAATTTCCCCTTAAAATAAAATAAAATGAAATTAGATGCTTATATCAGTTATATGAAGGGTTTAGAGATTTAGAGGCTGTTTAGTTTTTTTTTTTTTTTTTTTTTTATCACTCATCACTTCTCACTCAATTTTCGTCACTCATCACTCATTACTCAAAATACCCCAATTTTTATACCCCACCCGTTTGGCACATATTTTCAGCATTTCATCACCCAATTTTTTGTTCTTTCTGTGGGACCCACTCTTCTTAAAACCACCAAACACAAAGCCAACTACGTGTTCAATTCCAAAAAATAAACAAAATTAACGCCACCCAAAAAAATAAAAAAAAATCTCTCTGCCTCTTCTTCTTCTTCTTCTCTCTTAAACTCTCTCTCTCTCTCTCTCTCTCTCTGTGGTTCGTGGTCCAGTAGATTGAAAATGGGTCTGATCGTTTTGACTAAGCTGGCAATGGGTTTGGGTGTGTTGGCTGGAGTGGCCCTGGTCAAATCGGTCATGGACCAGAAGACCATGGCTGGCCCGTTTTCGAGGTGCCCAAGTTGTAACGGAACGGGTTGGGTCTCGTGCCTTTTTTTTCGTCACAACAACCACCGCCGCAGCCGCCGCTACAACCCACAGTGACAAATGACGAAGTTCCGATCCTTAAAAACTTCGAAACCCACCACAACCACAATAGCAGCAATAGCAACATCAACATCAATGGCCTGGGCAGATTTGAGTTTGCTTTTTTTTTTTTTTTTTTTAAATGATTGAGAAATCTGGGTTTGTTCTATAATATATTTATGCATGTTTAATTTTGTTTTCGATTTCACTTTCACTTCTATTGTTGTTGTTGTTGTTTTTTTTTTTTTTTTTAAGTTGGGGTTTTTTGTGTATTTTGAATATTTCCATTGGTTTGCGAGAAAAACAAGGGAAAAATGAAGAGAAAAAGCATGGATGAAGAGAAAAGTAGAGAAGAACAAGGGAAAAGGAAGAAAAAGAAAGAAAGAAAGAACGAATTGAGATGAGAAAGGGGAAAAGGAAGAAAAAGAAAGAAAGAAAGAATGAATTGAGATGAGAAAGGGGAAAAGGAAGGAAAAAAAAGAAGAAGAAGAAAAGAACGAACTGAGATGAGAAAGGCGAAAAGGGAGGGAAAAAAAAAAGAATGAATGGAAGAACAGAGAAAGAAGAAAGAAAAAAAAAAAAAAAAAAAGGAGAGTGAAGTCAAAAGTTACGGCCGATGAGTCCCTCAATGTGTGTTTAATTACGAAAATGCCATTGGAAACTGAGGTCATGTTTGGTAACAGTTTTTGTTTTCTATTTTCAAAAACTTGTTTCTGAGAATATAAAGAAAAAACAATTTTCTTGTATTTTTTAAATCAAAAACATGTTTGGTTAGTTGAAATTAAAAAGATAGTTTTTTGAAAAAAAAATAGAAAATACTAAAATATGTTGTAACTAGGATTTAAAATTTAATGTTAACTCATTAAATAAGAAATATTCAT
This sequence comes from Quercus wislizeni, assembly GCA_023055345.1. NCBI lineage: Eukaryota > Viridiplantae > Streptophyta > Magnoliopsida > Fagales > Fagaceae > Quercus > Quercus wislizeni. The sequence continues at coordinate 361,490 of JALGQJ010000015.1, forward strand.
TAAATTAAATGCATGTTTTCATTGATTTTTGAAAATTAGAAACTGAAAACAACATTTTGCATGTTTTCAATTTCCTTCACAAATTGAATTTTGAAAACAGTCTTTATTTTCTGCCCATTTTGAGTTGCCAAACAAGTTTTTTAGTATTAAAAATAGAAAATTGTTTTTGAAAATAGAAAATAAGGAGAAAAAAAAGTTACCAAACATACCCTGAGTTTTGAAAATTGAAAACACCTAAAATGTGTTTTCAGTTTCCATAACTCATCACTCAAAAATAAAAAAATTGAGTGATGGAAACAAAAACTGAAAACATCCCCAAACACACTTCTCAACAATGTGTCCCATCATTTTTGAGTTATAGGTGATGGAAACAAAGTTATAAGTGATGGAAACACAAAAACCAAACAGCCCCTTAGGGTTCGTAAAGTTTCAACTTACAATTATATCACTTATAAGTTTTTGTAATTACTCATTTTTTTTTTAACTATAAAATATAGGTTCAATATAAAAGGTATTTGATAAATCTAAAATAAAATGAATATTTATATGAGTTAAAAAATTTGTTTTAAATGGGTTGTTTCGCGTTAACACATATAAATTAACGTATCAGATGTGTGAATTGCGAGTCACGCAGGTTGATTCACTTATTTTCCTAACTCATAAAATATGTGTCGTGTTCGTGTCGTATTCGCAAATTATGTCAAATATTGACACTTCTAGTTAAAATATAGTTGTACTTAGAAAAAATGAGGTTTTAAAAAACTACACAGCAATGAAATTAAAAAGCTAAAAGGATTAGCATGAACTTAAAGCACAAAATTTCCACTAAGTTGCTCAAGAATTGAAGTAAAAAGTATAATGATTGCATTTGTTTTCTATAGTATTTTATGTTGTGGTTGCCTGGCTTGTAACAACGCATACAATTTGTAGAGTGGTTTTCGGGTTGTTTTATTTTCCAATTCAAGGACTAAAATAGTTTTACATTTTATTAATTGAATTCTCACCATGTTCTTTAAACTACAACAAGCATAATAAAATAATAATAAAAAGGTCACACATAGAGATCCTTGTACCGCCCACAAAATAAGCGCTTCTGCCATTGTATTTATCGGTCTCAAACACGAATCCCACATCGTGTAAAATAGAGCAAGGAGGAGGCGAAGCAAGGAAATAAACGAAGAAATGAAGTGCAGAGCAAACCTTAAATTTTTCGGCTTTTTGACTAAAATTAAAAATTTGTTTAAATATCACTTATTTGCTGAAAATTAAAAATTTGATAATATCCTATATGTGACCCATCGGGTCACACGAGATTAAATTTATTTCTTGCGGGGGAGAGAGCCCACCACAATAGCTTGCTATTGGGGCTCTTAAGTGTTGCCCATGCACTATTGCACGGGCCTGGCGCACCTCACCAAATTAAGTTTAAAAGTTTACTTTGAAATCTAGAACTGAATGAATAACAGTGAACAGGGCTGGGCCGACAAGCACAAGCATAATAATTTTAACGATCAATTGGGCTCTTTTTTTGGATCCTGGTTTTTTATTTTTGTCATTATTCATAGTGGGTCGAAAGCGAGTACATCAAAAGAACAGGGTCGGGTCATGTTTTATTTCACACTTTTTCTTTAACAACTATTTACTTACACTAATTTTTCTTTTATAGGCCCAAGACCGAAATATAGACTGGACTGTGGTGAGCCCGGAGACCGATCAGGTCCTAAAGAAGGCCCAATACTGGATTGGATCGGATCATGTTCAGCTCTACTCATGGTGTCAAAGAAAATAGGGCGTAAAATAAATAGATAAATGCTAAAACTATAAACTATTTTACAATTATTAATATTATTATTTTGTGTAAAATACTCCCATATCCTGCAAAAGAAAGAGAGCTTATTAACCCAGTTTTTATATATAGTTTTTTAAAACCTCATTTTTTATTATTTTTACTCATTATTTCAAAGTATAACTATATTTTACCACGCTTAGAGCATTCTTATCAAGCATGCTACAAATGCTAAAAAGCCAATTTTAGCACCAACATACAAAAATGTATACTTCATCAAAGCTCTCAAATGTAAAAAATTTTGACACTTAGCTACAATGAGCTGTATAGAAATGATAGCTTACTGTAACTGAATGTTAAAACCAAAAAATATTTTTTTAATTCCTTAGGGCCCGTTTGGTAGATATATTTAAAAATTGAAAATTGTTGTTTGAAAACATTTATGGAAATACGTGTGGGTGAAAAAATGTGTGAAAATGCGTGAAATGTTGTTTAAAAACTGAAAATGGTGGTTTGAAACCAAACACCCCCTTAGCCTCCCCCTTAGCCTCTGAGCCTCTCCCTCTCTCTCTTTCTCACACGGCCCCTTTGATGTGGGCATTAGTGTTGAAGTGAGATTGGCATGGAGATCGGCGTGGGTCATCGGCATGGAGATCTGTGGGTCATTGGCATGGAATGGTGGTGGTGGTTGTTTTGGGTTTCATGGGTTTGAGTTGTGTGAAATTCGTGGGTTTGGGTATGATGGGTGGGTTTTTGTTGGTTGTGGTATGGGTGGGTTCGACGTCGTTGATGATGGTTGTGACTGTTGTGGCTGTGATGGTTGGTGGCAGTGGCAATGGCAGTGGGTGTGGGTTTGAGTTTGTAATTTGATTTTGGGTTTGTGATTGGTTTTGAGATTGTGATTTGGTTTTGGGTTTGTTTTTGTTTGTGATTAGGGGTTGAGGTAGTGGGTAGTGGTGGTTGTTGCAGTGGGTGCTAGTGGTGGTGGCTGTGGTAGTGGGTTAGGTTTGCTGTGGGTTGGGTTTTTTTGTTTTGGAGAAGATATACATACAAAAGAGAGAGGAAGAAAGAAAGAGGGAGGAATAGATGAGGTTGAGAATAATAAATAATTATAAAATAATTAAGAAACAATATTTGAATGAAGTGCTAAAAAATATAAAACCTTTGATGATGGTTATACTATAAAGTGAGGTGTTAAAATTGATAAAGTAGTGTTTTGAGATGTTAAATGCTATATTTTTTAGCATTCTTGATGTGAATGCTCTTATAACAAAAATAAATAAATAAATTGTTTCCAAATAGACATTAAGGCCACAAAAACTTACTCAATTTTTGCTACGACTTGCCATGTGGTGAGTTATGAGTGGCGGAAATATGGATCCACCACTTTTTTTTTCTTTCACTCACAAATTGCCATTGAGTTGTACCAAAATTGTGTTCTAATTAGTTTAATATACTACCCCGCACTCTTGGCATGATGGTCACTCTACAAGTACAGAATTCTCATTGAGTGTAGGGGGTAAAGGTCTGGGTTCAAGTTTCCAAGAGGGAACTTCACAAACTCATACACTTAAATTAGGTTAAAGTATAATTTATATTTTGTATAAAAAAATTAGTTTAATGTTTGGTATGTGAGCCGATGGTCCACATGATATTAAAAATGCTCATCACAATTTAATATGCATATTGTTTATTTTTTTAGGCCAAAAGGAAAAAAAAAAAATTATTATGTTGCTAAAAAGAAATTATTAGTAAGTTAATTATTTTTTTATGCAAAAATATAAGTCAATAAACTGTAGTTATACTCTTCTCAAAGAAAAAAAAACTGTAATTATAAAGGTTTCAAGAGCCATGTATTTGCTCTAACATTAGTTATATTAAAAACATTTAAGTGGTAATTATATAATATTGTTTTTCCTTAGCTTTTGCTTTCTCTTAATAAAAAAGATAAAAATTTACACTCTTTTAAGGTTTAGGATTGCTTCTAAATCTATTTCTGAACTTTTAAAAATTGTAAAACGTTGAGTATTGGGTAAAAGAAGTGAAAATTAGATTTTCGAAGTATTTAATTACAGTTATTTTAACTTAAAGCACGTGAACAAAACCATAGTGCTTTTTGATAGTTTAACTCAGGTACTCACCTATATGGTATTGGTGAATGATTGAATGGCTGATCATGTATTTGAATGTAAGTTGCACATGCTCATGTTTGGTTAGCCATATCCATTTCTTAATTAATTAAGCTAGGTGTTTGGCATACAAAAATATTTTGATGCTTAACCTGTTAGTCTAAGAAGTTTGTTAAGCACAGCTTAAAACCAAAAAGGATCTACATTCATATTTAGACACTTAAGGTATAAGAAAATGGGATTCATTTCCCAGCTGCCCTTCTTGCAATTATTACCAATGATACCAACTTTTCCACTGTTTGTGAGAATAATAACACCCATAAAACCTATTACTTTCAATCTTATTAAAGCCTCCTTTAATATGCGTTTGGATGAGTTTATTTTATTTATAAAATAAAAGTACAATTTTACACTTTTACTTTGAAAAATATGATACTTTAAAAAGTTGTACATTTTCTTTTAAGATGAAAATAAATTGATGTAAATAAGTTGTCACTCCTTTGTTACTATTATTTTCTATAATAGATGTGATCCAAATTTGAGTGTTAAATAACCATGACTGTCTACAACAAGCATATTATTTAAGTAGTTGTAACCAATGGTTACTATTGCATCTAAAGGTCTACATGTTTAATTTATAGATATAAAAACCACCTCATGGTTTCATCATTGTGTGCCTCTCCAAGATATCAAAAGTTCTTGACTTTTAGATAGGCACAAGAGACTCCTAACTTGTTTTCTGCCCCTTGGATCCTTTCTTGTCCGAGGCCTTTATTTGCTTTCAGAAAACAACCCCCCATTCGAGAATGGCTAACTAGTTCTAAATTTTGTCCAATTGCCATTGAAGTTATTCAAGAGAGGGTGAGAAATTTCCACGTTATTGATGTTATTACTTATTGATTTCTTCTTCCAACTTTACCTACATAGTTCACAAAATGCGAATAAACAACACATTAAAACATAAATATGAGAAATCACTAAACACATGAGAGAGAGAGAGCAGTGAATTGACTATTGAGTGAAAGGTAGCAATAAGCGGTTTGGGGTATGAGAATTGAGAGTAGAAGGGCATGAGACTGTGAGAGTGAGTACATCTAAAATAAAATAAAATTAGATACTTATATGAAGGGTTTAGATATTTAGGGTTCGTAAAGTTTTAATTAGGGGTGTACACGGTTTGGTTCGGTCGGTTTTGGAGAGGTTTTTTGCACCACACCTATAGGGTGCGGTTTCACCCTATGCTTAACCACACCTCACTTTTGGAAGATAAAAACTGGTCTACACAAGGTACGGTTAATCTTAGTGGCTCGGTGCGGTTCATTCGGTTATATGGGCTAGATTTTTAAAAATTCCTATTCTAAGCTTTGGGCTTTTAGGCCTTTGAAAAATAGCATTTTAAGCCCATTTTGATTTCTTTTTAACTGACTTCTTTTTAACTAAGCCTTTCTTTATCAAGTTTCAACCACGAGAAGACAACTCCAAACCTGTCACCAGACTCATAACATTCCAAATCAAATACACAATTAAAGAGTATCAAGTCTCAACTATAATACAACTTAAATTCAACCTGTCAAATTAAACATGTATTTATTAAACACATTAACACATATTAATAAATCTAAACTTGTCACATTTCAAATCTAACACACACTTATAAAGTATCAAGTCTCAACCATAACAAGAGAATTCTAGCATGGCAGCAACATTAACATTAATATTTCTATCATAGTAATCACATCAAATATAAGCAGTAACACAGCCCCAAGGAGGAGGAGTAGTGCAGCACTACAAAATAGTCAAGTAATGCTTAAGAAGCACTATACAAATATTCGTAATGGATGTTGGACCAGAATATACAATTGATACATTACACAGCTACATATTTTCCACAAAAAATGGAGGCAGTCTAGTCTACTAAGACTAATGGTGTGTTCGTTCAATGCTTGTGTTATCATGTGTGCATCTAGTAAACAAAAATAAAGTAGAGAACAGCAAAGAAGCATCAAGCCAGCAACCAGCAGCAGCCCAAGCATCAAAACACTCATAATTCGGTCCTCTCCATGATTAAGTAAGCAATTCAACCACAAAAAATTTCTGCAATCAGCCAGCCAACAACTCCAACTCCAAGTCATAATATACAAAAAACTTCATTCCTATAATGTCAATCCCCAAAAAATAATGATAAGTATAAAGTAGAAAGCAATACATGACAATTAACACCATTACAAACAGCAGCCAACAAACATAAGCAAATTACATAAAATTTTTAACTTACCTTAGGTAGTTAAATCTAAAAAACAACCTACCTTTCAAATCAGTTCAGAATAGAATCTGTACCTACAGTGGGTTTTGGTGCAAGCTCTAAAAGGAGAAAAAAAAAACAAAACAAATTGTTTATAAATAATAACTCACAAATAAATAAATAACAAAAAAAATACAAGAGAATTTATAAATAACAAAAGTAGAAAAAAATTAGAAAAGAACATAAACATATTACCCGATTCAAGTTCATAGTTTTCCACTTCATTCATTGCCTCTTGTAGGTTAATTGGTTCAGTTGAATCCTTAGACCTCAACCAATTTTGTGTACAAATCAAAACTTCAACAGTATTATGAGACAATGAGCTACGGAAAGGATCCAAGACACGACCCCCTATGCTAAATGCAAATTCTGATGCAATGGTAGAAACGGGAATTGTCAAAACATCATGGGCAACTTGAGAAAGGATCCCATATCTTGAAGAATTCATCCTCCACCAATCAAGAATATCAAAGCCTTCTATCTCGGGATCTACACTAGCTTCTAACAAGTATCGATCCAATTCAGATTTGCATTCTACACTATCCTCATATGCTAAGTGCTGTTTATAAATGTTATTGTACATTTTCATCCTCTCTTTTGCACTACAAAAGCCACTTAGCATGGAGGACATGGCAACAACATCACTACTACCAAACTCACTAGTCCCACTAGCACTAGCACCACATGGGGTCCTTATTGCTCTACTATAGTGTTTGTACAATCTATTTAAAGCTTCCCTAACTCTCAATCCTAACTCATCAGCCTTCTTCTTGTCATACCATTGCTAACCAAAAATTCACATATTTCAATTTATATCTAGGATCAACCACAACAACCATAAAACAACATCGGATCTATCCTATCAACACTTCCCCAATACTTACCATACTTCAATTTCATTCTTTGTGCAATACCTTGTAACAAAGGATCACCCATACCATTACACAATTGATTTAATTGGTCTTGAAGACTAACAAACTCATGGAAATACACATTAGTAGTCACAGACAAGGAACTAGAAAATCTTAAAGTTGCCTCATAGAACATATCAAGAAACTTTGTAAAGAGTTTTACATTTTCCCAATCTAAAAACTAAGGGAGACCGCTAGATGGATCCTCAAAATAACGAAGAAAATGCCCATTATCTTCCTCCACCCTTTCAAATGCAGCCACAAACTTTAGTGCACTTTCTAACATCATGTAATCTGAATTCCACTTAGTAGACATATCAAGGCACAACAAACTTTTGCTTTGAATTTTTTTCTTTTTCAACACATGCCTTAAACTTCTCAAATCTATTAGAAGAGGATTTCACATACCTCACTACATTACAAAACTTAATAATTGACTCATTAAGGTCCTTTAGCCCATCTCACACAATTAAATTCAAAATATGGGCATAACAACGCATATGAAGGAACTCACAACCCAAGAGGCTACTCACCCTATCCGTTGTCTTCCTCCTACGATATTCTATGGTCACATCATTTGAATTTGCATTATCAACAGTAATTGTAAAAATATGATCAATCCCCCATTAAAGCAAACAAGACTCAACCACCCTACCAATGGTCTCACCTTTATGATCAGGTACTAGACAGTAATTCAAAATCTTTTTATGATAAACCCAATCAACATCAATATAATGTGCAGTCAAATAAATGTAATTAAGGTTTTGGATTGAAGTCTCAGTTGTCAAACACACCCTTTGACCAGCCATTAAAACCTTTCTCAAACTCTCCTTCTCCCTAATGTAAAGTCTAAGACAATCCCTGGCAATAGTAACCCGAGAGGGAATTTCAAACCTAGGCTCTACCTCTGCCATAAAATCAATGAACCCGCTATACTCAACAAATCTAAAAGGTAGTTCATCAGCAATTATTATCCTAGCCAAGGCCATCCTTAGTCTTTCCACACTAAACTTCCTCAACACCAGCTTATTACCACCCTCTCCCTTCCTTTTTTTATTTTATTTTATTTTTTTTTATACTTTGGTAACTCAAAGTGGTTTGGCCTTTATCACACCTATAGGGGTACTTCTTATAATTAGATTTTATATGGGACCACATGGCGGAGGTTCCATTTCTTTTTGGGTGACAATTATAACTCTTTTTGCAATAGTTGCACTGTGACTTAGGGTAAAGGGGGTCACATCCCTCTATTTTAGAGAAATTGTCCCATATCTTAGAAGACTCTTTACCACCATTAATAGTAGTTTGTTGAGTTTATGTTTGTGTTTGAGGGGTGTTGCACCTGATGGTGGAATGAGAGATTGTGTATTTGGTTGATTAGCCTCAGCACATGTACTAGAAATAAGCTCAGTAAAGGGGGTGGAAGAAGAAGCATAAGCAGCCATGATCTAATTACATAAATATAAATAAAAATCACATATACATAGTAATTAAGGAATCAATAACAAATAAATTATGCAAGCAACCTTTAACTTAAACATGCAGTCATACATTAATTTCAATAAAATATTAGTAAACAAAAATTATACAAGCAGCTTTCTTAGTGCTAAAATCATAACAACAAGATAATCAACTAAAATCACAACATATTAGCATGATATAATAAACTAAAATCACAACAGTATAATCAATCAATAAGATGATCAACAAATAAATTTACAATATTTGAAACCTAGAAACAAAATCAAACAGCAAACAACATGATTGAACCTTAAAAAGAAATATTATATATATATATATATATATATACATAACTAAAATCACAACAGTATGATTTATCAATAGGATGATCAAAAAATATATTTATAGTCTTTGAACCCTAGAAACAAAACCAAACAGCAAACAACATGAGTGAACCTTACAAAAAAAAACACTAAAACTAAAAGCAAAATCAAACACAAACACGAAAGTTCGACACAACATGGTGAATTGAAAACAAAATAAAAAATAATCCTTAAAAGAAAATCAAACAAAAAAGAAAAAAAAAAAAATTGTTAACTCGAAACAAATATAAATAGTATGAGAAAATACCCAGAAACTATTTAAGCCTTTACTACGTTGAAACTGAATCTTTTAAATTACCCCTAAAATTACAAGAAAATAACCAAAAAAAAAGAAAAAAAGAATCAACAAGAAACATTTAGTGACCATAAAATAAAACTAAAACAAAGTATGTGTTAGGATTACCAAAGACAGAACTACATAGTGGCAAAGCCACGGTGGAGAATGGAGATGAAAAGGAGATTGACTGTCTCAGGTATTAGGAATTTCATGAGACCTTGAGAGGAAGGTCTTTCTTTATGAGAGAGTGAGACTGAGAATAACAGATGAGTCTTGAGAGTGAGACTGAGAGCTTGTGTTCTTAAATAGTGAAAGGTTAGGTCAGAGCCTAAGATTGAGAATTTGAGAGGGAAAAACTACTGTTTGTTCGGCAGGATTAAGGTATGGAAAAAAATTTATGTGGCTAAGTGCAAAAAAGAAGAGAAAAATGGTTGGTGGGAGCCTGAAAATCTAAGATTGAGAGGGAAACACTACTAATTGTTTGGCGGGATTAGGGTTTGGAAGAAACATTATGTGGCTAAGAGCAAAAAAGAAGAGAAAAATGGTTAGGTGAGAGCCTGGGATTGAGTGGGAAAAACTAATGTTTGTTCGACGGGATTAGGGTTTGGAAGAGAAATGAAGGTAGCTGTCTAGCTGATGACTGAGTTCTGAGTTTGAGGGGCAAGAGTGTGAGACTTGAGAGGAGTAGAAGTCTAAAGAGTAAAGAGGAGAAATGAGAGCAACCGAGTAGGAGACAACTCAAGAGAAAAGACGTGTGTGGCTGAGATCAAAAGAGAAAAAAAAATATCTTGCATAGTGACTGACTCCATCAGTGACTCAAATAGTGACAGGCAACGTTTTTATTTATTTATTTATTATTTCAAAAAACGCAAGTGGCATGACTGTAACCCACTAACCCATACAGCCATACAACATTTTTTTTTTAATTGTTTTTTTCAAAAAATGCAAGTGGGAAACAATAGAGCTACTTTGACAAGACCACTCAGACTATTCCTCTTGACACACACACGTTTCTTGACTGAAAAAAGTAGCTCACTCACACACGTTAACTTCTTTTTTTATTCAAAATTTTTTTTTTTTTGATAAGGACGACCCTATTCATGGATGAATGTTAGGCCTCGTCTTATACATATTAACATATATATAAAACAGGCTCAGGTCGGTTTGGTCTTTGTCCATGTGCAAATCTCGGCGCCAATGGCTACATTAGTCTGACATTGGTACTGAAAATCTACTGTCGACCATCGTGCCAGAAACCTTCAGCGGAGCCCTAAGCGGAGCGGGGCGGTGCAGTCAAACCGATTTTGTCGGTGTCAGTATATTCTTGAACAAGCCTAGTTTTAACTTACAATTATATCACTTCTAAATTTTTCTAATTACTCAATTTTCTTTTTAACTTTAAAATGTAGGTTCAATATAAAGATGTATTTGATAAATCTAAAATAAAATGAATATTTATATGAGTTAAAAAATTGTTTTAAATTCGTCGTTTCACATTAACACATATAAATTGACGTATTAAATGTGTGAATTGCTGGTCACGCAGGTTGATCACTTATTTCCCTAATCCATAGAAACATGTGTCATTTTCGTGTCATATTTGTAGCTCATGTCAGACATTGACACCTCTAGTTAAAATATAGTTGTACTTAGGAAAAATAAGCCTTTAAAAAACTATACAACAATGAAGTTAAAAAACTAAAAGGATTAGCATGAAATTAAAGCACAAAATTTCCACCAAGTTGCTCAAGAATTGAAGCAAAAAGTATAATGATTGCATTTGTTTTCTATAGTATCTTATGTAGTGGTTGCTGGCTTGTAACAACACATACAATTTGTAGAGTGGTTTTCCGGTTGTTTTATTTTCCAATTCAAGGACTAGAATAGTTTTACATTTTATTAATTGAATTCTCACCAGGTTCATTAAACTACTACAAGCGTAATAAAATAATAAAAAAGTCCCGCATGGAGATCCTTATACCTTCCACAAATAAGCGCTCCTGTCCTGCCTTTGTATTTGTTGGATCCCACATCGCGTAAAAACGAGTAAGGAGAGGCGAAGCAGGGAAATAAAAGAAGAAGTGAGGAGCTGAACAAAGCATACCTTTCTCGGCCTTTTGGCTAAGATCAAGTGTAGTATCTGTTCTTATCAGTTTAATATCTGATATGTGGCCCATCGGGTCACACGATATTAAATTTATTTCTTGAGGGGAAGAGTCCACCACAATAGCTTGCTATTGGGGCTCTTAAGCGTCGCCCATGCGTTGCACTATTGCACGGGCCTGGCGCACCCCACCAATTAAGTTCAAAAGTTTACTAAGAATTCCGGGTCTGAATCAGGATTGTACGGGCTGGGCCGAAGAATAATAATCTTACTGTATGAGCGACCAATTTTGTTGCAACTTTTTTAGATTCTGGGTTTTGCTTTTCTTGTTTCTTATATTTGTTGTGGGTCGAAAGCGTGTGAATCAAAAAGAAATGCGTATGGTCAAGTTTTTACTGACTGGACTGTGGTGAGGCCGGAGAGATAAGGTCCTAAAAGAAAGGCCCAATACTGGATTGGATTGGGTCGTATCATGTTACTCATCAAAGCGAAGAAAATAGGGCTATAAATCAAAAGAAACCTATAAAAGCGCCTACAATAAATAAGCTTATGAAAAATGCCTAGAACTATAAATTATTTTACAATAAGTATTATTATTATTATTTTGTGTAAAATAGTCCCACATCCTGCAAAAGAGAGCAACGGGAAGTGTCGTAAGGAAATAAAAAAACACTAAATGTGTTTTTGGTTGGAGGTTATAAACCCGGTTTTCATGTACTTTTTTAAAATCTCACTTTAAAAAAAAAAATTTATTATTTCAAAGTACAAGTATATTTTATCACACTTGTAACAAAAAAATAAATAAGTTATTTCCAAATGTACACTAAAATCATAAAAACTTATCTAATTTTTTCTACAATTTGTCATGTGATGAGTTTTGAGTGATAGAGATATGGATCCACTACTTTTTCTTTTTTTTTTTTCACTCACAAATTGCCATGGAGTTGTACCAAAAATTGTGTTTTAATTAATTTAATATGTCATTGTGCACTTTCGGTGGGATGGTTACTCCACAAGTACAAAGTACTCGTGGGGTGTGGGGGCAAGGGTCGGAGTTCAAGTTTCTTAAAAAAAATTTATATACATACATTTAAATTAAGTTAAAGTAGAATTTTTATTTTTTTATAAAAGAGATTAGTTTAACATTTGGTATGTGGGCTGATGGTCCACACGATATTAAAAATGCCCATCACAATTTAATACGCATGTTGTTTTTCCTTAGCTTTTGCTTTCTCTTAATAAAAAAAGATAAAAATTTACACTCTTTTAAGTTTAGGATTGCTTCTAAATCTATTTCTGAAACTTTTAAAAATTGTATTGGGTATCTTTAAAACTTACATAACAAAAAAGTCAAGAAAGGGAATGAAAAAACATATGCATATATCCAGTCGTTACGTTGACAACAAATTAATGAGACGAAGAGCTAATCACAGTGATTATTGAAGTATGCCACCTTCAACGAGTCCTTAAACTTAAAATCACTACTTCAATTCATCTCTTCATCAATCTGGACATTCGGAGGATTGTTTTGGTGATTGAGGATTTGAGAATTTGGATTAGATAGCGTGGATAATAGTCTTCTTGAAGCTCAAGTTTGTGGTAGATTGTGAGCTTGGAGTTAGAAGCAATGAGCAGAAAATAAAAAAGGGGGGGGGGGGGGGGTGGGGGAGGAGAAGAGAAGGGTGATGAGTTTTATGTTTTTATAAATTTTCATATTTACTACTTTTGTGTGTGTGAAGAATGCGTTGTTTCATTGTAGGTTAACACTGAAGTTTTGACAGATTCCGATCAAAGGGTTAGATTGACATCATTCTAATACTCGAGGGTGTAAATTGCAAATTTTAAAAGCTAATTGATCGATTTAGAAACAATCTCAAATTTAAAGGGTGTAAAGTATTTTACTCTAACAAATATATATATATATATATATATATATATATATTTAGAGAGTTTCAACTTATGACGTCTGCTCCTAATGATAGTTTTTTATTATCAGACTAAGATACTAATCAACTTTTTTTTTAACCAGAATATTTAGATTTTTTTTTGTTGAGTTTTTGACTATTTTTTCAGGTGTATATAGTCTTCTTGTCCTACACGTACTAAGTTATTGCAGGAAGAAATCCTATGTAAAAGTCAATCTCTTATATTGTCCACAATGAGAGAAATTAAGCTTATAAACTACACAATAAATTATTCAATTAACAATATTAATCGTATGCAAGCGTTGAAAAGTATTATCATTATAAAAAAAAAGCAAGCGTTGAAAGAAACCTATAAAAAGATATCTTTTTATTTTTTTATTTTTTAAAGAGTTTCAACTTATAAAACCATCAAAGATTTTATCAGTTAAATTGATTGGAACCCATATATTTTTTTATTCTTTAAGTGATTTTTAATCATCTTTCTTCCTTTGTGTTTATACACAAGTTGGTCCATGTGATTCGTAAGCCCTCACGCCATGCATAAACTAATATTATGATTGTATATCTCTCACAGAATTATTATATATTTAGTTTTTTTTTTTTTTGGTTTGGATTGAACTTGGTGATTAAGAGAAACTCAAAGTCACATGGATTAAATTTAACGATTTCAATACTATAAAACAAAACACCTGTCCTCCCTAATAAATTTTATATTATTTTCCTTTTCATGTTTTATCACTTAAAAATAATCTCAGTCAAAGTATCCATCTGAAATTTTAGAAGAGTAATATTACTAGTAAAACTACGCAAAATTTTATTACATAAATCCAACAAATCAATTTATCAACTCATAACAAAAAAAGAAAGTAATTGAAATTTTATTTATATATATTTTTGACATGATCCTAATCATATTTATTATCTATTATCTTGGTTTATAAATCTTTTAAAATAAGATATCTAGTTTATAAACCCAAAAAATAAGTACCAGTATTCTACCTCCTTTTTTTTTTTTTTTTTTTTTTTTTTTTTTTTTTTTTTTTAATTTATAGGAAAATCTTTAGCTGTTAGATTTTTAAGAGGGAGGATTTATCTAGAATATACACACAACACAAGGAGTCCAAGGACACAGGAGACAGGACCACCACAGAGGATTATCCATCAAAATCAAAATCCCAACTTCGAATTTCTGCGTTTTAAGTTTTTACGATTCGTTTAAGATTTTTGGTTGCCTGTTTTTAGTTGAAATTCATACTCAAAAAAACCATGATGTGGGACGAGTGGGACGACAACTTAAACACCGACCACGAACAGTCCGACCGACAACAAGATTCACACCTTAATTTCGATTTCCTCTCTGCCTTGTCTAAACCCAAGGTACGCTATTCCTGTATTTCACACCCTTTGTTCATTTCTTCTAATTTTTATTTTATTTTATTTTTTATATTAATTTTGTTGTTGTTGTTGTTGTTGTTGTTTTTTTTTTTTTTTTTTTTTTTATTTTTTTATTTTTTTTTTTATTTGATAGGATTACTATAAGATATTGGAGGTGGATTATGATGCTACGGACGATACCATTCGGTCCAATTATATCCGCCTAGCTCTGGTTTGTATTTTTAGTAAATTGTCGCTTTAAAAAAAAAAATTATTTATATTATTATTATCGAAATGTTATTATGATTTTACTAATAAATTACTCTGTAATTTTGTGCCTGAAGAAATGGCACCCGGATAAGCAAAAAGACCAGGACAGTTCCACTTCCAGATTTCAAGATATAAACGAGGCATATCAGGGTCAGTTTTTTATTTTTATTATTTTTATCATTTTTATTGGTTAGTAAATATATCAATATTACAAAGTATTTATGTGTTTGTTTTGGTGCTTTGTGTGATGGCATAATTTGTAGCATAGACATTGTACTAAGGCTTTCGATTTGATTTTTGCTGTTGAACCATAAGTGTTTTTTGTGTCGTATATTTTGTTTAGAGCCGGTCTTAAGCCCCAAAAAAGGAGGGTTGTGGTAGTTTGATGGATAGTGTAAAATTTAGTCACTGCTACAAATACGTTTGTTGAGGATCCATGGCCAATCCCAAAAATTTTGGGACTAAGCTTGGTTGTTGTTGTAAATTGTAACAGTGTATTTGTTTGGGAATAAAATCTCTGTGTAGATACATTTTTAATCTCATAAGAATTTCGAAGTTGAGTGAGTGGAGTGGATGTGTTGTTCAGAGGAGGTTCTGACTTGTGAGCTGGTTGGAGCCTTTTTTTTTTTTTTTTGGTAAAGAGGAATATGCATTAAAAACTAGGAAGAAGATAGAGGTTCAGGACAACGCCTGTTAGAGTACAACCCTTGGCTATCAGCCTCAAACACGTTCTAAAGGTCCACAGGCGGACTACAAAATAAAACAAAGTCTAAAGCTTGAGAACATCCTAAATTTGCTAAGTGATCCGCACAGCTATTAGCCTCGCGGTAGACGTGCCTGATGTGGTGCTGGGAAAAACTATGACCAATTGCCTGCAATCATCAAAGAGGGTAGAAAAAATGGAGTTAGAGTAGGTTGGGTTAGTAAATGCATCAACTATGGCTTTAGCATCTAGTTCTATAACAATAGCAGTCAAATTCATTTGTTGGCACAACAACAACCCATCCCTGAGTTCCCAAAGCTCAGCCAAGAAGCTATCTGCCTTCCCAATTTTCCTGGCAAAACCCATGACCCAATTTCCTGCGTCATCCCTTAGCAAACCACCTCCCCCTGCTATGCCCAGCGAAGAATTGGAGGCTGCATCCGTGTTAAGTTTCATCCATCCCGGATCAGGTTTCTCCCAATGAACTGGCCTGGTAATCATGATTTTGGGATTCTTAAATCGGTCAGCACAATGAAAGAACTCCATCGCTTGTCTGGTAATTTCCTTTGTAATTCTCGGATTAGGACTGTTGTTCTTGAACACTACATGGTTTTGCTGATTCCAAATTAACCAGATGGCAAAGAGAAACATGATATCCCAAGGAGGGTCTTTAGCAACCTGCCACTTTCCTATGGCTACCATTAGTCACGGAGAGCATGGGTAATTGTTTCTACCTCTCTGTGGCACAAAGGACAGGCAGTGTCTAACACTATACCTCTCCGGGCAAGGCAATCTTTAACTCCATTACTGCTGTGCATACACTTCCAAACAAGCATTCATATTTTTGGAAGTGTATGGAGCTTCCAAATCCACCTCCCAGGGATGGAGTGCACCTCCGAGGAGCTTGTAGGTAGAGTGTATGCACTCCTCAAATCAAAGGCACCTGATGACGATCGTTTCCAAGCCAATTTATCACCACCTCTTGCGATAACAGGGGTGGGGATTCCTTGTATTTTAGCTTTAATATCAGGGGGAAGCTCAAAAGGAACAAGGGACCAATCCCAACCACCAAAGCCAGCAACATCTTTAACCTTTAAGTCTAACGAATCTTGTGGAATATATAACTGGTTACGAGTTTGTGAATTAAATCCTACATGTTTTGTAGGTAGTAACTGGTTGAGTTTTTTCTTGAGTCTAATGTGTGAGAGACTAGGTAAGGTTTTTTTTTTTTTTTTTCATGATATAGCTGATCAATGTATGAGTATTTGTTATTGCAAAAATTGGTGAGTGGCCCCTTTTGCAGTTCGTGGTGTGTTTTGGGAAGAAGAAAATGAATTATTTTAAGGATTTTGGGTTCTAATTGTGGTATTGACACATGAATTTAAGAATTAAGATGTATGTATAAATGGATTTCCACAATGGTGGAGACTGCAAAGGTCTCATTATAGGGGCCTCATTGTGATTACTGTTCAGCAAGGGTGTAAGATTTGTGGATTAAGAGGCATGCTCGGGGGTGTAGATTCCTCTGTTAATTTGATACTGTACTTGAGTGGATTGTTGTTATTTTCTTGAAGTGACAAATGTTGTCTTTGTCAAATTAACAGAAAATTTCCAGAGCCTATTGATTTTCTTGTGTAAAAAGATCAAATTGCTGCTTGGTCCAAACTTTGACTCAACCCGTGTATTGTTTCACGTATATGGTATGAACTTTTGAGCTGCTAAGTGTAAGTTTTCTGGGAAGTATCTGATTTGAAATGTGTGAAAATTTCATGTAATTGAGAAGCATTGAGAGAGAGACATGGGAAATACAAAAGAATGAGTGGAGAAATGGCAAGAGAACTAATTGGAGGAACATGATTTCATTGCAAAATATGTGTCACAGACCTTTCTTGTGCATTGCCTTGTCAATTCTTGTGAGTGTTCTAGGTATTTCCTTAATTTTTCCAATACACTTCCCATATAAATAGACTCATCCCTTTGCCAAACAGGTTTTCTAGAAAGTGCCTTATGGGGAAGTGGTTCCTAGTACAATGTGTCTTGGAATCTTCTGAATGTCCTGCTTTAGTGTTTCTATAACAACCCTCTTCATTTCCCTAAGGTTTTGTATCAATTATGAAATTTTTTACCAGTAATTGTTTCTAGTGAGATAAAAGAGTGATTACTTATTTGGGAAAGAGGTTGCTGCTGTACTCTGTATCTTCTCATACTATTTGGTAACTCAATAGGCCAATGACCCAATTCATCTAATGGCACCCCTCCTTGTGAGAAGCGAAGGGTGAGTATCAAGTCTTGGGTACAACTCAAAGCAGCAACAGGTTCCCCCAACAAAAAAAAAAGGAAGACAAAACTCAATAAGATTAGCAACCAAGCACGACAGAGTCATTCAGATTCATTATGAGGTGGATATGGATGGAGGCTTGAAGTTGCAAGTAGAGTTTAGGATGGTCCAACCCCATCACTATCCCTAAAACAAGGTTGTTGAAATTAATGATTATGTTAGGATCGAGATGATGCGTGTTTAAGGTTTTATACAGAAAACAAGAAGGTGAAGAGGGATGTGGTTGAGGTAGGAACTGGTGGGACTGATCCAATCACTTGTAATCTGATAGTAAATAGTACTCTAGACAGTATGTTATGGTGGAACAGAATATCTGCAACCAAAATAATCAATGTTGGGCTTTCAAGTTTATCTTGGTCCAAGGTATTGCATAATTCCATTTTTCCCTTATAAAAATCTTTATTATATAGGGACAACATTCACGTCTGTCTGTCTATGAAGAAGTCCACTTAGATGCCATTCCTTGACCTCTCAGTCCCCATGTAACATGTCTTATTTCACGGTTTGATTGTGCCACAAGATAGGGTCCTTTACTTGACTGAATAGTAAATGAATGGTTATATGGATGTCAAAGGCTGTGTTGAGAGCATACATCAGCAGCTAATATTAATTCTTTTCACTTCTCTTCTTTTCTCATCACATTATGCTCATTTCATAGAATTAGTAACAGCAAAAGAATAATTTAAGTAGTAGTCAGTAATGTGTAACAATTTATTCGTGTTTAACAAGTGTTTTTCATTTTATCCAACAGTCCTGAGTGATCCTGTCAAAAGAACAGAATATGACAAGAAAGGGATGCTTTACGTCTATGATTATAATATAATTGTAAGTGTTACTCCTCTTTCCCTGCTCTACTAAATGTTAGTTTTCCTTCATTTTCTTCTTATTCACCTTGTAATTTTTCATTTGTTGGCTGCAGGAATATCTCAACCGTTACAAAGGCCTTATATTAACATGCAATGGTCTTGGGTTAAGGCATTCAATATGGTAAGTGGAGATAACAAGCACAGATCTCCTTCAATGCACTTGGAGAAACTTTTGTGGTGCGTGGCACGAATTTGTCAACACTTTAAACTGCATAGTTGGGGATGAGAGCTAGGTCGGGATGCATTAGTTAGTTTAATATTATGTTATGCTTATGTACAAATGTAAGACTTACCAACATTTTGTAACTTCGTCTTCTTGGCCATTTTACCTCTTCTTGGAGGTTTGTTGATTACGTATGTCACCTCTTTGGGTAAGATATGGCCAGGACATTATACTTCCATTCTTATTTTTTATTCTGCTGCAGTATTACGAAGTCTCACATGTATAATCAAATGATCATGCAAACTTTTGAACGAAACTACCCCCGAGAAAAACTAAGGATGAGAATAATAGACAGTTGAGCCAATGAAAACCAGTAGGTACTTGGCCACAACACCCCCCCCACCCCCAAAAAAAAAAAAAAAAAAAAAAAAAAAAAGAAAAAAAACAAAGAAAGAAAGAAGCAGTTGGCATAACTTTAAGGAGTGGAATAAATTAGGATCCGGTAACTGATAGAATCTATTTTATGGTATAAATTAAATTTTACAAATTCAAAAAAATATGAAGCCTTTTCCTCCAACTTGAGCCTTTAGATTGCTCCTGCCGCTAATGGAGGAAATTTTTTGAGCTTTTATTCTCAGCTTTTGTATAATTCACGTAGTTAGGGATGGTAAAAACATTTCACTTTGGGAGAAAGATGCATATATATTAGATACCTTCTCTTATAATACCAATAATTATCTTATATATTAGATTAGATATATGTGTCATTCCAATCACGTTGTGTTAGCCTCACAGTTATATGGGACGCGCTATGAGAGAATACACGTATGATATATCTGATATATAGAGATACTTTCTCTTACGATACATGATTGCTTGAGGTTAGATATGAAAAAATGTTAGATCACAGTACTTGGGAACTATGTTCCTAACCTACTGTCACTATTCCTTAAGGGAATGACCTCCTTGTGTATTATTTGGTGTTTGTGAATTGGGGTGTTAGTTTTGTATTGTTACCATGAAAATGTGTTCTAATGCCGTGAAATTCTATTATGGTTCTTTTCATTTCATGACACCTAGTACAAGAAATCTACTATACATATAAAAGAAATTAAATAATTGGCAAAAGATACAAAAAGACTTAATTGATTTTTTTTTTTTTTTTTTTTGAGAACTAAATACATTGTTCAAGCAGCCAATTTGATGTGCTCTAACATGTAAGTACACTCATCATAAAACACTTGGTCAATAAATTTCAGCTCCAAAGGGGTTTCCTTCATTTCTTTTGAATTGAGAGCATAAACTGAATTCTATCTTCTTTAATAATAAATTGAAAAATATTGGAAAAATTAGCTGCAAATAAACTTTATAGTTTCACA
Source organism: Quercus wislizeni (assembly GCA_023055345.1). Taxonomy (NCBI): domain Eukaryota; kingdom Viridiplantae; phylum Streptophyta; class Magnoliopsida; order Fagales; family Fagaceae; genus Quercus; species Quercus wislizeni. Next base: position 381,861 of record JALGQJ010000015.1, read on the forward strand.
AATAACAAATAACATTCTAATCTTTAAATTTTAACATTCCTATCTGAAGAAAAACTAAGCAAAGCTTGAGCTTGCAGGTGAAGCAAGTGAATCAGATTTACAAAGATCAACAAGAAAAGAAGAAAAGAAGAACTGAGAGTGAAAGAAAGAAAGAGAATTCTAGAAGAAATGCTTGCTTAATCAATACAAAGTACAAATGGTTCAATATATACAACTGATTGACCTCATAACTGTATAATTACAGTTCCTTAAATCACGGAACTAATCCCACTAAATCAGGGAAACAGTTAAGCTCAATAGAAACTAATTGTCCTGCCTAACTAACTCTAAGCCTCCAGGAGTGACAACGTGGCATAGGCTCATTAATCCAAGACAGTGTTGTATAGATACTCTGTTTTTGGTGTTTGAAAAACTAGCCATTGCTATTTGCTGATGTAGAGTTGGTTAGCAATTTTAGCTTGGTAGTGGCCTGAGGTTTAGCCTTAGTCTCAACATCCCCCCTTAAACACGAGGTTGAATCAGCCAAGAGTTTGCCACGAAGAAACAAGAAAGGAGGCCCAGGTAAGGGCTTGGTGAGAATATCAGCATAATTATCTTTCCCAGAGATGAATTTGACCCCCCCAATCACACCTAATAACATTCTCTCTGACAAAGTGATAATCAACTTCTATGTGCCTGGTCCTGGAATGAAAAACAGGATTGGAAGCTAAGGCAATAGCAGAGATGTTATCACACCAAAGGATTGGAATATGATAAAGATACAAACAAAGCTCCTTGAACAAGGTATGAAGCCAGGACAATTCAGCAGCTGTTGAGGCCAAAGCACGATATTTGGCCGCTGTGGAAGAACGAGAAACTGTGGATTGCTTCTTGGAAGACCACAAAATTGGATTAGAGTCAAGGAAGACCAACAATCCAGTTGTAGACTTCCTATTAGAAGGGTCCCCAGCCCAATCTGCGTCTAAAAAGGCTGAGAGAGTAAGAGGACCTGGAGAGAGATGTATGCCAAAATGTAAAGTGCCTCTGACATAGCGTAGAACATGTTTGGCAGCCTCTAAATGGGTAGTTGTGGGGTGTTGCATAAATTGGCACAATTGATGGACACTAAATGCCAAATCAGGGCGAGTGAAAGTCAGGTACTGTAAAGCCCCAACCATACTCCCGTATTTAGATGGATCAGATAAGCAAGTGCCAGTGTAAGGAGTAAGTCCGTTGGAAGAGCAAGAAGGGGTCTTAGTTGGCTTGACATTCTCCATGTGAAATATGTGGAGAATATCTGAGGCATACTTAGATTGACATAGAGTGAGACCAAACTTAGTAGGTACAATTTGGATTCCAATGAAATAGGAAAGAGCACCAAGATCTTTCAATTTAAAAGAATGGTTGAGAGCTGTAACTAGATGTAAAATCTAAGGAGGATTATTCCCTGTAATAATAATATCATCCACATAGACAAGTAGATAGATGGTGGTGTGAGAATTGTGATAAATGAAGAGAGATGAATCTACCAATGAAGCAGTGAAGCCAAGATGAAGAAGTTGAAAGGTAAAATGCTTAAACCAAACTCTAGGAGCTTGTTTGAGGCCATAGAGAGACTTACGCAACCTGCAAACATGCTGGAGAAATTTAGAATCAACATAACCCGGTGGTTGTTGCATATACACCTCTTTGAGAATGCCATGAAGAAAGGCATTTGAAATATCCAATTGTCCAAGAGGCCAATTGAAACTCACAGCTATAGCCAAGATCAATTTGACTGTTGCTGGTTTAACTATTGGACTAAAAGTCTCAGTATAATCAATCCTAGCTTGCTGATGAAAACCTTTGGCAACCAACCTTACTTTATATCTGGCAATGGTGCCATTACTCTGCAATTTCAGTTTGTATACCCATTTGCAGCCAACCAAATTAACACCAGGTTTAGCAGGAACTAAAGACCAAGTCTGTTGCCTTTGTAATGCAACAAATTCATCATCCATAACTTTAGTCCATTGAGGATATTGGGAGGCTATTTTATAGGATGGGGGTTTAGTGTATGTGTAATCAAGTATGGCTTTGAAACATAGTTTAGGCTTGGTAATACCATTCTTGGATCTTGTTGTCATGGGATGAGTATTGGTGACAGGAGGTAAGGTAGGGATAGCAGTATCTGTTGGTATAGGGCTATGGTCTGTTGAGATGGTGTTGTGGGAAACAATGGATGGAGGTTGAATGGGAGGTGTAGACAAGTCAGATGAGAGGACAGAAGCATCATCAACATGTGGTATAGGATTGGGAATAGCATTAGAGGTGACAGGTTGGACTTGAGGCATAAGAGTGGGAGAAATAGTGGGTGAGCTATTTGGAAGAATAGTAGCATAAGGTATATAAAGACCTAAAGCAGAAGGTTGATTGGTAGGGTGACGATAAAGAAGGTTTGACAACCAAATATCATGAGAAGGTTGAGAAACATCAGTAGCAGACTAAGAGGCAGTAAAAGACATGAAAGGAAACTTAGATTCATTGAATAGAACATGTCTAGAAGTGTACAAATGATTAGTAGTTAAGTCTAGGCACAAATATCCTTTGGAAACAATGGAATAACCAAGGAAAAGACATTTTTGGTCCTATTTTTTGACTTGTGATGTGTGTAAGGCCTAAGTAAGGGATAGCAAGCACAACCAAACAACTTGAGGTGAGTTAAATTTGGATGATGACCATACAGTTTGTACCAAGGTGATCAAAGACCAAAAGTAGCAGTGAGAAGAAGATTAATAAGACTCACAGCAGTTTGGACAGCAAAAGACCAGTACTGAGATTGTAAAGAAGCTTGTGAAAGGAGTGTGATGGTGGTTTCTATTAAGTGTCTATGTTTTCTCTCTACCAGGCCATTCTGTTGAGGAGTGTATGGACATGAAATCTGATGAGCAATGCCATGAAATGCAAGATAGGATGTGAAATCTTTAGAAGTATATTCACCACGACCACCACCATCAGACCTCAATGTCTTGATGGTAGTGGAGAATTGATTCTCTACCAGAGCTTTGAAAATGAGAAATTTAGAAAAGACCTCAGATTTATTCTTTAGCAAATATAACCAAGTAAAACGGGTAAAATGATCAACAAAGAGCACATAATACTTGTAACCATTAACAGAATTTTGAGGTGCAGGACCCCACAGATTAATATGTACAAGCTCAAAAGGTGAATGTGCAATAAATTTAGAATCAGGGAAGGGAAGCTTATGCATTTTGCCATGAAGGCAATGTGTACAAGTATTTACAAGATTCATACACTTATTAAAAGACAAAGTTTTATTTGGAAAAAGTAAACTAAGAACTTGGTGATTAGGATGTCCAAGTCTGGTGTGCCACAGAAGCCAGTAAGGAGTGGTTTTGAAAATTGAATTGCAGAGTTTAGGAGAAAGAAGAAGCTTAGATGCTTTGTGAGGGTAGATTGGATACACCCCCACCTTCACTCTTGGCCTTGTAGAGCACTTTCCCCATGGCCAAAGCCTGGATAGATAAGATGTTTTCATCAAAATAACACAAACAATTGTTATCTTGACATATTTGGTGGACTGATGCAAGATTAGATGCTATTGAAGGAACTCTTAGAACATTTTTAAGATGAATGACAGAAATTTGTGAAGGAATAAGAGAATTACCTATGTGAAATTGGTAGGTTTTGCCCATTTCCCACTGTGAGATGTTCTTGTCCATTATAAGGTTTGGGAAAAGAGATGATTAAGGCTAAAGGTGACATGATTAGTGGTTGCACTGTCTACAAGCCAAGGTTGATCTTGTGCAATCATTGAGTTATATGAAGTAGCTATATGACCAACCTAACTACAAATTTGACAGATAGGTCTCTCTAATCTTGTGCTTGGTGCTTGATTTGGGGAAAACTGATTTGTAGTAGAACCTTTGCCTCTACCTCTATTGGTATTTCCTTTGCCTCGACCTCTATTGGAAGATTGATTGTAGGAATTATAGCCACTATTATTGTCAGGCCTAGGTGCAGTGTTAACAACCATAGCAAAGGTGGAATCTTTGATTTCCATGCCTTCATTCAGTGATTCTTCCTCAGCATTTAGCATAGTAGCTAATTCATCAAAACTCAACTTTGTGCTTCTGGATCTGATTGCTGACTTGAAAGCACTAAATTCTCTGGGAAGACCTTTAATTGCAACATGTAGTAATTCCTTATCATTAAGTAGGACACCAACAACCATTAACTTGTCTTTGATGACCTTGATTTTCTGCAAATAGGCATCTACAGAATCAGAACCCTTTCTGACATTATGCAATTGTCCTTAAGGTTCATAACATGAGATCTTGAAATGGAAGAGAATCTGTTTTCCAATACTCTCCACACTTCTAAAGCTGAAGAGGAACCAACAGTCAAAGCAAGAACTAAAGGTGTTAATGTGGAGCTGATGAAGGTAAGTAATGCCTTCTCTTTAGATTTCCAAGTGAGGTAATCTGGATTAAGAATAGTTGTCATTGAACCTGGGAGATCCTTAAGAAACCTCTCTGGAACAAGTTGAGTTTCATCAAGAAGTTCAATCATTGCGTAAGTCTCTAACGCCATTGAAATTTGGTGCTTCCAAACTATATAGTTGGAATTGTTGAGCTTGATTGTCATCATGTTTGACATATTTGATAACAGCAACAAAGGTTGATTAACCAAACTCATTTGAGAGATTGATGTTGATGGAGGCACAATAGAGGATGAAGTTGTTGAAGTTGAAGTTGCTATTGTTGCGTTTGTGCTTGTTGAAGTTGTGCTAGCAGGGACTGTAGGCTGCTCTGATACCATGAAGAAAAACTAAGCAAAGCTTGAGCTTGCAAGTGAAGCAAGTAAATTAGATTTATAGAGATCAACAAGAAAAGAAGAAAAGAAGAACTGAGAGTGAGAAAAGAAATTGAGAGTGAAAGAAAGAAAGAGAATTCTAGAAGAAATGCTTGCTTAATCAATACAAAGTACAAATGGTTCAATATATACAACTGATTGACCTCATAACTGTATAATTACAGTTCCTTAAATCACGGAACTAATCCCACTAAATCAGGGAAACAGTTAAGCTCAATAGAAACTAACTGTCCCACCTAAATCTAACTAACTCTAAGCCTCCAAGAGTGACAACGTGGCATAGGCTCATTAATCCAAAACGGTGTCGTATAGATACTCTATTTTTGGTGTTTGAAAAACTAGCCATTAACTAGCCGTTGCTATTTGCTGATGTAGAGTTGGTTAGCAATCTTAGCTTGGCAGTGGCTTGAGGTTTAGCCTTAGTCTCAACACTATCAAGTTGGCTGTATCTTCCATTTACTGTTAGGTCAAAAGGTAAAATACATTCTTGAAATCTAGATTTTACACCTTAAAGTTACATTATGATTACATTAACAATTATACCCATATTTTCCGTTAAGAGCTTCATAAGCTTGCATGTTTGTTTGTTTGTCCAATAAATGATATCACGTGGCATAATGAAAACGGTGTGGCATAATAAAAATATCACGGTATCATTTTATTGGCCAAACTAAACATACATAAACGGCACCGTATTGTATGGTATACTATCAGTCTATCAGACCATCACTGTCTAGTGACCGCCCTAAAATTAACTTGCGAGGAAAACAAAAATTGAAATCCCTAAAATTGAAGTAGACAAGAGCAAAAATGGCGAGCGAGGAAGATAGCGCTGTGAAGGAGCCATTGGATCTCATCAGACTCAGCCTCGATGAGCGCATCTACGTCAAGCTCCGATCTGACCGTGAACTCCGCGGCAAACTCCATGTACGTCTCTCTCTCTCTCTCTACCTTGTATAGTTTCATCAATTTGTAGCCATGTTGATTTGGCTGGTTTTGTGGTTTTCAAAGAATTTTCTGGGTTTGTATTTATTGCATTTTTTCAGGCTTATGATCAGCACTTGAATATGATTCTTGGTGATGTTGAAGAAATCGTGACTACTGTAGAAATTGATGATGAAACTTATGAGGAGATTGTTCGGGTATGTTCTTTTCATTTCAATTTTGTTTCTTTTTTAATATATATATATATATATATATATATATATATATATATTTGAAATATTTTTAAAATGTAATCTTTATCTTCATTGGAATCTAAATTATGGGAGTGGAAGAGATAAAAATGGATAGAGGTGCACTTGGGAGTGTTTTTAAATTTAAGTCTTGGGAGAGCTTTTTTTTTCTTTAGCTTATTGGGCTTAAAATTAAGCTGGGAAAAAGTTAGGAAGCATGGACGCTTCATTTAAAGTGTTATACCCATGTCATACTGGTGTCGTACTGGTTTTATGTTATAATTTTCAGAAATTGCTCATGTTGTTGTGTCGTTCCTGTACCCGTATCCGTGTCTGTATTAGTGTTCTTGCTTCTTCGGGCAAAAGTACAGTTTTTTTCCCGATAAATTCAATAGTATAGTTACAACGTGGGAGGGGGTATTTGAACATTGAACGTCTCTATTAGAAACACCAGGAGGCGTCAGTTGAGTTACTAAACTCTTTTAGGGCAATAGTACAATTGTACATAAACTAAATAAACTGAATGAGCTGGAAAAAGCTCGGGCAAACTGACACTGTACAGGATAGCAATCTTTTTTGTCAATTGAAAAAGTATGCACATCTAGATTTAAAAGCGTGTGTTTCTCTAGCATGAAGTCAGACATACTCTTGTGGAGTACTGTTTTCTATTGCTGCATTGAGGAGTTGGGTCCTATGTAACTTAACTGCCTCGGATCTTGAGAGTTGCAGTTATGATTTTTCATGTCTGAAAAGTTTTTGATCTAAACCCATCAAAATTTTGTACAAGGAAGAACTGGAGTCAATAAGTTTATTTATCAATTTATACTATGTAATCTACTCTTAATAAAAAAAAAGGCAAATGATGTAGAAATTTCATACAAGTAGAACTTGTTCGTAGGAACCACCACTAATAAGAGTTCAAGAAGGTATTAGCACAAATGCATAATATGCACATTTTGGGGATTACTTGTTTATAGGAGCATGTTTGTAGTTTTGAATGTACTCTTTAAAATAAATAAATAAAGTAGACAAATTATGTAGAAATTCCATATTAGTAGAACTTGGCTGTAGTAGCCTGGTAGGAACCACCACTGAGAAGAAGTCTGGAACATATTAGCACTGATGGAACCACACCCCTCCATGCAATACAATGCCCTTAAGAAAAGTTTGTCAGTTCTTTTGATACTTGTCAAAAAGTTTGTCGGCTCTTTTTATGAATTGTTATTGTTTACATTCTAATATTTAAGAAAAGCAACCTGGGAATGATTTAGGAACGCTTAAACTTTTGTGAAGCTGATGGATAGGGTTAGTGTTACTGTGTGGTAATATAAAGAATGCAATATTTTTTTGCTACAGTTAGGTGAGGGATGTTTCCTTGGGCAGGCTTTGAACCTGAGGTGACTCACCAAACATGCAGCTGAGCCCGGAGGCTCTTGGCTATAAGAACGCATATTCAACTAAATCATGTTGATATAATAAATGAAAATTGAGTAGTGAGTAGGAATAAAAATTAGTTGGAATATAAGTTGCTATAATGATATAAGTTTACTATTCATCTTTATAGTTGTAACAGTGAGATATGACCCAAAAAGCCACTAGTACACTGAAGCCTACATCTTTTAGTGTGATATAAGTGTTACTATCTTTTTGTATTTAACCACTATCCAATCATCTACAAGTCCAAGAAGCCTCTTGTACACTGAAGGCTTATGTAGCCTGCTGCAGATAAATGAAGGATTTTGAATTCTTTGAAGTCAACTATTGTGAAATTGTTTTTAGGATAAATAAATAATAAGAGAAATAAAAGACTGAAGACTCAGGAGTGAGAGAGGAGAGGGGGAAGTGGGAGGAGATGACAAGGAAAGAGGGGGTGGCGTAGGCAATTTGACAGTAGTTGAATAAGTTGGGGAGGAAATCAGTTGTGGATTCAAGCTATGAGGAGCAGTTTGCAATGGAGTGATTGGGTCTATTGAAGGAGAGGGATGTGATGGGTGGCATTGACAGTAGAGATTGACTCAAGCCATAAGGGTGGGACATGATCAGAGAGAAAGAGGGAGTGAGGAAGAACAACAAGAAAACAGCACCACCAGCTTGATGCTTTGAAGCTGTTTTGGTTGGTTCTGTACAATTATGCCTTCATGATTTTCATTCATCACCAGCTTTTTCTTTTTCTTTTTCTTTATTATTATTATTATTTTTTTTTTGTTTTTGTTCAAGTTGTTACCCAGCTAACGTTATAGCTATTCCCTTGCTTTTGAGGAGAAATAGCTGTTCCTTGGACATGAGGAAGTGCTATTCCTTGTAATCAAAGCCACAACCAAATGACAGAATGATTAAATCTATGAAATACGCTAAGCAGCTCACGTTATAGTAGGCTCACTATGTTGGTGGAAAAAATCTAATCCCATTCTCCTATAAAGGACGAAAGTTTGCAAAATCTAATCCCACTCGCGTCCATTACTTATCTTGGGCCATTTTATGATGAGTATTATTTTTATTTTGTTTCATGAAAGTGCTTGTCATTTTCTTAACTTGTATGTGTGTATTTGTGTTTCTTAACTGATTACTTTTTTTTTTCTTCCATTACAGACTACAAGGCGCACGGTGCCATTCCTTTTTGTTAGAGGAGATGGTGTGATATTGGTTTCCCCGCCACTAAGGACAACTTGATTTTCTAGTTGTAGTGCATGGTTCACTCTTGTAGGACACCTGCTATCAGATATTTTATGTAACTGTATTCTTAACCTTATCAAGCTTATTTTGCATAGCAGTGATGAATATGTTTTGAGTTATATATTATTCTGGATTTATCATACTGATTTAGAAAACATCCAATTTCTATCCGTCTTGCACTCTTTGTTGTTGGTTCCCTATTCATTTTTGCATAAAAGTAAAGTACATATTTTTTTGTGATCTTTCAAAATCCTGGGATTCACAAGGCTGATACATAGTTCACAGACACATAGGGTTATTTGGGATGGCTGAAAGAGAGATTTCTACTCTGCCTTGTGACCTGGTAAGGGTTGTGTGCAACCAATGTCTCATAATATGTGAGGTCCAAGGGTATGTGGTTCCCATCAACTGAGACATTGGTTGCACTTAAAAATTTGTAGCCTTTATTTTGATTTTTCCACTAACACTACTAAAATATAGGGTTTAATTTCTTACGCCCCAAAAAAAAATCAGTTGTGTGTGATTCTATAAAAGTTGTGTCAAGAATAAATAAAAAATAGTGATTCTACAGAAGTTTATTTTGATGATTGATTTCCTATATGCATACTTAAATGATAAATCTACAGTCATTCAGCAAAAAAAATAAGAAGAAGAAGATAAATCTACAGTCAAACGTCTATCTTCCCTAGATCACAAAATTATGTACACATGGAATGGCAAAAGCAAGTGGCAAAACATCCAATATCATACTGCTCTAAAGAATGGCAAAAGCAATTGACAAAAGAACCAAAGCGGAGGGGAAATGATAATAAAAAGGGAAGGTTCAATGCTTATATTCTTTTATATATTTAAGTAAATAGTAGGAAGGGATCTAGTTCAAATCATAGATATAGAACACTATAAAAAATGTCATTATCATTATGTTATTATTTAAACTTCGATCAATGCTTATATTATTGCATAAAGAAAAGTTGTACCCACAAGACCGGAAAGAGGGAACAAATCATTTTTTTTTTTTATTAAAAAAAAAAATGAATGAATGAATGAATGAGTGGTAGGAGAACTATTCATGACACCGAATCTCCAATTAGATTTTTTTTTAAAGGTTCAATGCTTATATTCTTTTATTTATTTAGGTAAATAGTAAGAAGGGGTTGAATTCAAATCATAGACATAGAACGCTGTAAAAGATGTCATTACCATTATGTTATCATTTAAACTTCGATCTTATATTATTGCATAAAGAAAAGTTGTGCCCACAAGACCGGAAAGAGGGAACAAATCATTTTTGTTTTTTTTTAATTAAAAAAAGAAAGAAAGAATGAATCAGTGGTAGGAGAATTATTCATGACACCGAATCTCCAATTAGATTTTTTTTTTTCCTGAATAATCAGATTCTAGAAAATCACTATTCACTACTCCATCATATTCTGGTACATGAAATCGGCTCTACATATAAAAGAAATTAAATAATTGGCAAAAAGAGATACCAAAGAGTTAAATACATTGTTGGATGGAGGTCAATTTGATGCGCTCTTAACATAAAAGTACACTTTCGTAAAAGTCAATTAATTTCAGCTCCGGGTTTCCTCTCTTTCTTTTCAAATGACAACAGAAACTGTACCACCTCATGATAATTGACAATTTCTTAGAAACCACTGATTAAGTAGATCAAGATTGCAAAATTGATCAAACGGTGGCTGCCCATGCCTTTTCTCATATTATCTACACCTACTTTCATCAGTGTTTATGTTGCTTCCCAAACCCATCAAGTTAGTTGACAATACAGTTGTGGAATCCAAGCTCTCTAACATACCAGTTCATCAAGCAGTTCAAATGCAGATAACAGCCTCCTTTCTCTGCAAACCAATTCAAGCACATGAGCCCATGAGTCAGGCTCTGGTTTCAATCCCATCTCTACTAATCCAAACATTGCAATAGCTGCATCATCTGCCATATTAGCCTTGCAAAGGTGAACCAGCAACTCATTTGAAGTTGCGTAATGTGGTACAAACCCCCTACCCAACATCAAATCCAACAACTCTGTTGCCCTCTTCAACTCACCTTTTTGGCACAAGAAATTCAACACAATCCGGTAACTTGCTTTGTTCAGATAAACACCATCATAAGGAAGTTTCTCAAGCATATCAAGTGCCTCCTCAAACTTACCTTCTCCACATAGTCCTTTAAGTATCACGTTGAAAGTCACAGTATCAGCTCTACATTCTCTTTCTTTCATCTCTTTGAGTAACTCTGTGGCTTCATCAATTTTCCCAGCTCTACAGAAGCAATTGATTAAAGTAGTGTAGCCAATCGTATCAGGTTTCAGACCAGAGCTCTTCATCTCATAAAAAAGTTCCTTGGCCTCTTGCACTCTTCCCTCCTTACAAAACCCATTCATCAAGGCTGAGTAATTGAATACATTGGGACTGCATCCATTGCTCTTCATAAATTCCATTATCTTCCTAGCCCGGTCAACTTTCCCTCCACGGCAAAACCCATTGATCAAAATATTGTAAGTTAAGGCATCCGGCAAGATCTGATCCTTTGAGACCATTTCCTCAAACAGGTCAATAGCATCTTTAAGTCTTCCACTTTCACAAAGACCATCCATCAGGGTTGAGTACGTAATCAAATTAGGATAGGAAATCTTTGACTTTTTCATTTCATTAACAACTTCAAATGCAGATTCAAGATCCCTGCTCTTGCAATGGTGCTTAATCAAGATGTTAAAAATGCAGGTATTTGGCCTCAAGTTGAGACTCTTCTTTGTATGCAAGAGAAACTCTCGTGCTAAATTAATCTGGTTTGATTCAACTAGGAGATTAAGACAAGTGCTGATGGCTTTGAGAGATGGCTTTTCACGAACATATGGCTGGATGGCATAGAACATCTTGAGCACTCTTTCATGCAGAGAGGATTTTGAAAAATGCTTCATGAGATTAAGGAATACACCCTCATGAAATTTGCAAGTTTCATAAGTCATCTGATGCAGAACAGCATCAATGGCTTCAAACTTCTTGGACCATGCCAGCTTGTCGAGGATAGTTGCATAAGTGGCGCCATTGTGATTAAATCCGTTTTGCTCTGCTACCATGTTAAATATTTCAAGGGCATGTTTTGGATCTCTCTCACGTTTGATTAAGTTGATGGCAGATTCGTGAGAGATATACTTGGGTTTCCTCCGAGTATCTATTATTGTAGTAGTGGTTTCGGGTGGAGGGTCTGGTTTGGGCAATGCAGCTTTCGACATTTGAAGAGGAGAGATCCATGGAAGTGAAGATGAGCATGCTGATGGAGGAGAGGAGGAGAACCAGCAGCGCCTACCAATAGATACTGCCATAAAATTCATGAAAATTGTTGCTGTTTTCAAAGGGCCTCATCATCTGAAGAATCATGAGAGTCTATTAGTCTTTATTTGAGTAGCAATTAATTTCATAAAATGGTGTAAACAGATAGACCTAGAAATGAAAAATCAAGCAGGCAGCGGCCCACTTACGTATGTTATAAACTAGTAATGAAGAACAAAATCTAGAAAAGAGACAAACCATAAAGAGAACACACACAAACTTAAGACTTGTCATCCAAATAAATTGCAAGCAATAGCCAGAATGCAGACAAGAAATATCCCATCTGAGGAATAACAGTTGGAATTTAATTAAACCATTAAACAATCAGATAACAGGGCACATACAAACAATCAGTGTATAAATCTTCAGAGCCATTTCTGCTGAAATTAATCAATCATCCAACACTTTGGTATCTAATTAAACAAAAAAGGTGACATTGTTCCTCTGTTGATCAAAGAATTCCAATATCTAGGAGCATCATGATCATCCATTGGGGTTTCAAATGAAAGATTTGAAGATCTTTTGATTCTAAAAACTGATTGTTGAGTGACCAACTGACCATTCAAACCTTTCAATTCATAGATGTGGACCTTGGACCTATGAATGGGGGTATTCCTGAAACTCACAAGGAAGTGAGTTAGACAAAAAGATAAGAAACTTAGACCCAAAACAAAAGCCAACTTGGATTTAGGGAAGCCTTCACACTAACCAAGAGATAATAGGAAACATAGATGATTCAAACATCACTGTGTGTCAGGTTCCCAGATTTCTTTTTTTCCCGAGATAATTCAAGTGTTACAACAAGTGGGGAGGGGGCATTTGAACCTCATTCTCTTAATATAGGAGACCAGGCAATGCCATTGAAGTATAAAGCTCTTAGCTCCCAGAAGAATTTAAAAATACCAGCTCAACCATGAATGAAATTTAGAACACCAATCATAATTGCCCATGTTTCATTGAAAATTCATTACCAAAAAATCAAAACAAAAAACAGTGTGTTACAGACCTACTTTAGCACTCTCCATCTTCAAGCAATCACAGTAAACAGTATCAGAACTTGAAATTCATCCTGTTGTTTAATTGAAAAAACGCTCGCCTTAAATAAAAATTGGTAATTGAGATACTACCTTAAAGCTTAATATCAAGAGGGGGACCCCAAAAAAAGAAAAGAAAAAAAGACCCACCTTTATTTTCATGAAGTAGCTACAGAGAAATGTAAAAGGACCCATTATCCTCAAAATATATTGAAACCAGAAAAAAAAATAATAAAAAAAAAAAAATAAAATTACGATGAATTCAAAGATGTATATTTTAAAGAACTTACCTCAAGGATTTACGTTGCTGAAGCAAGTGTAGTGTTGTGATCAAGAATCATTTTTTTTTTTTTTTTCTCTCCAGAGAAAGTCATTTACAAAACCTCATTTATTAATTATCACCCAAAACAGAAATTTTTTTACAGGCGGCGGTTCCGGCAGAATGACAGTAGCAGGAGACTGACGGTGGTGGCGCCCTCAGATTTCTCTCTATCTCGCTCGCTCTGTATTTGCCTTTACGGACTCTCTCTCTCTCTCTACACTGTACAATACTCGGTCTCTTTTAACAGCCCAAACTACATAATTTTGATTTTTTTGTTTTTGTTTTGTTTTTTTACTTAATCAAATATTAAAATTTTATTAAAAAAATTTAATTTTTAAATCTTTAAAGGAAAAAAAATGCTAATTTAGTTAAAAACTAGTATTATACCCATGCGATGCACGGCTTAACAAAGAGTCATATGTAAATTATTGAAGAAAAATATATATTAATTAAAATTAAATAGATAATAAAAATAAACTAATCTTTTACTCTTAAAAAAAAAAAATGAAGTAACCTTTTACTTTTTTTATTTTTTTAGAATACTTTGTATTTTAATACACACACAAGGGAAGAGGAGAGAGGTGTATATCCAAATGAATGCATATTGTGTAAGATTAAGTTTTTATTAAAAAAATCATATATAAGTCTAAAATTAATTGAATGGAATATGGTAGATAACTATGCAACTAATAAAAAAGGAGATGCTTGAAAAATATAAAGGGAGTTTGCATAAATAAAACTCAATTGCATATTTAAATGAAAAACCTTGAATTCAATAATTAAAAAAAATTATTTAAAACATATTTAAGTGGCAACCTCAATGTAATAGTTAAGAAATGCAATCATAAATTTGTATTATCTCAAAAATATAATGAATATATATTTAAATAAAGTTTTTTGTTTTATATTAAATTATATAACATTTCTAGCTACTTGATTGTCTATAAAAGTGATGCTCTGTTCATCTAGTAGATGAAATGATAATGTGCAGATGCTCAGGTGTCATTTCAAAATGACAAGTACAATACAAAAATAACTATTTAAATTCTCAAATGCTTTATTCTTAATAATAATTTTTAAAGGAGCTTAATCAATAACAAAACAACTTGACAAATGACCTATTTGCAGCCAACTAACCTTCTTAGTTGGTGATTGAAGTCACGTACTGGGATCCGCACAACTGGTTAGTCACGTACTTAGGAGCCATGTATTAAAATGGGAATTGTCACTACAGAACAAGTCCAATTGGGTATTGGGGTAAGAGTTCAACTATAGGTTGGTAAGGTACTTGAGATTCCTTTACTTGTAACCGCTTGTTGTGATAATAGTGAAGTTTCGGGAGTGGTGACCTGTGGCTCTTGTTTGTGATGAGTAAGATTAAGTTATCTCTTGTACTTAACACTCATATCACTCTTTTTGACGGGAAGGACTAAAAAATCCTAAGAGAAAGGCATAAATAACTATCTCACCAATGTTGCCCGCCAATCATAATATGACACCTGTATACTTCGGCATAGCAAAAGTGCAATGTCAAATGCTTAACATAAATAGGTTTTTCTTTTTTATATCTTATATGCCCATGCATGTTTTGCTTAAATAAAAATATGCAAAGAAAATAAAAAGCAAAAATATCAAAATGCTTTAACTATGATTGCAAGCGTGTTTTGAGAAGTAGAATGCCTTTAGTGCTCTGCCGATGCTTCACACGCAGAAATATATCGACAATCTAAGTAACTCTTGATTTCATCAACATCACCGATTTGTTTCTCTTTGGATATTTTATTTCTTATTACGTTTTCTTGTACCAACACTGTAGCTCTATCAGGGCCTTTGTTAATATACTTGAAGAGATATTTTAATTGCTTTAGATTGATTGCACCACTCAACATTTATATGAGCTTAATATTGTATCAATAGATTGATATTGTGAGGAACAACATAACTGTTTTCAAGCTTGACAACTCCTTTTTGTATAAATCTTCCATCATCTCTTCTTCTATAAATTGGATATCCATTATCATTAATTGTCGTCTCGTTGTAGTGAATGTGATGAATAGATCAGGATTACTTGCCCATCTACATATATATCACCATGGCTTCTTGATAGTTTTGTATCATATATCTTGGTCCACCGGTAAAAGTTGCAGGGAGAACTATTCTTTTACCAAGTGATTTACGACTTGTGTCACCTCTAACAACAGCATCATGCATGTTCTTGTACAAATCAGCTCTTAATTGTGGCCCTTTTTTTTAGTATAAACCTTAGTCTTTCTTCTTCAATAGTTGTATATGCATCAACTATGAATTGTTGGAAGAGTCGACCACCACAGAGAATTGTTTGTCCAAATCCAAATCTTGAAATCTGTCTCTTGCCATGCGAAAAACCTCTATAAGTTTGTTATGCTCATCAAACATTTTCCTTCGTCCTTCAATAATTCTTGGTGTTAGTGTATAGCTTAGACTAGTTTAGTCTATTGGGCTTAGCCCAATATACTATACTTGTAGTTTACTCCTTTTACTTGTACTGCATACATACCTAGCCTATATAAGGCTCTCTATTGTACATTATTGTTCATACATCAATATACAGACTATTCAGTCTTTTTCTCTCACTTTATATTGTTAACATGGTATCAGAGCCATTCCTTTGACTTTTTGGTTCCTGTGGACATCTCTGGCGTTCTTCCGCTGCCCTCGTCTTCATCCAGTCGTCACTGTTAGAAGCGAGCCACCGTCGTCACGCCCACAGTACCTGCAACACTCGGATATCAACGTTCTGCGCATTCAACTGCCAAAGAAAAGGCATAGAAAGACAGAATAGCCAATCCCGAGCAAAACATAACCAAGAACGGACAGAAACTGCATCACACGCGCCTCCACGCACCGTCAGTACCTGCCACGCGCCTCACGCGCTCCCACGCGCCAGTCCACGCTCACTCACGCGCCCCACGCGCCTGCTGCGCTTCTCTTCCTACCACGTAAGCCCTAGGTGACGTCACACTGCCACGTCAGCACACGTCATCCGTTGACTGTTAACTTTGACCATTGACTGTTGACCGTTGACTTTGACTTTGACCATAGTCAAAATTTTTCAACAAGCCCTGTTTTGCTTAGTTTTTCACGTAGATTTCGATTTTGAGTTCCGTTTCTGCATTTAAGGTCTCTAAATCCCATTTTTTGGTCATTTTCTTCATTATGGCTCAACAAAATAAACGAGATATCATCCGTCCTATCACTATTATGTTGGATGGTCCTACTAGTTATCATGCGTGGTCTCAGAATATGACTGTCTTTCTCAAGGGTCGTAAATTGTGGAGATATGTGACTGGTTCAATTCCTAAGCCAGTACCAAACCCTAAGTCCAAAGCCACAACTACTGAAGAGTCTTCGAAGACTGCTGTTACAACAGATGATTATGAAGAACGTCTAGAGGAATGGGAGAGTATTCAAAGTAAGATCTTGTCTTGGTTTATCAATCCCTCTATTCCCTCTATTCATAATCTTCTTCCTCGTCTTGAAACTGCTGAGGCTGCTTGGAAATTTTTGGCTGATCGCTATAATTGCACTAATGATTCAAGCTTGGAGTTCCACATTGAATCAAAGCTCTATCAAATGCGTCAAGAGACAGGCCAGTCTATTTCTGATGTCTATTCTCAGACTTCTACTATGTGGGAACAACTCTCTGCTGCAGATCCTCCACTGGTGTGTTCTAAGGACATTGAGCTCTTTGTCAAATATCGGGATCGTCGTAAATTTATGCACTTCATGATGGGTTTACGTGAGGATTTTGAGCCTACTAGGGCTTCTCTACTTAGTCAGTTTCCTACTCCTTCTCTTGATGCTGCAGTCAAGGAGCTCATTTCTGAGGAGAACCGTCGGCCTACTTATCACATATCATCATCTGATCATGTATTGGCTACACCCTCTCCACAGCCTCCCATTGCTGCATTCACTGCTCCTCCACGAATAAACCCTGGGCGTCCCAACTCTCAGTCTTCCAAAGGTACTCGCTGCGAGTTTTGCCGTAGCAAAGGCCATGACATCTCTGTTTGTCGCAAACTGCAGAAATTTGTGCAATAGCATAATAAGGCTTCTCTTCCTCGGGCAGCTACTGTATGTCCTTCAGATCCATCGGCTCCTACAGGTCCATCTTTGACTTCCTCACTTACTACGGCTGATATTGAGGCAGTTGTTCAACAGGTTTTATCCCGCACTTCCACTGCCCTTTCTGTCACCTTAGGTAAACAACCTTGGTTTTTTGATACTGCATGTTGTAACCATATAACTCCTGATGAATCCCAATTTTTTGATAAGGCACCCTTAGAACATCCAATCACCATTTACACTGCTGATGGAACTCCTATGCCTGTTAGTCAAAAAGGAACAATCTCTTCTCCTAGTCTATCCCTTAATGACACTTTTCATATTCCAAAGTTATCCCTTAATTTGCTTTCTGTTGGTCAACTTTGTGAATTAGGCGTAGATCTTCTATTTACTAATCATGGTGTGGATGTGCAGGATCTCCGGATGGGTCAAGTGCTTGGGACAGGCCGTAAGGTTGGTCGCATGTTTGAGGTTCATGACCTGAAAATTCCTTCACAAGTTGTTTCTGCAGCTGCTACCACTACCACCTCCTCACCTGATCTATGGCATGCTCGTCTTGGTCATCCATCCTTATCTCATCTTCAGTTGTTAGCTTCTCAAGGTCATTTAGGTTTAGTTCAGTTTCAAAAATTTGATTATACTTCCTGTCATTTTGGCAAACAAACAAAATTGCCCTTTAATAAAAGTGACTCCTTTTCTTCTGCCTCTTTTGATCTTATACATTCTGATATTTGAGGTCCTGCACCTGTTCCCACTGAGGGGGGATCTAAATATTTTCTCATATTTGTGGATGATTTTTCTCGATATACTTGGATTTATCTGCTTCACCATAGGTCTGAACTTGTGTCTATTTACCAAACATTTCATAAAATGATTGAAACACAGTTCAATCGCACCGTCAAAGTCTTTCGATCAGATAATGCTCAAGAATATAATGATAAATCTTTCTTATCCTTTTTAGACAGTCGTGGTACTCTTCCTCAGCGGTCTTGTCCTTACACCTCTCAACAAAATTGTCATGCAGAACGAAAACATCGTCACATTCTTGATGTTGTCCGCACCTTTCTCATTTCTGCCTCTCTTCCTGAGCGCTTTTGGGGTTAGGTCGCACTCACTGCTGTGTACACCATTAATCATATTCCTTCACCAACTACACACAACAAATCACCATTTGAGCTTCTTTATGGTCAAACTCCTGACTACTCCTCCCTTCGAGTTTTTGGTTGTGCTTGTTTTGTCTCTCTTCCTCCTCATGAACTAACAAAGCTCCAGCCTCGTACTCGTCTCTGTTGTTTCCTTGGTTATGGTGTGTCTCAAAAGGGGTTTCGCTGCTATGATCCCATTTCTCATCGCCTTCGTGTCTCCCGTCATATTGAGTTTTGGGAACATCGTTCTTTCACGAGTCTTCAGCAGTTTCCTGCATCTCCTTCCTCAGAATCTCCCATTTTTACTGATCTTTTCCTCCCTCTCTATCCTGAACTTGTGGAGGATTCTTCAACATCGGCTACCTCTCTAGACGACTCATCTCCAGTTCTGTCTCCGGCATATGACCTGCCTGTCTTGGATCCTGTGGCACCACCCTCTCCTAAGTCACCTGTTGGTCCTGAACTTCGTCGTTCCATTCGGGTAAGCATTCCTCCCCCTTATCTTACTGATTATCACTGCTCTTTTGCTCTTGCCACCCTCTATGAACCTCACACCTATCGTGAGGCCCATACTGACCCTCTTTGGCAGCAAGTTATGAACGAAAAACTAGATGCCCTTCATAAGAATAACACTTGGGATATGGTTGATTTGCCTCTTGGTCACTCTGTAGTAGGTTGTAGGTGGGTTTACAAGATCAAGACCAAGGTTGATGGATCTGTTGAACGATACAAGGCTCGCCTAGTTGCCAAGGGCTTTACTCGGGAGTATGGTATTGACTATGAGGAAACATTTGCTCCTGTTGCTCACCTTAGATCTGTCAAATGTCTCATTGCTGTGGCTGTTGTTCGTCGTTGGCCTCTTTATCAAATGGATGTGAAGAATGCTTTCCTTAATGGAGACCTCCATGAAGAAGTGTACATGCAACCACCCCCTGGTTATCCACACTCAGGCAGCCAAGTTTGTTGCCTTCGTCGTGCTCTTTATGGCCTTAAGTAGGCTCCTCGAGTTTGATTTGAAAAGTTTAGCTCGGTTGTTGCTCAGCAGGGTTTCACTTCGAGTTCTCATGACACCGCTCTCTTTGTCCGAAGATCCTCTACTGGTATCACTCTTATTCTTCTTTATGTTGATGATATGATTATTACTGGAGATGATTCTATAGGTATCTGCTCTCTTCAGCACTTCCTTAGTTAACATTTTGAGATGAAAGATCTAGGCACTCTCAGCTATTTTCTTGGGCTTGCGGTTACCTCATCCTCTGATGGATACTATCTTTCCCAGGCTAAATATGCTTTTGATCTTCTCTCCAAAGCCAGTATCACCGACAACAAGACTGTTTCCACTCTTTTAGAATACAATGCAAAGCTCACACCTTTGGATGGTGAACCTATATCTGATGCTACTCACTATCGTCAGTTGGTGGGCAGTTTGATCTATCTCACTGTTACTCGTCCGGATATTTCACATGCCGTGTGTATGGTTAGTAAGTTCATGGATGCACCTCGTTCTGTCCATTATGCTGCTGTTCTTCGGATTCTCCGATATGTCAAAGGCATGCTTTATCATGGTCTGCATTACTTCTCTCGATCTTCTCTCGAGCTTCATGCTTATTCAGATGCTGACTGGGCAGGTGATCCGACTGATCGATACTCTATCACAGGTTTCTGTTTCCTGTTAGGTACTTCTCTTGTCTCGTGGCGCAGCAAGAAGCAGGATGTGGTTTCCCGTTCCAGTAATGAGGCAGAGTATCATGCCCTTGCCGACACCACTTGCGAGCTTATTTGGCTTCGCTGGCTCTTGGCTGACATGGATGCTCCGCAACCCACTGCCACTCCTCTTTATTGTGACAATCGTAGTGCTATCTACATTGCTCATAATGATGTCTTCCATGAACGTACCAAGCATATTGAGATCGACTGCCACATCACTCGCCAGCATCTCAAGAAAGGAAATCTCAAGTTGTTCTCCATCTCCTCTGCTGACCAGCCTGCTGATATTTTTACCAAGACTCACCCGCTTGGTCGTTTTCGAGATCTTATATCCAAACTCCAGTTGGCTTCTTCCTTGCCACCTCGAGTTTGAGGGGGGATGTTAGTGTATAGCTTAGACTAGTTTAGTCCATTGGGCTTAGCCCAATATACTATACTTGTAGTTTACTCATTTTACTTGTACTGCACACATACCTAGCCTATATAAGGCTCTTTATTGTACATTATAGTTCATACATCAATATACAGACTATTCAGTCTTTCTCTCTCACTTTATATTGTTAACATCAATCTTCTCAAATTCTTTTACGCTTACTATATGTTTTTGTTTGTTTGTTTGTTTGTTTATAGAGATACACTTACTTTATGATAACAATGAATTAGAGATAAGAATGAATTATAAATTATAAGATTCTTTTCAAATTTTTTTACGCTTACTATATGATTTTTTTTTTTTTTTTTTTGAGATACACTTATTTGGTGATAATGATGAATTAAAGATAAGAATGAATTAGAGTTCTGATTAATCTAATATCCATTTAGAAATTATAGGAGAAGTAAAATTACATATTTTTTTTCTTAAAATCTAAAAATTTACTAAAATTTCTGCAATTTGATGAAGCCACGTGGTGCAACCACGGCGTCTAAGCCCAACTTTTATTATATACTAGTTGAAGGCCCGTGTGTTGCACAGTTTTATGTTAAAATTTGTTGAACATATATAATTCTTATAACCAAATAAGTAATTATTATAATGAAAGGAATAAATTGCATTGGTATAACAACTATCAAATATAAAATGATAGCACCTTAATACAAAATTATCTTCTAACATACCAATTGTGCTATAATATCATTTGTAGTTACATGTATCAAACTATTTGCATATGAATTTTATATCTAATGATTCTACAATATAAGTGATTTGCATTATTGTTAACAATAATATTAATGATTAAAATATTTAGACAAAGTAACGTAAAATTGGCCACTTTTTAAAGATAGAACTATTGGAGGAATAAAACCTTTGTTCTAATTAAAAAAAATTGCAAAGTTCTACATCTAAATTACAAACCTTTCTTAGGATGCTTGAAATCTTTTTTGACAAACCTTAAAAAAAAAAAAAATAATAATAATAATAATAATAATTAAATTGGAATTTACTACGACAACTTACATATATATTGGACAACAAAATAATTAAATTGGATCAAAACTTTACAATATTAAGTATTGTATCGATTAAATACATTTTATGTATTTGTTGCATTTTGTTTAAGCTAATTTCCTTATGTTTTTCTTTTTTTGAGGGGGTAATTTCCTTATGTTTGATCTAAGACTTAGATACATTTCCTTAAATAATGTGTCTTAGGTTCTCTAATTAAATTCAAACACATAATTGTATTGAACAATATGATACAAACAAAGTTATCTTTTCCAAAGAACATTAAATTCAATGCATCTATGTGTTTGATTTTGATTTTTTTTTTTTTTTTTTGAGAAACAACATTGTAATTTAATTGTAGTTCAACAAATTTTATGAAGTATGGCTCTGGTGAACAGATAACTCAACTGTTAGATTTGACAATAGTCACTTAGTCTGCCTTAGTATCTTTAGACACTGCTGAATCCTTTGCAACACTCTTCTGTTCCGGAAATCTTCTAGCACCTTTTTCTTCTCCACCCGCAACAAATTTAACAAAGAAACATTTTAGTCTCTTACGTGTGATAGGAACACGAATTCATTGATGTATAATGGTGACAACTCCAAATATTGGGATTTTAAAAAGAAATAGAGGTGATTCAACTTACTTTATGATAACAATGAATTAGAGATAAGAATGAATTAGAGTCCTGATTTTTTTGAATTTGAGATATGAATGAATTAGAGTCCTGATTAATCTATATTAACTTGCAGTTTTATTTCATTTTTTTTAGAGATACAGTTACTTTAAGATAACAATAAATTAGAGATAAGAATGAATTAGAGTTCTGATTAATCTAATATTAATTTACCTACAATCTTACATGAAGCAGTTTTTATTTTACGCTTACTATAAAATATTTTTTTGATTAATTATTTCTTTATTTATTTTAAGAGATAAACTATTTAATGATAAAAATGAATTAGAGTCCTGGTAGTATACTATTTCTTTTTAGTTCTTTAAAAATCTAAAATTTTAATAAAATTTCTACAAGTTGGTGTTGCCACTTGATGCAACCACGACATCAAAGCCCAATTTTAATTATATATAATATGATATGATATAATAATATGATTTTAAGAATACAGATAATAGTAAAAAAAAAAAAAAAAGCTGGTATTAAATACAAATAAACCCAAATCTATTATTTATTAAAGTAGTTAAAATCCAAGAAACCCATCCTTTGAATCCAACTGAGCCTATGAACCTTTTCTTTAAGCGATTACCTTAAAAAAAAAAAAAAAAGTTATACACACCTAAAAAACTATTTTATATATTTTATGTATCACTTTATTAATATACTTTATGTCACATCTCTTATTTTAATTTTAACACATCACCATTAAAATGACTTTAAAAAACTCCTATAAAAAAGAAAAAAAAAAGTGTAAACTCATGTACATATAAAAAAAAACTAAAATGAATGAAAGAAAGAAAGAGGGAGTAAAACTCATTTATGGGTTAAAAAATGTGTAACTTTTACGTTAAGTATAATTTGAACTTATATATATATATATATGTGTGTGTGTGTGTGGGTGTGTAATTGTGATTATTCTAATTGTATTGTACATATGTATGAGTTATATACTAATATATATATAGAGAGAGAGAGGTGCAATGCGGTGCAGTTTTCTTAACATAAAACCGCATACTGCACCGCCCTATTGATATCTAATTTAATTGCTATTTTTTAAAAGGAAATTTTAATTGCTAAATGGTTGCACTAAATTACAATAAATTTTTTTAGATATAAATAACAAAATTTTTTTATGGGAGATATGAATAACAACTTAATTCACCTTATTAATTTTTTCTATGCTTGTTTCTAAAAAAAATTAAAAATTAAAAATTTCTTTGCACTGAATAGATATAAAATCTTAATTATTGATATCAATGATCAACTTTTTTTTTTCCTTCAATTATTTCATTCTATTATAACACACGACTTCTTTTTGTTTCATTTTACAATTGGAAATCCTATATTTAGCCAAACTCAACTTTTCCTCTATTGGTTCCCCCCCACCCCCCCCTTTTTGCCTAATAAAAGTCGAATTTTAGAAGTTGTCGTTATTCCTAATTTGTTTAAGCATAAAAAAACGTGGTAAAAAGTTAGTTCTGTTCAGTCACAAGAGATTGACACATGCTATAAAAGAAAGGTGTGTCGTGAGACTCGTGAGAGAAAACCCACAATGAGATAATCTTTCATCTCTGTCTTTCAACTTCAATTCAAACAGAAATTCCCAAACTTCCACAGATTTCAAACAAACAAAAATCCTCATCATCATAAAAATCCAACAGCCACAATTCCACTCACACCGTACACTCAAACACCACAAAACCCAATATATATACACCAACACACAAAAAAAATAACACTCACCCACACACCAAACACAAACCCATCTGTCTCTGTCTCCTTCTCTCTTCGATACTCTCTCTCTCTCAAAGTCTCAACAATGGCGACGAGCATCCCCGAAAACCTAACCAGAGACCAGTACGTGTTCCTAGCAAAGCTAGCTGAACAAGCTGAACGCTACGAAGAGATGGTCCAGTTCATGCAAAAGCTAGTCCTGACCTCAACACCAGCTTCGGAGCTCACAGTCGAAGAGCGAAACCTGCTCTCAGTGGCTTACAAAAACGTGATCGGCTCGCTCAGAGCTGCGTGGCGTATCGTGTCCTCGATCGAGCAAAAAGAAGAGGGTCGGAAGAACGAGGAGCATGTGGCGCTCGTTAAGGAATACAGATCTAAAGTCGAGTCCGAACTGTCTGATATCTGTGCTAGTATTCTTAATCTTCTCGAGTCGAACCTCGTACCCTCGGCTTCGGCGAGTGAGTCCAAGGTGTTTTATTTGAAGATGAAGGGTGATTATCATAGGTACATGGCTGAGTTTAAGGTTGGTGATGAGAGAAAAGCCGCGGCTGAGGATACTATGTTGTCTTACAAGGCTGCTCAGGTTTGCTTTTTTTTTTGGTTTTTGGGTTTGGATTCTGTTTGGTCGGTGGCTGAGAAAATGGAGTTCTTTTTTAGGTGAAGGTCTTTATTGGGTGTCAAAGTTTCAAACTTTGTGAACGATCTGTGAGAATTTTACGATTAGGTAGCTTGGGTTTGAGGGTTTTGACTTTGTGAGTTTTTAAAAGTTTTTTTGCTTTTTTGGGATTCTGGTTTTGGGCATTGTTTCCTTGGTTCCTGAGAAAATTGGGTTTTTTTTTTTTTTTTTTTGTGCTTTGAATTGGGTGTGAAAGTTTCAAAATTTGTGAACGGTCTGTGATTTTAAAAAGAAAAAGAAAAAGAAAAAGAAAAAGAGAAAGAACTTTAGGTAGCTGTGATTCTAGGGTTTTGACTCTTTTGAGTGTTCTGAGTTAGTGAATGTGGCTCTGCTAAATTAAAGTGTTTATAAATATGAATTTTTAAATTTGTTATCTAAAATAAAAACTGGGAATTTTGATTGATTTTAAAGGAAACTGGTTTTGATTAGAATAGTGGGATTTGATTTTGTGGGTTTTGTCTAATTTATGCAATGTTGATGTTTTGTGCTTTTAAAGGATATTGCACTCGCGGATCTTGCTCCAACACATCCAATAAGGTTGGGTCTAGCTCTCAATTTCTCTGTGTTCTACTTCGAGATTCTCAATCAGTCAGATAAGGCATGCAGTATGGCTAAACAGGTAAGATTGATCTCCTTTTGCCCCATGAAAATTTCTCAAAATCATTTCCTTGTGTTTCTGGTGAGCTTGGAAGAGAATGATGTTTTAGATCTTTTTGTTTGTTAGTCCTTTCTCTGGATTTTGAGATATATGATTTGGCACAGCTAAGCTAATTATGGAATTCATTGCAGTTGAATGAGTTCCCAGTTATGGTATATTTTTTTAGGTTTAAGATTACAATTGCTTTCATTGTATTGTACTTTTTGTCAGCAATGGACATAGTTAGCAGATTCATGTGGACTACAATTGTCAAAACTGGTTTATATGTCATTGAATTAGAGGTACGGTTGGTTTTATAAAGGGCCCTTGGTCTCCTATCAAACAAAGCCGTACTAAGTCCAAAACACAACTTTAGTAATTGGTTATGACATATTGGACCACAGGCCAGTTAACAGAAAAAGATTTCTCTTTAGATCTGTCCATGATGAACCTAAATTCGGCAATTTACCGTTCTAATCATGTCTATACTTGTTTACCATCAAGGCAGTCTATTGACTGACAGTGTAATGCTTATTCTTGATTTGTCATTTAAGTCTGCTTTGCTTATTTAATAAGCTTATGAAGCATCTGGAGAAAAAAAGAAAAAGAAAAAAATGATAACAATCGCTTGCATGATTGCCTAGCCAACAAAAAGGATGGGAAATCAATTGTAAAATTTATTTTTTAAGTCTTTGGTTTGACCACAAACCTATATTGACGCTATGCTCCTTCATGCTAGTTGTAGAAATGAAGTAAAAAATGTTATATACGCTCATGAAAATAAATAAATAAATAAAAGTAAAAAATGATGAGTGTCATTTAGATGGGGCTGAAAGCCGATGGTAGAGGATTTTTTTGGTTTACATCACAATTTGGACCATCTCAGCTGGAAGTTTTATAGTCAGTTTATGAACTTTTGTTCTCTCTCTGCAAGTGAGTGATGAGGTTGGTTTGGAGTCAGAAAATTGCCTAATAAGATGCATATATAGTCCCACCTCTATTCCTTTGTGTGTTTGGAGGAGTGGCTGGGTAATATCGTAGTGAAACTGTTATGGCAGTCTACCCATGTGCATCATATTGGGTGAGATTAACCATATGGAAGTCTACATAATATTGTTGATTTATTGTACTCTAGTAATAGTTCACTTTTGGTGTAGTATTTCCAAAAGTTCTTAATGTAAATTAATAGGATGCAACTATTTCAAGTGAAATATGCTGCATTAAATGCCCACATGAATTACTTACCGAAAGTCATACAAATGAAGCTTTAAATACCTGTGACCAAAAAAAAAAAAAAAAAAAACCTGTGACCATGTTCTACTTTTTCACAGGCAAAGTTTCTGTCCTTTTTCCTGTCATCTAAACGTCTGAAATTCATTGAATTTTATTTTCTATTTGTTCAAGGCATTTGAGGAAGCCATTGCTGAGCTAGACACTTTGGGTGAAGAATCATACAAGGATAGCACCCTTATCATGCAGCTTTTAAGGGACAATCTCACTCTTTGGACCTCTGATGCACAGGTCCCTCTCTCTCACACCCTCTCATGGCTATTTCTAAGGATAATATGTGTTTTATGATTAGAGAATTAATTGATCAAGATCTAACAATTGTTTATGTTTGCCGCCTTGCAGGACCAGTTAGATGAGCCATAGAAGGTATTGTAAGCTTGACCGGTCCTTTTCTTCTAATGGAGGAGGTGGGCTTCGAATGTCATTTGTGTGCTGATTAAAAGTGTGTAATATCTTGAAAGACTCTGGGTGTCAACCCTACAACATGATGTTTAATATTCAGACTAAACTTGTTCTCTTCTTTGGAAATTGGTTTGGAAAGGGTAGCATTTGATAAGGGTACCTATTAGCTTTTAATATGATGCAAACTTCCTGTGTTATGGTTAATATGATTATTAGCCTTCCGATTATATATTTTTTTTGTGCTGTCTTTGTTGCTGAAAGGCCTATTTTTCCATGGTGTTTATAACATTTTCATTCTTCAAGCACCAATAACTAACAGATAGCCCGCAATTGCTATCAACGCTATGTCGAGTATGTCGCTATCCATCCCCGACATTTCCAATGATAGAAGCACATTCATTTTTTATCTGTGAGGAAGTCTTTTACTAGGGTTAAGGTATATATGATGACCTATGAAACCGTGGTGATTTAAGCCTTTCCATGTGATCTCACATGCGTGTTGTGTCGGACCAAGGGGTGGGAAAGGATTAAACAATGTATGCGTGACGAGATTACAGTTGGACCTCCATCAGTCCCAACTACCATGCAATATTTTAGCATGATATAATTGCAAAGCAGCTATTTCAGTTAAAAACTTAAAAGCATCCAATAATTTGGTTGCATATGGTCAATCCCTAAGTTCCATCCAAGTTGAAGCTCACGTGGGTTCCACTTACAGATTACAAAAATCCTAGAGCAATTGTGCCAGGCACACAGCAAGGCAGATCATTCTCATTTCAATGAGTCCATGAACACAATTTTCCATATCTGTTTTTTTACAACTCCCGAGGTGGCATTTTGTGATTGTTGTTAATATCTGGTTCCATCAGGTTGAACCTCACGTGGGCTCCACAGCACATGAAAATC
Organism: Quercus wislizeni; assembly: GCA_023055345.1. NCBI lineage: Eukaryota > Viridiplantae > Streptophyta > Magnoliopsida > Fagales > Fagaceae > Quercus > Quercus wislizeni. Next base: position 409,991 of record JALGQJ010000015.1, read on the forward strand.
CTACAGCAATTGTAAGGCACACAGGCACACAGCAATGCAGATCATTCTCATTTCAATAAGTAAATGGGCACAATTTTTAAATTTTTTTTTTACAATTCTCGAGGTGAGTCTAAAGAGAAACTCATAGCACAATTTGTAGCTTCGACTTTTATAGAAAAGATAATGAAAATTTGTCCCTAACCCCTCTCTTAAAAACAGCTTTACCTATCAAAACATAGAGGCTTCTTTAACTGGCCGATTTCTATTGCCAAATTATCAAGGCAGAGTCAAAAGGTTCAATCAAAGTATGGTTAGAGACTAGGAGAACAGAGATAGATATGTTATCATAGAGAGGAGACCAATGAACTCCGCCTTAGATCATAATAACAGCCGATTTCTATTGCCAAATTACAAAGATGACACAACAGTTTATTTGAGTCTACAGCACACACCTACATACAGTCATATACACACCCACTCAGATTCCATCCACACATACAATCCAAAAGGTAACACTTGAGACTTGCAATAAATGCTTAAACAGCTTCTTCAACATCTTGATGAGAGAGGAATTCAGTCCCTCGTGCTGTTTTTGATCCATTCTAGATACTGGAGATTGCCACCAGTTATGGGCAGAGAAATTACTTCTGGCACCCTGAGAGAGACAAAGATAAGATGCATTAGAGGAAAGAAATGTTATGTTTGTCCAAACGGTTCTTCTACTTTCAGTATCATGGGAATGCAGACAACATCTAAATTCTCGGCATAGATTTTGTGACAAAAGATCAAATAGGTAAATAAGACAGGATTGTCTACTGCATAGCATGTAAGCTACCGTATGTCTACCACTTTGTTTTTCCCCTTATGCCATCACTTTACTTGCAACTCAACTTTTTCATCAATTTATTTAAGTAGAAATTACAACAAAGAAGTTTTGGCCTTACTCATATTCATGGTTTGCCTTGACATGCTCTGTCAGAGCTTCTAAAAGGGACTGCCTAGTCTTGATTATAAGAAGTTCCTCGGAATCTGTCTGGATCTGTCAACCAACAATACAAAACCAAGAGAAATAAGCTAGAAAAAATGTTGTAAACTTATTCAAGCAAGTCACTCTTGGTTATACAAATAGACAAGAACATGTAAGCCGTCCAGTGTGAAATGAAAAGCTAAGAGCTGGAAAGGTTGATTTCCACTCTACTCTATATTCAAATGGTAATCTTGATTAATGGGGAACGTAATCCATACCTCTCCCTTCCACTCATACACTGATTCAATACCTGTAAAAACAAAATAAACATGGCTCATCAAAACTTCAATCAATGAATGACACCAATTTCATTCTTCTTCTTGTTTTTCTTTTCTTTCTCTCCTTTGTTATGCTAAGACCCAAACCTACAAACTGTCACAACCCAGTTCCACCTGAGCCAAGGCCTTGATGCCAATAAATACGAAACAGAAGAACCATAAAATTCAAGTACCAACCCGCAGAAATGAATTCAAAGAGAGAGAGAAAAAAGACATTCTTGTACTCAATAGATAACAGAATATTATGGTTTTATTTTACACAATGAATGCATAAAACAATGTCAACCAGAAAATTCAAGTTCAGCAGGTGTATATAAACCAACCCATATACAGATCAGTCCCTTTCAATATGCCATTATCAAAACAGGGGACAAGCAACTCTATGTTGTATCTATTGAGAGATAGAACCATGAATTGTATACCTGGTACTCGGTTTACACATGCTGCAAGTTTTTCTCTAACAATGCTTTCAGCCAACTTCTTACCTACACAAAGATTTCCCCGATATTAATTAGCAGTTTAGGACTCAAATCTTCCAACATATATAAATGACTTAACAGCATGAAATTTAAAACATACAACTAAACAAATACATACCACAAAGTGGAATAAAAAATATGAGCTGAATGGTTAAATCACTACCATACCACAATATATTCTTAAAGCAGAAACCCCTTTAACAATTTCTTAAGAGAACCAATGAATGAAACCCAAAAAAAAGAAGTAAACCAAAAGGACAAAAAATGACCACCACCATATATAAACAAAAGGGTTAATTGCATTTTTACCCACACGAGGTTTCAGTCAAATTTGATTAATCAATTGGATTTTTAGTTCATTAATTCAATGTATTCAGATTGAAACAAGTAGGTTATTTTGTTTTTAAAGTTTTCCAAAAAAAAAAAGTGATTTCAACATTTGATTTAGGTGGATGAAGTGTAACTTTATAAACGGTAGTTAGTTCATCTAGTAAAGTCTCATGCCATCAAATAAAATGATTGAATCCCGCTTACACCAAAAAGAAACTCATTGTATCTAAAGGTAAAAGGCAATCATCATGGAAAGCAAATGCAATAGGTTGTGTTGAGAAAATAAGGGAACAATGAAAGAACACTTTGAGTACCACTCCCTCATTCCTCGACTATCATGCGTTCATGAATCATGCATACCACTTTGTTCAAGCAAAACTGAATTTCACTAGAGCAACATTCTTAAACAAGGTTTTCTTTCATCTTTAATCATTGTTCATTCTGTAATTTTAAAGTAGGATCTTCACTCACACATCACAACCTATATATATAAGCCACAATGGGAAAACCAAATTTCGGCCATACCCACACTTCAGAAAATAAATAGTTATCCTAAACACAATAGGGTCTGGTTAACGGGCGCCTTAGGACATTCCTTAAGGTTGAATTTTATAATGCAGTCGAACCAATACTATTACATCTATTTCAAAAGCAAATGTATGACAAAATCGAAGAAAGCAAAAAAACACAAACCTGCTTCTTTGTTAGGGACAGTTACATAGACAACGATGCTGGGCACAGTGTTGCCACTACTACCTTCCATTTTAATAGTACGTACACTCTTAGCTGGCGATTCACCTCCAAACTTAGATCTGTGGAAACCCCACAAAACCAAAAAATAAAAACATACACACTCACACACACAAATTCAACGTTACCCCATAACTAAAAATTGAAACGACACAAAAAAAATCTTAGTGATGTTGAAGCAAAACTATATAAAAGTTAAAGCCCATAATAGAAAAATGGTGGTGGTGATGGGTTGGGTTACCGTAAGAGAGGGACAAAAGGGAGAGACTGAGCACAACCCGTTTTGAGAGAAGAGGAGAGGCAGAGATTGGAGAGGCCAAAGCTGAGCACGCAAAACGCAGCACCGACTAGCGGTAAACGTCTTCGTAGTGTTGAGGAAGAGAGGAGGGTGGGGAAGGACGAGGTTGCTCTGGCTCTGGAACAGAGCGTAGATACCATATTTTTGGTTTTGTTGTTGTGTCGTTTTTTTATAGTATTGGGTTAAAGTTCTTTGCTTTGCTTGATGCTATCGCTTGTGGAATACACAGAGGCAAATTGCCGGCTCTAGAAGGTACTAATTGTGCTGATGTTGTTCTGATTGTGCCACGTAAGAATTGAAGTTTGATCAGAAGGTGGTCATGTTTCCAGCTGGATTGATATTTTAGTGGGTCTGTTTTAACTTTGGTTCCTTACTTCTTTTTCAACACAATATTGATCACAATTATTTACATGATTTGATTCTCTAAAAAAAAAAAAAAAAAAACCTATTTACATGAGTAATGCTAGTAACACCAAAGTCCTTCATCAATCATAACTAGCCATATGACGAGTTGTGACATAAAATTGTGCCAATTTCGGTAATCCTAGCATTACTCTATTTACATTAGTCACAAACACATCTTAACAAGAATATAATGTTAAATTTGTAAGTTAAAATAGTGCAATGTGTTAATAAATTAAAAATATTTTATATATTTTTTTATAAGTTTTATGTAACCAAATGTATAATATATGCATTCAAAAGATGTTATTAAAATGATTTTTTTTAAAATTTTAAATATACCATAACCGGTTGATTAATTTGAATATATCTAAGAATATTAAAAAAAGTTGTACACCCTTATTTTATAGAACATATATAACATGTTACATTAAATTTAAATTATTATATAAGTTTAGAATTGTAGCATTTTTTTTCCTTTTCAAATATAAGGTATAATGCCTATATTTTTGTCACTTAAATTTTAAAGTATTCTTGTGAATATTAAATTTATTTCTTTTTTAGGGCCTGTATATCTAATTAGTAATACCTATTTTGTTTGTATTCTTTAACCCAAAACTAAAGAATTTTTCCCAAATAGAATAAAATTTCATACTTTTCAACCCAAAAGTTAAAGAAGAATAAAAAATTTGAGCTGAAAACTGAAAAAGGCAACCAACAAAAGAATTAATTTAAGGCCTAGTCCAAAATGGACCAAAGTGGACTACAATAGACCAAAGTGAACCGAATAGACCAAAGTGGACTGAATGGACCAAAATAACCGAAATAGACCTAATGAACCAAAATGGACAAAAATGATTAGTTAATGTGGCTTAACAATAGTGTAACAACAATAAATACCATACTTCAACTTTTAGATATTATATAAATAGACTTTTGCAGTGAGTTCAAGTGAAATTGATATTACTTTAAGTAGAATGTACCATCGTATTTATCATTGAAAAGAAAAACATAATTACTCTCTATTTGATGTTGTATAATCAACAATTCCACACCATTGGCTAATTGTTATTGGCATTCCGGTTGATAACTTTTTGTCAAATGATATTTTTCACTTAAACCATTTGTCTTCCCTTAATTATTTTTGTGTAGATTCTAATTTGGGACCTGTTTTCCTATTTGAGGCTCATAGGTCTTACCTTGCCCACCCAAAAAAAGAAAAAGGGTTTTCCTATTATGGGTCTATTTCATAAATGAAATATTTGTGTTCATATATTTAGTTAAGATTACAAGAAATATTGATGATTTTCTGTGTGAGCCAAACAAGAGATTAAAAAAACTGTGTATATTCATAGTCTTTTTTTTTTTCTATCGAAATAAATGGAGTGTACCCACATCTAACATCTGTTTATTAAGGTAAATGCTCCGTTTGTCCCTTCTCTCAGCCCAGGCCTAGGCCCATTGTGGCCAATACGAAATGATATCTAAATTTGGTGATCTAGTCTGGATCCTGAACTAGTGGACTGGAGTACAATATTTAGCTCTAGAAAAACAAAGACAGCACTGCTTTAATTATCCTTCTTGGAAGGAGCATTTCTAAAAAGTAAAATGGACCAATCATGGGAAGCTTGTAATTTCGATCCTCTCTGAGTTCATTACTCCTAAAAGGGCCTAGCTAACCCTGCCTTCATTTTCTTTTAAGAAAAAAACCTAGCTCAACAAGTCAAAGATGAAGTTTGATCAAAGCAGGCTCCATATCTTACCCATTAGTGACATAGTTTAGCCCAAGACATAGTTTTGATTTTTGAACCAAAAGGAAATGAATATTCCACGTACATTTAGGCCGTATTTGGTTCACTGTAATGTTACATTACGCTATAATATTACGTTATTATAATCTTATATTAATGTAATTCAATATAAAAATACAACATTACATTGTTTAGAAATATAATGAGATTAAAATTATGTTATATATTTTATAATTTTAAATTATGATAATATTAAAAAAAAAAACCCAAATATCTTAACGTCACATAGTAAAATGTCACATATCAATTACATCCCGTTATACGGTCAATTTTGTTGCCAGTTGCCATGTCGACCTAGTGGCCACCCATAGAATTCATAGGAAAATTCTTAGGTAGTCCCGAAGTATAGTGAAATAATGCTCATTCCTCTCATATTCATGGTAAATCCCATCATGAATTTAATGAGCAGACTCTATCATAAATGTGAGAGAAAAAAACACCATTCTCCGTACTCCGAAAGTACCTAAGAATTACTCGAATTCATATTGGGTATTACATTGGCTCCTGATTTACCTAACCCCGAAAGAAGTCAGACTACTCGTTGCAAAGTCAGTGCAGAAATCTTTTATCTACAGTAAATAGGAAATGTTGGCAGTACGTGGCAACATTATCTGACATTTTAATGGAAAATCCAGTGAACTCACTTTCGGCTAGAGACATAAATGTTGACAAATAGCTACACATTTTACAGTCATTTTGAACCAGTCATAAGAGGGTGTTCACCGAATCACACCAACCGTACCGATTGCAAAAATCACACCAAAATCAATGGTAAAATAGCGTAATTATACTGTACTGCAAGTAACAGTGAACTGCATCATACCGCACTTATAATGCAGTATAGTTTACTATTTTATAATAAAAAAATTGCACAAACTAAATCACACAGCATCTTCTCTATTTATTAATATATTTATTTATTTTTTATATTAAATATATTATTAATAGTTTAATAACCTAGTTTTCAAAGAAAAAAAAGTTTGATAATCCTAGTAAGTGTAGATTGGGAAAGTCAACCCAAAATTAGTTTTGGATTGGGTAGGAAAAGCCCAAAATTTCAAAAATATATCGACTTCAAGCCGTTCAAACTGCATCTTATACACCGCACCGTACATGTGACCGCAAAAATAAAGTATGGTACAATTATGGTTTTAGTTAAACCGTACTGCAAAGTACGATGCTAAAAATGGTCTAAAACCGCACCACACCACTCCGCGAACACTCCTAGTCATAAGCATGATGTTCTAACAAAGTTACAAAATTCAATTTGAACTAGTCATAAGCAAGATGTTTGTGTTGGAGTATCCTCGCTAAATAGTTATTTTTTTTTACCAACGTGCATAATTACATGTAGTTGTAGACATAATAGTTATTGTGGGAGGGGTAAGATCCGAATATAGAATATAACTTGTGGGCCTAGTTTGAGGAGGTAGAAGAACCTGTACTCACATTAGACCCAAACCAACACGTAAATGAGAACCCGAAAATAAGGGATGAAGAAGAGACCGCTTGAGGATCAGGCCGAGGATCGAACTCTCCTTGGGAAGCGTAGGGCAGGCCATTGGCACTAGAAAATGGAATATCGAAGAAAACAATAGAGACGTGCAAGCAAAGAATAAGGGAAGTATCAAGACAAAGTAACCATCTCCTCCGCATTCGATGCACTGCAACAACTTAGTTGGTTGCATTAATGGAGGAATGATCTCTGAACAGTGCCTTCATAGCTTACAACACATTCTACCACTTCCAACAAAACCTTGATAGGACAAGCATCTAAAGGAAGGTTAGTGACTGTACAAGTGGAGGAGGGCTAAGATGCAATTCAGCTGACTATATAAAGAAAGGAAGCCCTAATAGAATGGGGGACGAAAAACTGAAAAGAAATACTAGCATTATATAGTACTATCCTGTGATTAAAACTTGAATATTATATGAACAACTGCTCTTCAGCCAAACCTGAGGAAATGTTAATCCCAAAAATTTGTTCTTCTTTCATGAATTATCTAACTTTTTCCGATCCATCTAAAAATTAAACCATACAAGTATACCAAAGTTCACCTCGGAAGCCTATCCTCTAACAAATTAATTGTATTGAGCCGTCTAACCTAAATCCACTATTCTAAGTGGGCTTAGCTTGTTGTGCTTGCTTACAGTTACCTTTTCATTGTGTGTACATTTAACTATATAAGCTTATGCACGGATAGATGGAGCAACATCCTTGTAGATTTGTTAAAATATCAAAGTCTAGACGCCAATTGAGTATTGGATTGATTTGCAAATGGTGGACTTTTAAACCATTCTCTTTATATTGTTCTATATTAATTAGTCAATAGAAATAATAACAGTAAAGCTTACTTTCAGAGAAATTTTTAACCTTAAGTTAAAATAATAATAATAATAATAATAATAATAATAACTAAAACAATGGGAGAGAGGAGATTCAAATCTTAATTTTCCTAATTAATGTGAGCAAGTTATAGTACTAAGCTACAAGGCTCTTAATATTTTTTTTCTTTTTTTGTGTGTGATCGGATTTTTGGATTTTGAAGGGAGGGAGATCTTGATCTAAGTTAGATAAACTGTCAATCTCTAATTTGAAATATAATTATCTCTATTCATTGTGTAAATTTAAATTTATACATGAACTTTTAATGAGATAGAGATAAACTCCAACTTTTTGGAATTTATCAACAAAATAAATCACAAGCAATCCTAATTCAAATTTCAAACTAATTTATCTCATCCTAAACCAAGTTAACTTATTGGAATATATCATTAAATATTCATAGTCTAATCTAATTTATTTAAATCAACCACAAACACTATTCACACAATAGGGCCAATACAAATAAAAATAAGTACAATTTTTTTAACCTTAAATAAAGCTTTGGCACCAATCTAGACATCCCACCGCTTTGATAAGTCATGCTTTTACAACATGTTGAGGCTCCAAATGTTTTTACTTCCTATTAAAGGTGTAGTTAGAATTAGATAGTTCATAGTTGTTGGTATACATTGTAGATTTTATAGGTTATTTTTCATGATGATGATATTAATGCCTACAAAATAATTCTCAAATGATGTAACAAAGACAATATATGAAGAGTAAGTATGATGCCATAATGGATTAGGAATTAGGATGATGACTATTGAGTGTTGACTGATGTACAGAGACAATTTTGATGCCATAATGGGTTAGGACTTAGGATGATTAGACTTAGAAATTTTACAGGAAGAACTACTTCAAAAGTGATCATTACCTATAACTTGTTTACAACTTAATAGGATTTTCATATTCTTCATTGTAGTTACTTTTTAGCAAACAATCTCCCATAACATTTATATGACAAAATTGAGTTATAAAACATGACAAAATCAATGAAGACATTCAAGAAAAGACATGGCTTATTCAAGTGTTAATGTGTGAAGACAAATGAAGCAAAATGATTCATTCAACTAGATGATTTGAATTATGGTTATGAATGTCGTTTTAATCAGTCAAGGAAGCACAAGGAACTTTATGTCAGGTCGGTTGCTAATGATATTATCCTAATCACTGTTTTAGCATCCCCACACTTACAGTAAGTGTGCATTTGACTAGTGCTATTATGTGAAACATGAATCGAGATTTTATAAAAATTTAATATAAGCTTCTCTCTAATAGTGACAATACTCACTTAAAATTGGTCCCATGAAAAATGCAACCCCACACTTACCCCCCTTTCCACAACCATATGGTCCCAAACACCACCCCCAAAGCATACATAACCAACAATGGCTTTTTCTTATAATTCTTTTTTTTTTTTTTTTTTTTTGAGAACTTTGATAAAGACACAACTTGAGCCAAGACAGGGTGACTTTGACAGCTCAAACTGGATTTAGTAGAATATACATTATTAATTTTAGAATGTTATCACCAATGGAAGACCAATATTAAACCACATGACCAATTTTAAATTAAGCAAATAGACAAAAAGAAAGACCCTATTTTATTCCAGGTGATTTTTTTTTTTTTGGTAACATTTTTTTTTATTAAAAAAAATTGAAGAATAGGGTTTGTCGTGGAGACACAGAAGATACGGCGGATGTTCTGGATTCTTTTGATGGCGGACCACGGCGTTGTATAGTTGAATTGCTTTGCACATGCCTAGGAAGAGATTTAATTTTTAGGCAAAAAAAAAGAAAAAAAAAAAAAAACAGAGAAATGTTATGTTGACCACATTTTCATAAATACTTTTACAACAAATCATAAATGATAGACTGACAAGTTGTTAAGGGTTGTTATTAGTAAGCAAAAAAGTAATTTCAGTAGTAGGTTTAAATTAAAACCAATAACAATTCACCACCTATGATTTGTTGTGAAAATGTTGTGAATGTAGCACTTCTATAAAATAAAAAAATAAAAACACATTGAGAAAGATGCATTTTAAAAGAGAAAAAAAATTCTAGTTGTAATTTTTTTTTCCAATTTTGTTTATACTCACTAATCTGTTTTGTAAGTAAACGCTGCTGATTTGTTTTATATGCTGTGTTAGTTTATATTAGTGGTGAATCTCAAGGGATTATTAGTTAAAGACTTTTTTTTTGGTTGTTAATCTATACTTAGCCAATACCCTGGACTAGATTCTTGGATCTGGATTAAGATTACTGGTTCTTTGTTTGCAATTGATAATTGATAATGTCTTATTAAGTGGTCATTTTCTCAGGAACGCTGACCCAAAAAAGCAAAAGGTAAGACCTTGGAAATTCCTTTCTTGGGTACATAATATTGATATATATGTTAGTTAAAATGTAACATTATTAAAGAACTGTATGGTAGCAACTTGCAACTAAGAGTCCATGGTTGAAACAATATATGGTCTGATTATGATAGTTGTCTTGTCAAGCATACTTCAAAAGTTACACAAGGTTATATAGAAATAGTTGAAGGAAAAAACAAAGTTAAATTTGATTATAATTCTAATGGCTTCGTCATTTTGGTTTTTCTAAGTTCCAACACTTTACTAGTTTTTTTTTTTTTTCGATAGGACCACTTTACTAGTTAATAGCCGTAATTGCTTATAGCAGTAAGTTTTCCTCATAATTTATCATTCTGAGCTTATAGATATATTTTTACAAATTATCTATTGGGATATTCTCGGTAAAACATGCATTGATATTCCATGCCAAAGAAAAGTGATAATCAATAATGTTCACTTTTTACGCAACCCCAAAAACAAGAACAAGATAATAGTTATGTGAATTGATATGATAGGATTTAAAATTTAAAATAATTATTACTTATTTATGATCATCAGGCCTAAACATCAAATATAAAAGAAGGATCAATATTGCTCATGCTATCATTATCTATTTAGTATAAGAAATCAAATCCATGGCAATGGTACAAAACATAAATGAAAGATCCAATTTTTAAGGAGGCAGTGATCTTAATCTGCGTATACACTATATACACACAAAGTCATAGAGCAAAAGTAGGAAACGAGTTTCATATGGGGAACTACTATATAGGCTTTAAAGGAAAATTCATGTGCCTAACATATGACCTAACCTTGGGGTTGTAGCATATTAAAAAGGAAAAAGAAAGAAAAATAGTTCTAATGGATGAGTTAAAAAAATGTAAGTGGGTGTGAATGACACTCTGTTAAGCTCGGATCTCAAACAGTTTAGGAAGACTCTTTAGACCATAAGGAAAAGTCTAAGGGAGGAGGGACCTCACTTCACTCGTGCTTAAGTTCTTAAAATAAAGGTGGAATATAGTCTTTGAAATTTGCACAAAACTGACATGAGGCATATGAGCAAAGTTTTTGGGGCTACTTTGGTTTTGGCTCTGATCTGAGAGGCAATTTTTTTGAGTGAAACTGCAAAAAGCAGAACAAAAAAAAAAAGGGGCGAATTCCAAAGAGTGAAAAAGAGCATTTCAAAGAATGAAGAGAAAAAGGGTTAGAAATTTGTGTCCCTTAAAGTCTCTTTAGGATAACTATTTTTTTAGAACGTACTAGTGAATCCAAGAACAAGCATCCTAAGTAAAATTTAGTTACATAAGTTCGTGGTCCAATTCAGTCCAGTTTTTACCGTTAAGAGTTCATTAACTATGGGCATTAAATTATTACAGTGTGGTTAAGTTTTTCCAATGTATGGAACCTTACTTTGGGATCTTAAGAGCATTTGCATGATATATTGTAAAATAGCATAGAGTTCAAATTTTGCCTGATCAACTCCAAAAAAATATCCATGTATACTTATGTATTCATTGTGCAAAATGTATTTTTGCTACAGTACTTATGCAAATATACACATGAACTGTTGTTGTGTACTTCAGTTTTTTATTCATTTTTTGCATTTCCTAAAGATGAAAAAAGAAAGTGGATGGTGGTAGAAATGTGTGAAAAGAGAAAAACAATTTCTAAAAAAAAAAAAAAAAAATTGATATTTTAATGAAATGGAGCTTACAACCAGATGAATTATTGATTATCACTATTCTTTGACAATTTAATGTGGGTGCTTTGGAAGGTTGCTAGAGAAAATATAAAAAAATAGGTTCTTATAATAAAATAGACATAAACTTTTGTGTGAGCTTATGATATTGATAAACAACATTGAATGATGAATTATTGAACCTTGTCATCAGGTATTTTAATAGGGTTCCATGGAACCATGTAATTGATATTATATGAGAGATCATTATTCCAAAATGGGTTTGATTTGCATCTAGTTTTTTTTTTTTTCTCTTTTTGAAAACCGCATTTAGTGTTTTAAACGCGACACGGGTATGACATGTATTTTAAAATGAGCACATTTTGAGATGCAATCTTATATATACATATATATGATTACCACATTTAGTGTTTTAAACACGACACGGATACGACATGTATTTTAAAATGAGCACGAATTGAGATGCAATTCTATATTCCATCCAATACACTGAAGCACTTGACAGAAGTCTTGTCCTTCATTAGTTCAAGTTTTCACATTTAGTTAATAAATAATCGACCATTCATACAACACATTAAAAAGAAAAATCAAGTCAACCAAATGCTTTCATTTATGCATTTAGGAATTAGCAAAAACAATTGCATTTATTTATGCACTTGGGTAGATCATAGTACCCAAGGTGACAAAAAGTAAGATCAAGGGCAAAAATGCTTTTATAGGGTTCTTACTTCTTACAACTTTAGGCCAATATCAACTAGATAACCAAATCCCTTCACTCAGTAAAACCCAATAAAAAGTAAACCACAAATGAATCATTATCATCTTGCAGTGGTCTATAACTTTTGACAATTTCCTTGCAAGTAGTGAGAAAACCTGTTGCAGTAAAACCATACAAATCTATAAGGTAAAAATTATAATTATTGGACCATCTTCTTGCAGTATTAGTTTACTAACACCGAATTCTTTGTGCACACACACAGAGGAGGGAAGAAAGGAAAGTCAGATGGGTAAATAATTAGTCAATTGAGAAACACATAGTCGAGGGGCATCTGGTTAAGGATTTTGAAGCAGCAAAATTGGAATGAGTTTGATTTCTAAACTTGGATCTTCTTTTGCAATTTTCATGATTCAGCTCCCCCACCGGCATAGAAAATAATCTCAATAGCAGCATTACCAAGGTAAAAAAAGATAGATCTTTTGGTCATGAATTGGCATTTCTGAATCCTCCAGTCAACATGTCTTAGACTAGTCAGAATTAGAGACACCGCTTAGTAATGTTAAAGTCTGGAGGCAAAGAACTTTTACACCCTATTGAGTATTGACACGGCTTAATAATTTCATATTAGAGGCACAAAAAATTTCTCAACACATTTACGTAGGAAGTTGTTATTTTAGTAATATTATTATTATTATTATTATTGATGAAATAGTAATACTATTCTTAGGTTGATCGCTATTGACATCATTTTTATTGTATGCTAAAAAATTAAATCCAAAGAATAATACACACATATATATTGCTTATACGTGAAGAATGTTTGTAATTTTGATTTAACATATTATATTATCTTACATAAACAAAAATGTTTACATCAAATAAGTTTATATCTTTGTAAAAAAAAAAAATTAAAAAGTAAGTCTTTACCTATCTAAAAATATATAAGTCCATTTAATAAATATGAAACATAATTAAATTAATGAACTATGTATGATATAAGAGTAATTAGAGAAGAGTAATGTTAGGAACACCAAATTTAGCATAACTTCGTGCTACAACTCGCCACATGGTGAGTAGCCATACTCTTACTAATCACAATTCGCCATATGGTAAGTTGTGGCAAAAATTATGCCAAATTTGGTGTCCCCAACATTATTCATTAGAGAGAACAAAAATACATTAGTCAATTATATAAATGCATTACATATTTTTAGTAAAAATCTAGGGGTCCAAAATTTAAATTTATTTCCATTTTTTTTATACCAAAATTGCAAGAATGCGGGAAATTTTTTGAAAAGTAGAGGGCCCTCAATTACACTAACCAAAAATAAAATGTGGTTAAATTTTTGTATCCAAGTTATTGTATCAACTTTTTCTTTAAAAAGTTTCTAAAAAAAAAAAAAAAAAAAAAACTTTTTCTTTAAAAAAAGGTTATTATATCAACTCTTGCTCATTAGTCATTAACTCATTCTTGTTTCGTTAAACCACATAGTTATTTCACTAATTAAGCCACCTGTCCAGTCATTGCTGAATGTTAGAGAAAATTTTGTACTTGTAAATTCTCATCCACATTTTACACGACCAAAAAGTAGACGCGCCCAAAAGTGAAAAAAGGAGGCAAAACCGCAAAAGTACATCTCTTTTTGTTATTCTTTGGCCAGTGTTGAGACAAAGACAATCCTTTAATTTCCTCCTACAAAATTTTTGGGCTGATTTGGACAAGATTTCCTCATTTCATCATTAAAGATTTAGCTTTGCTGGTCACTGAAAATGACACAAGCCAGGGCAAATGTCCAAGTTTGATATGCTTGTGCACTAAATACAATACACGCTTTATGGCTTTTATATTTTTTATCACATATAAACTTGGATCCATTCTTTCATAAGAATAATTAGTTAAAGGGTAACTTCGGTTGGTAAACTTCTGCCAAGAGTCTCGTAAACTTTCTACCAAGAGTCTAGTAGTTTAATTTGCATCCCTATGTATATAGTGTTTAGGATTTAGAGAGAAAATGATCGAGTTGCAGAGTTTGTAGGATATTGTAATTATTAAAAAAATAAAATTTTTGGTAAACTTCCTTATACACCATCGAGATATAAATTTAAAAAAAAATCCTTGTGTATGTAACCATGTATGATACCAGTGCATTTCCTAATTATCAAATTGTTTAAATGATAATAATAATAATAATAATAAATAAGTTATTCAAAGAAAAACAAAAACAACACCATCAATAATTTAGCAATAATACCACTGCACGTTTTTGGCGCAATGGTCACTCCACAAGTATAAATGTTTGCGGGGTGTAGGGGGTAAGGGCTGAAGTTCAAATCTCTAATAGGGAGTTTCATACACATATACACTTAAATTAGGTTAGAGTATAATTTCTATATTGTATAATAAAAATAAAAATAAAAATTAAAAAAAATTAACTTAGCAATAATAATAATATTGCAACATTTTTTTTCGCTGTAATAAACATTTTTCTTGTAGTGATTATTCTATTGTAATAATAACAATCTACAAATTTAGGTGATGTGTTTATCTTTCAAACAAGTGATAATTATTTCGATCAAATTCACTTTATCATTGCATTATTTTGATGAAAGTGACGAGTAATATGATTTCATATTATTGTGCTATTTATGTGACACTGTCTTACCTATGGAAAATACTCTTCCTAATGAGGACTACTAGTGGAAAATTTTGTTTTAAAAAATGTTCTCAAATAGTTGCATTTTTGTGACATTTATTCCTAAAATATGTAAATGCTTTCTAGACACACACACTTATCAAAATCTTGTAAATGCCCCTATTGATGTGCATATTTGATATTTCTTCTCACACTCAAATCTCTCTCTCTCTCTCTCTCTCTCTCTCTCTCTCTCTCTCTCTCTCCTAAAAAGAGGCACCCATTTCCTTCCTAAGCTCCTCTCAAGCAACAGTCTTTTGAGAGAGAGAGAGAGATGCTTCACTTCATAACAAATTTTATGTATTATGTCCCTATTTATTGTTTGTTTGATTCTTTGATGAAAAATCTCTACTATTTCATCTAAAATACTATTAAAAAAAACCCATAAATTTACTCAAAACCAATGTTTTCTTTTCCTTTTGTCATTTGTTGAAACTTGTTGTTTATAAAGAAATAGAGTTTTTTTTTTTTTTTTTTGGGGTCATTGGAAATGGCACCTTTTTTTTTTTTTTTTTTTTGTGAAAAGGAAAATGCATTAAAACAAACTAAGAATTACAAAGTCTAGGGTAAGAAACACCTCAAGAACCAGCATGTAGCTGGTACAAAAGAAAGGGAGGAGGGCTAGAGTACAAAATAAAATTATCATTACTAGAAGCTCCTTCCTTAGCCAAAAGATCTGCACAATGGTTTCCTTCTCGAAAGATGTGGTGAATGTGTGCTTCCTCAAAAAGTTGGAGGAGGTGCCTGCAATCATAAATCAAAGAGCTACAAGGGTGAGAAGCGATAGATGTTGGATTACATATTAGAGTGACCATGGCTTTGGCATCAGTTTCAACATAAAGCTTTTTACTGTTGAGTTGTTTTGCTAAGGTAAGACCATCGCGAAGACCCCAAAGTTCAGCTACCATAGAGTGGGTAATACCAATTTTCCTTGTGAAGCCCCCAATCCATGAGCCTAAACTGTCTCTAATGAGTCCACCAACACTTGCTTTCCCAGGGTTACTATAGAAGATAGAACCGTCGGTGTTTAATTTGAAGTAACCTGTGGGAGGGGGATGCCAGAAAATGTTGATGCTAGTGCGGTAAGGTGAAGATTTGGTGGCTGGCTAGGAGTAGTAAAGATCGGTGGAGAGGGAGAGGGTTTTATCAATGGTCTCATTGGGGGAAAATGGGGTGTTTTTCATGGCAAATTTGTTTCTAGCTGACCAAATAGACCAGGCAGTGAAAGGGAAAACAAATTTCCAAAGGATGTAAGGATATTTGGAAGGAGTGTCATTGATAACAGTTATTTTCTTTATCCAGTCAAAAGCTGAAGGGGAATGGAATTCATTGAGTGAGTGAATAGGACCGAGACTGGACCATATAGGGCTGACTATAGATGTGAAAGATGGATTCAGGTGAGTTCCTAAAGAGGGGGCATGAGGAATCAGTAAGGATTTTCCTTTGGAATAGTAGATTTTTTGTGGGGAGACTGCCATGACAAGCAAGCCAAAGGAATGTTGTGATGCAAGGGAGGGTGGGTAGTTTCCAATCCATTTCCAACAAGGATTGGAGGTAGGAAAGGGGGGGGGGGTGTCAAGGGTAGGGAGGTAGGCAGAGTTTGAGGTGAAAAGTCCATTAGAAGAAGGAAGCCAAAAAAGGGTATCAAGTTGGTGGGGGTGGGAGGACTTGGGGATAGCAATGATAGAATCAATGATATGTGGGGGGAAGGTTATGGATAGGGAATCAAGGTTCCAATTACCATTGGCATCCCACACATCCCGAATTTTGAGGGAATCCTCGTTCCGGTAAAGAGGGCCGTGAATCAATTGGCGAAGAGGACATAAACCAAGCCAGTTTTCTGACCAAAACTTAATGGTAGAGCCATCTTTAATTGACTAGCCAGTACCTTTGTCACAAATGTGGTTAACCTTGGTCAGGCTATACCAAGTTGAGGAAAGTTTCTTGATGGGAGGAAGGTGGGAAGGGTATTTGCTCTTTAAAGTAATGGCCCAAGGATTAGAGGTGGTTGATCGAAGGGTCCAAGCTCTTTTTGCAAGAAGAGCTTTATTGCGAGGAAGGCTTCTTTTAATGCCAAGGCCTCCAACAGCTTTCGGGAAAGTGACAATGTTCCAATTTTTCAAGTGCATTTTCTTAGTTGATGTTGTGTCACCCCAAAGGAAGTTTCAATGGCGGTTATCAATTTCTTTGCAAACTTTGGTAGGGAGGAGAGTGCATTGCGTGATATGGGTGGAAAGAGCAGTGGTGATAGAGTTAATGAGGGTGAAACGGCCAGCAAAGGAAAGAAAGTTAGCTTTCCAACTCACCAGTCTAGCACAGAGCTTATCAATGATGAAATTATACATCCTTTTGTTGCACCAGTCAATGAGGATGGGGGTACCAAGATATTTGCCAAAGTCTCTTGTGAAGGAAAAGCCAAGCTCATTCTCAACCATTTCAATGTTGTGGGGGGCAATGCAGGAATAGAAGAAAACTCTGGGTTTAAAGTTATTAATTTTTTGACTGGAGGCAAGGCAAAAAGTGTCTAGGACTTTCTTGAAGGTAGGACCATTTCTAGAGGCTTTGATGCCTTTCCAATTATCGGATGAAACTTCTTTTTGAATGAGCCAAGCAAGGTACTCCATGCAGAGGATGAAGATGTAGTGGGAGAGGGGATCCCCTTGTCTGATGCCTCTAGAAGGTTGGAAGGGATCCAGGCGGTCACCATTGAGAAGAATTAAGAGGTTAGAAGAGGAGATGCAAGACATGATGAGCAAGATCTGATCAGGTGAGAATTTAAAGTAGATAAGGGTTTGCCTAATAAAACCTTATTCCAATCTGTCGAAAGCTTCTCCAGGTCAATTTTTATGGCCATGGTACCCTTTTTGCTTTTTGAGGTAGTCATTGAGTGTATGATTTCTTGAGTGAGGATGATATTGTCGCTGGCTTTCCGATTTGGGATGAAACTAGCTTGGAAAGGATTGATAAGGTCGTCAAGATGGGGCTTAAGGTGACGGACAAAGATTTTTGTGATGGCTTTGTAGAGGGTGTTACATAAGCCAATGGGGTGAAGTTGGTGGACAGTTTCTGGTTTAGAGGTTTTAGGGATGAGGCAAAGGAGAATGGCATTCAGGTCCTCCAAAATCTTGTGAGTTCTGAAAATTTGCTTTAAAAATGAGGTAACAAATCTACCAACAATGTTCCAATATTGTTGGGAGAACACCGGATGGAAGCCATCTAGGCCATGACCTTTTAAGGGCTTGAAGGAGAAAATAGCCTCTTTAATTTTAGTGTTGGAGATATCATGAAGGTCAATAAGGCTTTTGGAGATGGAGGGGAAGTGGGGCGGAGAGGTGTGATTCCAATGGGCACACAATGCCTCTGAGGTGTAAGGGAGGTGAAGTGGCAGAGAATTTGATCATGAATATCAATTAAGGAGTGTGTACAATTTTTAGCAGAGTCTTTGAGGCACCAAATTTTATTATGGTGTCATCTACGGATAATGGAAAGGTGAAAGAATTTAGTGTTGCAATCTCCCAACAAGGTCCATTCGGTTCTAGATTTGACAGCCTATAATTCTTCTTCCAATTTTAGGATATGTTGGAATTCCATGTTGAGATTTTTTTCCAAATTGGTGAGGAAGGGAGAGTGGTTGGAGCAGAGAGTTGTTTGGATGCCGTTGAGCCGAGCAAGAAGACATTTTTTTTTTTTTTGGAAGATATTTCCAAAGACATTCCTATTCCAAATTCTAATTTTATTGGTGAAGTCCTTAAGAGCAAGAATGGCATCCTCTGAGTGTGAGTTCTAAGAGTCTTGGATGATTTTAGGGAACGAAAGATCGCTAAACCAGATGGTTTCTAGCCTAAAGGGTCAATTTGTACGCAGGAGATTAGAAGGGGAGGAATTAATAAGGATAGGATGGTGGTCAGAAGAAGTTTTTGGGAGATGAAGCACAGTTGTTTCTTCGAAGAGGAGGTGCCAGCTAGGGTTACACAGGGCTCTATCCAAGTGTTTCATGACCAGAAGATTATTTCTTTTGTTAGTCTAGGTGAAACGGGGTCCATTAAAGTTTAAGTCCAACAGGTTGCATTTGTTAAGGAGATTATTGAAATGGGCAATGCGATTGTGATTAGGGGGAGAGCAATTAGGGGAGAGCAACCAAAATTTTCATGATCGTTGAGAATGTCATTAAAATCACTTGCTAAGAGCTAAGGGACAGAGTGGGAGGAAGAGGAAGCTAAATCTTCCCAAAGGTGGAGATGGGTGCTAAGGTTAGGGTTAATGTAAATTGTAGAAAATAACCAAACAAAGTCAAGGTTAGAGGCACACACTTGAACAAAAGCGTGGATGGCCTGGTCAGTCACCGAGGGAATGTCTAAGGTTGTTTCATCGGAGTTCTAGAGAATCCAGATGCCTCCACTAAAACCATTCGCATTAGAACGACAGACACTATCGAAACCAAGGTTAAAACTTAAGTCTTCAGCTCTGGCACTTGAAATTCGAGTCTCCATGATGACAGCAATGGAAGGTCGATGTAGACGATTAAGGTTTAAGAAGTTTCTTCTGAAATTTGAATTTCCCGTACCTCTACTGTTCCAAACAAGAATCTTTATTGGGGACAAGTTAAGAGAGTTGGTCTGGTGAGCTAGACCCAATCTCTATACCCATGGGGTTTGGGTTAGGAATTCCTGAGGTTGTGGGTTCAGCACTAAGCGATAGGAATGGCTCCTTGCTGGGGAGTTCTGGGTGAGATCCAAGGACAATCTGAATGCAAGTACCTGGTGATAGACCTTTATAATCATTAGTGACCATGCACTCCTTAAGAAAATGAGATGGATGATGGAATTCTCCAGTGAGATTAGTGCCATCGATACTTCTTGGGCTTTTGCAATGCTCTGCTTTAAAGGACTCCTCTGAATGGTCAGTGGAGTATGTTGGGGAGGGGCATGCATGGGAGGTAAGTGGGGAGTGGTGGTAGTGGGGTTGGTTATCGCTGGCAAGACAATTGCAAGATCGGGAGGCAAAGGGATCATGACTTTTTTGAAGGGAGTGTTTGGAGGGAAAGATGGAGATTGGGCTCTTAAGGTCAACTCCATCTCTTCCTTTATGTGTGACCAGAACGGACTCAAGCAACTTCTTATTCGGTTAAGAAGGTTGTTGCCGATGGGCCTTAGGCAACCTTGTGAGAACAGAGTCTAGTTGTTTTGGGTTTGGGGGTTAAACAGTAGTGAGTGAGGGATCATCAGAGGGGTTAAGTTGGGACTCTGTGCTTGTGATGAGGATGACATCATGGGCAGAAGCTTGCTTAGGAGTTCCTAGGTTCAGGGTATTATGAAGGTCTAGCTAGCTAGAAGGTTGGGCCAACGGAAATTGGGGGGCACTTTCCATGGAGTTAATTTCAAAGGGAGAGTGGTTAGTGACCATAGGATCCAACAAAGGGGAGGCGGAAGAGGAAAGCGCAGCAGTGGCAGTGGCGTGGGGAGGGGGGGTGGGATGGAAATGTTTGATGAAGGATTTTGGAAACTAGGCTTGGGAAGGGGTTCGATAGGAACAGTGGATGGAGGCACCCAATTTTGACTATGCAGTTTCAAGCCTTCTATTTGGGGAGGACAATAACATTTTCGATGATAAAGATTATGGGGTTATGAAGGAGCTTGAGTTCATGTGGCATTATTTGTCTGGGTCATCGATACCATAATCAAGACCCTAGCTTTGGTGGTGATAGCGGTAGTGACAAACATTAAATAATTATCTATTCTAGTGAATATATCATTGCAATAATTAAATCTGAATATTTTTGTCAATTATCTACAATATTTTTGAAGTAACAATTTATTGGACAAAGTTTAGCTACAAAATTAGTTGTAACCTTAGTTTACAACTTTACTCAATATCTTTTTATTGGAGGTGAATTTTGACAAATCCACCATTGAATGATATCTTCTTCTTATATTCTCCATGCTTGCAAAATTTCTTGTCATCAATAAATTGTTTAAATTGCAAGTTTTTGTAATTTAAAATTATCCATAAAATATAAGCTCATAGATCATATATTGAATAACATCTGATTGACACAAAATTTGACATGTGTATTTAAAGCGTAAAGAACATGCAATTCAATGGTTAAATTTTCAAAATACGTAGTAATGTTTATTTTATTGAATAAGGTTGTGGTTTTAGGCTACAACTAATTTTGTAGCTAAATTTTATCCTAACTCAGTATAAGATATTTCAAGTAGTAAATTATTTATTGCAACAATATATATATTATTGTATCAAAATTCTCACTAAAATATTTGAAGTTTATTGCAACGAATTTCTTTTTTTGTACAAATATATTACCTCAAACTCTATTGTAACAACTTGTATCAACTATTGCAATGACACAAATATTATTGTAACTATTTGTTTGTTGTAATAAATACTTTTTATTGTAGTGATTATTTTATTGTAACAATAACAGTCTACAAATTTAGGTGGTGTGTTTATCTTACAGACAACTAATATGACTATTTTGATCAAATTTGCTTTATCATTGCATTAGTTTGATGAAAGTGACCAGAGTAATATGATTTCATATTAGAGTAATATTACAAACATAAATTATTTTATAAGTTTTTTTACAAATAATTAATGTGGTGAATACTTATTAGTAAATAAAAATGTGATATTAGTAATGGACCTAATTTGAGAACTAGTAAAAATTTTCCACATTAATATTTTGTAAAAATATTGTAAAATAGTTCTCCCTCATTGGAGGACTACTGGTGGCAAAATTAATTTTAAAAGATGTCCTCAAATAGTCATAGTTTTGTGACATTTATACATTTGACAATTGACTCTGTTTTTCAAGGAAAGTTTGAATATAAACAAACGCTTAAGCTTCTTTCCAAAAAAAAAAAAAATCAATCAAGAAGATATTTTTGGCAATAATGGAGGAAAGGGAAAAACAAAAAAGCAAAAATTATACCATTCTCACACCCAATTCTACACCTTGTCTTAAATTTTTTTTTTTTTTTTTTTTAATGAGAAGAACACCTGTCTTAATTTGATTTCAATACTTTTACATGGATCTACTAAGAATACTGAAATCCAATAACACACAATTTGGGTCTTTTTCAATAAACATGGTGTATATCAGGTTTTGTTTAGTAAAAAGTGTACATACTAGAAAGGCCGAAGACTGAAAAGGTTGGGATTAAGTCATAATCGTAATTTTAGGAAGAAATATATGGCATAAGAAATTATTAGGTCCACCGAAAAGACTGTTGACATGGTTTTTCTTCACATTCCAACCAATAAAATGTCGTTATTTATACAAATATAATATCACCTGATAATTTTTATTTTTTATTCCTTATGCTAATTAAAACGCTTACTCACGCATTTACATATATGGCATTGTCTCATTGGTTGGAAGGACCACATCAACAATCTTCCTTATGAACCTAATAATTTTTCGTTCCTTAGAGCAATTCTTAGGAGCTGTTTGGCACTATTGTTTAAACAACAGTTTTTAGTATTTAAACAATAATAACACTTCCGACATATATTTCTATGACACTCAAATACATATTTCCACGACACTGAAAATTGAATAATAATACTTAAATATTGTTACCAAACAAGATCCTGAGGTATTATTAGAACACGATGAATAGTATTTTCTCTTCTCGTACTAAGAAAAAAGAGCATAGTACCAAGTACCTAAAAATAAATCAAATATGTATTTTCACACCACTAAAAATTGAACAAAAATATTTAAACACTGGCATGAGGAATTATTGGAACACGATGAATATTTTATCTTCTCACACTGAGAGAAGGGAGCATCATATGAAGCACCCAAATATTTTCCTTTCAGCTCAGTACTTTCAGTGTGAGCTGCAAGAATCAGAGCACACGCGTCAGCATGGGAGGTAAAAGACAGAATCAAGGCCAATGGGTCACAACTCAGTCCTTCATCACTGTCCATATTACGCTTTTATCCTTGGATCTTGGATCACAAAATTAGGCCAAATATGTCTTTTTGTTATATCATACCTTTTTATTCTAAGACTGTTTATTTCCTACTTTTACCGGATATTGACATTATCTCCTAATTTTTTATTTTTATATATTAGAATGTCCACCAAAAATAAAATGAATCATGAGCTAGAATTAAAATATATAGTTGATATGTATGGACCAAAATAAGTAATTGATTTCATATTGTGAAGTTGATTAGAACAAATCAAACACAAATTATATCCTAATATTAAATCAGATTCAACAATCGTAATTTTTATTTTGATGAATAAATTCAACGAATTTTATATAAGGATTTGGTTTAACTTACATTTTTTTTTTGATGGTAAAATATTTAGGTAAGGACTTAAATAGGGAAGAATATAAAACTAGGAAGTAAAAAAAAAAAAAAAAAAACAATGTTACAAAAATTATTAATGAATTTGATTTTTGCCACGTAAAATATCTTAAAATAGATTTTACCATTGATGTTAGTTTTCACGTACTACTACACTCTTTATTATTAACGACGTAATAAACCAAAAAGGTAATATTACCATTACATCCTTTGATTTCATTGGCACTTTACAGACAAGACACTGAGACACACACACACACACTTATCAAAATCCTGTAAATACCCCTATCAATCTCTCTCTCTCTCTCTCACATTCCATCTCCTTCATAAAAGCCCCTCTCAAGCAGCAGTCTTTTGAGAGAGGAAGAGAGGAAGGGGTTGAGTGAAGAGAGAGAGAGACATAACAGGGCTGTTTCACTTCATAAACAAATTTTATGTGTTATTTCCTTATATCATTCACTGTTTTTAGTTTGATTCTTTGATGGGAAATCTCTACTATTTCATCTAAAACACTATCAAAAACCATATCTGTAGTGAAAACTGAAAACCCACGTTTTCTTTTTTCCTTTTCTCATTTGTTGAAACTTGTTGTTGAGAGATAGAGAGTGTGTTTTTTGTGTTTTGTGTTTTGTTTTGGTCTATTTTTTGGTCATTAGTAATGGCACCCAGTTTTGACTACGCGGTTTCAAGCCTTCTCTGTGGGGAGGACAATAGTATTTTCGATGATAACGATTATGGGGTTGTGGTGGAGGAGTTTGAGGCCACGTGGCATCATCTGGGTCATCGGAGCCGTAATCAAGACCGTGGCTTTGGTGGCGGCGGTGGTAGTGATGGGGTGCCATTGCAGAGTGATGAGTGTCTGGCTTTGATGGTTGAAAAGGAATGCCAGTATTTGCCTGGTGGTGATTACTTGAAAAAACTACTAAGCGGTGATTTGGACTTGGGGGCTAGAAAACAAGCTGTTGATTGGATTAGAAAGGTGGGTTTTTGTTTGGCCTTTTGCTTTTGTTGTGTGAATGAAAGGGTTTATGCTTTATACGTCCATGTGTGTTTCTGAGATGCGTTTTGTGTGTTTCACTGTTTCCTACTCCTTAATAATTCGGATCTTTACCTTTGGGAGATAAGGGGTACTGTGGAATTGGGCTTATGCAAACAAGTTGCTACCTTTAAGATATCTTTATTAGTGTCATTAAATTTCTGATGATTTTGGTATAAAGAGCATTCATCATAGAGCGAACATTATAGGTGCGAACATGATAGGTGTTTCAAACTGCATCGAATCTATAAAATAAATAAAAAAGTGATGATAGTATTAGTATATGGGTAACTTGAGGTGGTTAAGTGAGACATTGATTTTGGATTTAGAAGAATCCCAAAATGGCTAACGCGATCTGAAGTGGCATTGGTTATCGGTGGCGTTACTATGTTTTACTTTCTTGCTTTTTTGCATGCCTTTGTTTTGATTTAAAATTTTCTTCCTTTGTTTAGCTACCGCTGAAGAACTATTTGATTAATTTCATTTCGTTGGCATTGGTTGACGCTCGAGGCTAATGGTCATATTGGTGTAACAGGTTCATGCCCATTTCAATTTTGGAGCTCTATGTGCATATTTAGCTATAAGCTACTTGGATCGGTTCCTTTCTGCTTATGAATTTCCTGTAAGTTGAAAAATGAATCGGCTTTTCTTTTGGTAGTAACCTTTTATATAAAATGTTTTTGAAGTCCATCTCCTGATTGCATAAATGTTGCATGCACATTTGCAGCAGAACAAAGCTTGGACAATGCAATTGTTGGCTGTGGCATGTTTATCTCTCGCTGCCAAAATGGAAGAGACTGAAGTTCCTCTATCTCTAGATTTGCAGGTTACAATCAATCTTAATTACCATCTGCATAGTGCTTAGTGTTCCTTTGTATTATTTTCGTGATGATCATAAACCTCTTAAACAGGTGGGTGATGCAAAATTTGTGTTTGAAGCAAGAACAATACAAAGGATGGAACTTCTTGTTTTGAGTACTTTGAGGTGGAGAATGCAAGCGGTTACCCCTTTCTCATTCATAGACTACTTCCTTTTCAAGATCAATGGTGATCAATTGCCACTTGGTACATCCATTTTAAGATCAATCCAACTCATATTGGGCACAATTAAAGGTAACATATATGGAATGTAGTGTGAGAATTTCTCTGCAGGGGTATCAATTATGATAGAAAAAGACTGATTATTTTGATGTTTTGGTGGGTGGGAATTCAATGCAGGAATTGAATTCTTGGAATTCAGGGCTTCAGAGGTTGCAGCAGCTGTGGCAATAGTTGTTACAGGAGAGACCCAAACAATAGACATTGAGGCAGCAACATCTGTTCTCATTCAACATGTAGAAAAGGTATATATAATTGGTAGTCTAAGAATAAAAAAAAGGGACATTCATGATGACTTTGCTTTTGCTCTTGTCAACTTTAGCCGCGACTACTCGCAAATTTGATTGAACCAAGACAATTTTTAACTGATCCCCCCTTCATTTTTTTTTCTTCTTGGTTGTTGCAGGAGAGAGTGCTTAAGTGTGTTAATCTGATCAGTGATTTATCACTAATTGGTGTATCTTTTAAAGATACCACTGCTTCAGTCCCATCTGTACCACAAAGCCCAATTGGGGTGTTGGATGCCGCATGCTTGAGCTATAAAAGTGATGGGTCATGTGCAAATTTTTCAGATAATGGTCCAGATTCTAAAAGGAGGAAGCTAAACAGAACCTTTGAAGTGGAGCTATAAAAGTGTCATGGAATGTGGGATTTTCACTTCTCGCCCAGAGCAAATATGCTTGATTCTGCTTCATCAGAGCTTTATTAGTTGAACGTTTTATGAAGGTGCCCCTTATAAAGATACTGACAAAGTATTCAGATAAAAGGAGGATTGAAAAGGACAAGTAGAGAGGAACGCTTGCATAAGTTAAAGCCATGGAATGGAGGATTGAGTAAAGGAATTAGCATCGTGCTTGTAGCATGAAAAACAGTCACAAGCTGTTAAATATTAGACTTCTTAACGGCTGGAGACGGTAGAGAGACTGAGATTACAAAAAATATAAAAGCGATAAAAAAATATATATATTGTTGTGTTTTGAGAGATATAATAGTTTGTGTAGGTTTGGAGTTTCATTGGTTTTTTGTTTTTTTTTTTTTTCCTTCTTTTTAAAAAAAAGAGATACAAAAAAAAGTTTCTAATATATATTTGCGAGATTGTTTTACGAAGGAGTATTATGTTTTGTAAATGTTAATTACTACTTTGTTATTTTTTATTAATTTAGTGTCACGAGTTGATCCTTTACTTTATTCAGAGCCATGTCAGCAACTATTTGTTTGACCAACATTTGGTTAGACTGTGGGGTTTGCTGCTTTTAGTGCTTAGAAGATAACCTGCTGTGACCCATATGAGACTTTGGGAATGCAATATAATAATGCATGCCTAACAACCCCCTGAAAATTAATATAATATAATACGAGTGTTGTTGCTTCTACGGACTTTAACTTATTTATTATATGATATGACCAATAGTAATATTTTAATGTAAACAAAAGGGGCCTGTCAATTAAATGTTTCAGAAGTAGCAATGATCTGTTTATTCTGAAAAATTAAAATATAGTCGGGCTAAGTTGAAAGAAATCAGAGGCATTCCATGCCCAAGTAAAAAAATAGGCCTGACCAACTCTCAGACATGATTCCCTAATCTCTTAAAAGCGGGGTGCAAGAAGTATAATTAGAGTACTAATTGCACTGGCATATCATGTAATATAAAATATAATCCTGATTATTAAAAGCATATTAATTTTCTGTCTGTATGTGAACTAATAAATGCCTGACTAGCTGGGGAAAAGAAATGAACTTAATTAATGGGTGCCTCGTGGGCTATAGCCTATAATGGAAAGCTTGCTGTGGATCAATCTTAAAACATGGCCTAAGCTGAAATTAGGTTGTGAAATCAAAAGTGATTATCATTTTGTTGTAACATGGCTTCTCGAAGAGTATAGCTATGCGGTCCTATCTAATATCCAGGGCATATTCCAGAGGTCATAGTTATAGTAAACACCTATAACTCCATGAATGATAGCTTCAAAAGGTACTGGCTGAGGATTGTCCGCCCTGTGAACCGTGGACCACACTAGATTGGTTATGTTATGAAGTCCTTCGAGTTTGGTAATTACTAGCAGAAAACATACATTCATATGCCCATTAAATCACAAGCCAGCCAAGAATCAGCACGTGCCAAATTATTGCCAAGGATAGTATTTGGTGTATTTGGATGACAGGATTTGAGTACATGAATTTAGATTTGGATTTGGGTAATTAAAATTCAAATAATTTACAAAGAATTAAGGATTTAGATTTGACAAATCTGCCAAAAATTTTAAAATCCTTAAATTTGAATAACTTGTAAATCTATAAAATTTTAAATAATCCATATGACATACATTAATATTTATGGATTTGGAATTAAAGCGTTTCAAATCCATCACTTTAAAATTTGAATCCAAATCCAACTTCAAATATCAAAACGCAACTTTTATAGATTCTTTTAACAATTAGCTTTTAACCTTGTTTTTAGCATGGTGTTTTAAATTAGAGTAGCATTAAGTCCAGAATTATGTTCACAACAAATCATAAATGATACATTGTTATTAATTCTAATTTGAATCTACAATTTAAATTATTTTTTCTACTCATAACAACCAATAACAACCCACCACTTAAAATTTATTGTGAAAACATTATGAACACAACATTTTTCTTTAAATTATGTTTATATAGATACAAATGAGCTATGAAACCTGCTGATATTCCAGTTCCATTTCTTTTTTCTTTTTCTTTTTTTTAAAGGAAAAAATAATTATTACGGTTCCTCAATTTTAATTTGGGTAGATCAAGTGATCTAATTAAATGAATTATATATATATATATATATACATATATATATATATATAGAGTCAGTGGTATGAGGCATGACACATGAAACTGACACCAGTTGAACAACTAAGTATGGCTAACAGTTACATTTAAAGTAAAAGCCTTTCAAATCACATTAGTGGAGCATCCTGGCCATTGTTGGAAAAGTGGACAAACAAATGAAACAGAAGACAAGAGCCTTGAAACTGCAAATCGCCCAGGCCTTAAATTCCAAGCTCGGAATGTCAGTTTGAGCATATAGCTTATTATTTTAGTAAAAGCTGTAACACGTCTGATGAGGTCCTTGAAAGTTCATCAAACCAAAAGTAAATTTTTATTTATTCCCATTTTACCGAGCTAGGAAGATGTTGATATTCAACTGCTTACATTGATTGGTCACAAGATTTTGATATTTCCCTAACTGTTTGTATATTATAACAAATAATCAAAAAAATATATATCTTTGATGGAAACCAGGCCAAGACTCCTATTGAGGGAAATAATGGTGGTAATCGGTCAGAAGACAGCCAAAACTGGTTTCTTGTTCTATTTCTTATTATGAAAGAGTGTTGTTGCTAAGACATTGAAACACATATAAGACGTATTTTTTTCACATCTCAGAATACGAGTACCATTCGGCAAAAATACGTGTATGCATGTGTGTATATATATATATATAATATATATATTTTATAGTCCCTAATAATTCATTTATTGTAAATATATATATTAAATAAAGAAATATTCCATGTTAAACGGTTAAGATTAAATAGGTATAGGCGTATAGCACATACAAGGAAAAAAAATGTGTACCATAAAATTCTTCACACATAAACATACATATATATATATATATATATATAGAGAGAGAGAGAGAGAGAGAGAGAGAGAGAGAGAGAGCACCACACAGCTGGAAGAAGAATTGCTTTAAAACGGTAATGATGTACCTCGATTCTGATTGACACCAGTTGCTTCTTTTCATAGAAGGGTAGTTCATTGACCAGTCCTGAACTACTCTGCCCAAAGAAGAGACTGCTTGCCACATTGGCACATCCTTTCCAGTTGCCTAAAAATATAAAAATGGACACTTGATATGGCTTTCACTCTTAGAATGTTAGGCAAATGCTAAAATTATAATTACTTAAACTGGAAGATGATATTCTACAAATGCACTTTTCGGAAACATAGGGCTGTGAAATGACTTAACTGGTAAAAATTTTCTTCCCAGATTGAATTTCTGTATCCAATCCAGAAAGGGAAAAGCAAACAACTAATCAGCTCAAAACCCAACAGCTATACAAAATTTCAATCTGTTATGATCAAAGTTGAGTCATTTACTTTTGGAAAGTTTCAAAATGTCCCTGAATATGCTTCTCTCAAAACAATGAAAGCAATGTTAATAGTAGTCAAAACCCTGTTCTAAATCTCTGGCAATTAGGACATATTGGTGATAAGCATGTAAATACGTATGGAATGAAACATTGGCATCTCTGGTGGGTTCTACTGTAAAAAAGAACATCAATATGATATTGACACTAAAGTTATGCTAGCATAGAAATTAAAAGAACATCTAATTGGCACAATCTATATCAAGTTCAAGTATTATTAAAATGCTTAGGATGTCATAGATATATCTAGACAGCCAAAAATTGAACCCAATGTAGAAATGTAAGAGATGTGCAACATGCCTGCACCCTTAAAGACATATCTCATTATAATTCTTCTGAAAAAATCTCTAATTAAGCAGGAATGAGAAACTGGCAGATTTAGTAATAATAATAATTATAATTTAAAAAAAAAAAAAAAAAAAAACCTCTTGAATCTGATACAATACAATAACAGCAGTGCAAGAAATTTCAGATTCATTTTTCGAAACATAGACTGGCTAACAAAAAATTATGTAATCACCCAAGGAATAGCTTAGTAAAGTTAGATGCCTTTGATTAGTTCTCAGCTCTTGAGATGGCCTGGTAGACATGATGTTACCATTGTTACATCCAGTATTCACTTTATTCCACAACACAACAGTCATTTGCTAGTCACAGTATTAGTACTATAAAATGGTGTCAAGTGGAATTACAATCCAATCACATCAACCTAAAACCTTTAGCTTGCAGCAACTCTCATTACACTGTTGGCTGTTGCTGCCAATTTGAAAGATGACAAGTTTAAACCACTTCAAATAATCATCTTTTTTCCTAAGCAACCCTGCATGTTACTAAATGCTTATGTTGCTTATGAGGTTTCTCAAGTGCAATCATGATATACATTTTACTTTCTAGTATTTCACTATCTTTGTCCATAAATAAGTTTTATAAAAAAAAATAAAAAAATAAAAAAAAAGATGGCTTCTTTGTGTGTCACGTTCTCCTCTTCTTTAATCATGGTCATATTTCATTCCATATTTCGAGTCTGTTTGGATACTACTTATTGCTGAAAATTGAAAACACTGTAGCAAAATAATTTTTAAATGTGTAAATAGTGTCATGGGACCTAAATTTAAAGAAAAATTTGCTGAAATCTGTACTTGCGGATCCCGTGAATAGTACACGGTACCCGCATAAAAAATGCACGGGACAGCACAAACGCAAACGCGTTTGTATCCAAACCCACGCTTCGTCTTTTTCAAATTTGTTTTGAAAAAATCTGACTGATCTGGAGTACAGCATTCAACATTCTCCTCTTTCTACCTCTGCTATACTCAAATCCCTATTCCATCTCAAAGCAGCACTCGCAGATTGGCAACTTGTTCTTACAGTTGTACCTAGGAATGCCTCCGAACTTCAACTCCCATTGCCACTTCTTTAGTTTATCAACCAGGACCATAAACATTTGTGCATGTAAATCGTTTTAAGTTTCTCACCTGAGCATTATTTTGTCAACATCATACAACTGCAAAACCTAAAGGGTAAAATATTATTTGTTCCGTGTGGTTTAATTTCCAATAACTATCACTCCCTGATACACTTGTCCACTGTACTGCAATTACATCTTGCATCATTCTGTCAACTTCACTAATAGCTGTTGCAAAACTAGATCTAGATCTACACCGATCAGAACAGCATGTCAAAGTAATAATCCAAATCCAACTTCAATTTTCATATGGAAAACAAAAATGAGCATCAAGGCACATAGCAATCTTTAGAATTTACCAATAATGTCAAGGAAACAACACATCATGAAAGCATAATAGTTTAGGGACTAATATTCAAAATATCACAGCAACCATGCATCAAGAAAAATATGTGGTACACGACATAACCATGGACTGAAGCAACAACATGGTGTGCTCGTAGCTGTGTTCCTACTAAACCACTTATTGAGGTGTATGCAATTTGAGCCCCATAAAATATCCAATCATACATAGTGTGGTACTGTAAGGTTAAACCAAACCATATATTGAGGCAACCATAACTATGCAACCACCAGTTCATATCTTAAGAAAACAAAGGACTTTGAGCTGTGAAGAAACTCTCTCTTCATGAAATTTTAAATAAAGAAAACCTCGTTTATGTACAAGATAACAGTTTAAGGACATAGATTAAGTTTCAACCAAAAAGTAATAAGTCAGCAAAGTGAGCTAGCGATCTTCATAACAAACAGCAATACAAAGAGGCTATGTAACACTAACATGCTTATTTCACAGTGTTATTATACGGCCTTACTGAACATATATAAACAATCACAAGGTACAAGGTTGAAGTAAGTACACCACATTGTATATCCTCTAAAAGTAACAAAGATGAAAATGTCGTACCCAGTGTACAAGCCTTCCACTTCTAGTCTGGAAGCGGTGATTGGTAGGCAGCCTTAAGGCTGATTCCCCAAACTCAAATCCACGACACATCACTTGGATGAAGGGCACTTGCAATTGCAATTGAACATTTGAAAATGATGGTAATAGACAAATGAGTGCAATAGTGTCAATACAAACTAATTTTCCAATCCAACAAGGAATGATATTATGCAGAAAACACCAAATCCAACAGTTTCTGAAGATCTATTGACCAAAATGTTTGATTATATATTGGAAAAAGAACATTGTCTAGCCAATGAAAGATACTAAAAGATATAACGAATGCCCCGCCATGCCGGTTTGAGTAAAATGTTGAGAGACACACACAAGTTACAGATCCAAGCAGATAAATTATAGAGAACTTTTAAACTCGATCTTTATTGCACTACAATTGGCACTCGTAATCGCTCATGTATATAGCCTAGATCGACCTAGTACACGCGCAACCCTATAAATTATAAGCATGTATGTTATGGCAAATTTCACAAACAGGAATTCAATCATCGCGATCATAATCAATTAAAATACAAAATCCTAAACTCTCAATCAACAAAAAAACAACAACAAAGCAAAGATCCAATAGAACCACACACAAAAAACACACACCAACACAATGCGATAAAGGCTATGGATGAGGAAAATTGAGAATTACAAAGAACAAAGAGATCGGATAGTGAGTGAAATCATTACGGTGAAAATCCAAGCAATAGTGTTCTATTTCGATTAATCAGTAAAGAAATTATCAATGCGATTTAAGAGGAATAAATGAAAGGAAAAAAATTCAAATCCTGGAATTTCGAATTCAGAGAGAAATTGAGAGAGATTTTTACCTTCGAGAAATCGCAAACCCTAACAATGGAAACCGAGCTTTGAGCGGTAAATGGAGGTAGTGTGTGCGTGTTTGTATAGAGAGCGGGAGAGAGGTATAGTGATTTTCGTTTCAAATGAAAGGCGGTGGCTTCTTGCATAATTACTGTTGTGTCCCTTGCGTTTATTTTAAGCTTGAGGATGAATCATAAATGGGCTTTTTTTAAGCCTGAAACTGAAAGGGATAAAAGTATAACAGCATATGCGTGGGCTCATTTGCGTGTAAGCCCAAATTTGTTTATATATATATATATATATATATATATTTTTTTTTTTTTTTTTTGAGAAGGAATAACTTGGATTTTCATTATAAAATTAGCCGAAATCAGCTGCAAGTACAGGTAAAAGGTGTGAAGGAACATCCTTCATCCACACTGAAAAACCTTGAACATGTCTAGCATGTTTCGCTAAGTTGTGGGTAACAGAATTACCAAGCCTACAAATGTGAGAGAAGGAAATGCAGCAGCTGGTCTCTATTTTTTGTTTGGCCGAGTCTAGAATGTGGCCAAAAGGGGAGAGTGTTGCTTCGTCGCTCTTGAGGCTCTTTTATCACTACCTTTGAGTCTCCTTCAAGGATAAAGGATGAGAAGCCAAGTTCAAATGCAAAGGAAATGGTTCATGCCGCCACCAAAGCTTCGACGATATTCGATGTGTGTGGGAGAGGAACCTACTCAAATAGGGATGCTAGGACCTGTCCAAATGAGTTTCGAATCACGGCACCTAGACCTACCTTCCTAATATCCTTGAACGTTGCATCGTCGAAATTAACCTTTAGAGAAGCTTCAGGTGGTGGCTTCCATCTGACCGGAGGACGAGCACTAATAGGTACCTAAGCTAATCGTACCATGTTAGCGTTGTGGAAGTCCTGGAGGGTCTGCTTGGCGTTTTGGACCACTTGGGTGATAAGGTAGTCCTTGTTTAAAGTTTTGATCTGATTTCGTCTATGCCACATTGTCCATAGGATGGTTGCCATCAAGTTCAAGTTATTCTTCTTTTCAAGCGCATGGATGATGAGGTCTGGAAGACTGTAATTGATGAGAAACGCTGATTCTGATGAGACTTCAACTCCGGAAATGAATCCCAAACCGCTAAGATCTCTAAGCATTCCTATAGAGCATGCAATGCACTCTCAGTTTGCAGCTTGCAATGGTCACAACTGTCATCTTGGATGATTTTTCATCTCTTTAAATTTTCCTTGACAGGGAGTGCTTCTTTACAAGACCGCCATAGGAAGTTCTTCACTTTGTTTGGGGCATTTAATCCCTATATAAGTTTCCAAACTCTTCCACCATGGTTTTGATTTATAGTAGTTGGTTGAACAAAATTTTCTTTGGTGAGAAAACGATATCCAAACTTTATTGTGTACATACCTAAAGGTGTAAATGGCCAAACAAGCTTGTCCTCCACGTGGTTGCTGCATAAGGGGATACTTGATATTATTTCTACCACTTGGGTGCTGGACAGATCTTGTAGCAAAGCCAAATCCCATTGCTTTGAAGCTGGATCGATGAGGTCACACACATGAATATCTTCAAAGCCAACAATAGGAGAGGATAATATTTGTGGCTGTTCTAGGGACAGTAGCTATGCATCATTCCAAACTCCGATTGATTCTTCGCACCCCACTCTCCACCTTACTCCTCTCATGAGTACATCACGGCCCCTTAAGATGCTGTGCCAAGCATAGGAGCTTGAATTTGAGTTCGAAGCCTCCATGATGGAACAATGTGGAAAAAACTTTGATTTGAAAACTCGATAAAATAGAGAGTTTTTGTTATGCAATAACCTCCATGCTTGTTTTGCTAATTGTGGGAACCTAAGATGTGTAGGCATGCTCTGCAACTCCTAGGCATGCTTGGCAACGTCCTCGGTTATATGAAACTTGGTGGTACACTACTCCCTTGGCTTCACAACTTATAAAGTAGCAAGTGGGAGGGTTTCTCTTCGATGTGGGACCCCTAGGACCTTGCAAAAGCATGCCGAGGTCGGCCAAGGACGTTGCAAGCATGCCTAGGACCTTGCAAAGCATGCCGAGGTCGGCCGAGGACGTTGCCAAGCATGCCTAGGAGTTGCAGAGCATGCCTACACATCTTAGGTTCCCACACTAATAATGCGTCATTGAAAAGGGCTAGGTCTTTAAATCCCATACCCCCATCAGATTTTGGTTGACAAAGTGTTTCCCATTGCACCAATGTATTTTCCTTCGCTCCCATCTTTGTCCCCACCAAAACTTCCTAATGAGACTTTCAATTTCTATGCACAATCCCATTGGAAGTTTGAAGCAACTCATAGTATATGTAGGAATAGCTTGGACTACGGCTTTGATCGATACCTCAGAAGTGGATTTATTGAAGAAGATTGTGGTTTTGCTTTGATTTATTTGTTGTCCCGAACATTGAGCATAGCAATCCAGGATGTCTAGGATTTTTTGGCACACTTGATTTGTTGCCCTACAAAACAACAGGTTATCATCTGTAAAAAAGATGTGGGTTAAGCGTGGGCTATTTCTACAAAGAGACTAACCCCAAATATCACCATTGGCTGCTGTTTTACTGATTAGACCATGTAGGCCTTTAGTACATGATAGGAATAGGAAGGGGGACAATGGATCACCCTGTCTGATCCTTTTTTATGGGTGTATCATGCCTTTTGGTTCTCCATTGACAAGAACTAAATAAGATACTGTTGTGACACATAGCATGACAAGTTTTATCCACTATTCATTGAAGCCCATTTTTTTTTCAAAACAGCTGCAAGGTGTGGCCATTCCACTCGGTCATAAGCTTTGATCATGTCGAGTTTGATCGCCATAAAATCATCTTTTCCTATATGTTTTTGCATGCTAAAGAGAGATTCAAAAGCTACCAAAATATTGTCAAAAATGAGACAGCTTTTAATTAAAGCACTTTGATGTTCTGAAATAATTTTTGGTAGGATTCGTTTTAGTCTATTTGCCAAAACTTTCGAAAGAAATTTGTACAATACATTGCAAAGGCTTATAGGTCTAAATTCATATGCATATTTCGGGTTTTTCTTTTTTGGGATAAGGGTGAGGAAAGTATGGTTTAAGTGTTTAGGAAGAGAAGCTGAATTAAGAAACTTAAGAACAGATTTGGTTACATCTTCACTAGTTAAATTCCAAAAATGTTGATAGAAAAGAGGGGGCACATCGTCTGGTCTTGGAGCTTTTAAATGTGCCATCTGCTTAAGGGCTGTTTGGACCTCCCATTCCATAAAATCTACTGAGACTTGTGCATTCATATCTACACTGATGATAGACTCTATGGAGTTTGTTGCTGCATCAGAGTTTTGGAGATGAGACGAAGTAAATAGCTCTTGAAAATAATTGATCAAACACATGTCCACATCTTTAGGATTTGTCCTCCATTGTCCGTTTGTTTCTCTGATTTTAAGGATAGAATTTTTCCGCTTCCGTTGTGTTGCACGACAATGGAAAAATTTTAATTTTTGTCTCCATTTGAAGCCCATAGTGCCTTTGCCCATTGAAACCATAGCCGGTTCTCTTTGTCAATGAGGTCCCTTATTTCCTACTTCAAAGCACAGACTCTAAAATTCACCCCTATTTGCATGGCTTGATCCTCAACTTCCTTTAATAACTTTCTCTTTTTTTGTAGTTCCTTCCTAACATTACCAAAGTGCACTCGGTTCCATCTGCTTAATTCCTTACTTCGTCTTTCAATTTTTCTCATCACCCCCACGGATGGATCTTCTATGGATCTTGGGGACCACACAGCTTGAATGATATTTGCACAACCCGGGTCAGTAAGCCACATTTCCTCAAACTTGAATGGTTTAACCATGCAAGGCTACTCCAAATAATCTAATATGACCCATAGCGAACTATGATTGGATGTGTCTGATGAGAGGATGTGGACTTTAGTGCCTGGAAACTTCATGACCCAATCATTATTAGCAAGGCCACAGTCAAGCCTCTCCCAGATGGAGTGTCCGTCAGCAAAGTGTTTCTTCTACGTATACTGTGATCCCACGAATCTGAGATCATGAAAACCACATTCATCCACCACGTCGCGAAATTGCTGCATCTGAGATTGGCTTCTACGACTTCCTCCTAGCTTTTTGGAACTCCTTAATAACTCGTTGAAATCGCTAGCACAAATCCATGGTAAACTGTGTCTGTTGTTCGACTATCTAAGCATATTCCAAGATTCAGACCACTTATGTGTCATTGGCTCTCCATAGAATCCCACAAGCCGTCATTCATCTTCTTTTCCTTTGTTGATTATGGCAGCTATATGAGTCTTGGAGAAGGTATCTATGTTCAGATCAATCGAATCTCTCCAATATAGTGCTAGACCTCCCCCTCTATTGTTTCTTTCCACAAAAAATAAATTCTCAAAGTCTAGATTGCGTTTGATTTCTTTTAAAGCCTAGTTTCATCCGCCCATGTTTCGACTAAAAATACTGCGAAGGGATCTTTTGCTCGAACCACTACTTCAAGCTCTTTCCTTGTACATAGGTTCCCAAGCCCATGACAATTCCAAAATAAAAGACTCATTGGAATTGGCAAGGCTGCACAGCAGCCTCCACCATTGAGTTTTCATAGCCATAGTCGTTGACTAATTGGAGTTTTTCGTTTGATTATTCTGGTTGGGGTTCTTCACTTTCTTCTCTAT
The DNA here is from genome assembly GCA_023055345.1 of Quercus wislizeni. Lineage (NCBI taxonomy): Eukaryota > Viridiplantae > Streptophyta > Magnoliopsida > Fagales > Fagaceae > Quercus > Quercus wislizeni. The sequence continues at coordinate 447,787 of JALGQJ010000015.1, forward strand.
TTCGTTTCCCTGAGGTGATGTTTAGCATAAGTGACTCACTAGGGCTGATGTCACGTGATATTTTTTTCCACGTACGTGGAGGTGGGAGACACGTGTTATGTGAGGCTTGAAACCCCTCATAATTATCAACTGAAATAACTCCATTCAATTCTGTGATACTCAGCAGCATATTTGTTTCAGAATCAATTTTGGATAAGGAGTTATTGTGGGTATTAATTTCCTTGATTTCTGTATCTGCCACTTTTAATTCGGATTCAATGTCATGTAATTGGTCATGCACAACTAGGGAGTTACCGTTAGCATTTGTTACCTTCTTAAATTTTGTAACGTCTTTATTAATGCTCTGTGGTAGGTTTGTCATAGAAATAGAGGAAGCAGACTTTGGGAAGGCTGGCTTTGTAACGGGCATGTCACCACCTTGAGACTGATCAGACAACTCATCGGAGGCTTGTTGCTGGGATGTATCGGCATGATCATATGACTTCCATGGGGCTGAAATTCTTGACCAAGATCGCCCAAAACCATCTCCTATACTTGATACTGTGGTGAAAGAGATTTTTCCAGCATTATACGGCGAAGCTCAAAGCCATGCTCCGTATTCTTGTTGATTTGGACTAAGAGTTTCCTTGTTTACTAGCCAAATTTCACGTTCTTTATTTGAGTGAGACACCTTTCCACACTAATAGCAAAAGTTTGGGAGTTTCTCATACTTGAAAGCAATGCAAGCAACATCTGTGTTGTTTATTGCTATTTTCCGACCCCTGCAAAGGGGTTTGGTGACATCAACCTCCACTCTGACTCGTAGAAAGTCCCCACCAACCATATCATTTGAGTGATCGGACCTAGAGACAGTACTGATCGTCTCACCAATCTCATCAGCTATCTCAGGATCAAGCATATTCATCGGAAACCCATGAATTTGAACCCAAAAGGTTGTGGTGGTGAACCTTAGGTTTCTTGTAGGAATAGAGAAGTCATATTGTGAAAAAATGACTAAATGTTTATCGAAAGTCTAGGGTTCAGTTGCTAGGACCTGTTCTACATCTGTCTATAATTCGAAGACAAATAATAGAATGTGATCACCTACTTCTCTGATTTGGAAATCACCTCGAGCCTGCCACAGAGGCTTGAAGGTTCTGCCAATTGCTTCAACATTTGAGGCTCTTCGAGTCATGAATTTTGTTGCCAAGACATGTTCTCATTTGAATAGATTTTTTGACTTACTTAGACTGATCTTTGTCCCTTCTATATCCGTAAGGGATAGTTTCTTCCAATCCTTAATGACGTCATCCATGATGGGAAGTGAATTTGAGAGACACTGTTTGTGCTGGAAAGTGAGAAAAGAAAATAGTGGAAGTAGACAAACAAATTAAGGATAAAGAGATAGTGTTTCCCCACCCCAAAAGGAATCTCACAAGCCCTACCAATAACTTTGTTATTGGAGGGAGAAAATTATCATTCCAGGGAAGATAACTTAGGTTCTACACTCTAGTACTCTAGAGAGAGGCTAGAGGGAGAAATATCATTGAGCTAGATTAATATGAGATAAGGTAGAGTCGGATCATAAATGTTCTATCCTCTTTCTGGTCAAGAAAAAGTTGTTTGGGGCAAGGTGATGGTATCTTGTCATCCACAATGAAGTGACCCTAACGCTTACAAGAGCATAAAGAGGAGGGATGGTGATAAGAGTATTAAAAGAGAGAGACAAGTGCTTTTGAGATTAGTAGTAGAATATGTATAAAAAGATTAAATTATATATATACAAACAGTTCTTAGGGTAGTGCAAGATGAGACAGGCAAAGGAGGTAAACTCTGTTCCCACCCTATTCTTCTTCAAGACCAAAAAAAAAAAAAATGCATGAGGTAGAACAAGATGGAAAAATTTTGCCAATTCTAATTTTTATATATATATATATATTTGATAATTTTCTAATTAGGAAAGAGAGAATTTAAATCTTGAATATCTCTATTACAAAGGCCAAGAAATGTCAATTGAGTTACAAGATTTTTCGCTCGTACTAATTAAATTTGATTGTAAATTATTATTGTTGGAAAAATAGCATGGAGTGAATAAGAAATTGATTTTTTCTATGTTCACTTGAAGATATTATTAAAATTGGTAAAAATCTTGAGTCCCACATAGGAAATGAAAGAGATAACATATGAGCTTATATGCTCATAAGTTGGACATTGGGTTGGGCTTTTGGCATATGTGGACTGGGCCTACTTGTCCAAGTAATAATATTTTATTATTTTAATTTTGAGTAAGTTAGTTTGTATATAACAGTTATTACTAAAACAGACTGCCTATTTAGTAATGTATAATTTTTTATAGTCCCTCATTCATAAAACTACTTTTCAAAAAAAAAAAGTCTCCCGATGAGAATATTTTGTGCATTTCATTTTGTGTCAAAGAGAGAGAAAGAGACATTTAGTAGTTCGCAATAGCACGACCTTGCGTGCTTCGTTTTCGTGTTGTAGATCATTTTATCCTGGGAGACAAATGTTCATGAGTCTCAAAGTACCACGGCGATTGTGTGAGGGGTGAAATCTACTTTAAAGAGATTGTGTCAAACACAAAACTTGATCTGAATCATTTATCCTTCACACATTTGGTTTGTAAGTTTTTAATTATTTGCAAATTTTTTTCTCATATACAGTATCTATTTATTGTTTTGTCTATGACATTTATTTGTGTTATTGCATATATTTAGATCTATATATTGTTCCTTTGCTTTATCACAAAAGTAAATTATTGAAATATATCCAACAATTATGAATTCAAACCAACCAAAAAATCATCAATATAAAAAGGGTGTAATCATTTTTGTTTTATTTATTATTAACTATGCTTTCATTGTTAAAAAAGATATGTTTCAACTCCAATATCCACTTCAAGATGGTTGTACATTTTCCACCAAAAAAAGGAACCATACCTGTGAAATATTTATTTCCCTTTGAATGTGAAGATAACTTTTTTAAAGAAAAGCATCGTATGGAGACATGGACGTCCCTATCGAAGTGCAACAATATTTTTAGGTATAAGTAGACTGTAGATTGTAGATGCAGTCCCAACTCCCAAAGTTGAATTTTGGGTAGAGCAGTACCTTTCAACCTTTCATTCCCATATCAATAATATAATGTGAAATTTATTATGTTGAATTCAGCAACAAAAAAAAAATCCACAACTCATCAAGTCCCAACGTTGAATTTTGGGTAGAGCAGTACCTTTCATTCCCTTTTTATGTGAAATTTATTTTAAAAGTGTATTGCTCCTGAAAAGTTTAGAGCGATGTATGATGGTGCAAAAGAGGGGAACATAATGTATTAAAAATTGGTACATTATAGTGTGAAAGTCATTAATAAAAGAGTACTATTGTTCTTGAAATGTTTAAAATGAAAACTTTCAAAAAGGAATTAACAAAGGGAAAAAGGATTGTGTTTTTCCCTTTTCCTTGAAGATAATGGAATTTGGAAACAAGTTGGCAGAAATTGTAATGGACTCATTTCACAAGAATTGGACTGAGTCGTTAGAACCTAAATGGACATTTGGAACATATATATTCAAAAATGTTTTCTGTATACCCAACCCAAAAGGCCCAATACCCAGAGTTCTCATTCTCAATGCCCTTGATCTTGGACCATGAAGGCCCATTATTTGATGGACCGCCTAGAATGTTCTTTCAAGAGATTACCCTCTAACCATATTGACCCATATATAACTATTCGGGGCCTTTCACCAAATCCAGCTATGTCACATGACTCACATCTGAACCCTTGTGCAACCTAGGCAATTGGTGCTTTCTGTACAGTACAGTACTACAGTTGTGGTTTATTTATTTATTTCTTTCTTTCTTTCTTTTATAATTCATTGGTTAGGGGAGGATTGAGATATGAAATACCTTGGGTATTGCATGCACTTGATGCAATAAATTTTAATGGCTGAAATTGAGAGTTGAAAAAAGCAACTGTTAGTATTAACCATCGGATAAAAGAAGTAAAAAAGGTTAAACTTAAAAATTGAAACCGGTAATTATATTTTGTGAGTAAGGAGGGGAGTCTTAGTGCTATTGCACCCGATCCTAATCCATTAAGGGGTAGGAATTTAATCTCTAAATGTCGAAGAGATTAAGAGGTAACAAATAATTGAATAATAAAGCCTTGATGTATACAAATGTAGTCAATATCTCACAATACATAAAATTTACTTTTGTGTGATTCCCACTAACTATAGGAATCGATTGCATGCAATTAATGGATAAGATAATTACCCAGCTAGGATGAGCATGTCAAAACTTCATACTTTTTACATCAAATTGTCTAGGTATGATCTCTTTAAGTGCATCATCCTACAAACCACATAGATTATTGTCATGATCATACTAGGCAACAAAGGATTGGATTTAGAAGCGTGCTTAATTATTTGATTTCATCATGTTAAAAACCAAATAATTGAATAACAAAGCCTTGATGTATACAAATGAAGTCAATATCTCACATTGCCTAAAATTTACTTTAGTGTGATTCCCACTAATTATAGGAATCAATTGCATGCTATTAATGGATAAGATAATTACCCAGCTAGGATAAGCACGTCACAATTTCATACTTTTTACATCAAATTGTCCAGGTATGATCTCTTCAAGTGCATCATCCTACAAGCTACATAGATTATTGTCATGATTATACAAGGCAAGCAAGGATTAGCTTTAGAAGGGTGCTTAATTATTTGATTTCATCATGTTAAAAACCAAAATTTGTGAAATGGGTTTATATTGCTAAAGGCACTAACATATCGTGGCTTCGGTGCAAAATACTATTAGAATCTCTATCTTTTGGGATCGGATAAACTCTGGATGGACCACCATCATTTTGTGTGGTTTGTATTGGTGAAATGTTGAGGACCTGGTTGGATAATACTCATTCATAATAATAATTTCTTGTCCTAGTATGAGTGGTTTGAGTGATAATTTCAATAAAATTTGTGTAGAATATGTGATATTATCTATTGTCGTCACGTGATGTTGTCTCGATAAAAATATACTGTAGACCCTTTTTTATTTTTATTTAAAAAAAATGTCATAATAGTAATACGGACCATCAGGGCTAAAGGCTTAGCTACAGTGCTGCACCGCTAGTATCTGGTACACTAGCGCCGGTACTTTTGGTACTTCAGAAGTGGACAGCCTGGTTGACCCCACGCCACGCGCAATAACTCTAAAGCTACTCCCAAAACTTTTTCTTGACATTTTGACTGACTGATGTCCGTTCTCAAACCAGCTTAAGGCACAATTCTGCTCAATTACACTGCATCCTGTACTCTTTTGGTTCTTTTGGCAGAAAGAATAGAAGATGTTACAAAAGAAACAAGGAAAATTTTATGTACATATATATATATATATATATATATTAAAGATAATATATACTTAATTTTTTATTATTGTGTTTTTGGTAGGAGAATATAAAAGAGTGTAATACAAAAATTTATGTTTATTTTTCTAAATACTAACAACAAAGAATAAACAAGTGTTACAAAGTAATTAATCTTGACACTTTGATGCATCATTAATTATTGAGAAATTAAGAATAATATGTATCAATGATTACACGGCTTGCTTGGAGTTATGATGAGCAATTTACCTGCACAAAGAAAGATCGAATGATTTAGGTGGGATTTGGTATGATGATTAAGGCCCAAACTTTTCTGTTCTTAAGCAAGTACTTACTCAACATGGTTTTCTCTAATAATGCAATGGTTTTGTAGCATTTTCTCATACCTTGTTTTTACGAAAATAAGTGGATATTTAAAATGTTATGACGTGTTTGAATGGAGGGAGAAATGAAGGGGGTGTGGAAAGAAGTAAAATTGAATTGGCTAAAAATAAATTAATTTTGTGTTAAATTTACTCTACTCTCTCTCTCTCTCTCTCCCCTCAATTCAAACAGACCATTAAGGTTGCTTGATATGTTCTACAATCTCAATAATTATAGTGATTAATGAATTTAAGTAATGTGTTTCGATGATTGCATCCCCTTCGTTGGGGGAGACCTTCTACAACTAAGGTCATTCATTTCTCTAGCTCAACTAGTCTACTCGAAATTGTCCAATAGCATGCTTGCTGGATGAGAACATTAGTCAAATTCATCCGCGTCAAATAATATCACAATAGTTTCTTTATTGCTTTATCTTATTATTATTTTTTTCCCTTCCTTTTTCTATATTCTTATATCAAATGGTCAATTCACCACAAATCTATCTTTCATTCTCCATTATTCCAAGATCCCTTCTCCCAAAGAGACTCCAATTCTCCTTGTAGGGTACAGGCACTAGACAGTTCTAATTCTTTTCATTTGCTTTGCTTTTGATTGTACAATCCAAGACATGTCCCAGTAAGCAATAACACGCTAGAAAAGATTATCAGTGCATACCAAAACATGTTTTAGTGCGCTTCTACTTTGAAACTTTCCTAACTTGTTCCACTAGCCAGGCTTGTTTTTGTAGGGCAACCATATATAGGACCATTAAAAGTTACAAAAAGGCATTTTTTTTCGCTTGGGATATATATATACTGAATTTGATTTTGATAGTTAGACCTAACATACTCATTTGTCTAACAATTTGTATGCAAAAGTACTCTAGTCCACAATATTGAGATGTTTATATGTGTTGAAAACGAGACCTTTAAAAATTTTAGTTCGAGTTATATATTACGATTGCCAAGGTGATGATTCATGCGTGTGGAAGTAGAAATTCACTTCAAAGACTATGAGATCTTATAATTACGATTGCAACAGCTGAAATGTGCACTCGTGCAAAAAAGAATCATGAGGTCTAAAGAGAAAGAAAATAAGTTCTTACAGTACAGGAAAAGGAAAATGAATCAGCATCATAATGTATATTTAGCCCGTACGAAAAATGTGGTGCAAATTAGGCAGTACGAAATAGTTTTTTCTTGTTATTTTTTGATATATGTGCTTATAACATGCGTTCGTGACCTAGGAATGTGAATGTAGCTAAGTGGCTATCGATTAAAAAGCCTACAAGATCTACAGAGTTCAATACTTGATTGGAACTTTGCACCTTCAATTGTTTATTATAAATCTTTTGACTCAAATACACAATTATTTTTAGAGTCCCTATAAAATCTTGCATAGAGTATGATACAAGTTTTTCAGTTTGACTCATACATTGGTATTTTACAATGAAAGTGTGCAACTGATAATATTCTTCGTTCTTGCACAAAATTATCAACTCAAACACTATTTATATTTTAATAGGGAAAAAATAAAGATAAATGAGAGACTTTGTTTGGGTCCAACAAATCTCCATCATGTTAATTGGACCACTAATTAGTATTATTATTATGCTCATACAACTAATACCAACTTTTTTAGATAAATTTCATTTTAAATTCTATAGTTTAGTGGTCTAACAAATTAAATTATAAAACTAATAAATTAAATCTCATCTCATTTAAATAAAACGATATTGTGTATTTGTGTTTGGAATTTAATATATATTGAGGGTTTTATATGTAATACGCCATATATACAAGTTTTAATATATAATGTTTCCCCCTTTTTAAAGACAAAGCTACAAACTATACTGTATAAACTTAGTTACAATATTTTTAAGTACAATTAAATTCTTCTAAAAAAAATTCAATATAACTATATATTTTTAGTTACATACCCATTATTGTATAAGATAATGTAAAAATTAGATGACTCATTGTATTACACTAGGAACACTTGAGAAGATGACCTAATGGTTGGAAGGCCTTGTAGTTTATCACATTACGAGTTTAAATTTGTGGATTCGAGTAATAGTATGCCACATCTAATGCTTGGGTCATGGAACAATAAACACACTTAAAAGTTAAAAGTTCTCCCTTCTTTTTTTTCTTTTTTTTTATTATTATTAAAAAGGATATAACACTATGGTATAAATGAAATTACAAAAATCCATAATGAAGTCCAAGTACAAATACAAGAAATTAAGACCAAGCACTATATATATATATATAATATTAAGTATTTTTAACATACACATAAGAGCTAAGTCATTTTAAATATTCGCGACCAAGCACTATATTTAAAATAAGACAATAAAAACAAAATAATACTAAAAACACACTAAAAAATCCACTTACTTAAATGTTAACTCCAAATTGAATTTTAAAACTTTTACATGGATTCATCCCATGTACTTGAAAATTTGAAAAATCTAATTAAAAATTGAGAGGTAAGTAATGTTTGAATTTGGACATACATTAGGTGTATTCCAAGCATTACTTGTAAAAAACAAGGCACCAAAACCACCGCAACGCCAAGCATGCAAAAAAGTGAATAAAAACTTCAGTTAAAAACAAGGCTGAGAGAAAAAGGACACCCCACGCCACTGGCGGTTACGCGTCCGCAGTAGCCGCTGATGGTATGGACCCCACACTCACACAGCCAAAGCCGTCTCACACTACTGACACACGCGTCGCTAATTAGTGACTCCCCACACGCTAATCTTTATTAACCCCACACACACACACGTACGTACACACATGGCCTCTCTCTCTCCGTACACCCTGTCACAATTCACAAGTCACATAGTTAGCTCTCTCTCTGCGCGTGCATGGTAGCCCCATTTAAACAATAGTTTGACCCAAAATAAAAACTTTCAATTTTCTCCAATCCAATGAATCTTTTTTCTTTTCTCTCTTATATTGAAATGCGAGCCAAAGCGTGCACAAATGCATGCGCCCCCTCTATCTCTCTCTCTCTCTCTCTCTCTCTAAGATCCCAATAGAGCTGATGCGTTGCACAGCTTAGAGCACACACACACACTTCACACTTTGACACTACTATACACACCCACCGGTCAGTCTCTCTCTCTCTTTCTTTCCCTCTTTTCACGCTCATCATTTGTTGCATCTTTTTATCTCTCTCTACCCGTCTCTTATCGAGGCGTGACCTTTTAGATTCCCGCCACGTGTGCTTCCCACTCTCTCTCTTCTAGTTTTTCTTTTTTTTTTTCTGAAACCCTCTGTTAGAATAATTCTGGCTTTAATGATTAATCCCAATTGTTCCCAACATTTCTTTTTTCAACTCTTATATACAAATGGTCATAGGGTTTTTTTTTTTGTTTTTTTTGTTTTTTTAATTTTTTTAATGTTGGTCTCTAGGGTGTTTCAACTTTCAAATACTTGACAATTTTCGCGATTATTATAATTTTACATTCTATGCATATCACATAAGTATGATGATTTGTGTATTAGTAAGATGATAGAGTCTCTTATCTTTTTATCCATGAGTGTCAGACTAGTGAAGTCCATTAACTCAAAGTATATGGCCACTTGAATTTCATTGAAGGCTCGTGTTCCTCTTAATGGGTGTTCAGTAATTGAGCATTCTTCAATCAAATGATGTGATTGCACTCTTATGGGTATCATTTTTTTGATCGGTCGACATGTATAATACTCACTAAAAGATGTATTCATTGAGTACCACCGATTCTCTCTCATACAAGTATTTATTACATCCAGTGAAGTCCATTAACTCAAAGTACATGGCTACCTAAATTTCATTGAAGGCTCATGTTCCTTGTAATGGATGTTCAACAATTGAGCACTCTTCAATCATTGAACCTTAAGGCTTTTGATTTTTAATCCGTCTTTGAATGACGTGGTTGCACTCTCACGAGTATCATTTTTTTGATTGGTCGACATGTATGATACTCACTAAAAAATGTATTCGTTGAGTGCCATTGATTCTCTCTCATATTAGAATTTATTACATTCCACGAACTATCAATCACATTACCAATTTCATGCAATTGCAATGTTAGGGTTGTTGCCCCTAGTTGTCCCCTCAATTGAAAAATATAACAATTAACTAACGCGACAACAAAAGACCTAATTTTGGGGGACAATTCATGCCAAAATCAAGTTCTTCATGTCCTATAAAGTACCTTGTCTACCTTGTCACACCACTGAATAACATCACTAATAGGTACTTATTCCATCATTACATAGCTTCCATAAATCTGTCATATGTGCTTGATTTTAATGGAAATCCTTGCTATGGTTACTTGCTAATTTTTTTAAACACACTATAGATACAATTTTGTTCAAAACTTGTTTAAATGAGAAGTTGTGAATTGTGATTTAGAACAATGTCTTTTTTTTTAGGGGAGCAAATATTATTAATTTACGAACCATCAATAAAATTATTTTTATTATATATCAATCACAAATATTAATAATTAAAATTTGTTTAAAAATCTTATAATACTATTCACATTGTCTAATCTCTTTGATAAGAAGAATCAAAGTTTGAATCTTATTCTACCACTCGTACCAAATAAATAAGTAGTAAATAGCCAATTGAGAAAATTTGGTTGTGTCAAAAAAAAAATTTAGACGGCGTGTTGATTTAGGTGGCATTAATATTAGGAAGAGGAGGGCGTGGATGGTTGAAAGGTCCATGAGCCGCGTGAAGTCCTTTTTCACCTAAAGTCTGCTCTCTCTTACTGTACTAAAGATTTGGTGGTCGGGATTGCAAGATTTTCTTTCATATTTTTAAACTATTGTTATTTTTAAATTCTTTGATATACTAAAACAGAAACTTTTCCCTTTTCAAGTTAACCATATTTTATTACTATTTTTATAATCCCAGGTGAACCGGATCGAAGAACCTTTTTATTTTTTTATTTTTTTGTTAAATGACTGTGATCATTTTTCAGTGTTCACACAGAAGCCTGATTGTAAGTTATAAGTAACCCTACCCTGTATGGAACTACATACGTGTAAACTGTGAAGTGTGAGAGTAAAAATTCGTTTGACTAGCGATTTGAGAGCTTAAAAAAAGTATTTTTAAAATTTAAAAATTTGTTTTCTAATTGTAATTCCTCAATTTTTTTTTTATAAATGTTAATTTTAAATTTTAAATATCGTTCTGCAACAACAACTCATCTAATCACGCGGCCCTAAGAATAACGAGAAAAAAAGAAAGAAAAAGAAAGTCAGAGTCAGACTAAAAAGAATATACAGCCTTGAACTTGCTCTCTTCTACGTGTATTTGTCGTATTACAGTATTGTTAGGCAGCATTGTCGTGTAAAGATTATTATCATTAAGGTGTGCTTAGATTTCGTTCATGAACTTGTTGATCTATTTATCTTCTAGAAGTTATTATTATTTATATGATCTGTTATTAGTAAATAAACAAAGAAGATGTAAAGCTAGAGCCAAGGAATTCTTATTATTATTATTATTATTAATAAAAAGAGTAAAGGAATTTAGGATGTGAAAGGATGATGCAATTGATCAAAAGGTTGATCATGACCCGTAACATTTTTTATAAAAAAAAAACATGAAAAACACTTGAAGAGTCGTAGAGAGAATTCTAACGCTTAAATAAAAAATGTTCTCAAACGCTTATTGAACATAAGTACCTTTTTTTTTTTTTTCTTTTTTCTAGTCTTTTGATTAGGGTTTTGTTCGTACATTATTTTTGTGTTAGTTGCCTTTCATTTATTCTTATTTTGAAATTTGAATCTTGGCACGCATTGTGACTTTATGAATAGCATTTCACAGTTGCAGTGATTTGATCCTAAGGATTTTAGTCAAATTAATAGAAACTATTGTTGTCGAATAAAGAATTTAGCTTTGAATCCTTCTTCTTCTTCTTCTTCTTCTTCTTATTATTATTATTATTATTATTATTATTATTATTATCTTAATACGATGATAAATTATAATCATCATAAAATAAAATTCATAAGTTTCAAATCTTATATTATTTATATTTTAAAAAATAAAAATAAAACGACAACCATAAAGAACATATTAGTGTAACAATCTTGTTGGTTCAAGCAAGCGTGCAAACAATAGTTTGGCTAATATGTACTTTGTTTTAAGGCCAACTATTCAAAGTTTCCAACTATTTGAATGCTAATGTAAACATGAATAATAGGACAAAATTTTCCTCCAGAGTGCCAACTTTTACTGGAATCTCTTCAAATTCTTTATATGGCGATTTATAAAATTATTAATGTCTGTTATTTGAAAAAATCTCATAAGTCATCACTCATTAAATAGATTGCGTAACTAAAAGCACATATAAATGATATTACTAATCATCGTATAGCTATACAGTTTTTCAATAATAATAATAAATGTAAGATCTAAGTCAATTAGTCAAACTTTTTAGCTTAAACATTTCTGCTTAAGTTTGGCACTTTGGCTTATATGTTTGGTCAAGTACTCTCAGATTGTGACTAGAGGCGCCAGGCATGAAGCACCAAACTCAATGACTATATATATAAATTTTGTGTAAGAATCTTTGTACTTTGGCCATAAAAATAAACACTAAAAACATGCTTCAAAAGCATGAACCTTCAACTCATCCAGCGGAGCAAAATCCGACCAAAAAATAATTCTGCAACTAATGGGGGTGTATGCCCGTGAGGAAATTCCCAAGCTTTTTAATTTGATGATTATATTTTGATAATAATTTAATTAATACTTTATTTGGTTCTTGTTGCACGGGTACCTAGTGCAGGAGTCTTTTTTTGGGGGTCAATGTATATAACAAAATTTTAAATATAAATAATAATCTATTAATTATATATTACTCATATATAAAAAGACAATAATTAACTATAAACTTGGTTGTATGTAGTCAATTGTTACTAGTACAACTTTCATTGAAAACGTTAAGATGATTATATATTTTGAAAATCCAATTATTAGATTGCATATTCTTAATACGCATGCCAAATTTTGTGTCAATAAGATATTACTTACTATTTGATCTATAAACTTATTTTTTATTCATAATTTTAGATTACAAAAATTTAAAATTTGAAAATTTGATTGATAACATGTTACTTATATATAAAAAGACAATAGTTAGTTATAAACTTGGTTGTATGTAGTCAATTGTTACTAGTACAACTTTCATTGAAAACGTTAAGATGATTATATATTTTGAAAATCTAATTATTAGATTGCATATTCTTAACACGCATACCAAATTTTGTGTCAATAAGATATTACTTACTATTTGATCTATAAACTTATTTTGTATTCATAATTTTAGATTACAAAAATTTAAAATTTAAAAATTTGATTGATAACATGTTACTTATATATAAAAAGACAATAGTTAGCTATAAACTTGGTTGTATGTAGTCAATCGTTACTAGTATAACTAGGGGTGTGTAGAAAACCCACCGACCCGCCAAACCCGACCCAACCCACCGGGTTGGGTTGGTTTTTAAGGCTTGGTGGGTTGGGTTGGGTTACAACATTTTTTTTAATAGCGGGTCGGGTTGGGTTTGGGTCATAAAATTATAAACCCGCCAAACCCAACCTGACCCACCGACCCACCCATATTTAATATATATTTAAAATATATTATATATTTAATAATAATTTTTTTTAAACCAGCTATAGGGCACTTATATATATATATATATATATATATATATATATATTTTATATTTAATAATTTTTTTTAAAAAAAACTAGTTGTAGAGCAGCACTTCCTCGGTTCCTCCTACTAATACTAATTTAATATATATATATAAAATATATTATATAATTAATAAATTTTTTAAAATAACCAGTTCTTCCTATCCTATATAAAAGCCAATTAGTTCACACAAACCCTAATAAATTACTATTGTTGTTTAGTCATTAGTGTTGTTTGCCTTTAAGGAATTACATTGATACTAATCTTTAGGTTTTTTTAATATATTAATATTAATATTTTTTTCTATTCAATTTAATAATAATAATAAAAAATTTGTCAAACCCATGGGTTTAACCCGACCCATGTGGGTTGGGTTGGATTTATGTGATGGGTTGGGTTGGGTTGAATTTTTTTGACCCACCATGGTGGGTTGGGTCAAAAAATCCTCTCAACCCGACCCAACCCGACCCATGCACACCCCTAAGTATAACTTTCATTGAAAACGTTAAAATGACTATATATTTTGAAAATCTAACCATTAGATATTATATTCTTAACACGCATGCTAAATTTTGTATCAATCAAATATTACTTACTATTTAATCTATAGACTTATTCTTTATTCATAATTTTAGATTACAAAAATTTAAAATTTAAACATTTGATTGATAACATGTTACTTATATATAAAAAGACAATAGTTAGCTATAAACTTTGTTGTATGTAGTCAATTGTTACTAGTATAACTTTCATTGAAAACGTTAAAATGACTATATATTTTGAAAATCCAATCATTAGATTGTATATTCTTAACACGATGCCAAATTTTGTGTCAATAAGATATTACTTACTATTTGATCTATAAACTTATTTTTTATTCATAATTTTAGATTACAAAAATTTAAAATTTAAACATTTGATTGATAACATAACTATTGATTTTTTTTTCTTTTGAAAATATTACAAGCATAGAAAATACTAGAAGAGAATGTAATTTAATGGTAAATTTGTTAAAATTCACTTATAATAAAAAAAATTAAGTGGAGTTGTAGTCATTGGATATAAACTAGTTTATAGCCAAACTTTGTCATATATAAAATATGTAATAAGATGTTTTAACACATAATAGTTATATTTAACAAAAAAAAAAATTACATCAAGTTAATTATTACATAGTAGTTTTTTATTTATTATCAATAAACTATAAATTATCTTTTAAATCATCTTGATTGCAATTTAATATTTTTCAAATATTTTATATCAATGTTTTCATTAAATAAATTAGAGATAACACAACTAGAGTATACTAGAGTTTTAAAATTTGTGAAACATATTAAAAATTTATTTAATTTTAAATAATTCAATAATAGAGGCCACTTTATCTCTCTAAAGATATATGAGTAAATATATGAAAAATATAAATAATAAAAACTAAAAGGAATACGATATTTATAAGACAAATGTAATTAAAATTCATAACTCCTAATTATGAAAACAACAATTCTCATGTCTTTTAAAAGTAAAACCCTTATCTATAATTTTTCAAATGATTTTTTTAAAGGCTTCTAATTAAAGATATGCAAACATATACCTTAAACACATGTTGAGTTATGTATAACATAAAAATAATAAAAGGAAAAAACAATTAGGCTAAGTCAAGTAAATAAAAAAATATTAGGGGACCATTTGTATATGATATTTGTTCTTTATAGAAAATATAAGATTGAGAGGAATAGTTTCAAAAGCTAGAGTGATTATTCCCCTCCTCCCTTAGCCCCCATTGATGAAAAAGGAATTAAGTATATCGGGGTTGTATCAGTATCAACTCCCTTTCACATGGGACTGTTCTCAGGAAACATTTTAATTTTCTCATATTGACGTTACTATTTTCACATGCGTTCTATAATAAAGTAACTAATTATCGGATATTTTCAAATGTATAGTTAAAGTAGTACTTCATAAAACTAATATAAATTTGTCACCTAATGCAAAATTATGTAAAAAGGTTAGTATTTTTATACTGTTTAGAAACTTGTTTTTATTGGTTTGAAATAGCACGCGTAATAATATTCCAAATTAATTACTCAAATGAAAGCCGAAGTGTGTTTTGGGCTCCTAGAAAATGATGCACTCTTACAAAAATCAGATTCAATTATTGGGTATTGAACCCAACAATGCACGAACTCATAACCATTCCGTGGAAATGGGGATTAGAGTTGTTCTTTAAGTCCACATAATAATTACATCACTTTTATTGGTGGATAATCTTGACTTGCTCATGCGAGTTAAAGAAAAAGTTAATCCAATTCAAACTCGGTTTGTTAATTAGAACAGTTGGATAGACAGAGCAAAAGTCATTATGGATAGAAGATTAATTAATGTCTTTCAAAGGAAAAAAGAAAAAGAAGATTAATGTGGAAGCATGAAGCACTTCGTGCAGTTAGTAATGCTCTTATTATTACTTTTTTTTTTCTTCTTTTTTTTTCCCTTATAATTAAAGAAGAATGCTCTTATTATTTCTTTGGAAATGGACACACGGTGCAACTCATGAAAACGTTCAAAACTCCCAAGTCATTAGTAAGACTAACATAATATGTTCTCCACTAGAATTCCCTATAATCACTCTTACATAAAGGCCACAATGCATTGCATAAAGTAATTGTGTTGCACGAGTGAGATTATTATTATTTTTAAAATCATAATAAAGTAGTAATTAAGTTTTACATTGGTCACCAATTTACCCTTCTCTTGTTTTCTGGGTTGGAATTGATTGTGAATAATTTATATGATGCTAAACATAAATAATGACAAAGATAAACTAATAAATTTATGAATGATTAAATACATGACCATTTAAGGGTTAGGTGTTTGATCACATAAGGTTCATAATAAGGCTTAAATCATGGTTGGCTTTTTACTGAAAAAAATTTGTTGAAAGTTTGTTAAAGTATACTTATACTTTGGAAAAACTAAAGTTTTAAAAAGCTGTACATAAAAGCTAAAAGTAAAAAGTTAGCTTATAAGTTAGGCCAAAACACGTACACCAATGCCAACTATACCGGAAAAATATATTGTACCTGCTATTAAACCGGTACTAGTACTCCTTTAAAATGTACATGATGAAATATCATGTTGTATTGAGATGTTTCAGCAAGTAGAATAAAAAAAATTGGGAAAAAAATTTGTGAAAAACATGTTATTTTTTTAAAATATATTGGACTAATTTACTTTTTTTTTAAGAAAAAAACTGGATTAATGTACTTTAAGCTATATTTAGGCTTATAAAACATATGAATTTTAAATTTTATGTTAATAAGCATAAAATTAATAAATTAATACTTACATAAATAAATACAAACATATATAAAATGTATAGAATTATATAAACAACGGTAATCCTGAAACGGTACACCGACATCAACTGGTACCAAAATATTTTATTTTCCCAACCAAATCGAAATGACATTCAACACGAAATTTGATCACTTATGGTCTGTTTGGATTAAGGGGGAAGGAGGGGGAGTAGAGTAGAGTAGAGTAGATTTAGTACAAAATTAGCTTATTTTTAGCCTACACTACTCTACTCCCCTCCACTCCCCCTCCTTCCCCCCTCCATCCAAACAGGCCATTAGTTAACTACTACAAAATGTTCAATGGGTGGTTGATGTGTTTATATCCAACTATATAGGGTTGATATGATTAATACCACCTTCTATGCTCTAATGTGTCAAAAAAACATATAATTATGTTACAAAAGGGAACCCTTTGCACAATATTATCAGTCCTCACTCATTTTGGGAAGAAAATGAAAAATGGGAAGTTTTAAATTGCCTTCAACATCACATCTATAAGATTATGATGCGAAGCTTTTTGTTTTCTTGCCAACTAAGGGACATAAAATGTGCAACAAGAAGTCTAAATGATGTTCCATCACTTCTATAGTTAGCTAGTGCGATGTAGTATAAATGGGGAAAAATATAAAACAAATCTTTGCTTCAAAACCTTCAAAACTCACAAACAATGAAAAAAAAAAAAAAAAAGGGATGGATGGAAAAATTGACAATCATGCTTATCTAGTCAAGAAATTCACAAAGCGTGCCTATAGCACGTTTTTGGTGATAGATAGAAATTTCAAACCTAACCATACCTTAGGAATGGTCTAAAATCTTAAAGCCACTAAACTAAGTTCCAAACATCCAATTAAAAAAAGAATAGAGGAGGGTTGACACTTTCTAATGGACCTTTTTTTTAATTAAAAATATAGTGTATAAAAAATATAAAGTATAGTGGGCTAAAAGTCTAAGAAAGTGGGTGATATGTAGCATATAATATTTGTGAGGAAGGGACATGGATTCCCTTCCTTTTGCTCCTTCTTTGTATTGGGTGTGGGTTTTATTTTGAAAAGCACAACATATTTATCTTTTTAGTGCGGGCCGGTGGAGAGGGTATTCTTTTAATTTTAATTTTTATTTTTTTTCGCTTTCCAAGCGTGGATGTTTTTGTTGGAGAATCCACAACCAAATGGCTCCATGGTCTCATGTCCCACGCTTCAAACCCCTCTCTCTCTCTCTCTCTCTCTCTTCATGCTTTCCCCCACCAAACTCAAATAGTACATGTTAATGAACTAGGGAAGTTCTCTACCTCAACTTTGATAGATACTTTCTTTTCTTTCTATTTTCCCCCATTTTCTTTTTTCATTCCTTTAAAAAATAAAAAATAAATAAAGTGAAGATAAGTGTTGTACCTTGAGTTCTAGATGGTTTAATTATAGTTAAGTCTTTTGTCTCTTGAATAAGAAATCTGAAGTTCAAATTTTACCTGCACCAGAAATTAATTAGTGTTGTGACCTGGTGAGAAAGAGTAATTATTATTAAAAATACATCATGTGTTTAAAATCTATTGTATTATACAAGAAGTGTTGTATCTATTTTTTTTTTAAAGTATATTACATCATATTTACATATATTTATATTGACAAAACCAACTAAGTGAGTCACGAGTCACATATAACGTGCATTGCACAAAATAAAGACATGTTATATTTTTATTGAGAGTTAAAACCTAAGATTCGAAATGTGTTTGGAGCCAAACTTTTTTCTAAATTTAATTGTTGGAAATAAAATAATATTGTTAGTGCTTTCTTGGTCAAATATAAAGCCTTGATGAAATTCAATTTTGAAATTTGAAGTATGTAACTTAAAAAAAAAAAAAAAAAAAGTAACTATTTTTTCTTATAAAAATAAACATATTATATTAATACTTGTACAATTCCATGGGCATCTAGGAGTAACGAAAAACTATTCGTGCATCATACTCTTAAAGGAGCCACATTCCATCAAATTTGATGTATCATTCTCATCCATTGAATATGGCGGGTCCAGTGGTGAATATTATGTATTTGTGCGTTACACAGAATCATCCATTTTTGTTTGTAGGTGGGATTCTTAGCTTGAGATCTATGATTCTTAGATTCTATGGCTAAGTATCAGAAAGAACCCAGAATTCAGAAAAACCCGTGAATACTTTCATTCAAGTAGTGAATCCACAACCAGCAGTTTCACATCTTTTGTTCAGACTTCATAGCCTAGCTATTGGACCATCTGACGAAAATAATATAGAAAATTCTGAAATTTAAAGTTTAAAATTTTAAAATTATAGTGACTATGATGATTAAATAACACAATGCGTGTGGAAGAATCCTTTTTAGATTTTATTTTATTTTTTAATTTTTTTTTAAAATTTCTTTTTCGGATCTTGTTAACGGATGCCCTTAGGTATTTGTTAATAGACAATTTTAAGAAAGTTTTAGTACCACTTTTATGGGAAATATAAAACATGTTAAAAGGTTTATGCTAATGAGTGCTCTTAGGGTACTGGTTAAGAATTCATTTTAAGAAAGTTTTGACATCACTTTTATGAAAAATGAAAAAAATTGTCAAAATATTAATTGTTTTTTTTTTCTTTTCCTATAAAAACTTTATTTAACTAGAGTCTTAACCAGTGTTCAAAGGGAGAAATTATAAAGTCTTCTAGTGAACCACGTCACTTATCCACCATTCTATTAAAAAAATTACACTTATTTAAAATTGCTGAGTTAGTAATTAATTTCTATTTAAAAAAAATTGTAACTAACAATTTTAAACAAGTGGAAGTTTTTTAATGGAATAGTGAACCACATCATTTGTCCACCATATAGATCTTATAATTTCTCATTCTAACGGCACTCGTTAGTATAATTATATTTTTTATTATTAAATTAAGACACCAATTAATTTTTGATGTAATAGATAATTGAATTCCAATTTTCTTACTTAGAGACTTTTTAATTTTTTTTTCTTTTATTTGGATGCGACGAAACAAAGGAATCGTATAGCTTTACATCTCATTCTGTAGTGTATTACTGTTTTAGTGCCACCAAAAGTGTAGACCCAATGGAATTGAGAATTAGAGAGGGGCAGTAAAGGACTTGATTGGGCGTGGTTATTGTTCCCTCCACTCCAAACAAGAGGGCATGAGAGAATGCTAACCACTTGAATTAAATATTGCTAGAATTCACATATAATTGTGCGCCGCGGATCTTCTTACTCTGTTCCTAAGATCTCTTTCAGGTGATAAAATCATGGGTTCCTTTATATATTTATGTTTTTTATTTTTTTAATTCTTGGGTCTGAACCATACCCTTTTGGCATAGTATGATTAATTCCATGCTTCACTCTCTTTCTCCAATTTTTTAATTTTGGGTTGTGTTTGGTCTAGTTATTTAAAGACAGCGGATAAAGGAGGGAAATTCAGAATCCTATGTTTGAGTTATTGGCAATTTTTTTTTTTTTTTTTTTGAGAGTGAGTTATTGGCAATTTAATCTTGTTCTATGGATTTTCTCTAATAGAAGGGCTACCACTCTAAAAAATAAAATAATTTCCATTAACTTTTCGTTTGGTCTAGTTATTTAACAACATTGTATAAAAGAGAAAAAAAAAAAAAAATCAAAGTGTTATGTATTAAAAAATTTTCGGTAACAAGATGAAGTTTTAATTCGTGAAGAGCCAATTCAAAATATCCAAGCACTCTATATGTCAAGGAATATGTGAATTTTCAAGCACTCTTATGTGTCATATAGAATATGTCTGTATGTGACATTTGGAGCTACCAAGTCCACTTAAAATTTTATAAGCTTTTTGTAAATAAAATACATGTTTGATTTGTGAACATTCTTTTTTTAATGATCGATTCTTTAATTGTCTACTTCTAGGGATTTATGTAAGAACATGTTGGATATATACGCGTATGTGTGCGATGGTGTTTCCATTAATGCTTGGATGGAACCTTGGGTGTCATGATTACCTTATTTCAAGCCAAATTAGAAATGAGTATGCTCCGAAGTCCAAACCCCTCTGATAGTCTCTAGTCTCATTAATTCATTGCTTGAATTAATGAGTATCCTCTAAATTTTCATTGGTCTACGTTGTGGAAGGTTAAGGCACTTAAAAGAATAAAAATGTTGCCATGGAGGATTGGATCAAACTCTCTACCCACAAAAGAAAATTGGGAAGGGTTTATGTCCAGTGAAAGTTTTTATTGGACATGTTGGATTGCGGACACGCGTCCAAGAGTGGATACGTGTCCACAATCCAACGTGTTCAGTGAAAACTTTCACTGGACATAAACTGCATCCAAAAAAATTTAATGTTGAGATTAAGTTCTAATGATTCAAATTGTGTGTTGTGTGGGCATGTAGTGGTGTCTAGAATCCACCTGTTTCTCAAACGTCCTGCTGCTAGAGCCATATGACGTGCTAGTATTTGGGGTATAAGGTTTGACAGTAGTCAAGATGGTTGTGGATTCTCCCAGCCTTGTATTCCCCTGGAATCAAAATGTTTATGTGTCTTGTCTATATAACATATGAACAATTTAGATTATATATTTTTTCCCAAAAAAAATGGAGGAGATAAATGATTAAAATTGAGTTCATGCATATATGAAGGGATTAATATCTCTATAACTTCCCATTTGTTTGATTAACTCTTATCATGCTTTTATAAATTATGTCGCAAGGGATCATATGATTTACAAATTTCATTCATACATTATCTTGGGCTCCGTTTGTTTCACCCAAAATTGATTTCTGAAAAATATTTTTAGTATTTATGGGTGTTTGGGGTGAGTGAAATTACTAGTCATCCTGAAAATAATTTTAGGTTGATCATAAGATAAGGGGAGTTTGGTGTAAAACATTTACAACATTCTTTTTGGTCACAAAACGTCACACCCAAGAGTTCCTTCACACTTCAGCAATAAAACCACCCACCCAACCACTAGACCCAAGCCCACCTAGCCGACCACCACGATCCTCCCAACCACCCACCCCAACCTTTAGATTTCATGCCGCGTTCTCATTACTGTCGAGGCACTGACATGTCTCTTCGCCCACACAAATTGCCATCACTCATTAAGGGAAGTCGATATGGTGCTTTTTTTTTTTTTCTCTCTCTCTCTCTTGCTTTTCTTTTTGGCATGTTTGTTTGTGGATTTTTGTGGGTTTTGGTTGTGGATTTCTAAATGTGTGGCTTTAAAATTTTTATTTAAAATTTTGTTTATTATATAATATCTTTTTTGGTAGTAAAAAAAATGTGGGAAAGTAAAAGAAAATGTGTGTTTTTTGAAACATTTTCAAGGATGTAACTGAACACTTAAAAATATTTTACGGTTAGAAAATATATTCAAGTGAAACAAACGTAGCTTACACTAATGATATTCCATATCAAGGTCTGATAATTGCATGGTAAGATGATTTATATAGTACAACCTAAATGAGTGTATGATTTGAGTAAACATAACAATGTGGGGTTTATTTTGAAATCCATCATTAAAGTATGAGGTATAAAACAAAGCAAAATTATAGTATATTTACTAATGTGCTTCGCTTGTACAATTCTATGCAGTCAAGTTTTTCCTATGGTAGTTTCTCTTAACAGGAAAAAATAAAAGAATATGATGATTAATTGAGAGCAAAGTGAGCCGACAACCCGTAATTGATATATGCATAATGAAGCTTAATCAAACACTCTATCACTCTGGTATGGACAAAATATTATATGTATATATATGACTAATATTTTGATGGTTTTGACACATCCATGTATCACATCAAGGGAAAGTATTTAATGTACTCCATACCTGGACCTTTTTTACCATCCCTACACAAAGTTGGCCATAGATGTAGATAAACTGTCAGGTGGAGTATGAGTGAGTCTATGAGATATAAATGTAACCCATCCATGATCAGTGGGGTCCCTTTTTTAAGTTCCAAATAATTCATGGGTTTGAATGGTCAAGCTATAAATCATTGGTGTTCATGTAAACATTGGATACCATCCCTTTTTATCTTTGTAAAATCTGTATTGTCATCCTCTTATTTCTTCTTTTTCCCTTCACTTTGCAAAGGGAAAGAATTTGATTTCTTTGAATCCACCTAATGATTTAGTTTTACTGCCAAAGTGTAAGCTGAATTCAGCTATAAAGTCACCAACTTTGAACTCCCTCAAATTTTGAATAATGACTTTTGAAATTCTGACCAATCCAACCACTTAGAATTTTGTTGCATTTATATGAAATGTTAATAAGATTTTGGCTCTTCATACAGTTTAGTTCATGAACATCAATATATATGAATAATTTAATTCACGCATGATTAATTTGATATTCTTTCTGCTTATATAACCCAATCAAAAACATGTTTGGTAATAGGGAATAATTTTTGCTAGAGGGTCAAGTAGCAATTAGAATAGGAAAACAATTACATGATTGGAAATTGATAAGGACATGAACTTAGGATAATATGCATTTTCTATTTCGGATAAGTTTATAAAAGCATAAGATCGACATTTTGATATGGCTTTTGTCCTAACCTTATTTCCAAGCCGGCAAGACTGCAAATTCAACAACTAACAGTGATGAAAGTAAAATTTTTTTTATAGGCAACAAAAAGTTATGGCACAGAAATAAATTCCCATTAGGTTTTAGATGCCACTTGTAAATACTCTAATAAAAGTAGGAAAATTTAGAAAATTCTAGTGACAATCGCACATGATCACTAGTTCATTGTACTGATAATTTATTTTTTATTCTTCTTTTGTTCATTCAAATTGTTACTGAGAAAGTCTATAAATACAAAGAAAATTGATACTTGCTAATGTGGTAGATTGTTAGTAGTAGATTAAAAAAATGATATTAGTGATGAGAATCAGTGCAAGATTACCACATCAACAATTATAAAAAAGGTTGTCAATTTTTTGTGTGTATAGTATTGCTCAATTGTTATGTGGTAGTAATAAATAAAAATAAATAAATAAATAAAATGTATGTGCTTTTAATCACTTGACTCATTCAATTATTTCATGGCCTAATAAGTCACTAATAGATAGATATAGAATTTTTAATTATAAGACTGTTGTTGATGGATTAGTGGTTATTAGGTTACAAACTAATCGATGAGGTACCTACAATAATGAAGAGTGCTTAAATAGCTACCCATATGATACTAGCTTAATGACTCTAATACCTAACTCAATAGAGTTTATATATACAACCAGTGAAAAATATAATGTGTCTCGTACTTGTTTCGGGTTTTGGTTCTTTGCAATGGGGGTCGAGGAAGTTTCTTCATTTCAATCCCCTTATGAACATGAATATAATGAGCATATAATGAGAGGCGTAATTGTCTCCATTATTGGCATGTAATTGATTATTTTGCAATGTTGAGAATGATCCTCAAACGTTGCACTTGATCCTTTTGAATTTGAGCTTGTCTTTTACACTCAGGCTCTTATGCTTGAGGTCTCAGTAGTTGGTAATAGCTTGTCACCATTTGATTAATTGCCTTCTGACCTGAGTTCATCTAAAGGATGTCGTAGACAACTGTAAGGGGTATCGAGGTCATATCTTATCAAATCATTCTTATTCGTGATTACGTATTAAATCGTGTTTATGTTACTTTGAGCCATCATGATATTATCCATATCAACTAGTTTACTTATGGGCATGATGTTCTATGTATCAATTATCAAATAATAATAATAAAAACCAATATCGTGTTTGCTTTTCAAATACATAACTTGTTCAGTAAACTTGTGACCTATTATGTCATTAATAGATAGTCATTTGAATTACTAAATAATTATAAATTTATCAAATAAAAAATTGAACATGTACTTTTAATCACTCAAACTCTTTCAATAATCTTGTGGTGTGTGAAGTCACTAGTAGATAAAACCTATGATATACTTTATAATTAATTATATAATAATATATAAGCCATGTTATTCAAAACACATGTAAATTATTTTATATAAATTACCGCACAACATGTTTGACAAAACTCATTCCATGCGATGCATGAGCAAACCTTTATTTTTATTTTTATTTTATAGCTAATAGTGAAAAAGTTAATGGTTGATTTAACGGTCAGTGAAATATTTTTAGAAAATTTTTATGGTAAAAGTAAAAGGATAATTAACTTTTTTGACTATTTTTCATTTTCTCCAAGAAAGTAGTGTATCAATAACGTGTTTTCTTTTTAAATACATAACTTATTCAGTAAACTTGTGGCCTATTATGTCATTAATAGATAGTCATTTGAATTACTAAATAATTATAAATTTATCAAATAAAAAATTGAACATGTACTTTTAATCACTCAAACTCTTTCAATAATCTTGTGATGTGTGAAGTCACTAGTAGATAAAACCTATGATATACTTTATAATTAATTATATAATAATATATAAGCCATGTTATTCAAAACACATGTAAATTATTTTATATAAATTACCGCACAACATGTTTGACAAAACTCATTCCATGCAATGCATGAGCAAACCTTTATTTTTATTTTATAGCTAATAGTGAAAAAGTTAATGGTTGATTTAACGGGTCTATGAAATATTTTTAGAAAATTTTTATGGTAAAAATAAAAAGATAATTAACTTTTTTGACTGTTTTTCATATTTTTCAAGAAAGTAGTGTTAAAATTGTTCTTAACAATTGCTTTAAGAACGCCGAACCTAAAAAGTTTGGGGGATATTTTGGGGATTGTACCATGCAAATGGTCATGAATGCATGATGATATTCCCAGAAGAGGAGGAAGAAGATTCGTTCATAGAAACCAGGCTTGAACCACAAACGTGTAGTTTGGTTCGAAAGCAAGGACATGGTCAAAAAAACAAGAACAAGGATATGAAAGTCATTTCCGAAAACTTTGACCAACCAAAAACCAAACCAAAGGTCATGATAGAAGCACCCCCTTGTGAGCTTGTCTACTATGTTTCATCATTTTACACTAATACCTTGCGTGCACTCTTCGCGCACGTATCAAACTAACTTTTATTATATGTGTGTTTATTTTATTTTTTTAATATTTATTTTTCTTATGATTCCCCAACCAAAACAAGGATATATATGTCACTTTCTATTATTTATCTTCTTATCTTCCCCGTGCTCTCTGTCCAAGTTTCCATTTTGACTTTACTCTCTCTCTCTCTGTCTCTCTCTCTCTCTGAAAAACTTAGTTTTGAGTGTTGGGTGTGTTCGATCTGGGGCTCAAGCACAGCTTTTGGGATTTGAGGATTTGGGTACTTTGAGATTTTCTTGTGTGTTCTTGCTGTGGAAATTTTGGTCTAAAGACTCTTAAGCTCACCGGGTTTTTTTCTCACTGTGAGTTCTTGATCTTAGTCTTATATTTTAGTCTCTGGTCTTAGTGTTGAATGATTGTTTCTGTAATGCTATTTTGAATTTGTGCGTTGCTTATGTCTGTTTTGAATTTTAAGCCTTCTCTTTTTTGTGGTTTTGGCTTATCTAAATTATTGTTTTGCTTTTAACCTCTATGCTTTGTGTAGGTCACTATGTCTAACTCTATGTTAATTTTTTTGCTCTCTCTCTCTCTCTCACACACACGCATGCACACACGCAATTATTTTAACTATTCTATCTTCTTGTTGTGTAAGAGAATGAATTTATTTTCTTTGATAAGATGCTCAATTTATGTACTTTCACCTGAGAAATATGACTAAACTAAACTTAAACATTTTTTTAACACACACTTCTATGCCTACGTAATGGAAAAAAAAAAAAAAAATCCTGCAAAACCTGAAACTAATTTTTTGTTGAAGTCAACTTTGTGCTAGTGACTGTGTGTCTCTGATTTTTGCTAGAATCTGTTTTTTCTTTCAGGGTCTTGGAAATAGAGGAAGAGTCGTGGCGATCTGTTTTTCGAAGAAGGATAGAACAGCATGCGGTGGTGGTTGAGTCTCTCTGTTGATGTTTTTCGCAAAGTCATCTCTTTGAACCTTTACTGTAGAGTAATTCTGTAACTCCTTTGTTATCATTCAGATTTCAGACCGCTCTCTAGTTTTTCTCAGCCTTCTGTTTTTTTTACCTCTCTTATTTTCCATGGGATCCAGTTTCTTTGTTGTTGTTCCTTGTTATGTTCGCCAGATTAGCTGAACAGTACCCCACAGTTTCATTTCAAATCCTTTTCATTGATATAGATACCTATTAGTTGTCTTCTCTTTCTGTCCAATTAATTTTCTTGGGTTTTCTGTGTTTTTGTCATAAAGATTCTATTTTTGCTAAATAGATCTTTCTAGTTTAAGTTTTTAAGTACTGGGGTTGTGTCCAATTGTGATAAAGGTTCAGTTTCTGTGAAATAGATCTCTCTGGTTATACTTTTTAAGTATTGGGTTTGTGTATTCAAGTCATTGTTCTTCAGAAAGTTGGGTCATTTTTACTCTCATAGTGAAAGGTTGGAAAGTAGTTATGGTAAGCCAAGCAGCGAGTCAAACAAGATTTCGGGCAACGAAACACGAAAATGGGATTGCAGGGAGCGCTACTATTATTGTTAGAGTCATAGCATGCTTTCAACCTCTACAAGATTGCCAGGTTTGTATAAGATTATTCGATCTGGTTATTTGGTTATTGATAATGTTGGAGAGCTAATATGATGCTTACTAATTTTATTTCTTGTGATTTTGCAGGCTGAATACTTCCGTCATTTGCTCAAACCTGTAACGTAGATTAGTTCTCAATTTCGTGTACTTGTTAAGCTGGAGTTTGTAGTTATTTTCCTAGTTCCTGATAGAAAGTGAAAGTAATCAGCTATTTGTAGGACTTAGAATATCCTTCAGGTACGCTTTAGTGTTTAACCATGTCTGATAGTTGAATTTTATTTAGTCTTCAAATTACATTGATAGAATTGTTAAGTCTTATGGTGTTTGTTTGTGTTTTTGATCTCTAGGTGATTGGTTTGGGTTGGATGGGAGGCGACTGTGGAACCTGGATTCCTCGGCCACATTTTGATTGGCAATCACCCAGTTTGAATTCCTTGGGTGCTCCCCTTGACTCGGGGCAGCAAAATCTCATGTCTGCATATATGAATCCTGGCACTAATATGGCTGCAACAAATGGGAATTTGCCAGTATATGCACCTTTCAAACTACACCCTTCTTCAGTTGGCCAAACAAATGAACCTCTTGGTTGGTTCTATGGTTTGCCTCGTTATCGGCAGGCATTTACCTCTGATCCGAAATACCCCATTGGCAAAGGAGGCCTCTCTGCTAACCCCTATGAAAGCTGTAGGGAGGCTGCCACACCCAATGCAGGGCCTGGATGTGCCCAGAAGAGGTTTGTTGTAATTGATCAATCCAAGGACCAGACAACTTTGATTTATAGTTCCGGGATTGGGACTCCTGTTCAGTGCCTTACTTCTTGGGGTCCAAAACATAATGTCGCTCGTGATTTGGATGGGGAAGTAGGTCTTGCATATAAGAGGGGCTCGAACGACCCCTTGGGACCAATATTGACTGATGAGTTTAATGAAAATCATGGAGACGACGACCAAAGTGAAATGCACGAGGACACTGAAGAACTCAACGCATTGCTTTACTCAGAAGAAGACGGAGATAGCGAGTATAGCGAAGATGATGAAGTTACTAGCACAGGTCATTCGCCTAGTACAATGACTGTCCATGATCAGAAAGATTGTTTTGTGGGAGATACTGAAGAAGTTGCTAGTTCTGCTGTACCAAGTAAAAAGCGGAAACTCTTTGATGATGGAGGTTGTGATTATGTGCCATCACTGATGGACACAGCAAGTT
The DNA here is from genome assembly GCA_023055345.1 of Quercus wislizeni. Taxonomy (NCBI): domain Eukaryota; kingdom Viridiplantae; phylum Streptophyta; class Magnoliopsida; order Fagales; family Fagaceae; genus Quercus; species Quercus wislizeni. The sequence goes on from JALGQJ010000015.1 coordinate 476,402, forward strand.
CTATGAAAACCAAAGGCCCCTTTGAGCATGAAGAGGATGCAGAATCTAGTTGTGCTAGTGGCAACAACACAGGTCCAAGAGAAGTGGATTCTTTATCGAGCAACAAGAGGATGAAGAGAGAGAGGATTCGCGAGACTGTGAACATTCTGCAGGGCATCATTCCTGGTGTCAGGGGCAAGGATGCGATGGTGGTTCTTGATGAAACCATACATTACTTGAAATCTTTGAAGCTCAAGGCCATGGCTTTTGGGCTTAATGCTCTCTGACTACTCTCTGAGTTGGAGGACGATGTCCTAGTAGAATAAAATCCTATATCCCACACTGGGCTCACTTTATGCTCCACCATGCAGGACTTCATTTGTCTGATTTTTCTTTCTTTCTATTCTTAGCTTTTGTTACTTTATAAGAAGAAAATTGTGAGACGCGTGACAGGCTGTGATTGGTGGACAAAGCGAAACACTTGGGGATATAGGATTATTCTCCATCCTAGTAGTGTTATATTAGTAGTTCTTGGAAATATAGTCCTTGTCTCTGTTAGAAGTTCTAAATGGCATGTAGGGTGTGCATCCATTAACCTTGGAGTTCTTCCCAGTATTGGAGGTAAAACTTTGAACAGTGTGGAGATATATAGCTTGAAAACCTCCTTGAAGTCTTTCTTCAATGATTGAGTTGGAAATCAGCACCCTTTGGCTTGTAAAATTTCTCTTTAGTTTCTAGAGAGAGAGATAGAGAGAAGAAGGGGTGTGGTTATAATGTGTTTCAATAAAGGGTGTTGAATCATTAGTCTTGTCTTAGGGTTTAGAGAAAGTAATACTCACACTTGGGTGTGAGATTGCTGTGTGGATGAGAAGACTATAGTTGTTACATAAAGGGTCCCATTTAGAGGAGCGTGCGTACCCCTTGGGTTGGATTGGGACCCAACCTACACTTTCTTCACCCTTTTTGTATTCTTGTCCATGTTTAATTGTTTGTGGGGTTATCTTTTTCCTTGATGTAGAAATTTGCACTAGCCCAAGAGGCGTCTCCCACTTCATCATGCAATGCAACTTGGCTGGAGGGCCCTCACTGAAAAACCAATTCCGGCTTTGTTTATGTAATAGTACTATTTATTGTGGGACTTTCATTTCCACCTTTTTTTTATGGAATTGTAATGTGATAGTGGGAAATACTATGTAAAACAATTTGAAATGTGCTTTTGATTCTATCAAGGCCTTTTATTAAGTAGTAGTAGTTGGTGTTGTTGTTATTGTGGTTGGTTTTGGTTGTTAGAAGAGAAAAAAAAAGAAAAGAAAAAGAAGATGATATCTTGGTTGGGTGTAAGTTTTTACTTTGTGTTTTCAGTGTTTCTTGTTTGTTGTCTCTATGCTTATGTACTTACGTCGCATGCACGCATTTATGATATGAGACAGCGATGTGTTTTTTTGTGACTTCTTAGCTGTTTGATGTGTTTTTATCTTTCTATGAATTGATGATGGCGTGTGAGGGGACCACAACGCTGCATTATTAGGCAGAGGAAGCATATGTATTGTGCATGAGAGCACGGGTGATGTGTTTGAAATTGAGTGGCCCATAATGTTTAAAAAATATATAGTGAATTATAACCCAACAGAAACAAAAAGAAGTGGCTAAGATTAGACTGTGATTTCACTTCAGCATGATATCTTTAATAAATAGGCTTTTTTAGCTGAATTAACCTTTCTTTTCTGTGATAGCCTGATAGGTAATGATACAAACTCCTAGCTTGGGGCTATGGCTATGCAATGATCAGACTTATAATATCAGAGCATTTGCATCGGACAATGCCAAAAATAAAAAATAAAAAAAATAAAATACTATCTGATGCAAAAAAAAACAAAGAAAAAAAAAAAAGAAGATAAAGGACTATTTTGATTTTTAAACTTTATTAAAAATTTGCTTTTCGTTCATAAATTTTAAGAATTTTTTTTCCTCCTAAACTTTGTAAAGAGTTTTTTCAGTAGTTTTGAGAGAGAGAAAAATAATAATGAAAATATAAAAATTTTCAATAGTTTAGGGATGAAAACCAAATTTTTGGTAAAATTTAAAAACTTAAATTAAATATCTTCAATAGTTTAGGAACAAAAAATGAACTTTTCAATAGTTTAAGAATAAAAAATGAACTTCTTAATGTTTAAGAATGAAAAACAAACTCTTTGTAAAATTTAGGGATTAAAATAGTATTTTACTTTATAAAATATGTATCAAATTTACACCGATACTATTCACTTTGTATTTAGGGTGAGTTTGACATTAGCTTTAAGTTATAGCTTTTATCTTTTATTTACAGTTTTTTTTAAACTTTACTTTTCCCTGCTTTTTATTATTTTTTCAAAAATTTTCAAAATACAAATATACTTTAGCACACTTTTAGCAAAAAAATTTCAGCAAAAAGCTAGATAAATTGTTCCCAGACGGATTCTTAGTATTTTATTATTTATTTACATGTCCTGAGGAAGAAGAAAAAGAGTGAATGATGATTGTTGTGTATAAAAAAAGAGAAACAATTTTAAAAAATCAATAAAAAATATTTTAATATAATGTAGCGTAAAATAGATAATTTGATGTGGAGTGTTTTGAAAAATGAGTATGCTAAAATAGATAAAAAAAGTTTGCACAAGCTGATATGAATGATCTTAGGGTCCAACCAAAATTGGTTTGTGGGCCAAGGCCATCTGGCTCTTGGTGTCCAAAGTGATCCTGTGATCAATTTGCAAACAACAAAAAAGGATAAAAAAAAAATTGCAAAAAAAGGTGGAACTTGTTAAGAGAAAGGAAGAAAAGGAAAAGGTGGGTGGCCAAAACAGAGTTTGAATGAACAAGAGATGAGTGACAATTCACAAGTAAAACAAAATAAGAAAACAGCTAAAAAAAGAAAAGGAAGAAAGGTGTGAACATGGGTTATTCACATAAAAATTAGGAGAATTCTTGGCAAATGACAGCTATTTTTTTTTTCTTATAAATGATGACTTTATGACCTAAGAATCTTATGACTGATCAATGACATCAATTTCCTTCTTCCTACTTTCTTTTTTTTCCCCTCCCTTCTTTTTCCTATTTGATTTTTGCTATGATGTGATTAGGTGAGGCAGGAATATATTCCGCGTGACATCAAGATTCCTAATCTAAACGTGCTTTCTACCTCTTGGAATAAAAACAAAAAGAACTTTCCTGAATGTTGAGATTGTTTTTGGTAATCTAAAGCTAACATTCAATTTTCAGGGGATTGGCAACTTTACTAGTATAAAAGTATAGCTTCATGCCTTCATCATCCATGTTTTTATATTTTTTAGTGCGATAATATCCATGTTTTTTATATTGAGCTTGTTGTATTTGATGTGATCTCATCAATGTAGTAGTGCCAGATTCATTTAATTGAAGGAGATATGCTATCCCCTTCTTTCCAACAAACAAAAAACTCTTTTAATATCAATGGTGCTGTTAGAAAATCATATAATTTTTGTCAACTTGCTTTTTAAATTTGAACCACACACTCAAGATGGTTCTTCTATCCATTTGTTGTCTATTGAATTGTCTAATACATGTGAAGAATGCATTTTATAAACGGCAATGGACAAGAATATCAGCTTAATATGAATGTTTAAGGACTACAATGATAAAAATAAAAAATAAAAAAAATAAAAAAGAAAAAGAAAAAAGAATCACTTAAACTTATATGGTGCAGTTTGAATTTCAACCAAAATCTCATCAATAACATTAATATTTTCCCCCTTTCAAGTTTCAACTAATCTACCTCTTTCAATCCCCCAAAAAAAAAAAAAAAAAAAAAAAATCCTGATCTGCCTCTCGGGCACATAGGTTCATACTAGCCAAATAAATACTTCATTTTCTTTGTGTGCGTTTTGGGATCAATCAAAGGTCCATTGAATTTATGCCTAAACATTGGAGATTGTCTTGTATAGATTTGCAAGGGGAAGGTGTTCAAAAACTTATAAACACATGGTTAAGCTTATACTTAATCCATGTGGGACACTAAGATCATAACATATATGTGAATAAAACCTACACAATGTGAGAGAGATAATATTGCATGTAGTAGAAACATTATATACTTATTACTTATTATCAGGATAAAATTCATTTAAAAAGACTTTGTGACTAATATTTCTCCAAATCCCAAAACAATTCTTCCATGGAACCTCTTGACTTGAGAGCAAGGTGGTATCTCCTCAGCACATAAATGAGTGGTCTTTATGATGCTTTTCTGATTCATGCACTATAGATTTTTTCACAACTCTTACATTGTTAGATTCTTGTTTCATATTCTGATTGCTAACATAGTTCAGAATTGTTTTATGATACGTTAAGGTTAACCTTAGGATGTAGATATCAATATGACTGGAATTTAAGGGTTGGATGGAAAATTTTCAATCCAAATTTGAGCCCACCGATGTTTCTACCACAAGCCCAAGTCCACATATACATAGCTAACAAGTACATATGGGCCCTGGACCTGTTCAATAAATGCTTGCCATATCAATGAAATGGATAGAAATTATCAATTCAAAATTGAAGCCCATCGTTGTTTCTACCCGCAAGAACAAAGGCTGGTTGGGCCAGTCCGAAGCCTACATACATTCGATTTCTGCATTAACCGGAACCGGGAAAAGAAAAAAAAAATCGTTTTCTTACCACTATTATCTTTTTACATAAACGTGCCATTGAGTCATTCACCACCTATTAAAAGTAAAAAAGCTTTACCGTCGGCCCAATTGAATATAAAAGATTTTTGTTTTTGTTTTGTTGTGTTTAGGTCTCGATGGAATTTTGTGGCAAGATGCACTAGCATTTAAAGACTTTCGATTAACTAAAACATAGACCTAAAATGTAAGTTTATTAAAAGTAAAAAATACATACAAAAGAAGGTTGGTAAGACTTAATAGTCAAAAAGATAATAAAAAGCGAGAATTTTTGATATTTTGGACCAATCATTCTTAAAGATAAAGAAATTGAAGAGAATGTGAATCAAAGGATAAAAGGATAGTTGATAAAGTTGAGAATCATATTAGAAATATTGTATGATCGTAGAATACCTATTAAATTAAATGCAAAATTGTATAAAACCACCCTATGACTAGCTATGCTCTATGATATCGAATGTTGGGCGGTTAAGAAGTTGCATATTCATAAAATGAGTATAGCTAAAATAAGAATGTTAAGATAGATAAGTGAGAATACACAAAAAGATAGGATCCAATATAAGGAAATTCACTTGTAGATATGGGTAACTCATATTGATGAAAAGATGAGATAGAGTTGCTTGAAATGTTTTAGTCATGTCTAGAGGTAGAAATAGTGGGTTGATCTTGATCCAAGTTGAGAGAATAAAAAAAGGTAAAGGAAGACCCAAAATAACATTAGTAAAAAAGAAAAGAAAAAAAGACTTATCAATCAAGGAAGAAACCAAGAATATGACTTGAGATAGAATATACTGGAGGAAAAGATGAGACTAAACCTATCTTCTCTATTAAGAATTCATAGTCAATCCCAAAAAAATTGGGATTAAGACTTGTTGTTCATTGAGACCACCACTGGTTATCTCGAAGTGACAATAATATAAGGGCAAGACTTAGGTATAATACTTAGGTACTGTTTTTTAGGTTATCTTCTTAAGATTCTGCCACGTGGATTTTTTCTTATGGGATGGAAGTGTATTTTTTAGTTAAGTAGTCACATGACTGAATCTTAAAAGAAAAACCTAAGGAACAACACCTAAAGTGTTGTATCTAAATTTTGACCATAATATAATAACATCAAGAATCAAGACTACAATAAACCTCTTTTTTTTTAATCTACAATAACCCATGGTATCATAAAGATGTTCCAATCATGCCTGCTTATTAACATAAAAAGCAGCATAGCTCCAAAGAGACTTGCTTTTTTTGATTAAACCTTTAATTAAAAGATCTTCAATTTCTTTTTTACAGTTTTCTAATAATTTGCTATTCATTTGTATTGGTCTAGCTTTAGTAGGTATCTGTCTTTCATTAAAGTCTTTTTCATAAGATAATTGTACAATAAGTCGGTGCCTATGCCGAAAAGCAGTAGGGAGATTAGAACAAATTTCTATCTCAATCTGTTGTCTGAATACTTTTATTTTATGATTTAATATGGGATCTGTTAATTGATCAACAATTCTTTCATATATTATTTCTGACTTTAAAGATAACAAATGTTTGTTTTTCCTGTAAATTCTTTCTTTATCAATTTCTTTTATTATGGATGTATTATCTACTGAATAGATTTCTTTCGAGATCGGTGGTAAAATGAATTTAAAAAGTATGTCTTTTCCTAACACATTAGTTTTAATTCATTCTTCTGTTGTTAAGAAGGGATAAAGTAAGGCCATAAAGGGATTTCTTAAAATAATTTTAGAAGAAAGGTCTTTAATTAAAACAAAAATAGTTTCAAAACATATTCCATCGTTAAATATGTGAACATTAGGTATTTTGTAATTAATTATGAGCTTTTCTCCATTAGCCCGAGTTAATCTTTCAGATGATTTTTCATAATACTTTAAAGGTATTAGTCCTTCTTGTATACAATTCATGTCAGCACCTGAGTCTATTAAAGCAATTTTTGTCAAAGAAAACTCTTTATTAATTACTAAAGTGATTTTTGTATGCCATTTTTGAAAAATTACTCTGTCAATTAAACTCAAGAAATTCTATCTATTTTGAGCATTTTTTTCTAATGAAAGGGGGGGGGGGGGGGGGTCTATCATAGACAATTCTTTCAAATTTATTATTTTTGCAATATTTTGTTCATCTATGTCTGTTGGATTATCTTATTTAATTTCTTTTATTTCTTGTTTTACTATTTTTGTTTCTGTCATTAAGTAGGGTTACTGGTTTTATGTTTGTTTCATCTTGTTTCATTTTTGTCCTTTCTTTCTTATCTTTTTCTTTCTTAGCCTTTTTCCCTTTTCCACATTTTGTAACATGGTGTCTGTAGGGACACGTTTTTCAACCCAAGCCCAAAATGTATGGGATCTTAGCCTTGTGAACCCAATACAATAAATTTATAAAGAGTGGGTCAAAGAGCTAAGTTTTAGTGCATGAATAACGGTAAGAATAGGTGTAGAAGATGATTAAGTAAGAACAAGGAACATAGAGTTGAATGAATTCATTGTCTGAGGAGGTAAGTCCTCATATAAATCAGTTAAATAGAGTACAAATGCAATTTAGATTACTACAGTGCCTCTTCTATCTTTTTCCAGCCCCCCTTCCTCTGGGGTCTCTACTCTCATTTATACTACATCTCTTCCTTCATCTTTACCCTAAACATGGACAGTTGAGGATTTATATTGATACTTATCCCATCAGCCTCCTCTAGAAGTCTTTAGGGGATGGTTATAAGACTGAAAAAGTACTGTTCAGAGGTCACTTCCTTATTAATGCGGCCAGGGAGTTAGCTATAGAGCATTCAATGCGGTGGTAGTAGTTTTCCCTTAGATATTTTTGGGTTCCCATCTTTCTTGTATGTTTATGGCGCACGTCCCCATCATTAGAGCTTTCTGGAAGTCACTTTGATCATTAGGATCTATATCTGATCTGTGCTTAGCTTGTCCGAGGAGGTATTCCTCCTCAGACTGCCTCCCTATTTGTATTGTGCTCCTTAAGTCTTGAGTTTGAACCATTTATTACCATTCGGTTGTCCTCGAACTACTCATGCTCTCGGCCAAGGCCCAAGACCCAATTGTATAATTTGGGACCATGATCCCATAGTGTCCATATTTCCTACACTTAATACAAGCAATAGGTATATCTATAGAATTTTTCAAATTTAGTAAATAGCATTGTATATCTTTTAGGTGATTAGGTAGATTATCTATCAATCTCATTATTATGTCTTTTTGTTTCCTTTTTCTTTTATTGACTTTGAGTGGGTTGGTTGATTTTAGTTTTTCCTTTTTCTTTACTTGGTCTAGCTCTTTCTGTTTAATGTTAAACATTCCCATTAATTAATTTATTACATCTTTATCAAACTCTAATTTACTAATTTGTTTAACAATTTTATTATGTCTATCACATTTTTTCTTAATATGTCCATATTGTTTACATTTATGACAAATAGTATTTCTAATATGTCAGTCAATTTTTTCATTATCTGATGACTCAGTAGTATTTAAAACTTTTATGTCTCTTTTTCTATCTATATCTAAAGGTGAATTTAAAATTTCTATCTTTTAGTTAATTCTACCAAACTATCATTTTGGGTATGTATCATGGATCTTTCAATTGATTTTAGTCTTTCATCAATTTTTTCTTTTAAACTATCATTATTCCTAGGACTATTATTTGTCCATCCTTTGTTGACTAGTTCTACTAAAGTACTCTTTTATCTTTCTTTTTCTATCTCTTCCTTTATATCATTAGGACTTCTTTCTTTCTCTACTTCTATCATTCCTAACTTCTTTTGCAGTATGTGACTATCTTCTTTACTATCTGTTAGAGTTGTTTTTAGTGTCTTTACGTCATTTCTTTCATCAATTGACTCTATTAGGCTATTATTTTTTTATTATTTTTAACATTTGCCATGTTTATAGATATGTCAGTACTTATTAAGTTATTATTTTGTCTATTATGCCAATTATTTATTACAGTTTTTACTAAAGGTGATCTATGATGAGATTTAAATTCTCTTTCTTTTTCTAATTCTGAATTTAAAGCTTTCATTCTTTCAAGAATGTTAAAAAAACTATCATTTTTTTCTTTCTACTTTAGTGTATGTAATGGATCTTTCAACACTTTCTAAAGATTCTAATTTTTTATTAATCATGTCTAACAAACTATTATTGTGTCTATCAGTTTGTCAGTTGATTTTATCTCCTATTAGTGTACTCCAAATTATTTGTGCTGTTATTATAGTTATAATCATTTATATTATTGTCAGAATCAAAATTTGTTTCATCATAATCCATATTACTATTTAACCAATTATTGTCTATATCTCTTATGCTATAACCTTCATCATAATCTATATCATCATTGTCCATGTTTCTAATTAGTGTGTGCCTAACCTAAGTGTGAACAAGCAAACAGATGATGAATTGATAAACGTATTTATTCTATTTCCAAGCAATAAATAATTACTGGCGGAACTATTACTAACCATTGGTATCCTTGCCATCGAGACCACTTCTTTGGGAAACTCCATTGTGGGACCACCCAAACAACGTTTGTCCGTTGGCTAACAAAAATGGGCTAACCAACACGAAACTCTGGTTTGCCAACGAGTCTTGGGGTTGACCAACGCTATCAAGGAGCAAGTAGTGGCTATGTAGTAATATCAGTTCCTAGTAACTTCTTAATTACAAATAAATAAAAATCATATATCTACCACCCATGGCTCTGATACCATAAATACCCCAAGAGAGAGCATAGTAGTAATATTGAAGCATAAACAATGATAAAGAAGAAAACAGCAAAATAGATATATTCAAAATAAGTTAAAACAGAATATAGAATATGAAAATAGAAACTAGTAAAATCTTACTTGAATAAAAACTTCTATCTTTGATTAAAACTGAAAACGTCTATCTTTGATACAAGCTTGAAAATAAAATTATCTGAAGAGTTACAAGATTACAAAGTAAAATCTGTCATTGAAACTGAAAAGTTACAAGATTTTTTCTGAAGGGAAGGGTTACAGGATTACAGGATTACAAGAGAGGAAGGATTACAAGAATCTTTTTAAGGGAGAGAGGGCTATCTTCTTTCTGGGGCTTCTAAAATTTGAACTTGAGAATTGAACCTCAATTTTGAACCTTATCTTCTGTCATAGGAGTCTGTCCTTTTATAGATGAAATGAATCATAATAAGTCTTCAAAAGTAACTTGAGTTAGTAAAGTTAACTCAAGTTAATCTGTCGATGGAAACTTGTAAAATACTATTTATGAATAGTAGTCTTTTCATAAAGTGACTTCTGATGACTTTGTTTGGGAATCTGTTAGAGTACTATTCATGCGTGCAGATGAATAGTGACCTGCCAAAAATATCTGTCTGATTTTCTAAATCTGTTTGGGTGGTCTGTCTGAAAGTTATTCACGCATGCTTGCTGAATAGTTATCTGTCATAATTATCTTTGAAGAGAGCGAGCTATTGATCTGGCGTTCTGTTTTGTTTGTCATATGTCACAGGGATCTTGAGAGTCTTGAAATGCTTCTGGGTGAATCCTGTAGTTTGGAGAGGAGGATTCCATTATTGTGTCATCTTCATCATCTAAAATTTGTGATGCAGCTTCAAGTAGCTGTTTCTTAAGCTATTTTCTATCTGAGACGGAGGCAAGCTGGCACTGGACTTAACTTTTCTTTAGAAGGAAATTAAAACTTTATGTCTGGAAGGAAGAGGTCTTTTATGTAATTCTTGGCAAATATGATCAAATTAAACTTATTCCACCATTTTAATTTTAATTTTCTAGTAAGCATGGGGAAAGGATACTGGGTATGTCTTTCTATCTTGTATTCTCATCTAATGATCCATGGGAGATCTGGAAACCTGTAAAAGAATTGTAAAAGATGTGGAAAATTCTTAAGATGCGGTATGTCTGGTTCTTTCTTGAAAGTCTTATAGGCTTTTAAGAGATTAGGAGGGAGAATCATAGCTTCAGGACCATAAGAATTCCATCAGTCAATGAACCATCTTGGTATCATTATGTCTTTCTTTCTATACATATCAAAACGGAAAAAACAAGTATGTCTGTAAATATTATTTTGGAGTGGAAGGAACCTATCCCAGGCTTCTATATAATCATAATAATTATAAAAATGAATGTCAAAGAGTTGGGAAAAGTTATTAGCAATCCATGGTTGTGCTTTCCATTGTGAGGGGGTGAGGATCTGTTTTATGACTACTTTAGAGTAACCAATTCTTTTTGGGTCTTAGGAGCAAGGCATATGTGTTACCAGGATTGAGTCTATATCAACTAAAATAAACTCATAAAATTTTTGGGTCTTTGAAGTTTCAATCTTAGGGTGTTCCCATCTTGAGGGTAGAGCTATCTGACTAGGAAAAGGGTATCTGTTATGTGCTAGTATTCTGGTTTAATCCATAGAATAAAATTCCAGGAATCTTTTGGGAGTTCAATACTGTGGTCTTCTTTTGGGGCTTGGGTTTCCTGAGAGGTAGAGGATCTGTACTTTGGTTGATTGGAGGGAAAGGCTAAAGGGGGAAAAGAGGATGCAACTATGTTAAATGGTAAAGGTGAAACTAATTCGATTCCTAATTTCCTAACACGTGAATTCCTACAGGGAAGATGAATTCCCCTGTAGATAAGAGCAACTCCCCAAAACCCAGAACCAGACAGTCTTATGCTGCTCATCCGATTCCCCCTAGCAAATTTCTCCCTTGTCCCTTTTTCACCTCACCTACTTTCTCTTCGAACAAACCCCAAGAGAGATCCCCATTAACATGTAGCCCAAACCCCTTTGAACCACTCTCCCCATGCTCCATTCCAACAACCATAAACCTTTAAATAAAGCATTACAATGGATAAGATATCCTATTCCAAATAAGAAAGATTTACTTAACAGACTTCATGAAGTAACCACATTTTCCAAATTTGATATGAAAAGTGGACTTTGGCAGATACAGATAAATGAGAAAGACAGATATAAAATTGCCTTTACAGTTCCTTTTGGTCATTATGAGTGGAATGTCATGCCTTTTGGTTTAAAAAATGCACCTAGTGAATTTCAAAACATAATGAATGATATATTTACACCTTTTATAGATTTTTCAATTGTTTATATATATGATGTCTAAATTCTTTCAAAATCAATCGAGGACCATTGGAAACATTTAGATATATTTGTCAAAGTAATTAAATATAATGGATTAGTTGTCTCAGCCACTAAGATAAATTTATTTCAAGATAAAATACGATTTTTAGGTCATAATATTTATAAAGGAACCTTAAGCCCCATTGATAGAGCCATTCAATTTGCAAATAAATTCCTAGATGAAATAAAAGATAAAAACCAGTTACAGAGATTTCTTGGCAGCCTAAATTATGTTTCGAGTTACTTTCAAGGATTAAGAAAGATATGCAGACCTTTGTATAAAAGGCTAGAAAAGAATCCTCCTCCATGGACAGACAGACATACTATGATAATCAGATAAATAAAAAAATATGTTAAACAACTCCCTTGTATTGTTATTCCTTTCCCAATACTTTTAAAATTGTTGAGACAAATGCTTCTGACATAGGTTATGGTGGAATTCTAAAACATGTAGCAAAAAATGATGCCAAAGAACAGATTGTTAGATTCCATTCTGGCTCTTAGTAAGCTACCCAACAGAATTACAGCACTATTAAGAAAGAAATTTTATCTATTATATTATGTGTTTCAAAATTTCAAAATGAACTTTTTAATGAAAAGTTTTTAATTCGAGTTGATTGTAAAAGTGCTAAAGAAGTTTTCCATAAAGATGTTCAAAATCTTGTTTCCAAACAGAGTTTTGCTAGTGGCTAGCTTTAGTACCAAATGTTACAAACTCATGGGTAGAACTCACCTTTAAAAACCTCGGTAAGGAGAGGGTGCCTAAGAGCTTATAAACACGTGGTTAAATTTATACTTAATTTATGTGAGACACTAGGATCATAACATATATGTGAATAAAACCTACACAATGTGAGAGAGATAATATTACGTGTGGTAGAAACATTATATACTTATTATCCGGATAAAATTCATTTAAAAAGACTTTGTGAGTAATATTTCTCCAAATCCCAAAACAATTCTTCCATGGAACCTCTTGACTTGAAAGCAAGGTGGTATCTCCTCAGCACATAAATGAGTGGTCTTTACGATGCTTTTCTGATTCATGCACTATAGATTTTTTTACAACTTTTACATTGTTAGATTCTTGTTTCATATGCTGATTGCTAGCATAGTTCAGAATGCGTTAAGGTTAACCTTAGGAAGTAGATATCAGTATGATTGGAATTTTAAGGGTTGGATGGAAAATTTTCAATCCAAATTTGAGCCCACCGATGTTTCTACCACAAGCCCAAGTCCACATATGCATAACTAAAAAGTACATATGGGCCTTGGACCTGTTAAACAAATCCTTGCCTTATCAATGAAATGGATGGAAATTATCAATTCAAAATTGAAGCCCATCGCTGGTTGGGCCAGTCCGAAGCCTACATACTTTCGATTTCTACATTAACCGGAACAGGGAAAAGAAAAGAAAAAATCGTTATCTTACCGCTATTATCTTTACATAAACGTGTCATTGAGTCATTTACCACCTATTAAAAGTGAAAAAGCTTTACCGTCGGCCCAATTGAATAAAAAAGATTTTTGTTTTGGTGGCAAGATGCACTGGTATCTAAAGACTTTGGATTGACTAAAACATAGACCTGAAATGTATGTTTATTAAAGGTAGAAATACTTACAAAAGAAGGGTGGTAAGACTTAATAGTCAAAAAGAATAAAGAGCGAGAATTTTTGATATTTTGGACCAATCATTCATGAAGATAAAGAAATTGAAGAGAATGTGAATCAAAGGATAAAATGATGGTTGATGAAGTTGAGAATCATATCAGAAATATTGTATGATCGTAGAATACCTATTAAATTAAATGCAAAATTGTATAAAACTATTCTACGACTAGCTATGCTCTATGATATCGAATGTTGGGCGGTTAAAAAGTAGCATATTCATAAAATGAGTATAGTTAAAATAAGAATGTTAAGATAGATAAGTGAGGATGCATGAAAACATAGACTTGAAATGTAAAGACTTTCAATTGACTAAAACTTTTTTTTTATTTTTGGTTGTTGTTTTTGGGTCTCAATGGAATTTGGTGGCAAGATGCACTAATATCTAAAGACTTTCGATTGACTAAAACATTTTTGTTTTTTGTTTGATGTTTTTGGGTCTCAATGGAATTTGGTGGCAAGATGCACTAGTATCTAAAGACTTTCGATTGACTAAAACATAGACTTGAAATGTAAGTTTATTAAAAGTAGAAATACATACAAAAGAAGGGTGGTAAGACTTAATAGTTAAAAAGATAATAAAGAGTGAGAATTTTTGATATTTTGGACCAATCATTTGTAAAGATAGAGAAATTGAAGAGAATGTGAATCAAAGGATAAAAAAATGGTTGATGAAGTTGAGAATCATATCAGAAATATTGTATGATCATAGAATACCTATTAAATTAAATGCAAAATTGTATAAAACTACTCTACGACTAGCTATGCTCTATGATATCGAATGTTGGGCGGTTAAGAAGTAGCATATTCATAAAATGAGTAGAGCTAAAATATGAATGTTAAGATAGATAAGTGAGGATACACGAAAACATAGACCTAAAATGTAAAGACTTTCAATTGACTCAAACATTTTTGTTTTTTGTTTGTTGTTTTTGGGTCTCAATGAAATTTGGTGGCAAGATGCACTAGTATCTAAAAACTTTCGATTGACTAAAACATAGACCTAAAATGTATGTTTATTAAAAGTAGAAATACATACAAAAGAAGGGTGGTAAGACTTAATTGTCAAAAAGATAATAAAGAGCGAGAATTTTTGATATTTTGGACCAATCATTCATAAAGATAAAGAAATTGAAGAGAATGTGAATCAAAGGATAAATGGATGGTTGATGAAGTTGAGAATCATATCAGAAACATTGTATGATCGTAGAATACCTATTAAATTAAATTCAAAATTGTATAAAACTACTCTACGACTAGCTATGCTCTATGATATCGAACGTTGGGTGGTTAAGAAGTAGCATATTCATAAAATGAGTATAGCTAAAATAAGAATGTTAGGATAGGTAAGTGAGAATACACAAAAAGATAGGATCCAATATAAGGAAATCTACTTGTAGATATGAGTAACTCATATTGATGAAAAGATGAGATAGAGTTGCTTGAAATGTTTTAATCATGTTTAGAGGAAGAAATAGTGGGTTGATCTTGATCTAAGTTGAGAGAATAAAAAAAAAGATAAGAGGAAAACCCAAAATAACATTAGGAAAAAAAAAAAAACTTATCAATCAAGGAAGTAACCAAGAATATGACTTGAGATATAATATATTGGAGGAAAAGATGAGATTGACCCTATTTTCTCTGTTAAGAATTCATAGTCAATCCCAAAAATTTTGGGATTAAGACTTGTTGTTCATTGAGATCACCATTGGTTATCTCGAAGGGACAATAATACAAGGGCAAAACTTAGGTATAGTACTTAGATGCTGTTCCTTAGGTTCCCCTCTTAAAATTTGCCACATGAATTTTTTTTTATGGGATGAAAGTATATTTTTTAATTAAGTAGCCACATGGCTGAATCTTACTAAAGGAATCTAAATAATAGCACCTAAGTACTGGATCTAAATTTTGTCCATAATAATATAATAACATCAAGAGTCAAGACAACAATAATTCTCTCTTCTTTTTTTATTTTATTATTTTTTTATTATTATTATCTACAATAATCCATGCCCACAGTATCATAAAGACATAAACTAATGTAACTCATGGATTTTAAACCAATAATATAATTATTATTTAAGGAAATATCTTAACCTCTATATATAATATATCATGATATATTCTAACAAAAGAATTTGACAGCATTAGATAAGTATTATTCTAACAAAAGAGTTTCTCCAAAAAAAAAAAAAAAAAATACATGTTTTTAATTTTATATTTGATAAGTATCTATATTATATTCTATAATAACATACATAGAAAGCATAGAACATGGAATAAGAGTGGAAAGAACTAGAGGTTTCCGGTTAAGAGTTATCAGGAAATTTAGAGGGAAGTTCCACCACGGTTGAGGCACGTACACAAAAATATGCGATCTTATTTGCGTCCGTGTATATATATAAAAAAGTAGTATAAAAACTTCAACTATAAAAGCCATTCCTTTTACTGGTGATAATAATTATAACAGAAACGAAAAATAAAAAAAATACGTACATACAAACAACACACAAAAGGATCGGAAAACCGCCTTTACTGAGAGAGCTAGCTATTCACAGTGGTGATCGGAGTCGGCGATCGGGTTAGGGTTTTGTTTTTCTTCCGATTTTGCTCGGAGCTCCTTCAATGGAGTCGTTTGGTTTTCACGACGGCAACATCTACGATTTCCTCGAGAATCGTCACTACAACGTTCGCCAAGTACTTTACATTTTCCATGATGAATTTGAATTGGATTTTGTTAATTTTGTTAATTTTTATTTTGGTTAATTGAATTTGATTTAATTCCTATTCCAATTTTGACTGTGATTCTTGATTGAATTGTGTTTTGGATGTGTGGAACGTGTTGTGAGTTTTGTTTTATTTTGGGAAATGAATCACAGAATGGACAAACAGTTTGAAATTGAATTTCTTTGATTCTTGAAGTGTAAATTGTATGATATGGGTGCTTACAGCTTTAATTTTGGTTAGTAGTGGTATATACATTGTTGATGAATTGCTGGACGATAAATTAGTTATTATATTAAGGCTTGGTGAACCTGAAAGAAGAAAGTTGTTGGTGTAGGAAGAGGAATTCACATTTTTATGAGAGCTGGTGATAGTGTGAAATACAGCTTTTCTTTTTTGGATAGGTAAATGTAATTTTATTGACCTCGTGGAAATAGTCACTAAGTAGCCTAGAGAACTACAGTTGGAAAAATACCTACATATGGGTCGACTTTATGAGGAATGAACAGAGTTACTATCTGTGAGACTCGATACAAAAGACCATCTTAAAGAGAACTAATGAAGGATGCTTGCAATTGAGTTGACATGCACTTAGTGTAGACATTATTCAGGGTTAGGGTTTGTTACCTAATTGGGTAATTCTACTTATTGCTTGCAAAAATTTAAAAATGATAATGGAAGAAGGTACAATTTTAAGCAAGTATATGAGATAGACGATTTGGCTATGTCCTATGGTTGTGTTTTGTATTCCACTAACGTTCTTATTTTGAGGACAGCTATATTCAGCTATGTGAGCACTTTTTTGATAATTCAATAGTTACAATGGGGGTGGGGGGATTTGAATTCTAGATGTTTACGTTGGAAACATTAGGAGGTGCTAGTTGAGCTATAAGGCTCTTTTAGCTATGTGAGCACTTTTGTGGAGTTTGGGATGAGAGTTCCTCTCCTATGTGTTTTAATATGGCAGCTATATTCCTCTTAATATTTCATTAGGGTTTAAAGAGAAGAGTCTAGGAGGAAATAGTTTTTAAAGATAAAAAAATCCTAGTAGTTTGTCCCATAAATTTTAGTGATTGAATCTACATTGATATACCCTTAAATTTGTGCTACATATGATTCTCAGGGAATTGACTGTCTTTGATTTTTCTCTTTTGCTGCCAAAGGGTCTCTGTCTTTCATCTTTTTTGTATTTAGGATCTTGGACCAGTTCCATTTTCAAATTTAACTTGTTAATTTTGACCAACATCAAAGGGAGTGGTTCATATTGTATTGCCACTTGGGGCATTGATTTTATATAACAGAGTGTTGTGTTTTATTATGTAATTTTTCTTTATTCAAGGTCTAAGAGAATATTTTTGGTGTCTATATAGGATGTTAATCACAATTTGCAGATGCACTCATCATTGGTACGAAGGCTCTCCCTTGAAAAAGTGATGGAGGTTAGTATATGGTTCAGTATTTGATATTTGTATATAATGATAGAATGGTCATGGTTTATGCAGCCTTGTCACATATCCATATCATCTCTTGAATTTTTATTTTTACCTTGGACTCTATTAATTTAATTTTTTGTTTTTCCTCTGTGATGCTAGCAAAGTATATGATAGATTCTAAGAGGTCCACCTAGGTGGATTCACAATATATTTAAACAATGTAGTAAAAATGGCTGCCAATGAGCTTTAGCTCAAATGACACTTTCTCCTTCGATAATAATGGGTGAGGTCATGGATTCAGGACTTACTAGGTGAGTGTGTAACATATCAACAAAAAATAAGTATTGAAAAAGGAGAAAATAATGAGAAGGTTTAAGGGAGCCTAGAAAAATTATTTTAAATTGAAACACTAAAAGTATGTTGAATCCAAATTGGAATCTTCTAGTTCTACTACACTCAAGTCCAACAGCTGCAAGATAAGCAAGAATTTTTTTTATTAAATTTTATTTTTGTACATAATTCATTCTTTGTAATTCTTTAGGCTTCTTTGTGTCCATTGTACATGCAGTAGTTCTTTAATAAATTATTCTTACTTATAAAAAAAAAAGGTGCTAAGAGTTCAGTTCATCCACCGTCTCTTGAAGGAGCTGAGAATTTTTTATTTATTTATTTTATTTATTTATTTATTTATGTGAAAGCCCTTGGTATTTATGACTCCCTAGCATTTTGGATTAGTGATTACCAAAAATAAGTGCTAAGCCAAGGACCAGGGAATTCCAATTAGTATATAAAACTATGTGGTAAATGGTATTTAGTCTCTCTTACTATGTATTAAAAGTAATTGTGTTTATTATCTCTCTCTCAATAGGGACATCAAGGTTGTGTTAATGCTGTGGCATGGAATTCCAAAGGTTCGCTTTTGATATCTGGATCAGATGACACAAGGGTATGATTATTTGATATTTATAAGTTGAAATTTACTCTCTATTGATAAATAATAATTATCATTGTATTTTTCATTAGGCTACATTGCACTATATGCGACCTATTTATGCATTATTTGAGAGGTTTGCATATAGATATGCTACATATGAGAACATTTTAAGTTTTCTACGCATAGGTATCATTGTTTATCCCACTGAGGTTGTTATTTATTTACTTCGACCATTTCTTGCTTTCTCTCTTCCACTTTATTGCTTAAAACTTTCCAAATTAGTATTTTTGATAAATTCTAGCCATTTTCTGAGTGACTTGTCAATTATCATGCACCTCATGCTACATCATTTGGTTAAATTCATACAAGCTTTGTAAATTGGTCCTCTACGTAGTTTGGTTTCTTGGAAATTGCAAGTTGATAATTGATGATTCATATATTGTGTCACATGGTTGTCCAAAGGGAATTTTCAGCTGTTTGATTTGAGAATTTTGTCCAAAGATTGGTCTCATCATAGGAATGATGACATGAAAATAATGATCTTCTAGGAGAATGTAAGACCCTAACTTGAGGTTTAGGGTTAATTAGTTAAACTGGTATCACAATATGAAAATTTTACCCCCATCACATACATACTCATAACACCCATGTTTTGTTGCACATAGCTCAGGACAATTCAGATGTATGTGGGCATCTAAATTCCCACCATCCTCACTTTAATAGACATTTGGATTCTCCTTTAAAAAGGTAGGTTTCCATATTCTCATAGATTGGGAAAGGTTAATTTTTTTAGTGTGTCAATTTTACCATAAGTGAATATCCTTTGACTATCTAAAATAGAACACTTTTTTAATCAAACATCTCTCCTCTATTGCCAGGTGCTTATGCTATGTATTCAATTTTTATTCTAATTATTTTTTAATATTATGCTTACATTCACAGGTAATACGTTTTTCACTGTGTTTATAAACCTAAGGATATTTTGGTAAGAAAAAATAATTTCTATGGTATTCAAGAGGTCAGCTAAGAAAAGAGTGAAAGTACGCAGTGCCTTTTTTTGTTTTTTTTGGGGGGGGGGGGGGTGGGGGGGAGTAGAGGGGCTGTTATTCTTATATTAACTATAAACTTTGCAGATTTGAGGTAGGGTGAGGAAAATGAGTATTCTATGACTTAAATGACCTTATCTTTGAACTCAAAGCTACTAACTTGATGGTGTTTTTGATAGAATGAATTAAAGGAGAGTGTTAATTAGCTAATCAACTCATCAACTATGGATGCTAGGTTTTCTATGGCCTTTCTGCTATATTCTCGTGTTATCGATATCTTGACAGAAAGTATTAATGCTTTGTTTTTGTGCAGCTTAATATTTGGAGCTATAACAGTCGGACGCTTTTGCATTCTATAGAGACTGGGCATACTGCAAACATATTCTGTACGAAGTTTGTGCCCGAAACCTCCGATGAGCTTGTTGCCTCTGGAGCTGGAGATGCAGAAGTAATTTCCTAATCAGTTTGTATGTTTGTACGTGGGAGCCATTTGTGTGCTGTTAGATATTAGATATAATTGGTGATTTCACTTACTGATTTTTATGCAGGTGCGGCTATTTAATTTGTCTCGCTTAAGTGGGAGAGGACCTGATGATAATGTTATCGCTCCATCAGCATTGTATCAGTGTCACACTAGAAGAGTAAAAAAATTAGCTGTAAGATCTTGTTTAAAATCACTGTAAAGAGTTAATTTAATGGTTTAATGCTGTTATATGAAGACAGAAATAGAAAGTCACATGTTATATTAACAGTCTCTCTCTTGCCTTTTCTTCTAGTAACTTTGCCTGCCTCTTTTTGGTTGTAGGTTGAAGTTGGAAACCCCAATGTGGTATGGAGTGCTAGTGAAGATGGGACTTTGAGACAGCATGACTTTCGAGAGGGCACATCTTGTCCTCCAGCTGGATCTTCTCATCAAGAATGTCGCAATGTTCTAGTAAGTGGCATATACAATTGGGCCTTCCCTTCGTGGTTATCATCACATTCTCATGGAGCTTGGCCTTTATATGCTTGCCAGGTGTTGGCTTGATGTGATTGTCTTTGCAAAATTTTTGCTTTTAGTTGTGCATATAGACATTTCTTTCTTTGTCACACATTAACATTAGGTTGGGGGAAATATTACATATTTCTTGTCAGCCACTAAGACACTGAAACTTCAGCTAATTGACTTCTCAATCAATACATCAGAAGGAAAAACCTATATTCCATCCCATATATAATACACCAGAAACTATGCGCTTACTTAAGTAAAAAATTTTCTGGATTGGAACGTAAACCCAATTTGCTGTTTATCAAAGTGTGCTAATGCTAATGATTGAAACCTGGATTGAATTTTGCTTCTTCATGTTTGAGTGATCACAACACTCATCTTGATTACTTCTGTCATGGTACTCTAAAAAGTACTTCAAATATTGCAGTGTTATTTTTCTTGTTGAAGTTTACATGGAAACACTATACAAGAGGGATCTTCTTGGCAAACAATGTGAGTGAGAGACCTTACTTAGTAGGCTTGATGCCAACAGCTTGATCCTTGAGACATTAGGCAGTTATCCACATTGTGGTTGCCTTGACCTTTGGCTGGGTGGCTGTATTTACATAATGCATTGAAAATATGCTTTTTAAGTTTTGTTGAAATGATTCTTTTGTGTTCCTGACCTTGAGGTGCTTTCTGTTTGAACTTCATCTCATCCAAGCTTTAGTTCTTTTGGAAATTTTGAATTTTTTTCCCCTTTTCTCAATTATTATTTAATGGCAGCTTGATTTGCGGAGTGGAGCAAAGAGGTCACTTTCTGATCCTCCTAAACAAGTTCTTGGTCTAAAATCTTTTGATATCAGTTCCACTAGGCCTCATTTGCTCCTTGTTGGTGGGAGGTACTTCATTTTGTTGGTGAATAATGATTTCATAAGTTAAAATTTACTCACATTCCTGATCCAACAGATCTCTGATTTTCATATGTTTGCAGTGATTCATTTGCACGTTTATATGATAGAAGGATGCTGCCGCCACTGACCTCTTGTAGGAAAAGGACATCGCCACCTCCTTGTGTTAACTATTTCTGCCCAATGCATCTCTCTGACCGTGTGAGTTTTAGAAGTTCTTGCTGACTACTATTGCGCTTTATTATGACTACTACCACTAGTATTTACACTTGACATATTATATTATTTTTGCTACTAGTGATTACAAGGATGCTGCCACCTCCTTGCTCAAACTATTTTTGCATTTGTGGCACCATCGCTCGTAGAAATAGTAATTTAGGGTGCTTCAAGAATTTTCATTTCTTATGGTAGAAAAACCTTTAATGTTTTTTTGAGCATTCTCAATTCTTTTGGTCTCATTCTCTGGCACTCTTTTTCTTTTTTTGGGACTTCTCTTCCTCTACTTATTCTTTATCTTCATAGTGTTTTGAGGAAAATATTTTGATGTTCATTACCATTTGTGAATTAGGGTTGTATGATTTTGGGTTTTGACATTAATTAGTCTTTTAATCTTTATAGACCCTAATAGAAGCCTCTTTTGGTCAATTTTGATTCTATCTAACTGCATCTTCTCTTGACTTTTTCTTATGTTGGTGCTTATGATACATTTTTGACTGTGTTCCATATGTTAGCTACCATAGGACAGCGTATTCATTCGAACTGGTTTGGAGGAATCTCCTCTAACCCATTATGTGGCTATTCAGATGACCATCCTGTGTTCTTTTTAATCCCATGACCTAGTAAGTCATCTACAGAAGTCACATGATTATTAAATAAGTCATGATTGAAAGCACATGTGGATGGTTGTTTGAATTGCCATGTTGTAGCTTGAAGGAATCTCTTCCAATTCATGGCTATTCAGATGGGCATCCATATGCATTTGTGTATTTTAATTACATGACCTATAACATGGCTATTAAATAAGTCATGTGATTGAAGGCACACATGGATGATCATTTGAATTTTCATTTTTTGGCTTGGAGTCGATTTGGGGAAAATTTTGTCTGCTGTGAGCTAGCGTGAATGAATTAGAGCTTCTTTGCAGTTGAAGTACCATTATAGAAGAATGACATTGTCTACTTTTTTTTCATATTTGCAGGGGCGTCAAAGCTTGCACCTTACTCATGTTACATTTAGTCCAAATGGAGAAGAGGTTCTCCTTAGTTATAGTGGAGAGCATGTGTACCTGATGGATGTAAATAATGGTATGTTATTCACCTGAAACCTCTAACTCCCAAGGCTTGGTTGTTGTAGGTATAAAATTAAGATACTTTTATTGTGCCAATTTGGGCTATGGACTAACAAATGTGGGCACAGAAATAGTTTCTGACTGGACATGTTTATTTTTCTTTGTCATCTATCTGTTGATATACTGGTAAGACATATATTTTAATTGAATCTTAGTGAATGGACACGTTTATTTTTCTTCACCATCTTTCTGTTAATGTACTGCAAAGACACATATTTTAATTGAATGTTAAGACCTGCCTTTGATCATTAATTCCTATGAAATTTATGTGTGTATAAGTGCAGGAAAGTGTCAACTTCCTGTATACCTCATATCTCATTTTTCATCTTTCAAAGAATTACTTACTTTTTACTGATTAAAAAACGAAAGAAAGATAAAAGATAAGGCACCAGAACAATTTAAATTTTTGAAGCAGTCCAGAACCTCAGTTTTCACTTTTTGAAATATATATTTTTCAAATAAACAATTTAAATTTTTGAAGCAGTCGGGAACCTCAGTTTTCACTTTTTGAAATATATATTTTTCAAATACAAGAACATGTCATTTTGCAATTTTAGTGATGACAGATCCATATTCTTTTTTGACTTAAAATCCTTATGCGTTAATTTTTATTCATTTCTCTATTTTTATAGATATTTGAAATTCTTTAGGAGTAGTTCAAACAAACTTCCTCATCTTCTCCTATTTCTTATAAATGTACTCTTATTTATTAAAAAATAAAAAAAACTGGCTTCAATCCTTTCCTTGCTGGCCGTTATGAATTTCCTAAAACATTTTAAGTTTAGGACTTCTTTTTGAATTTCAATATCATAGCCTCTGCATTCCAAGAGTGTCACCCTAAATGTGATCTAAGCTGATATTGATGTAAAATAGGTTTCGGGTGTCAGTTTTTGGTTGGCTAAGTGTTAAACATAAGTTATGGTCTAAGACTTAAATATGTTATTCTTTAGATATCCACATCGATATTTTTGCCAACATAGTTTTAGTATCTTCTTTTTGTCTAGTCTATATTCTATTGTTTGGTATAGTCAGATCAGCAAAATTGTCAAGATGATATGCTTAAGTGGTTTTTGAATTCACAGCAGGCAGGAGTGCTATGCAATATACTCCAGGAGATGTTTCAAAATTGATGAGCTTCAGTCCTATACTCAACGGGGTAGAATTGCAGCCGCCAGTGTCCAATGTCTTCCCAAGTCGCCTTCCTAGGAAAAACAATGTTGCTGCCACGGTTTGCATCTTTGCTTTTCTACTTATTATTGTCACTGTTCTAGGTATAGATTTGTTTTCAATTGAATAATAACCTTGGCTGTTATTTCCTGAATATGTTATGGTTTGTTTAACATGGTTGTTACAGAGAGAAAAGTGCAGGAAACTAATTCAAATTGCGAAAAAATGCTTAGAGGAGGCAACAAATTATTTCTACGGCATTGAGGCATGCAGTGAGGTTTTGGATGGATATGTTCATGACGTTGGGCCTATGCTACATGAATGTCTATGTCTACGTGCTGCTTTGTTGCTCCAGGTTATTCCTAAAAAAAAAAAAAAAGGGTTATTTGAAAATTAAGTTACTTGGTTGGAAGTACAGTTTCATTCATTTGATATTTACTCTTTTCCTTTTCCCCAGAGGAAGTGGAAAAATGATGCTCATATGGCCGTAAGAGATTGTTACAATGCTAGAAGAATTGATGATTCCTCTTTTCAAGCACATTACTATATGTCTGAAGCTTTATCGCAGGTATGGATCATCCAACTTCATTCTATTCTTCTGGTCTAGGTGTTTACACAGAATGCAATCTGTAACTTAGTAATGGGTTTTGTTCTGGGCCAGGGACTACAAGAAACTGCCTTGTCATCTAGGCATGTGAATTTGATGACTGAATCTGTCCCTTTAGTTGTTTAGTGATTTAATGAGTCTTATTTTCTTGCAGTTAGGCAAACATAAAGAGGCTCTAGAATTTGCCCTTGCAGCTCAAATTTTGTCCCCATCCAATTCTAAAGCGGTAGACAGAGTGGACAATGTCAAAAGGGATCTTGCTGCAGGTTTGTGTCTATAGTATGTTTTCTCCATTTATTATTTCACCTATTGGTGCACCCTATTTCTCAGCTGTTATTGTAATGTCAATCCAGTTGGTTCCATAATAGTGTCTGGAAATTAAGATATTTTTAGTCATTAATTAAAGTGAGATAACTTGCCAAATTTAAGCAACCTTGAATGTCATTAGCATTGCAGTGCACATTTCAATATTTAGTTACAAAGAGGAGGCTTTAGCATTTGTGGGTTAACAATCTTAAGATGAAATTCAGTCTAGTTTAGAAGAATAGATGAGTCTAACTATCAGATACCTCACTGAAGGTTAATGTAGTTAGCCCATGATATTTTATTCTTCTGCTGGGGAAAGGATATATAGAAACCCTGGTTGAAGTAGTTTCTAGATTTGATTGAAAGGTTGTTGGACAAAGGTTAAGATAAGTCATTTTCATTGGTTTGATTTCGCTGCTGACCTGTCACTATCAATTCTCCTGTGCATTAGGGACTTGATATTGATAAATGACCATATGTTCCAAAAGCTTAAGTTATTATGAAACAGTGAATTTAATCATTTAACTATTATTCTAACCCCTCTCATGTTTAAGCCCAAACATAATAAATAGGGCCTAACATGTGATTTTTACCTGTTTAAATTGGAGGTAGAGTGGAGAAAAGTTTCAAACTCAGGACCACTTGCTTTGATACCATGATACATTACCAATTTTCCAAAAGTTGAATCTGTTAAGAAATTCTGAATTTAATCATTATTAAAGCTGTTATGTATGGTAATAAGTCCCTGTGTGCATTATTAGTGGAGCCTGTCATATGAGAGAGATGAAAATTTTCTTGGAAGTTGTAATTCAGCATATGTAATCTAGGGCAAGTTAGTTTTGCCAGCTGGAATCACTGCTTGAACAGGTCTACGAGGATACTTTTAAATGTGGTATATTCTTGTAAGAAACTTGGTTGCCACATGTTATATTTTGAATATGCAGTATGCTTGTCAGGAAACTTGGTCAGTGTATAGCAAAGAACCTAAGCTCAATGTAGCCCTTGAAAAGTGTTTTCCTATAATGTGACTTCCAATTCTATTAAGTTCAAGTCCCTGTGGTAGGACAGGTTGCCTTATGTTAGCAAATCCTGGTTTTGTGTAAAATGTAATCTAACTTCATGATTGCATTAATAGTTGAAGCTGAAAAAAATAAAGCAAATGATGGATTGCCAAGGTCTGAATCAAGAGGTGGAAGAGTACTCTCATTAAGTGATATACTCTACCGTTCAGAAGCTAATAGTGATGCTTCGCAAGATGGTCCAAGATCTGAAAGAGAAGATTCTGATTATGATGAGGAAGTGGAGTTGGACTTTGAAACTTCAATATCGAGTGATGAAGGACGTGATGTTGAATCAAACATTCTTCATGGGAGTTTAAATGTGAGATTTCATCGAAGAGGTGATTCAGGTAGAGAAAGTGTTGGTGCAAATGGCATATGTGGATCACCTTCATCATCGTCACAAAATGACAGGATACCTTATCTGGTTCGTTTTCATGTTTTGTTTTTTTAAATGCAAATGCAATTGTTTCTGGATTTTCCTTCTCATAAATGTTATGTTTACTTAATAGCTCACCTTTATAATTTAGCAGTCATTTTAGCTATAAAAAAAGAAGAAAGAAGCAACCATTGGAATTGCTGATTAATGCGTGCATGCAAGCGCATTAAATGGGTTGCCTGAAATATGGAATCCTTTGTTGTCTTTTTTATCATGTATTACATAATTTTTTCTCCCATTCATCTTGCATTGGCCATGTAAGTCATGCTTTTGTTTATTGTGCAGCCTGAGGTAGCTATTGATATGAAGCAGAGATATGTTGGCCACTGTAATGTTGGAACTGACATAAAGCAGGCCAGTTTTCTTGGCCAGAAAGGTACTTTCTTTAGTATTGGTCTTGTTATAATTAGATTATACTGTGCAAGTTTGCACTGGTATTAAATTTCAACTGTTCATAGTAGTTGTAAAAACTTTTGTCCCAAGTGTTTAAACTTCTACATGGTGTCCCAGCACAGTATCCTGATCCAACAAAAATAACTACACTAACATTCTTCATTTGTAGACTTGCTGAATAATCCTGAACCAATTATGGGCCTTGCACATAGAGAATAGATAAATTACCAAAAAAGGACAGGCCTCACAAACAATCAGGCTTCAATCATCTTTTGTTAATAGCTAGAGGGAAAGAAAGTAAATCATTGTGAGAGTACAACTGTAGAGTGATCGGCCTTTATTATTGTGTGAATAATTAAATATGTAAAAAATGTAAAAGATGACTGATGTAAGGGTTGTTACCTTCACATCATCATTTCTTTTTCGTTCACTTGACATCTTAGTCAGCATCTGTTCACATTCAAACTTCCAATTGGTGATTATGTCTCATCTAATAAAATCTGTGCTTGAAAAAATTCTTAAGTGGATAATGTTTAATTAGTTAAACCTCCTATATCCTCTCTCTCTGCCTTTTAAAAAAATTATTTTAGTCTTAATTATAAAAAGATGGTGAATGTGGGCCCTATAACTGTAAAGGGCACTTCCTTTCCCATTTACTTGACGGTGGGCTTCTTGGGTGTCTATATTTTATTAAAGAATTGAATTTTCCTCGGGCTTCTTGGGTGTCTATATTTTATTAAAGAATTGAATTTTCCTCCAAATTGATTTAAAATAAAATTTCTTCAATCTATTATTTGGCGATTGAAATGATTATCCACATATGCTTTTAGTCATGGGACCTATTTAATAGTCATCTGATCTGTTTAAATGACTTGATAGATGATGTGATTACAGTACAGTTGTTTAAATGACGTAATAGGTGATGTGCTTAAATTACATGAGAATGATTTTATTAATGGCCAAATTATGTTGGAGGAGATTTCTTTAAACTGGTTTGCAAGAAAATTGTCGTTTATGGGGGGAAAAAAGCCTTTTGCATACATACATACTATTTTCTACTATTTGTGTGTGTGTGTGTTTGTGCACGCGTGATGCTAATACATTTATGGTAGTTTATTCTGAATCTTAATTTTCATAACGATTTGCATGTTTCAATATGAACTTCTGTCCTAGTTCTAAATTACTTTTGAAATTCGATATTGATGTTGATACCTCCATTAGTATTTCTGTTTTTTGGAACCTTGATATGATAGTTGATGTTGATGTATCCTGTTATTCATGCATCTTCCAAGTTTAATGGATGGGATTTTTGAGTCAATGGACAATATAATGTAGCAATCATATTGTTTCTTTTGTGATTTAAGGTGAGTTTGTTGCTAGTGGAAGCGATGATGGAAGATGGTTTATCTGGGAAAAGCGAACTGGTAGACTGATGAAAATGCTTCTGGGAGATGATGCTGGTAATTGTTTTCTTCAACTGTGAGATAAATGGGATTTGTTGCAGACTATAGTCTCTTAATTGATTGTATTGTCTGATGTCACTTTTTCGTGTCCTTTCTTAGTTGTGAACTGCGTCCAATGCCACCCATTTGATTCTGTTGTGGCAACTAGTGGGATTGATAACACAATAAAGGTAAGGGTTATCAGTAATAGTCTGTTTGTTGGAGAAGACAAGGATAATTTCTGAATTTTGGTGGTCCATTGTTGTAGATATGGACTCCAACTGCTATTGTCCCATCAATTGTAGCAGGTGGAGCAGAAAGACCAGAAACTGCTGATGTTCTGGTTGCCATGGAAAACAATCAACGAAAATTATCCCGTAACCGTGAAGCTATACTGTGAGCCCTATTGAGCCTTCAATATTTTTCCTGATATTTTATTTGATCAATATTCTGGTGGTTATTTATTTATTTATTTGGATTGGCAAAGTACATCATTCTGGGAGAAGATTTTCCTGCTTTTGTCAAATCAGTTTCCTTTCTCACCAGCGATCAAACTTGATTGCTTCCTCCTTCATTTTGGAGGTTATACTAGAATTGAAGTTCATATATGTTGCCCTTATCCTACTTATCTCTATATTTATAGTCAGTTATACTAAATTACATTTCATTGTTTTCATATCTTTTATAATATGTAGACAGTTAGTTAATTGTTAATATTAAAAAAGGCAATCCCAATAACAGTTTCACTCAAAAAATTTTGTCACATAAAATTCCTAGAAAGCCCTTCAAGGCTTCATCTTATAATGTTGCAAAAGCAAAATTGAAAATTTAGATGAAAAAGGTCAAATATAAATTTTAGCTACAAGATGTTCACTAACCCCACTACCCCACTTTTCACTCTAATTTCTCTCCTCTTTGCTCTCTCTCTCTCTCTCTCTCTGTGTCTCTGGTTGAAGAGATTTTGACATGTGCAGAGGCTGGTTTTCTGTTAAAGGGAAAAGTGTGGTTCTGAATTTGTTAAAATCCAGATTCATACTATAGCTGCTCTTTCCTTGAACAGATCTGCGTAATCATGCTAATATTTAAAAGTATTAAGTAGTACTTGGCCAATCCGCTATAGTCAAGAGAAATGCAAATAATTACTTCAGAAAGAGGATGAGAAATACTTAAAAGATGTGATTTTACCAGGAGAAATTCTGAGATATAATTTACATATTTCACCAAGGAAGAGAACTTTTTCCTTGGTCAAATGGATAATTGGAAATGCAAGTAAAAATAAATTTTGAAATGAAGAAATCCCCTTAAATATAGGGGTGGTCATATTGATGAAATGATAAGGGAGAGTCGCTTGAGATGATTTGGTCGTGTGTATAGAAGAGTGATTAATGCACCAATGAGGAAGAGTGAATTGATTCAAGTCGAGGGAAAGAAAAAAGGTAGAGGAAGACCTAAAATAACATTATTAGAACAACAACAACCTAGAGTGCAATATGTTAATGTGCTGTGAAATATCATAAATTCATAATATTAATAATCTGTGTCCTGGTGGTTTGTGCCTCTTCATTGGACATTCTAAATATATACTTTTCTTTGACAATCACGGAATTTGTTATGCTTTGTAAGTTGTCTGCAAAATTGTTTTTATAAGTACTTTCATGAGTGTGGATTCTTCAGAATTTGTTAGACAAGAAATGAGTTGGGTGTGGGCCTGAATCTATTGTCATGAGTCTCCCTACTTTTTTGACAGATACCTAAGATTGAAAAACTGAAATGCAATCTTCTGTTTTGAAATGAAAACATGTTACTTGCCACATTGTTATTTTGAATCGAGTAGAAGCACCAATGTCAAACATGCCATAGTATGTGAATGCTTCCTCCTACACAACGTCCAAGTCAATCAGAAGGGATGAACAGATAAAATTTGCTACTTTTGTTAAGATCTAAAATTTAGTTTTAAGATTGCCAATGAATTAAAGGGGGTCAACTGGCACTTTCTTCTCTCATCATAATGGGTCGGAAAATGAGGTTGTGGGTTCAAGGTCTATGGGGTGTGTGTGTGTAGTCTACCAATAACAAATAAGGAAATTTAGTTTTAAGATTTAGACTAGCCTGCACATTGCACAAAACATGTGTGAGCATGCAGAATCAAACTATGTTTCTACTAAAGGATTATATGTTTTGTTCATCCCATTCTCTTCAGATGGATTCTTACTTTGGTTATATTCACAATGAAGAATACTCTGTTAACGTGCAGGCCTTTTGAAATCTTTGAGCGGTTTCGGATGCATGAATTTAGTGAAGGAACATTTCATCCGTTTGAGTGTACACAGAGCTAATCAGCTTCTTATTGAAGCATGCATGTAAGTTATGCACTGTCTGTTTGTTCATTATATTTGTGTTTCCTGGTACTTTATATCATTGCTTAGTATTTCTTTAGGGATTGTTATGTACAGACAATCAAAATGAATCTCAAGGTATAAGGTTTGCTAGTAATTTAAACAAATTGATTTGCTGCATGTGAAAGGTGTATACACACACCATGAAGTGGAAGCAACAAGTTGATGTTGTTATATCTGTATTCTCGGCCCTGGATACCTTTGGATTTTTTTCTTTTTTATGAATAAAAGCTTTGGATTGTTTTATTTATAGAATTGTCAACAAGGACATTATATTCCAGACCCTGATTGATTTCTACTTTTATACCATGAACAGCTGCTGCATGTTAAAATGTATATATTGAGTGGAGTTGTTTATGCGAAATGCAGAAGGTTGTGAAAGGGGAGAGATACAATCAACCATATTGTTGGCAATAGGAAAACCAGTTGATACTTGATACTAAGGGGCGTCCTGCAAAAATAAATTCAAGATTGAATAAGGATAGCCTTCATTCCTGGTTAGCTTTAGAGCTTTTTTGCTCTTTTCATGCTAATATTAATGATTTCTCCTCTAAATTTTCATACATCAATTTGGTAATATACATCTGAAAATTTCTTGTATAGTTGGTGTACAGAATAAGAACACAGAACTCTCACATTTTGTGTTTTATTATTAAAATTTTCTCTATAACATGGTGCACAGTGCAGTTGCCACCTGTAATGTAATCACTTTTATCATTTCCATCAATCATAACGGTGTTCATCATAGTTCTGGTTGTGATTACTGAAAAATTCGAAACTTCTGGATATTGAATTCTTTAATTCACTACAAATTTAACACACCAATTCCGTAAAGTTAGCCCAACATGCCAGCAATATTATAGGCTTGGGTTTATTGTCTTAGCTGGTTCCTCGGACTGTGTTCACGTTATTTATGTTGTACCTGATGTCTTATTTTAACAAAATGGAAGTACTTCGTCTAATGCAAATCAATAATTTATGTCATGCATTTGATCTGAAAACTTTAGAAGGGGATCGGAGTGAATGGCTGTATGAGTCTTGAGTCTCTTGACTAAAAGTTGTAGAATAAGAAAGTCGACTCCAATAAATTTTAATCATTGACGTGTACCGCTTTAGTAACATTGTCGGCCAATACATGATATGTTTATCTTTTTCCAATAAAACTAGTTGGCACTTGGCACTCCTCTAATTCGATTTTTTTTTTTTGGATTTTCTTAAAAAATTCTAATTTTTATGGGTAAATTATTAAATGGTTTTTCTTATATATAAAATATAATAGTATTAATCTCACGTAATACTAAGTTCAAGTGATGGATTCATTGGTCTTAAGCGTGATGTAATCCTCTCACGAGAGGGATAAAGATAATCTACCAATAATTACACTAAAAACTGTATGAGCTCATGTTTTACCTCACTTGGGTCGGCAAAATGTATGAAAATTTTGGTCATGTTTAACCTCCCTTAAGTCGGCAAAACGTGTGAAAAATTTGAGTCAAATATTCAGTGACTCTAGACTTTTCATTATGCTTAAATAAAGCAAGCGAAAACAATATCAAGTAATTTAAAGCTTTGGTTAGAAAAGTAATCAATATTTATCTATTAACTTTTCATAAAAACGTTAATTTAAAGCCTTGGTTAGAAAAGTAATCAATATTTATCTATTAACTTTTCATAAAAACATCATGTTTTAGCTTTTAGGAATTGTCATAATGAAAAAGAGGATCAAAGAAAAGTATTATAGAAATAGAAGCATTTCAAATAAAATATGGTAGTTTATTAACACAAATTCTGTGCACAACTGTGTGCACAGTACTATGGTCTCGACTCACTCACCAACTTTATGGGAGGAATTGCAGACAATTATTCAAGTAGCACAATATGTTCTATTATGAAGCAATATTCCAGATGGAATCTTGGAGGTTTTTTTGCCTGCATTGGGTGTGAAGCATTCATTTTCATGCAAATAGCCAAAACATATAAATTAAAAGAAAAAGTTTGATTTCAAATATGTTTGAAGCTATTTTATTCTAATTTACTCTATAACTTATATTTTTTCTACTTAAATTGCCGAAATTCCAACCCTTCTATAGACAAGAATTGACATTAAACAAAACTGCCTACCCTCCTTTCTCATTCATTGTATCCTATTTCTATTTTCCTCCAATGTTTACATTTTGTTTTCTTTCTTCTTACTCCCCTTTTTATATACTGCGTATATAACCAAAACTGGCAGTATGTCAGAGAGTAATTGTTTGAGATGTCCATGTTATTTATCTTATTTGTAGGAATGGAAAACGCGTATTAAGCACATGCATGCACCACATGATAGAACCGACAGGGCTAATTGTTTGCTCAGGCTAAAGTGTTGATAAAAAAACTGCCTTCTGAAATTTTATCTTTGACTGGGGGATCTCAGGAGTGTCCTTTCACGTGTCCTACGATTTGAGTAGCATGTGAAGTTGCATATTAGGCCCCGTTTGGTTCGTGTAAAAGCATTTCCGGAAAATAGATATTTTCCAGAAATGCTATTTTCCGGAAAAGAAAATATTTTCATGTGTTTGGTTGCATTTCAAAAAAATTTTCGGAAAATATTTTCTGATGTTTGGTTGTATTCTTGAAAATACCATAAAAAACACATTTTTTACTTGTTGCTCATATTTTCTCACATTTTCTCAGCTCCCAAACGAACACATAATGTCATTCATTCCTAAAAACTCAAATAATACCCAGAAGGACAAATCAATTTCTCGGTGAGAAAACCCAGAAGGACAAATTGTATTCTCGGTGAGATCGCGATCGCGATCGGAGCGATCTCGATCGCGATCGCGATCGCGATCGGCGCGATCTCGATCGGCGAGATCGCGATCGCAATCTCGCCGATCTCGATCGCGAGCGAGATCGCGATTGCGATCGCGATTGTGCAAAGCGGCGATCGACGCTTCGCGCGAGATCGGCGAGATCGCGATCGCAATCTCGCTGATTTCGATGATCGCGATCGACGCCGATCGGCGCGATCGCGATTGCGCGAAGCGTCGATCGCCAGATCGCGATCGACGCCGATCGGCGCGATCGCGATCGTGATCGACGTCGATCGGCGCAGTTCCGGTCCCGGCGAGATCGCGATCGTGGTGCGTCGGTGTGGGTGGTTCCGGCGCAGTGAAGGGTTCACAGAGCAGTGATCCGTGTGAGAGCTTGTGCGTGTGAGAGCAGAGCTTGTGTGTGGTGAGAGCTTGTGCGTGTTTCCGGAAATCATTTGAAGCGAAAATAACGACTGAATCCAATTTCAGTCGTTTTTTGCTTATTTTCCAGTCAAACTGAAAATGTTTTCAGTTTGACCGAATTTTCCAGCGCAGCCAAACGCACGATTTTCCGGAAATTGATTTCCGGAAATCAAATTCAGTCGAAACAAACGGAGCCTTAGCTTTTGGTTGCATGCTCCAATGTCTCGAACCTATAGGATAAGGATTGTAAAAAGTGTTACCATATGTAAATGCATTTTAGCCAACGAGAAGCTAACCTTATATATGAAACAATCTAATGTCACAACTTATCTCACAATTTTTTTTTCTACAATTTTTATGTGATAGAGCATGAGTAGTGGAGGAAAAATAGTAAGTCTTTATATAAGTGATAAACAACTACTCATAGTCTGTCACATCAAAATTATGACAAAAAATTATGAAATAATGTGATCCTAAAACTACTCAATATCCCTCCTTTCCTTGTGCTTATAAAAGGAGAAATAAACTTGTTTTTCATTCATATTTTTCTTCCTAGGACAGCTTTCCACGTAAAAAGGCCTTAACTTTTTTTTTTCTTTTACTTTTCCTCTGTCTTTAAACCCTTTTGGTTTTCCTTAGGCACTTCACCCTAAAAAACCCATTGTATTGCTATGTACAATCTTATAATTTTGATAGTTTCAAATTAAAGCCTGTTTAAAACGGTTACAAATTAAATTTTATAATTTCAAGAGTTTGAAATCGAACTCTGAACTTTTAAAGTCATATCAATTTAAATTTTATATCACAATTTAATACTGAAATTTTCAAGTTCGATTTGGCATTTTGATTTTTGAGTTTAAAGTGATACAATTTAAAATATTCATGGTTTGACTTGAAGCTAATGAAACTATATAATTTAATTTCTAACTTTTAAATTTTAGGATTAAATTTAAAACCACCTTGACCAAAAAGCATATTAGTCTATGGATTATGAATGTTTAGTAACTCCTATTCCTTTATGGTCAACCAACCATGACTGGCAGTCTGGCACATCAAATGTGGGGTCTATGGATGGACTTCCAGTTTTGCAAGGAGGAATCTGGTATACCTAAAATGGTTTGATGCCTTAATTTCAAGCAAAATGTGGCATTCGCAATCTGTGACTGATAACTGATAACTAAAAGGGACCAAACATGAATTCAACAACCATTCTTTTTCCGAGAGGGAAAACCAGTAATATTTTCATTGCCTAGTAACCACTCATAGTGGAATCTTACTTTCATGTTGGCAATTAACATTAGGAAAAGTCTGAGTTCCAACTTTTTTAATTATATATATACACGATACCTCTCTCCTAGACAAGCGAACAAGGTAATGAGTTGAGAGGACACAATTTAAAAAACTAGTTTGATTGTGTAACCTAAAACTTCATTAAAAAATAATAAAAATACATTAAACGTGAAATGATTATTTATAGTGTGATAAATAAATATTTTTACCTTGAAAATATGATGGTTCCATGACAAACTAGCTCTTTTGACCACCAAGTAATGAAGTATCAATTTTTGGTTTCCAATTAGCTTAAATATATATATATATATATATATATATAATTATTATTGGATAAAATTCTTGAGTTTGAATCCCACTTATACAAAAAAAAAAAAAAAATTCCAATATTTTCTATATATATATATATATATTTATTTATTGAAATTTTCCTATAACCAATATCTTGTCCCATTTTTTTTTTAAAGTAAAAGATTATATTTAGAGATACACCAAATCGTATACTTAATTTCACAACTTATTGAATTATGGGACCGTAAGGGGCGAACATTTCTTACAGAATATTGACTTGTGTAACCCACCACTTTTCGTCGACCACTCATAAATATAATCACATAAATCAACAAGTTATGAATTTTGGCGTGAGAATGATTGTGTCCTTAGTATTAATATACTGAGGGTCTGTTTGGATACTGCTTATTGTTGAAAACTGAAAAAATTATAGCAAAATAATTTTTAAATGTGTGAATAGTATCGTGAGACTCAGTTTTAAAGAAAAATTTGCTGAAATCCGTACTTGTGGGTCCTGTGAATAGTGCATGGGACCCACACAAAAAATGCAGCCCATTCATAAACGCAAATGCGTTTTGTATCCAAACTAACATTGAGTAAAAAATTTCATCTACATTTCATCAATTTCTTAGGTTCTAATTAGCTCAACTATCTTCTCATTAAATAAAATGGTAAGATTTATGTACAGTACTTAAGTGCTATTTTTTAGATTTTCCTCTTAAAATTCTGCCATGTGGATTTTTTCTCTTGAGATGAAAATGTATTTTTAGTTAAATAACCACATGACTAAATCTTAAGAGGGGAACCTAAAAAACAATATCTAAATTACTACACCTAAATTTTGTCATAAATAAAATACTGAGTTTGAATCCCTCTAGAGCCTACACACACAAACAAATTCTTTTTATAAAAAAATCCAATATTATCTTGAATTTATGGTGATCTATTATATTATAATACATACATTCAATATATATATATATATATATATATATGTATGTATGTATGTCAATTACAACTCACTTTTTCCTCTAACCAATATATTGTCCCCATTAATGTTTTTCCAAGTTAAACCTTTCATCTACCATTATGTGATAATCAATTTCTTTTTTACTTTTTATAGGACAAGCTAATTTTCTAAAGAATTTTTTATTTTTTTTATTTTTATAAAGACTTGACCTTGAAAGCATGTTGTTATCTGGCCCCAGCTCAATTATAGCTTCTTTCTTCCTGGCAACAATTGGACATTACTCTATTGCTTCGTACACACGGCGACACCCAACTATCCATATTAAGTAGCACTAATCAATAGTAGTATATGTGACTCAACCAAAACACCCTAAAAACCCAATTTTGTGGCTCTTCGTTGTGTGGCTTTCCCGTCTTCCTAGCTATCCAAACCATCATCATCCTCTCTCTCTCTCTCTCTCTCTATGAATGAATGAAACACTATGACAACAAACAAAGAGACTAGTATTGTTGTTGTACCTTCACAACCTGGCCTTGAGTGTTGCATGTGTGGAGACTATGGTTTATCCCACGAGCTTTTCCAATGCAAAGTCTGCCATTTCAGATCACAGCATAGGTATGTATATATACCAAGAACGCAGTTTTATGATTCAATTTTGGTTTTCTCTTTGTGGATCTTAAATATATATATTTTTTTGTATCTGTGATCTTAGCTATCTGATTGTTATCTCACAATTCAAATCTTTAATTACTTCAGGTATTGTAGCAATCTCTACCCAAAGGCTGAGTCTTACAAGATTTGCAATTGGTGTCTAAAGGATGACACCAAAGAAAAGTCACAAAACTCTTCCAATTCTTCCTCATCAAACAAGAGCCAAACCGAAAGGAATGGGAACACAAAAAAAAGTGACAACCTTGCAAACCTAAAGGGCCAAAGAGGCACTCTGCAATTGAAACTCGATGACCCCATCAAGAAACAGCGATCGCCTGCTGAAAATTCACCATCGCCAACCCCATCACCAACAACACGAAGGAGGCTCATAACCAGAGCTCGAATGGAAGAGAAGCTAAGGAGGACAAAGTCAGAGGAAATGGCAAACAGAATTGGAGTCACAAGGCAAGTATTCAGGAATAAGGTTAGAAGGTACAAGCTTTTGGATGAGGTTTCAAGCTGATCAATAATGGATAATATCAATATGGGTTTTTGCAAACAAATACAGATAAATTGTTGGTTTTTTATTTTATTTTATATATATTTTTTGTCTATTTGTACAGGAAAATGAAGATCAGATAATATATGGGTAATAGTGTAATACCGTAATAGGGTTAGTCGGGTCACCTCAGACTTTTACTTCATTCCCAATAAATTCCATTATTTATACATACAATGTCAATGTAATTTGCTAGCAAAGCTTGGATTAGTACCAATAATCAGTGGTGACAACAAACTAAATGCCTTGTTATAATGAAATTATACGTTTCTGACTGTAATTAGCCAAAACTAGTCGAACAGTGAATACTGAATTTTGAGGTTCCAATACATATATACACACACAAATATAACAGACATGTTGTTGTGATTGGTGCATAATAATAAATGCAGTGGACCGCTAACATTACTGGCCTTTGTTTCTGAAGGTGTTTATTCTTTGAGTTCTGTCGGAACCATTTTAGGGAGGTGAAAGTACAAATTTTGGTGTTTACACCATTTTATTTTTTTGTCATCAATGATTTATGGTGTTCAAAAAAACTGCAACAATACCCTCCTCCCATATTAGAATTATTGTAAGAATTTTGGCATTTTCCTCATCTTGGGTTGTCACCAATCATCAACATCACGGCAATACATTGTACATTTTTGGAGCCATTCACACATTGTTGCATGTTAAAAACACTACGGGAATGTTTTGTCCATTTATTAGAAGTTACAAGGTAGTTTACTGAAGCAGTGGGTTATGTTAAATCCCAAATAAAAATGGTAGTTTCAAGGTTTAAGAAGTTTCAAGGTAGTTTACTAAACCACTCACTGTTTAAATGGGCTGAAAAAGACTTTTTTTTTTTTTTAATTTATTTATTTTTATAGAATCTGTCAATTCCAAAGTTTTCTACAATCACTTGGATATTTTATATATTTTAAAATTATTGTATGCTACAAGAATATGTCGCCAACTTTTTGTATACATTGCAAAATGTCTTATTAGAATCCTTGGGGAGAATATCAGAAAGATTGTAGTGAGATATGGCTAATATATTAGGTGAGAAATAAAGAATTATGAGAAACTCGGAGTAAGTTGTTGTTATCGTTTTTTTTTTTTTTTTGGTGGAGAAAAGAATCTCGGAATAAGTTGACTCCGTAAAAAGCATTGTGACTTATGAATAGCATGGGTTATATTTAAAATTGAAAAGAAAAAAAAAAAATCAAAGATAGGCAATTGATCCATTGACAAAATGTGTGTCACGAGCAAAAGATTCGAATTCAGCGATAATCCATATATATGCTTCGTAAATTATTTAGATACTTCTGTTCTACACTAAATCTTCTATTGTTCAAACAAATCGAACAAGAAAAAGTGTGAATGTGACCTATTAAGGCTATT
Organism: Quercus wislizeni; assembly: GCA_023055345.1. NCBI lineage: Eukaryota > Viridiplantae > Streptophyta > Magnoliopsida > Fagales > Fagaceae > Quercus > Quercus wislizeni. Next base: position 515,427 of record JALGQJ010000015.1, read on the forward strand.
ATCAATTCCATTTGATTGTTTTATTTTATTTTTTAAAAATAAGCAAAAGGAGATGAGTAAGAGTAAGTTTATACTATATGTTTAATTAGTTTAGTCTATCTACTAAAGCTGGAGATTTATATATTGATGCATTTTGGCATATCATTTTAAAATCACCTTATATATAAAAATTCATAATATAACACATTAGATTCCTATAATATCATATATTTTTTGTCTTTTCTAAATCTTATCATCTCATTTCAAATCTACTTATTAGGGATTCTAAATAGACATAGTATCTATTTGGGTAAGATTCAAGTTTCAGGTGAACATTTCCATGTTACTCATGCTACAGGGGATAAAATCCTCTTCCATGAAATCCTCTAAATCCCTCAAATTTTTAGTTAATTATAAGATACATGACATTTTTTTTTTTGGTGTGATTTACATAGAGTTTTTAAGACCATTAGATTTTTGTAAATGTCACTTGTCTTAAATCTAATTTAAAATTGAGAGATTTAAATTAGAGTAGACAATAAAAAGATGATTGAGCTCTATAATTATAGCCACGAGTACAACTACAAATTTATTAGATGTTTTCTCTATTTTTCCATGGTAAGACACTTATATTATCACATGCAATATATTAGTAATGCTTGTTTTATTAAGAATGTGATGTTAGGAATGCTGTAAATTTGATTAAGTTATATTTTTATGCTTAAAGTTTGATTTTTTTTCTTCTTTCATTTTGGTCTTTTAATTTTATATAGTTTTAACTTTAATCCTTTAAGTTTGAATTCATTTTAAAATGGTCATTCCTCCTATATCGGTGACTAATCTAGTTGTTAAAAGCAAAAGAATAAGGTTTTATGTTCTTGTTTTGTATCCCTTTGTTGTGGATTGTTCTATGCATCTTTGTATTTTATCGTGTATGGATTGTTGCGCTCTTTCTTGGTTTAATGAAGATTGCTATTTAACCAATAATCGTGATGGGCCAAGCAACATAAGAGTAAGTTGGGAATTTCGTAGTCAACACGTGCCAGTCTCTATCGAAGAACACGTGCCAATCTCTATTGAAGAACCTGTCAGCTAGACAAGAGATAAATAGAGGAGAAAAATACACATATCAATTTAGTGTAACGATCATCTCAACCTATCTAAAGGGAACCCTTCAAAAGGCAGGTTTGATGGTTAAATCTATCAAAATCACATTTATTATACCTAACCACCCACTCAACATTTAATGAGATGTAACCTGCCCCCTCAGCGGGATTCTTAACCGCCATTTGGAGTCACGCCCAGATAAGCAAAATAGGCATATTTGATTCAACATATGCCAGTCTTTATCGAAGAACCTGTCAGCTAGACAAGAGATCAATAGATGAGAAAAATACGCAATTTAGTGTAACGATCATCTCGATCTATCTAAAGGGAACCCTTCAAAAGGCAGGTTTTATGGTTAAATCTATCCAAATCATATTTATTATACCTAACCACCTACTCAACATTTAATGAGATGTAACCTGCCTCCACAGCGGGATTCCTAACTGCCATTTGGAGTCACACCCAGATCAGCAAAACAGGCATGTCTGATTCAACGAAAGCACTATAAAAGGGTAACAATGGATTTTCATAGTTAAGCTTGTGCCAATCAAGGGTGTAAATACCTCACTGTAGCATTCCTAAAGGCGTGCAACCCTTAACCTAATTAGTTTCCACTTTCCACCCAATTAGACATTTTCCTTAATACTAACTTAATCTTTAGAGTGCTTATAGGATTATAGCCACCCTAGTTGGGATTACCATGTGTTGATGCCCATTTATTGAATCCATATCCAAAAGCCCATAGAGAGGAAAGCCAAATGAAAAGCAAGGCCCAAAGACCCACCAAGAAGACTGAAGAGTAAGAAAGGTCCAAAGAAAGAAGTGCAAGGGAAAACGATTTATAGCAAAACGTAGATCTGTAGCAGATTACAAATCTGCAGTAGAACACAGATCTGCTGCAGAATACAGTTCTTCAGCAGAATGGCTTTTACAGATCAAGGCAAATTGGGTCCAAGACCCTTTTGATCCAATTAACATTATTTGGCCCACAAAGGCCCAAATCCTTTTGTATAAAAGTGATAATGCCTTAAAATATATACTTGTTATATGCTTATGTGGGCGTTATCTCCTTATTACTATGGTTAATTTGTATAATTAAGCCATGATTTGCTTTAGTCCCTATTATTTATCTTTACATAATTTCTTGAATAAGATGTTATTCATTGTGTGTAATTTTCTACTTTCAGGAAATCATGAGAGAAAGATGAGTTTACAGGAATTTGTGAGAGAATGGAGGCCAAACTAGAATTACAGTGGAGCTAAAGGATCATGATTAAATGTCTAAGGAGGTGCAGCTAGAATGCTTGGATCGTCTATCATGATTGAAAGCTTCAAATAAGGAAAGAAATCAAAGAGACAGAATCTGAAAAGGAAAAATCTGGTTTAAGCACTGATCAGTATTTCAGGCGTATCTCTCTCCTCAAAAATCCAATTGACACAAGGCCAGATGGGTTGGAACTGTGACTTAAATATCTACAACCTTCCAGTTTTGAGTTTTCCTAAAATCTCAATTTTCAAAGGCCGAAATTAACTCACAAGTTACTACTGTAAACCTGGACGGAAATTAAAATAGTAAAAGTTTTTGTGTGGGCCAATTTTGCCCTGTGTTCAAACTGTATGTGAGGAAGCCAGGCCCAATATTATCCCCATTCATACAAATGGAGCAAGGAAGGGCCCGGCCCAATATCCTGTGTGAGAGCAAACGAATATCCGAGGACAGCTAGTCGAGGAATGGGCAAAATTACCATCCGAGGAGAGGTGGAGCATGCTTGTAAGGAATTGGGCCGTGTCCGAGGACGATGGTCACCTCGGTACTTTTGTCCGAGGTATCTGGTGAACTCGTTAATCACTCAGAACAACGCCTGGGACAAATCTTATAACAGAGCAAAGAGGGAAATATCAAACAAAAAGTAATGGTAGGAAATGACAAATATCTAAAGGTGCTGTCACCTCCGCATTAAATGTCTCCCAGCTAACCTTCTGGCCGCATTAATGTGGAGGTGATACCTGAACAGTGAACGAACAGCTTTCCAACTAAGAATGGAAGATTCAAGAGAGGGCAGGGGGGTGACGAAAAAGGACGTTGAATGCCAGGTCCACACGTGGATGATAAAAAAGGCAAAAAAGCCATGGTATATAAGGCGAGGAAAGACAGAAGAAAATGGAGGAGAAAAAAAGAAAGGAAAGGAGAAGAAAGATCGGAACAGAAAGAAAAGGAAAATCAGATCTCTAGGGCATGTCCGAAGAGACTTATTGCTACATTCCATGCTCGTATCTTTAATCTTTTTACACTAAAATCCAATATTTTGGCCCAAGATCAGACTAGCTTTCTTTCCTGCACTCTATAAATTCATTGTTTGGGCTACGTGGGCCTGGATCCATTCCCGTTTTGGATTCAAGTCAAATCTGGTCCTTACAGTTTTATTTTCTTTGGACATTTAGACATTAGGGGTTTTGGAAGGGAGGCTGTGTAGAACGAATTTTGCAGAGAAAACCTTGTATTTTCCTTTCTCTAATGGCAGCCTAAACTCTTTGCTAGGGCTAGGGTTTATGTTTATTCTATACGGTATGAATATTCAATGTGATTCTTTCTAGGATTTTATCAATAACATATTTGATTGTTCAATTAGATTTCTTTTGATGTACTAGTTCTTCCATGCTTTCAATAAGTTTAATCATGTTTTTCTTATTGTTTAGATGAATTTCTAATAGTTTCAAATAGAAATCAGGTTTTAAAGTGAATGGGTTTTTTCTGAAAACTTTTCTAACCGCATTATTACTTGAGGTTATCATGCATTCTTGAATTATCTCAGTTCAACCGAATCATAAGTTTTTAATTTTATAAGAACAATCAATTATGAAATAGATATTTTCCTAGATCACAAAGAATCTCATATCGATATAGGGAAACACCCTGATGCCCTAGTATTTACATTATTGATTTAAATCAGTTTTTATTATTATTCTTGTTAACAATCACCAAGCAAAAGTATTTTTCTTCTTCACCAAAATTGTTATTTAATTATATTGTCTTTGAATTTACCCTGCTCCTTATGGTTCGACCTCGGTACTCCGAGAATTATATTGCTACGATCTCTTGCACTTGGGAGTGAGCAAGCAATTTTGGTGCCGTTACCAGGGAGCTGCTGTGTGTTCAGAGGCAATTTTTTGGAACAAAGCATAGCTGGTGGAAATTCTTCTATTGGTAACTTCATTCCATTTTTTCCCTTATTTTGTTTTTATTTTTTTGTTTGTTTTTATTTTATTTTATTTGATTGTGGATCCATTGTTGCATGAGCATTTGGGTTAGAAACAAGAGAGGCAGATTAGAAATTTTTGAAACTTACTTTAGTAATCTTTTTGACACACCATCACCTTCACCTTCTTCATCAATCATGGGTGATGAAACATGTAATAATCATGAGGAGAATAGAAGAACTGTGTATGAACTGTTGCATCCCACACAAAATTTTGTTCCTTCATACATCATGTTTCCACCTAATGCATCACATGTTGAACTGAAACAAGGTTTATTAGCAATACTTCTTGACTTTAGGGGACAAGAAAATGAAAATCTTTATGTCCATGTTAGAGTTTTTGAAGAGGTAATTAGTAGTTTCTATGCACAAAATGTCATTGAGATTGCTAAATTACGTTTCTTTCCTTTTTTACTTAAGGATAAGGCAAGAAGTTGGTTTTACACCTTGAAACCTAGGTCTATAGGTAGTTGGGGGGAGATGGCCCAAGAGTTTTTTAAGAAACATTTTCCTCCCCACAAAGTCCAGCAAGTAAAAAGAAGAGTAGCTAGTTTTGTCCAAGGAGAAAATGAGACTTTATACCAAGCTTGGAAAAGGTACAAAGATCTTTTCAATTTTTGCCCAACTCATGGGTATGAAGATTGGAGGTTGGTTAGCTATTTTTATGAATGACTTACACCTAGGGACCGACAGTTTGTTCAACTCTCATGCGGAGGGGACTTTTTACAAAAAGAACCCGAAGATGCAATGGATTATCTTGATGAGATAGCTGAAAACTCTAACACATGGACTGGACCTAGCCCTATGGACTCCAATGATAGGACTAGAACTAACACTACCACTTCTAGTGGAAGTGTTTTCAAGTTGAGGGAAGATGATAACATGAGTGCAAAAATCAGCATGTTAACTAAAGAAATTGAGGCACTCAAAATGAAAGGAAGTAGGAGTGTTAATGCTACCTTTAGAGTGGACCCAATGGAGGTGTGCAAAATTTGTCATGAGATAAACCATGCCACAATGAATGTGCGTCGCTTTCATCATTCTTAAATGTGCCAGAAGAACAAGTATATGCATTGAATTCATATTGGCCAAATAATTTTTCATATTCTAACAATTATAACCCAAATATGCGAAACCATCCGTATTTGAGTTATAAGGGTGACAATGTGTTGAATCCTCTTACTCCAAGGAATTTTAATTCACCACATGCATCATTATCATCTAGACTTCCTTGGAGGATGCACTTAGTACTTTCATTCAAAGGCAAAGTGAGCAAAATCAAAAGTTTGAATCCATGCTCACTAGGTTAGATGAAGAGGTAAGAGAGACCAAGAGTCATATAACTAGGCTTACAAATTCATTGAGTGGGATAGAGAGAGGGAAGCTTCCTTCCCAAACTCAACCCAATCCCATTAATCAAAATCTAAAAATTGGCTCTAAGGATAAACATGAGGAAGTAAAAGTTGTGACCATTTTGAGGAGTGGTAAAGAGATTGATAAAAGTTCTCCTTTATTAACTAAGAAATCTGAGACCCTAGTTGAGAAAGAGAAGGATGAAACCGAGTCACTTGGATTTGGTGAAATTGAACAATGCCCAATCCCTCCACCATTTCCACAAGCCTTAAAATTACCTAGGAAATTGGACACTACATCTGAGATATTAGAGCATTTGCATCAAGTCAAGATAAATTTGTCATTATTGCATGTTATCAAGCAAGTGCCTGCATATGCCAAGGTAATTAAGGACCTATGTACCATCAAGAGAAAGCATCATGTTAAGAAGACTGCGTTCCTAACAGAACAGGTAAGTACAGTTATCCAACATAAGACCCCACCAAAGTATAAGGATCTAGGTTGTCTTACAATCTCTTGTACTATTGGAGATTACATCATGGAGCATGCATTGCTAGATCTTGGGGCAAGTGTTAATTTGATCCCTTTCAGTGTATATCAAAAACTTGGACTTGGTGAGTTGAAACCTACTTCAATAACTTTACAATTGGCTGATCACTTTGTAAGAGAATCGAGAGGGATTGTTGAGGATGTGTTGGTGAAAATTGAACAATTTTATTATCTTGTTAATTTTATTGTTCTAGATTACCAACCTGTTTTACATCCTAATGTTCATACCCTTATTATTTTGGGTAGACCTTTTCTTGCCACAGCTAATGCTTTAATTAATTGCAGGAATGGAAAGATGTAACTTACTTTTGGTTCCATGACTTTGGAGCTAAACATATTTCATGTGGCTAAACAACCACATGCGGATGATGATTGTGCTTATGTGAACCTCATTGGGGCGGTGGTTTAAGAAGAGTTTAATAAGAATTGTTTTTCTGATCCTCTTGAAACTCTTCTTAATAATTTTGTTGGTTCTTATGATTTAGAATGTGATATTCATGTATCTGAAAATTTTTCTCTGTTGGATTCCTCACAGATTTTGGAAGAACAACAGATAATGGCAATTAATAAAGGATGGAAGCCTTGCTTTGAGGAGCTACTAGAAAATAAAAAAAAAGCTCATGCATTCAAGTGAATAGGCACCACAGCTGGAGCTTAAGCCGCTGCCCGGTGGTCTTAAATATGCAAATTTAGGCCCAGGTAAGTTAAAACCTAGGTGGGATGGCCCTTTCATTGTAAGAGAAGTGTTTAACCATGGAGCTATAGTAGTTGAGGCCCCTAGAGATGATAGGATTTTGAAAATAAATGGACAAAGGTTAAAACCATTCTTAGGGGGAGTTATTCCAGAGGAGGAGACTATGTCACTAGAGATCCCTGCCTATGAACTCTAAAAGAACCTTATGAAGTTGTACTATATTTGTTTTAATTTTCTTTTCTTTCTGTTTTTTCTTTTCTTTTCTTTTTGCCTTTTGTTTTTGTTTTTGTTTTTTTTTTTTGTTTTGTTATTATTTTACTTTTGTGAGCTAACATTTGCAGGTGTGAAAGAAATTAAAAAAAAAAAAAAACAATTTAAATGCTTAAGGTAACTTCTTCCCCTTATACTTGAATTTATTTTGGCTTTGATACATTGAGGACAATGCAGTATTTTAGTTGGGGGGAGAGGTTTAAACTTTTTGCTACATCTTGCATGATTTTCCTTTCTTTCTTTTCAAAAAAAAAAAAAAAAAAAAAACTTGAATTTGAATGCAGAAGAGTTATAAGCTTTGTTTTTATCTCATGTGATGGAATGAATAATACTGAGTTGGTTATACTATTTGCTATATTAAGACTCTTTCATGAAGAGCACAATTGGAAACTTTTGAGTACAATAGCCATGTTAGCGGACGGTTGGATGTTGGATATGCATGGATCATGAATAAGCTAGATATAAGCTGAAACTTAACCCATATGGAGAGTTCTTGAGCCTTACTTTTCTTTGTGAGAGTATATCTTTGTTTGAACTCTTAAATTTCTCTCATATGCTTCAGTTTTTGTAAAAGATCTCTATATTTTTTGGTTGACTACTGGAAACATTATGAGGAGATATACCATGATCCTACTTACTTTTGTCCTTAGGCATGCTGGTTTATGTGGAATTTTAGGAGATGATAGCCTAAAACCACCAATTTTTGTCACCAGCTAAACAAATATTCAGCCTATCTTTACATTAACCATTGTCACCATCATTTGAGCCATAAGAAATACTTCTACAATACCACAAAACATTTTTATTTATGGGTATTCTCATGGGGGTTCAAGTTTTGAGTAATTGATGTGTTTAGATACCACCATTGTTTCTCTTTTCTTCAAAAAAGAAAAAAAGAAAAAAGAAAGAAAGAGGAGACATACATAATCAATCAATAAATCATTGGTGTCTTACACATCTTTCATGTATTTCAGAAGGGTTATATGGTTGAGTAAAGGTTGTTTTGATTCAAGTTGGTTGTTACTGCTATGAGTTGGGTTTGCCTTGAATTTTCTGCATTTGATTCATATACCTCATATTTCAAAGAGAGCAGTTTGTTTTTACGTAGCAATAAGATTATACTACCACTGAGCTTAAAGTCCTATTTGATCCTAAAGGTGCATGGCTGGTATGTGTTTGGGATAAAAACTAGAGATGAGAATGGTATTAACCTCATGTTTCTAGGAATTCAACATCCTTTCCAAGAGATCTTTTTCCGTTGTTTTAGCGGCTGTTTTTGTATACACATGTGATATTCTTAAAACTTCTTCTTTCCTTTTTGTTCACATGTGATTTGAAGAGAGAAACCATTACTTCTATGTGTGTTCTTTCAGAGTGTTGATGACTTAAGAGAGGTTTTGGAGTAGAGGCTCCAATCTAGATTATTCTTGGTCTATGCATGTTTGGAAAAGCCGGTTTGATTGGATGGGCTATGCACACACACACTCCAAAAGTGAAGCTAGTGAAAGCTCTTTAATATGATGAATAGTATCCCAACTTAAAATTGAAAGTTCATTTGTATGATATAATGATAGAGCAGACTAACATTTGCTGTAGGAATTTTCAGGAAACCTTTGACTTTTGTGGGTAGAGTCACTGCAAACCCTCACGAGAGTAAACTCGTCCACTAGGGTGACCTAGGGGTTCAAAGACTTGCTGCACATGGGAAGTGCAGTCGTGTAGCCTACGAAAGTGGCTTGTATTTTAGTTTTAATTTTTCACTTTTAGTAGACATGGGTGCTTTGTGGATTGCTAGGGATTAGCAAGATTTAAGTTGGGGGATGTGATAATGCCTTAAAATGTATACTTGTTATATGTTTATGTGGGCGTTATCTCCTTATTACTATACTTAATTTGTATAATTAAGCCATGATTTGCATTAGTCCCTATTATTTATCTTTACATAATTTCTTGAATAAGATGCTATTCATTGTGTGTAATTTTCTACTTTCAGGAAATCATGAGAGAAAGATGAGTTTACAGGAATTTGTGAGAGAATGGAGGCCAAACTAGAATTACAGTGGAGCTAAAGGACCATGATTAAATGTCTAAGGAGGTGCAGCTAGAATGCTTGGATCGTCTATCATGATTGGAAGCTTCAAATAAGGAAAGAAATCAAAGAGACAGAATCTGAAAAGGAAAAATCTGATTTGAGCACTGATCAGTATTTCAGGCGTATCTCTTTCCTCAAAAATCCAATTGACACAAGGCTAAATAGGTTGGAACTATGACTTAAATATCTACAACTTTCCAGTTTTGAGTTTTCTGAAATTCTCAATTTTCAAAGGCCAAAATTAACTCACAAGTTACTGATGTAAACCTAGACAGAAATTAAAATAATAAAAGTTTTATTTTCTTTGGACACTTAGACATTAGGGGTTTTGGAAGGGAGGCTGTGTAGAACGAATTTTGCAGAGAAAACCTTGTATTTTCCTTTCTCTAATGGCAGCCTAAATTCTTTGCTAGGGCTAGGGTTTATGTTTCTTCTATACGGTATGAATATTCAATGTGATTCTTTCTAGGATTTTATCAATAACATATTTGATTGTTCAATTAGATTTCTTTTGATGTATTAGTTCTTTCATGCTTTCAATAAGTTCAATCATGTTTTTCTTATTGTTTAGATGAATTTCTAATAGTTTCAAATAGAAATTAGGTTTTAAAGTGAATGAGTTTTTCTGAAAACTTTTCTAACCGCATTATTAATTGAGGTTATCATGCGTTCTTGAATTGTCTCAGTTCAACCGAATCATAAGTTTTTAATTGTATAAGAACAATCAATTATGAAAAAGATATTTTCCTAGATCACAAAGAATCTCATATCGATATAGGGAAACACCCTGATGCCCTAGTATTTACATTATTGATTTAAATCAGTTTTTATTATTATTCTTGTTAACAATCACCAAGAAAAAATATTTTTCTTCTTCACCAAAATTGTTATTTAATTATATTGTCTTTGAATTTACCCTGCTCCTTGTGATTCGACCTCGTTACTCCGAGAATTATATTGCTACGATCTCCTGCACTTGGGAGTGAGCAAGCAAAAGATAGGTGTGAAAACTAATATAAAGAAGCACGATGAAAAGAAACAAGGAATAACAAAATGTGTCAATAGCAGGAATTGCGTGAAGGAAAGAAAAGCAAAACTAAAGGAAATGACAAACACAACAGGAAACGCATGAAGAAATAAGACAGAGACACGTAGCAAAACAAAACAAAGCTAATTTGCTACAGCGAAAACGATGTGGGAACAAAAGAAGACAAAAATAGAAGATAGTAGAACAAGCACACAACAGGAAATGCATGAAGAAATAAGACAAAGACACGCAGTATAACAAAACAAACTAATTTGCTACAGTAGAAACGGCATGGGAACGAAAGAAGACAAAAATAGAAGATAGTGGAATAAGTACACAAGGGTCGAAGCACCACCAACTTGTACCCAACCAATACAAGGGAGGTGGGCCCATGGTCAAGGGGATTCATAGGGTGTGGCTTGGTGGTGGGGGGAAAATGGGATCTATATTTGGTTTCTAGCTGCGGCTTCTTTTGGAAATATACTTTGCTGGGATGGTATCTTACCCAAAAAAAGTAATAAATGGTTGGGACCATCTAATGCATGCCATAGAGTTGGGTAGTGAGGTAGCTCGATCCTTATCCATTTGAACCTAGAGGTAGAGGTATATAGCAAGAACAAACAAAAGAGAATTTTGTCACGAAATGAGTAGTGGTGCAACAATTGTATTTTAAGTAGAGGTAGTGGTCGGGCAATCAAAGGGTTGGTGGGTAGTACTGAAGGAATGCCCACAACAGGCTAAAAACAGTTGGTGAAGCCCTAGGGGTAAAAGGGAGAAATCTCATTGAATCAATTCGCTATAAAAGGAAGAGATAGCCATGGATGAAAATTGGGGGGGGGGGGGGGAAGGGAGGGAGTACCTAAGGGGAGGAACCCATGGTAAGAGAGCAGTAAGAACCTAAGGGAGGCACTTAGAGAGAGAGAGGCACCTAGGGAGAGGGGGATTCAAAAGGGAAAATACCCAAGGGAGAAAAACAACCCACGACAAGAGGGTAGTAAGCAACCAAGAGTAAAAAGAATGGAGAGAAAGAAAGAAAGTGGTAAAAAACAGAGAGAAAATACGGCAGGAATAAGAGCATGCATCAATAAATCATTTTTTTCCCTCCCTCTTAGCAAACCCACTCTTTAAAGTTCCCAAAAGTAATAGCTAGTAGCCATATAGGCATATTCTCCAAAATGTACAACTTTGATGGCAAAAGCCTATGACAAGGTTGTTCAAGTTGAAGTTTGGGTTCTTTCTTGGTTTACTTATCCTATGGCAAGATTCAATACTTGATTTTGATTGCAAATATATTTGATTTCACTCACTAGAACTTATATCTGCTATATTTAGTCATTTTGCTGTAGCATGTTTTTACCACGTTTGCTGCATCAATTGTCCTGCTGTGGTATCTTTACTTGCTGTACTGGTTATTCTACTGTAGCACATTTTTTATTATATTTACCGTGTTAACTATTATACTAGCTAAATCTTTTCTACTGAAGCTTTTCTATTTCTTCGTTATTACGTGTTTTACTTTTGACACGAACTAATCATTATCTTGCCATAAGTATATATACATATACATTGTAGCTTATGTTTTGCCATATATTTTATATATGTATATGTGAATAAGTATAAGTATATATACGCATATATGTATGTATATATATTTGAGAATATGCTAACTCATTTAAACTAACATTTGTTTGATGGGTATTTTCTTTGGGTTTTAGATTTGTTTATGTGCAGGAAGTAGAAAAATATTTTTGCAGTAAAAAAAAATGAAAAGTAGTCATTCACGTTGTAGAAAAGTGCAGAAAGCTTTACTGCATAGTAGAAGGTGTTACTGCACAGCAAAAGGTTTTACTGCATAAGAGAAAGTTTTATTGCACAACAGAAAGTTTTACTGCGCAACAGAAGATTTTATTGCACAACAGAAAGTTTTACCGCATAGCAGAAAAATCAGTCTTGTGGTAGAAACTAGAGAAAAGTTCATTCTATGGCAGAAAAAGAGGGTAAGCCCACTTTGCAGCGTCTTCCCTTGGACTTGGGCTCAACGTTTGCGCACAAACTGGCAGCGGCAGAATGGTACTTTGAACCCCATTCCGCGGAGAGCCAGGCCCAACTTCCTTCTTAGAAAAAGCCTAGACTAAGCGTTATCCAATAACATCAAGACGTGTGTCTAAGGTACAAAAAACGTAAAATAAAACCCTTTGACACCATGTTTATTGTGAGCAGGCACCGATCAAACAAACCTTTTTTTTGAGAGTTTACATCAAATACCCATCACCATATGTGCAACCACCTACAATAATAATAATAATAATAATAATAATAATAATAAAAGAACCAAAACATTCGCCTTTGCACCAAAACACAGAGCAATAGTCCACAAACGAGAAAGCACAAAGACGCAATGAACAAACCTCAACAAAGGGATACAAAACATGGAACAAAGTAACGACCGTATAGAAGAACAAGAGATAATGCCGGTGCATATAGGAAAAATCACCATGTAATGTAAATTGAAATGGAGCCGAAAGAAAAGTAGGGAGGGGATATAAAATTTTATATATATATATATATATATATATATATATATATATATATATATAATTATATAGATAGGTCCACACGGATCGATGAAATATAAAAATAATTTTGTATGAACTACCAAATACCAACGAAGGCTTCTTTATTGGTCAATGGTCTAGTAATACTTTAATCTTCATTTGTGAAAGTGAAGTTTGAGTCAACTTTCCTGCAAAGAAATCTTCATTGGTAGTTCATTCAAAATGCGAAAATTACAAAATTTACAATAGTAATGGGATCCACATTCCACATATGTGATATTTTATATTTGTTTGGTGAAGGGTCTCATCTTTCTCTTTTTCCTTTGACAGAAAGACATCAACCAAAGCAACAATCATTGATACAGTAATAGTATGTGTTCCAAAAATATGTTAGAAATTGATTATAAATAAAAATGAAGATTGCACACCATAATTACAATGAGACTATGAGAGGTGCACCCATTTAATTCTTCTGCTCATTTTGAATTCAAGATATGCCTAAGGCAAAAAAGTTATAATTATTAGAGATCTCCTAATTTTTTTTTTACATATTTTAAGCCTGCATTTGGGTTATAAGCTGAAATTGGATTTTAAAACTAGTTTATGAGCTTATGTATAGTAAAAGTTGTGTCCTACAAGTTATGGTTATGCCAAGTCAATATCATCTCCTATTATGAGTACCTATAAAGCAGTGGCGGCTCCAGAAATTCTTTTTAGAGTGGTCATTAAAAATAATTAAATTAAAAAAAAAATTAATAATAATAAAACTTGAATATATTAACATCTTAAAGTTTTGAAATTTACTTTCACAAGTTTTCATATTTTGAAATCATTGTGTGATATGATAGTTTCACTATCAATGTTATCAGCTACATCTTTTTCAATGTATACAACCAAACAATTATTAAGTTACTGATCTCTCATTCAATTACTAACATATTGCCTAAATAAGTACTAATATAAACAAAATGCATTATCTTTTCGAAAAAATATATCACACAAATCCAACAAATTCGGCTAAAGACTAAAGCAAGCACTAACAGATTAGCTATTTAAAAAGTGTGCATTTTTTATATATAAAAAAAATAGCGATTTTAAAATATGTCATTTGAAAATACAATTTAAAAAATCACAATTAAACATTTGGTTTGAGATTTTAGGCTAATTTGTTTGTTTGGGCAATTTTTGAGAAGTGCTATATCCACAACATTTTTACAACACTTTCACAACAAAGCCTAAGTGATAAGTTTTTACTAATTCTAATTTGAACTTACCATTGAAATTATTTTTTTGTTTACCACTAACAATTTGCTATTTATGATTTGTTATGAAAATATTGTAAACTTTGCATTTCTTGCAATTTTTTTGTTCAACATTGAATGGACCAAAATTTTGGAGAGGTTGAATTTCATTTTTAATGGGCTCAATTGTTATTAAGGGTGTTTAAGTTTTTTTTTTAGGGTGGTCAAAAGACCCATATTAATTTAAAACTCAAAATTTTTTAAGGTATATTAAAAAGAAAAAATTCAGGGTGGTCCTGTGACCACCCTCATTAGTACTTGGCACTGCCCCTGCTATAAAGTATTAAGATAGTTTTCTCTAACTCTATTATCAAATTTTCAAAAAGTTTAAAAATATTGCTCTAATTAAAATCCTTTTGCCAAAAGTCTTTAGATTAGTTTTAACAATTAATAAAAAATTAAGTTTAACACTGTGCTTGAAAATGTGGTTAAATTGTGTGGTTCAATGTAAGTATTATATATCATATGACATGCCATGTACAATAAGTAGAGGTTGAATTTTATTTTTAATGAGCTCAATCGTTATTAAGGGTGTTCAAGTTTTTTTTAGGGTGGTCTTTTTTTTTTTTTAAGGTGGTCAAAGACTCAAAAGACCCATATTAATTTAAAACTCAAAATTTTTTTTAAGGTATATTAAAAAAAAAATTTAGGGTAGTCTGTGACCACCCCCATTAGTACTTAGTGCCACCCCTGCTATAAAGTATTAAGATAATTTTCTCTAACTCTATTATCAAATTTTCAAAAAGTTTAAAAATATTGCTCTAAGTAAAATTCTTTTGCCAAAAGTCTTTAGATTAGTTTTAACAATAAAAAATTAAGTTTAGCACTGTGCTTGAAATGTGGTTAAATTATCGAAGGCCTTGTAGCTAAATTGACACATTCCCATGCACAAAGTATTTGGGGGTTTAGGGGGGAAAGGGTTCGAGCCGCGAGGTTAGCAGCATGTTGTAATTATTTCTTAAAAAAAAAAAAAAAAATGTGGTTAAATTGTGTGGTTCAATGTAAGCATTATATATCATATGACATGCCATGCACAATAAGTACATAAAAATTAGCATAGTTTCTTCTTAGTGAAATTAAATTACCAAAGTTTTAATAAATTGAAAATACTACGATTAAAACTCAATTAACTAAAGTTTCAAGCATTTTAGTTTTGATAGAAACTTTGTCTTAATTATACAATTGCACTCATTACATAACTTAAAATAATTTTTATTCTTTCAGTTTTACTATGTACTTTAATGTTTCATTTTCAGCTATATTATTAAAATATTTTATTTTGTTTACATATGATTTTTTTTTTCCATATTTTGCACGAGCATAATATCAACAAACTAATAATTTTAATTTAGTAGTAATAACTAAATGTAAGAGAGCTCGTCAAGTATTAACGACTCTGTTAGAAATTGAAGACAGTCTATGGCGTACACTGGCATTTGATGAAAAACATGCTTATCAAATGTTAGGCTAGGGACCACTGTCTTCCATTATTAACACTTATTTTTAAGCATCTGTTCACAATTACTTGAAGGGGATGAGTATTTTATTTTTCTACCACTCATATTATTATACAATAAATTTAAATATTTATAAAATTAATAATTAATTAGGATAACTCCTCCTGTGGACCAGACTAAGTCTTCTAATGGAAATTGTGGTGGTCTAATATTTGAGTCAAGACTCAAGGGTAAGACTCGTATTTTGCCTAAAACTTATACCAAACAAACAAAAGACTGATACATGAGATCGATAATCATTAGGATTTCCAGTTCAAAGGTTTTTCCAATATGTCGTTCACAACAGTCGAATTGGGTGCAATCCCCAAAATACATATCATAAAGCCATGTCAATCATGATTGCATTAATTAAATCTAATAACTCAGTTAGCATTTAATGTGATGTGATCTGTCTCTTTAGTGGAAGTCTCAACCACTAATTAAAAGTATCTTGAAATTAGAAAATCGGCCAAAAGATGGTCACATTCACCAAAAGTAAGTTGGATAGGTTATGAATCTTATGATAGATTTCTCTGAATTGGTAAGTGTTAATTAAAGGCTTAAATACTCCCTTTGCAACGTCCAAAAGGTATAAACAATTCTTGACAAATAACAATTGCACTAATTCAATTTCTTCCAAGACAAAACACTGACTTGAGCTTCGAAGTGCTCATTGTCACCCCTACTAGGGTTGCTCCTATATTCATTGTGTGCAAGTGCCGAACATACTGATACTCCTTTATAAGAGCTTCCATCAAACATCCGTCGATAATTCCTCACCACCCACATATGTAAACTTACAATCTCATTGTAGCTTATTCTTTGAATTGACAATTTAACAAGCTAATAGAGGCTCAAGTGATAGCTCAATGGAAATAACATATTTCATTATATCTCATGTTTGTGGTTAGAACCCACCTCCACCTCCCACATTCTTTACAAGCTGAACTCGATTTTTCTTCATTTATCTTCGATCAAGTGCAAAACTCAAAGCTGGAACAACCATCCCCATCTGTTTTTAGGTCAATTCTGGCCCACAGCCTTCAAGCTTTCAGTCTTTGAAGCCCCAGAATTGGCAAATTGCGAGTCTTGGGCAATACAATAAGCTATTCTAGCCTGTAAGCTTTCAGTCTTTGAAGCCCAGAATTGACAAATTGCAAGTCTTGGGCAATACAAGTCTCGGCCCACATTCTTCAAGCTTCAGTCTTCGAAGCCCAGAATCTGCCGATAGCAAATCTAGGGCAATACAATAAAAAAGTGCTAGTCTAGAGCCTGTAAGTTATGTTAGGTCTGCAAGCCTGGTTTCTCTGGCCTCTTCAGAGTTTAGGAGGTCGTATGGTTTGTATTTTTTGAAAATACGCGTCGGTAAAAAAGTGTATAAAAATACATGTAATATTATTTAAAAATAGAAAACATATGTTTAAACACATATACCAAATAGTCCCTAAACTTTGGGTCCATTGTGTTATAGTGTTTTTGGGATTTGGATCCGGCGTATTGCTTCTTCGCTCACATACAAACATTTTTACTTTTTAATTTTGATTTTTTACTCTCTTATTATTATTATTTTAAATTCAAATATTGAGATTGAAAATTATTATTTTTAACTCTTAATCTCAACCCTTAGAGCACTAGCATCCAGGGATGCGGAAAAGGAAAAAAAAAAAAAAACTTATTTGCATCCTCAAACATTAATTTATCTATTTTACCAATTCATTTTACAACTCACCTTACATTCCAGTTTTTATTTGTACATGCAACTCAATAAAATAATATAAACTCCCTAATAAAATAAAATAAAAAATTCTTCTGTCTCTTTCCTCCCACTATCCTTTTTTCTTCACACACAACTACTAGATTAGTTTATTTATTTATTATTATTTTTTCAATGTGTGAATAATGAGGTTGTATATATGCAACCTTAGAGCATTAGCATACGGGGATGCAAAAAAAAACCTATTTTGCATTCTCAAACTCTACTTTATCTATTTTATCAACTCATTTTACAACTCACTCTACATACCAGTTTTTATTTTTACATACAACTCAATAAAATAATATAAACTACATAATAAAATAATAAAAAGTATTATTCTCTTTTTTTCCTTTACTCACTTTTTCTCTTCACACACAACCGCATATTAAAATAATATTTTTATTACCGCCTATGAATGGTAAAGTTGCATATATGCAACCTTATTGTTCATAGGTTGCAAATTTTTTTAATTTTACAAACCTGAATGGAGTGGGTTTTGGGTGGCTTAGGTTCTAAAATAGCAATTGGGGATGTTTACACTCTCAATACTAGTCATCTTACTATTCATAGGTTGTAAATTTTTTTAGGTATACAAACCCAGTGAATTTTTACTGTCTTAAATTATAAAATAGTAACTAGTGAGTATTTACACCCCTGCTCGCTATTAGTACAGCATCTTATCTCAATTCATGTTTTTGCTTAGTTCAAACCTTTGACTCTAAAGCCTGTAAGCTACATGCCTGGTTTCTCTGGCCTCTTTAGAGTATGACCATTGGGCCCCTGTGTTATAGTGTTTCTGCTCCTTTCGACCTTTGACCAAGAGAGAGAGATGATTAGATGAATGATGCACAAATAAAATATTATTTACCTAGTAGATTACATATATATATATATATATATATATATAAAATCTAGCCTAGCCTATAGATATAGATGCCCTTCAAATCTATAGATAATCATATAAATCCTATCCCCTACGGCAAAAGGTACCATATGGCATATACCATAAAAATGGGTGTAATACCAAACCTTTATTAAGATATCTCCCATCCCACGATAGGACAAGCGCTAGCTCCCCCTTTATTATCAACTCTGGTCATTCCTTCTTCTCCAAGCTCAAAATAGGGCACCTCGATTATTTATAGTTTTTAGAACATTCAATTCCAAATGATTGTACAATCAGTTGAGAAGAATTCCTCATTAAGTGGAAGTTACTAATTTCAAATTCTCATTTTCTTTCTCCACGAGACTAAATTTAGTTATGATTCTCAAAAAAAAAGAAAAAGAAAAAATGGACTAAATTTAGTTACAAGTTTCCCCCATAAAAAATGTACGCTTAAGTGATTAACTCCCTTCACTCCTCCATGGTTGAATCTAAAATTTGGTAGCTAAATACTATTGCTTAATACTAGTATAGCTCACACATTCTTGCATTGCTTACTGATACTCTCAATTTTGAAATGGAGTTATTTAATGGTTTAAATTAAATATTATAAATTTAAATGTGTATTTAGTGTCATGTCATTTAAAATCTTAAATAACGTGACACACTATAGAATGACAAATCTTGAAAATAAAATCTTAATTTTTTTTACCTTCCTAAAAAAAGCACTAACTTAAAAAATGTATCCCATTGAACACAAATGTGAAAAGTAAAATTTTGAAAGTGCAATTTGTATACCTTAAATTTGGACATGGTTGTTTTAATTTAATTAGTATTTGAAATTTTGTTTAAAAAAAAAAAAAAAAAAAACCCATGAAATGGGTGGCAAGATGGGTGCAACAAAAGTGACAAGATGAGTTGAGTTATGAATCTTCGACCCAAATCCGTGGTCTTTGGGTTCATTCACTTTGTCCCGTTTGCCACTATATACCAATCATTGATATCCACAGTCCTCCGAATATTGTAAACTCTCGTTCTTTTCATGTTGCCCTAGACTCAAAGGAGACATTGTCGGTCGAATTGTTCGTTCACCAACCCCTCTTCTTTGTTCTGTAATTTCTTGGTTGAAAGAGAGAGATATTTAATGATTTTTTTAAAATTCAAATATATACTTTCTGTTGAGATGTTATCATGTGCAATGCATGTGTAGCATTATCCAACTATTACATTAACAAAATGGTAACATAAATTAAAACAATTGTTAAAAGCTTTATAATTCAATAATATTGTCTGTTTTCTATTATCTTGGGTTTGTAACAGCTAAATTATAAAATTAAAAAAGAAAAGAAAAAAAAAAATCAGCCATTTTAAAAATTAAAATTTTTTTTTAAAAAAGGAAAAAAAAGAAAGAAAGAACATTATTTATTCCCTCACAAAGAAGCATTACTAATCATAGTTGGACAGCTGAACAAATTGGGTAGAATCTTGAAAACCATATGCACCACAATGGTATTTGTAGTGGCTCTGAGAGTGAGAGAGGTGCAGTTTGCCATAACTCTCGAAAGAGCTTTACGCAGATAGCGCAGGTTAGGTAGAACTTACAAGGCCCATAATCTATCCACCTACCTGCTTTGATAAAATTGGATTCAAAACGTGCTTCAAAGTTCTAGAAATGGCAGAACATAATTTAGGGGCCAACTATATGGCCAAATTTTATAATATTGCTTTGATTGCGCAATCAAAGTTTAATTATGGTTTTGGCCATAATTCATACTATATAGTATATAACATTATTTCATTTGTCATTTATCTTCCACTGACGACATCACCCATAACATGGAAATGAATTTCAAATGCTGAGTTCAACATTTTACTCTTAATTCACGGCTTGTCTTCTAGTTATTTTTTCAGTAAATTAGATGCATTTTCAACCTAATTGAATTTAAGTTGGTCACAAATTCTATCTGTCGGAGAAAGTCAATGTGCGCGGCTATATAATTTTATTTGAAATTTGTTTTTTGAATGTTATTAACATAGTGCAATGACAACAAATCTCTCTATTTTAGATGTGAATTTTCATTAGATTGTATTTTTTTTATTATATTCTTTATACTTGCAAAATTTCAAAAATCAAAGATTAAAAGTTATATCATCAATCTAATATTTAAATTTTAAGTTTTTGTAATTTAAAATTATTCAAAATAAATAAATTTATGGATCGAATAATAAATAATTTTTTATTTCAACGAAAATTAACATGCATGGTAAGAATATTAAAAAAAAACATACAATTCAATGGATATATTTTCAAAATATGTAGTCATATTAATTTTTGAATGAGAGTTTGTAGGAAAACTTTGTCTAAAAGTTCAAGAATTATTATTTGGACATCAGAAAAAAGTTCCCACCCTCCCAGATTATAATATAAGATAGCAAATCCAAACTAATGAAAAATATTCAGGCCAAATATATGGGTTTTGAGACAAAAGTCAAAAACTCAAACGTGAAGTTATTTTATACAATTGTGAAATTTGTATGCCAAATGCAGATATTAATCAATTAAACAAGGTTGGTAGATTTGAAATGTGAACAATGCCATTTTTTGTTTTGTTTGTGTTCATATCATGGCCCTACAAGATAGACCTTCTAGACTGAAAAAATGAAAATCAGCTACACATGTCGGGTTTAGTTGAATGGAATCAACAAACTTATTTGGAAGCATTTGCTATAAATCACATTGTCTTGATTGAGATTGGTCTAAGAAGTCTAACTTCACTGTTGCTGGCATGATAGTCAAACCTCATAAAGCACCACTCCCTCATTTCCCGATTGGAACAAACAACCAACAACAGATTCTTATACCACGTTGTGGAGTGACGTTAAAGCCAACAAGATGCCGCCTAATCACGCAAATGATTTGTTTTTGCCCATATTTTTACTAGTTTTTAGAGGATTCAATATACTTAGATGCCCATTACTAATAATTGAGCCTAATGATAAACAAATGCTTATTTAGCATTTAGATTAAGTTTAAATTTAAGAAAGAGTATTGATGAGGAGAAGCATTGTCTAATTAAACAGTTTTGTTAGGATGAATGATGATGAATCTATTGACCGATTAAGCTTGTTGGACAAGTATAACTATAGTCAATACGTTATTCTTGAAAAAGAGAAAATATGTCGTTGAAAACGTTGAAGCTACATTAGTAAAAAAAAAAAACCTAAAGTCGAGATTCTCACTATGATCAAAGTAATTCCTCCAACTTTGTCCCTGATGGCTGTAATAACGCCCATTTTAAGCTACAATTAAGATAATGAGTGTAATTAAGAAGTAACATATGTATGTTAATTTGTATAAATTCAAAATTCAATGACGTTGAGATATGAGCTAATTACCAATACAAAACACTTTTGAGAAAAAGATTACTGACTTGAGAGTGGAGAGTCATGTAATTACTAATTTATCATCAATTATTGGATTGGTTCTTCCCATTCAACCTCAAATTCCATATATTTTTACTGTCGGCAACATAATATTTTACTCTCTTTCCCTTTTCCCTTCTTTTAGTAAGGCACTCAACTTGTTAGCATAAAAGGATGTAATTATATAATCTAAATTTATGAATAAGTCCCGGCCCAAAGCATTCATTTAAAATAGAGAAAAGTGTTAATTAGATAAGAATTTTTTGCACTCATTAGATATTCTTTTGTTCTTTTCATGCATAATCATTACAGCTTTTTTTATTTTTTGGGTTGGCTCATGAAAGATTGAGATTTAAGAGCTGAGAAATGATTGTGGTATATTGTGTGATTAATAGACAAAATGTTATTTATTAAATAAAAAGAAAAACATTAAAAAAAAAAAAAGATTTTACTCGCTCTTTCTTCACATAAAGATTAGAGACAGCCATAACTTTATTCATTAATTAAAACAGGTAGAATTTATTTTCACATGGTCTATAAACAACTTATTTATTACTACAAAGTGTTACTTTAATGGTCATCTACTCATCTATGTTTAACAAAGAGTATCCACCTCACAAATAATTATGAAGCTCCCAAATTTACTCATTTCCTTCTAAGAGCATTTGTATTTTACATTTTTACACACTTAAAAGGGTCGGGGTTCAAATCTCCAAGAGAGAATTTCACACATTTATATATTTAGATTAAGATAGAATAAAAACTCTATTTCATATATATATATATATATATATATTACTTAAGTAAGTCTATAAAATTAAAAACTAATATTTTATTCTAACTTTAACTCTTCTCTCTCCCCTCACTCAACTTAGTTAACCTCTCTCACCTCAACTTTGTCTTCTCTCCTCTCTCACAATCTGCCTCACCTCCTTTCTCTTTTGGGTGTGTTTGGATTGAACTTATTGTTGCTAAAAACTGAAAACTGAAAACACTGTAGCAAAATAATATTTAAATGTGTAAATAGTATCATGGGACCCATTTTTAATATTTTTTAATACGTGAACAGTGTATGCACAGTGTGTGAACAATGTATACACTGTTCATAACAGTAAAAATTGTCTCCCAAAGTCAACAAATGCGGGCAAAAAAAAAAAAAAAAAAGCAGAAAACGTGAACTTATAAACGTGGACGCGGAGCCCAAATGGTCACTTTATCTCTTTCATCCCTCTCTTCTCTCAAAACCATCCACCTACTACCATGGTCAGCTTGGCCCAAGCAGTAGAGATCAGTGTGGCTAGCTTAGCCTAAATGGTGGATTCGGCGTGGCCAACTTGGCCTAGGTTGTGGATGTAGCGTGGCCAACTTTGCCTAGGAAGTCGATTTGACGTGACTAACCTCAACCCTAGCATTGGAGATTGGCATGCGTGGGTATGGGTCATGATGGGTTTGGTTTAGTTGTGGAGCTCATGGGGAGGGGAAGAGAGAGAAAGAGTCAAGGAGTATGAGAGAGAGAAATTTATAAATAAAAAGTAGTGTTAATTGTATGTGAAAAATAAGAATTGAAATGCAATGCGGATGGTAAAATAGATTATTAAAATAGATAAAATAATTTTTTAAATGATAAAATAAGTATTTTTTTTAACAACCTTTATACAAGTGATCTAATGTTTTTTAATATATTTTCTTCAGTTGCTATCTGGGATTCCCATGCCTTAAATTAAATGTTTACACTTTTTCTTAGAAGTTAGAACATTGACTTCATGGTTAATCAATCTTCTCGACTTTCCCCTCCAATAGGCCAATATCCCAGATTCACAGTCTAACCGCAGACCGTTTGCTCACGTGACACAAGCAAACGAATTGATTACTTACACCAAAATTGTGTCACCGATCATTCACAAGAAGATAATCATCTATTTCATCTTTTCCTAAAAAAAAAAGAAGAAGATAATCATCCAAGTACGTCTTGTCATTTCCAACAATTATCCCTTTGCGGTCCCTAGTCTCACAAATCACAGCAAACTCCAAAGTCCAAACTAATCTGCACTAATGGTATCAAACAAAATTGAGAGCATTCATGGAAACCCAACAAAATAAAAAGATGCCAAGCTAGTGTTTGTCTCTAGTGCATAGCAGTTAATTAGCCAAAAACTCACTAGAAATAAAGAAGAGGTCAAAATAAGCATTTGTCAATGACTTTAATGATCCACTTAATCATTGTTCCATTCTTAATTTTCATGCTCGAAATATCTGACTTGGAAACTTTTAATAATCAAATGGGAATGGGACGAGCATGATAAAGAAAAAGATAAAGTAAAAGTAAAACACTGTCAATATCTTTTTTTTTTTTTTTTTTTAAATATAAAACATTGTCAGTGTCAAAATGCATGGACCCCACCTCTTTAGACTTACCCAAACCCAAGAAAGAGAAATTCCCACTACAAAGTTGCACGCGTTTGCATGTAAAAACCAATAAAATATTCTGAGTCACACACATTCGCATTTCAAAAAAATATTCAAAAACTTTGATTGATTTCACATTTCTCTAATCTCTATCATAGCTGTAAAAATCACATGGATAAGACTTTAGTTATAGACACCATAAATCCCCCACTCCCACCTTTGAAAGTAATGGCTTTTGCCTCTCAAACTCTTTTGATTTTCCACCACCTTCTCTTTATTCTCTCATCAAATCTCATTCCAATTTCAAAGCCTCACTCTTTATCTCTCACAGAACCCACCTGAGAAAAAAAAAAAAGAAAAACAAAAAACAAACCCCAAAGCTCTTTCAATTATGGGATATTTCTCATGCAATGCAGAGTCAGCAATAGCCACATGCGATCCCCACAATTGGGATCTCAGCAAAAACAGAAGAAAACCAAAAACCCAGAAGTACAAAACCAATAATAACAACAACCACAACAACAGAAAAATCAGAGAGTTTTATTACAACGAACTTGTCGCCGCAACAAACGGTTTCTCAGCCGAGTTTTTCTTAGGCAAAGGCAGTCACGGTAGTGTCTACAAGGCCGTCCTCGACGATGGCAAACTCGTCGCCGCCGTTAAAAAAACAAAGCTACATAACTCATCATCAACGACAACGAATAGAAGATTCCAAAACCAACAGAGTAGTAACTGTACCAACTGTAATAACTGTACAAGCCCAGCAGAGAACGAGATTGAGATTCTATCCAGAGTGCAACACCCTCGGCTTGTGAATCTATTGGGCTTTTCTTCTGACTCCCTAAACGACAACAAACTCATTGTCGTTGAGTTCATGTCTAACGGTTCGTTATATGAGATATTGCATTCAAGTTCAACCTCGAGGCCACCCGGGTGGACCCGTCGGGTCAGGTTTGCCGTTCAAATAGCGAAAGCGGTTCAAGTACTTCACTCGGCGAATCCGCCGGTGATTCACCGAGATATTAAGTCGTCGAACGTGTTGATCGACGAGAAAGGGAACGCGAGGCTCGGGGATTTCGGTTTGGCCCTGAGGGGACACGTGGAGGACGTGCGGGTGAAGTGTACGCCTCCGGCGGGTACGTTAGGGTATTTGGATCCGAATTATCTCGCTCCGTCGGACCTGAGTTCGAAGAGCGATGTTTTCAGCTTCGGGATCTTGCTCTTGGAGATCATCAGCGGGAGGCACGCGATTGATGTGAATTACAGCCCGCCGTCGGTGGTGGATTGGGCGGTTCCGTTGATTAAGCGAGGAGATTTCGCCGGAATTTGTGATGTTCGGGTCGGATCTCCGCCGAATCCGGTGGTGATTAAAAACATGGCTGTTCTGGCCGCGCGATGCGTTAGATCGACGGCGGAGAAGCGTCCGGCGATGAGTGAAGTGGTGGAGTGTTTGAAACTCGTAGCCAAAAAAGCTCACGCGCCGCCGATTTGGAATAACCTGAAACGGCGGGTGGGGCGCGTGGAGGAATCTCGGCCGTTGATGAAGTGGGAAGCGTATGATCGTAGTGAAGAGGTTGATAATGTTAATGTTAATGTTAATGCCAATATGAAACTTGGAAGCAGGAGGAATAGGAAAGTATCCAGTGTTTCGAGTGCAGAGTATGGAAACGAAGGGATGTACGAAGGGATTTTGTTGCGACGGAGGCATGTGACTAAAAGTGGACATATGCTGTCATTGCAACGGGCACAATACGCTGGAGTACTAGATCCAGTCTTTACCAAGAATGAAACTATTGGTAATCGAATGGTTAGATCGAGATCTGTCGGTCATTTTAGCGAAATAAAAGTGGGGTTGGATTCGAATGTGGGACCCACTCGATCTTTGTTAGCTAGGAGGAAGCCTGGGGTGGCAGTGAGAATGCCAACGGTGAGGTTAAGCAAGTCGAGGTCCATGGGAGTGTTACATAGTCCACGTTTAGTACACTACTATAATAAAGGGTATGTGGTTGAATTTGAAGGGAAATCGAATTCAACCAGAGGATTTGATATGTCCAAGATGGTGATTAGTTTGGACGAGAAGTCTGAAAAGGAAATGCTTGAAAAACCGTTGGTTTCAATTTAATGCATTTGGATTGGTCTGAATTAGCAAGTTTTTTTTTTTTTTTAGGTGAATTAGCTAGTTCAAACTTTGGTAATTTAAGGGTCAAATCAATACAAAGTGTGTCAATTGATTTAAACACTGAGTAAGGTTGTCTCAATGTCGCTGTCCTACAATTTTCTTCATGTCTTATGGGCGAGGTTGATCCAACCTTTCTTTTCATAAATTTTACTTTGAGTTACTTTTTTGTTGTCGTTCATGATTGTTGCACCAATTTAAGTGTAGTTTACATGGATTTTGTAAGTTCTTAACGTTTGTCTTAATTTTTACCAGGTGATATGAAATTTAAAGGGAGTCAAGTATATTTAGCTCTAAGAGCATTCCTATCAAAGATCTCAAAAAATTTAGCATTTAGTATCTCAAAAACCTACTTTATCTGTTTTAACAATTCATTTTATAATACATCCAACATCAAATGTTTTATACTTTTTAGGCAAAAACACCATTTTGATCCATACATTTTGGGGTCATGGTCAATTTAGTCACTACATTTTAGTAGCAGTCAATTTGGTTTATGTTATTTTTAAGTTGGAGTCAATTGGTCCCTACTGTTAACTTACTAACGGAAAATGCCTAAGTGACAAATGGTTTGTCTTGTTGACACACACGTAGCTAATATAAAAATATATTTAAATATTTAAAAAGCCACCTAAGCATTTTAATTTTAAAAAAATCCATTTCAGAAAGAGAAAAAAAAAAAAAAACTGAAAGATTAATTGGAAGTGATTGAAATCGCTCTTAATGGTACAAGCGGTTTGACAGAGAATACGGCTTGAGTCAAAAGTTCACTAATCTCTTTGAATCCCTATTGCACAAGATGAATCCCTTTTGGTTTTCAAGCATTTAATGTAGATTTCGCAAGCACAGATATCAAGGTCATAGAGGAATGCAACTATGCTTTCTTATTAGTCGGCCAGAGATGCTCGAGTCCATTAAAACTGTGGAAAAATTGGGTTTCATCCCTATGGTGTTGGATTGGAAGATGTATAAATGGACCAATGGTTGGCGTGAGATGCTCGTTTCCTTCAACAATAGACGAGATATCTTTAAGTTATTAATCAATGCATTCCAGTTAATCTTTAAGTTTTTTTCTGAAATGGATTTTTTAAAAATTAAAATGCTTTGGTGACTTTTTAAATATTTAAATATATTATTATATTAGCCAAGTGTGCACCAACAAGACAAATTATTTGCCATGTAGGCATTTTCCGTTAGTAAGTTAACGGTAGGGACAAAATTGACTCCAACTTAAAAATAACAAGGACCAAATTAACTGCTATTAAAATGTAGGGACCAAATTGACCATGACCCCAAAATGTAGGGACCAAAATGGTGTTTTCGCCTATTTTTTACAACTTCATGAAAATATTATTATTTTTATTATTTTTTTATTCTCAATCTCATCTCTTCCACTACCCACAAACCCGCAGCCACAGCGACAACCATAGCCACCACCACCCACAACCACAGCCACCACCACCACCACCAGCCAACCCCCAACCACCAAAATCACAAACAAAAACAAACCACTGTAAACCCACAGTCACCACCAGCCAACCCAACCTAGCAAACCCACAGTTACTATCAGCCACCATCACCCACCCACCTATCACCACTATCAACCCCAACCCAAAATTAGCCCACCACTAGCCACCACCAATACAAAACAACCACCAAATCACAAAACCCAGACATCATAAATCATCAATTACAAAACAACCACCAAAACCTATACATTACAAATCACCAATCACAAAACAAAGACCCAGCCACCAAATCACAAAACAACCACCATCACAAACACAAAATCCAGTCATCACAAAATTTCACCCACCACCAAATCTGATCCACCACCAAACTGTGACCCACAACCTAGACCCACCATGACCAAGTGACCCACATTGGCCGCAAAAGCACTGTGACTCGCACCCATGGGAAAGTGGTGAGACAGAGAGGGCAAGGGCAAGAGGGTTGGAGAGAGGAAGAAATAGAGAGAACTAGTGAGAAAGAAAGAAAAAAAAAATAGAGAAGAGAGAAACCGGTGAAAGAGAGAAGAAGATGAGAAAAGAGAGAGAAAAGAGAGTCCGGAGAAAGAAGAAAAAGAAATAATAGTGAGAGAGTGAAAAGATATTTGGCGAAAAACCACTTTTAGTCTCTACATTTTCAGGCGATTTCCATTTTAGTCCCTACATTTTATTTTTACCGCTTTTAGTCCCTATCCTGAAAAACGCCTCTCGTTTTGGTCCCTGCCATTACATCAAAAATGAAAATTGCACAGCTGGCAAATGGCATAAGTTAAGATCATTAAAATAATAATAAAATTTTTTATTTTAACATTAAAAAATACCATGTCAGCATTTAAATAAAAAAATTAATTTATTAATTTTAACTAAATAAAAAAAATTAAAAGCAGAAATAAAAACAAAAAATTACATTAATTGAGTTCTAAAGGTGACTTTGACAAGAACAATAAGATCATAAACCCATATCTAAGAAAACAAAATTAAAATCCAAAAATCACAAACCCAGAAACACAAACACAAAAACAAAAACAATAGATCTTCCCTGTCAACCAAACACAAAAGCAACAAACACAAAACACAAACCCAGCAACTGATTTTTCTTGTCAACCAAACACAAAAACAACAAAAACCCAAAAATCACTAAGAATACAAACACAAACCCAGCAATCCCGCCAATTCATCTTTAGCCTAGAAGATAAATTGGTCTCAGCACCCACATCCCCATATTTGTCAAACAAGCTTTCTAGGATAGGGGCCAAGCTCTGAGGCACTAAGTAATCCCTCACATCAGTGAGTTCTTTCATGAAATTAGGGAGTTGAATCGATAGTGAAGTCGGCAGGGGCTTAGGCTCATCGTCAGCCCATCGCGACTTCCTCTTCCACGGCCCGCCACCCGTCCCCTCTTCTCCCACGTCAAAATTTCCTCTTTTGCCCCCGACGTCCTCGACGAAGAACATTCCAGAAAATTCAACGTCGACTTGTGCGGACCTAGGGTTTTGTTTTGCGTCGATAAATTCGTGGATTTGGTATTGAAATCTGGAGCCAACCAGTACATAGAGTTCAAGGGCGTTGACGCGAGCTTCGTGTACAACGAGGATGGGAAATTGATGAGCGTGCCGGACTCTCAGGCTGCGATATTCAAGGATAAGAGCTTGGGGCTGATGGAGAAGAACCAGTTGATAAGGTTCTTCAAGCTGGTTCAGCAGCACTTGGATGATGAAGGTGGCGAGAATGAGAGCGAAAATTCAAGGATTTTAGAGTAGGATTTAGAGAGTCCTTTCGTCGAGTTCTTGAACAAAATGCGGTTACCTTTAAAGATAAAATCGTACACTTGGAGGAAAATCTTCTATCTTATTCTTGAACAAATTCAAGTTGTATTTTGTGTTTGGTTGACAAGGAAGATCTGTTGTTTTTGTTTTTGTGTTTTTGGGTTTGTGATTTTTGGATTTTAATTTTGTTTTCTTAGATATGGGTTTATGATCTTATTGTTCTTTTCAAAGCCACCTTCAGATCTCAATTAATGTAATTTTTTGTTTTTATTTCTGTTTTTAATTTTTTTTATTTAGTTAAAATTAATAAATAAATTTTTTTATTTAAATGCTGACATGGTATTTTTTAATGTTAAAATAAAAAATTTTATTATTATTTTAATGATCTTAACTTATGCCGTTTGCCAGCTGTGCAATTTCCATTTCTGATGTAACGGTAGGGACCAAAACGAGAAGTGTTTTTCAGGATAGGGACTAAAAGCGGTAAAAATAAAATGTAGGGACTAAAATGGAAATCGTCTGAAAATGTAGGGACTAAAAGTGAATTTTCGCCAAGATATTTTAATTGAAAATGTATTAAAAATGTATTATTTTTATAAGATTTGAGCTACAATGGACTGTCATAAATAGCAATTCACTGTAGCTCAGCTTCTAACATTTTTAACAATAACACCTTTGTTGTAGTGTGTTTTTTTTTTGGAATGAGATGCTAAAAGATAGCATTTTTAAATTTTGAGATGTTTAATAGGAATGTTCTAATAAGGAGAAATCTAAAAATAATTATGTTAATAATTTCATGGTTTCGTCTCTTTTGAAATGTAATTTAGCTATATGCCGATGGACATTTCACAAGATGTCGTGCTAGTTACAGGCATACAGCTATTGTTCACAACAACAATTTTTTTTATGGTAAAAAGGGAATTTCATTCAAAACTAAAAAGCAAACCTAGGTACAAAATAGAACATGTTGCAGTACAAGCCATGACTATTAGCCTCTAAACAAGAAAATAAGTCCATAGGCGGACTAGAAAACAAAGTAAAATCAGCATCTAAATTAAGTCCTAAGTTGGCTAGTTTGTCTACACACCTGTTGGCTTCCCTGAAGACATGTCTTATGGTTGTTTGGGGAATCAGAGTAACCAATTGTCTACAATCCTCCATAATAGAAGACACTACAGTATTAGACTTAGCTTGAAGATTAAAGGCATCAACAATAGTTTTAGCATCTAACTCTATAATGACCGCCTGAACATTTAGCTGCTAACACAACAGAAGCCCATGTCTGAGAGCCCATAACTCAGCGGTGAAGCTATTGGCTATACCTATTCTTCAAGCAAATCCCCTAATCCAATTTCCATTCTCATCTCTTAGGAGACTGCCTCCTCCAGCCTGACCTGGGTTCCCCATGGATGCTCCATCTACATTTAATTTCCTCCAGCCATTGCTCGGTTTTTCCCACCTGATTTGCTTGATGATCCTATGCTTGGACATTAGTGGCTTGCCAGCACAGTGAGTGTACTCCACTGCTTTGTAGGTAATGTCACCATCAATTTTTGGATTTAGCCTTTTGTTCTCAAAGACTAGATGATTCCTACCTTTCCAAATCAACCATACTGCAAACATAAAGACTTGGTTCCACGGGGCTTGTCCTGCAACATGCTTGACTTTGGAGGACCAATTACCAGATAACCATTCTTGAAGGTTGGAAGAGAAGAACATGTTGTCCGAATGGTGCACACCCAATTTATGCTAGATATTCCTAACCACATGGCAGTCCCAGAGCGCATGCAATACAGATTTAGGACTGTTGAGGCAGTGAGGGCATGCAGTGTCAACTAACATCCCCCTCGCTTGTAAACACTCTTTATCTCCTATGCTCTGATACATGCATTTCCATAAGAAAATTTGAATCCTGGGCAATGTGTCTAGCTTCCATATCCACCTACCTTAGAATCCTAGGTCGGGCAAAGGATCAATGGCAAGCAAGTACGCACTTTTGAGCTCGAATGAGCCTCTCAGTGAAGGCTTCCAAGCCAATCTGTCATTGTTCCTCCTAACAAACAATATGGGGGTAGCTTGTAATTCCTTTTTGACTTCCTCAGGGAGATCTATATGAAGCCGATCCTAGTTCCAACCTCCCAAGTCTGCCACATCCTTAATACAAAGGTTGGAGGAATCAATAGTAAGGGGGCCATGGATGAAGTTTCTTAGAATACCCATGTTTGACCAGCTATCATGCCAAAAACTAAGGCTGCTTTCATACCCAGGAATCCATTTAATTCCTTTCCTCAAAATTTCTTCACCTTTCTTCATGCTCTTCCAAGTATGAGAACAAGGGAGGTTGGCTTCATTTCTAGAATTTAACCTCTGATGAGTGCAATACTTCAATCTTAGTACTTTAGCCCATTGGGACTCACCCTCCGTAAGGAATCTCCAGTTCAGCTTAGCAATTAGTGCCGTGTTCCTTCCCTTGGCGGTTTGTAAGCCCAAACCCCCTACATCCTTAGGGGTAGTGACCTTTCTCCACCCTACCCGACGTATACTCTGCTTGGTATTGGTGGAATTCCAAAGGAAATTTCTATTCACCCGATCAATGCCATCCAATATCTTTCCTGGCAGCTGGTTATTTTGCATCACGTACGCTGGTATAGCTGAAGTAGAAGCTTGTATTAAAACAGATCAACTAGCCATAGAAAGAAGGTTTGCTTTCCACCTAGCAAGTTTCTTCTTGACCTTTTCAAGCACAAAATTAAAGTCTTGGTTGGACGCTCCACGGTGTTTCATGGGAAAACAAAGGTACCTACCCAAGTTGGGCATTGACTGAAATCTGAGAATGTCACCTAAGGCATCCCTGTGATCTTTATCCAAATTGGGGGAGAAAAACACCCTAGATTTGGCCTCACTGACAGTCTACCCCGATTGGCTACAAAAATCATCCAATACTCCTCTAATTGTGACACAATTTTCAGGGTTTGCTTTCACAAACAGAACTAGATTGTCTGTGAAAAACAGGTGGTATTGTAAGGTTTGTGACTATTGTCATTGTTCAGTTTTATCCTCATAGGCAACATGGGAAGCTGAAGCTCCCAAATGTGATAAATATGTTATTTGCACTTCGTTTTGATAAGAAACAATCTTGGGTTACGAACGTTGGCCTTGATAAACAATCGCTCAACATTTATGGTAGTTGGCGGCCATGTTAGGACATGCACTGAAGTGTAGAGTGCAGTGCTTCACCCGTGAGTTTAAGAGGCAACATAACCACCATAGAAGTGACCAACCCAGCATTTCTGTGTTTTAGTTCGTTATCTGTCATATAGGTTTTATTATGGTATATTTAATGTTTTTAGGAATATTTATCTACCATAGAGTTATTGTTCAATGATTATTAATGAATGTGATGTGACTATGTTGTTACCGATCCAAATTTTTTTTGTGGGGGGGGGGGGGGGGGGGGGGGGGGGGAATAAAATGAAATATGTGTTACTATTATATTATGTAACATGGTAGAATTTGCCAATAACTTTGATATAAACACTATTGTATTCATCTTATTACAATTTAGGCGAAAATACCATTTTAGTCTCTACATTTTAGCGTCACAGTCAATTTGATCCCTACATTTTCGTAACAATCAATTTGGTCCATGATATTTTCAAATTGCAGTCAATTTAGTCAATACCGTTAACTCGCTAACAGAAATTGCTTATGTGACAAATGGTGTGCACAGTTGGCAAACTTGACGCTGACATGAATTAAAAAATAATATTAAAATTTTTTAAATAACATTAAAAAATACCAACTCACCATTTTAATAACTTCAAAATTCCACATCAGAAAAAACAAAAAAATGTCACAACTGTGAAAATAAAATGAATCTAAAAAACTAAAACTGAGGATTTTCTTTCATTTTTCAATCCAATCACACACAAAGATCCAAATATTTGCAAAACCCTTTCAAGTTCACTCCTCACCAACACTGCCACTCTATGCAGTGGCTCTCTCCTTCTTTGATCTACCCAGACAACTATGACCAGAGACACTAAGCTCCACATCTCATTGTAATTATTAAAATGATGAGTAGGCATTTTTTTTTAATGTTAATAAAAAAAATTAATATTATTTTTTAATTCATGTCAGCGTCAAGCTTGCCAACTGTACACACCGTTTGCTACATAAGTAATTTTCATTAGTGAGTTAACGGTATTGACTAAATTGACTGCAATTTAAAAATATCAGGAACTAAATTGATTGTTATGAAAATGTAGGAACCAAATTGACTGTGAAGCCAAAATATAGGAACCAAAATGGTCTTTTTGCCTACAATTTAATGTGAAAATCTCACTTTTTCTCTCTAAAACAGTGGATTACTACTTAATGTAACAGAAGTGTAAGGGATGGATCATGGGTGAACCGGAGTTACTTCAAGCTCATTGGGGACTCGAGAATGCTTTAAAGCATCACTCAAAGCGAAATTCCCATTGCTTTGTTGTCCTACATCTTAAAGGATTGTCAAGAGTAGTCCTAGTGGGGGAGGGGGGGTAAGGGTGATCGGAGCCGCTTCGATAACTAAGTTAAAGGGTTAAATAAGTATTCTTTTATGAAGGGTTTATATCTACACCTCCCTGCCATTGTCTTACATTTGGAATCTGTCTTTTTCAGTACAATCTTAAGGAATTCAATGTTTGGTTGATAAGATATTGGAACAAGCGATGCCCCTCAAGTTTTCAACCGAAGAGAGATTAAATTGCCATTAATTTGTCTACGGGTTGGTAGGGAGTGATTAATTCAAATATGAGGTTTTAACATGTCAATAGCTTTGACAAATTTCTTCTTTTTATGATTTACATAAGTTATGTTGGGTGGCTGACAATAGACGACCAACTCTACATCAATGCTCCCGAATAACTGTTATGATAGCTATAAGGGCGATAAGCAGATGCTCGGCCTGTGGGAATAAAAAACTGAACCCATGATAGGACCGTTCCTGTCTTTATTCGAACGTTTGCTTGTTTGATCCAACTCTAGTCTTTGTAGTAAGCTACCAATGAATGTGATCATGTTACTTTTATGAGCAAGACTTATGTACAGTATTTAGATGCTGTTTTTTCGGTTTTTCTCTTTAAGATTTTGTCATGTATATTTTTTCTCATTGGATGAAAGTGTATTTTTTAGTTAAGTAGCCACATGGTTAAATCTTAAGAGAAGAATTTAAGGAACAGCACCTAAAATACTGTATTTAAGTTTTGTTCTACTTTTATATATAACCTTATTAAGAATAGAGCTACCATTCAGAAGGTAGAATTTCTATGTCATGTATATTTTTGAATATATTAATATGTCAAAACAAAAATATAACTTTGTGGACTTCTGCCCCTTTTGTCATTCGCATTCATTACTTTATACTTACTAATAATGATTATTTTGGCTCATAAATCATAATATACATTAAATTGGTGTTACAACACTACTGAGGGTCTTGACGTCTTGTGCCATAGATTTAAAATACATAATTCAACATATTCCACCGATATAACATCGGGGGCGGGGGTTGAATTGAATAGTGGTAATTCACTACTCTCTAATGAGCCAACCATAATATTAGTAGGTGAGAAAATTAGTTCCCAATTTGTGGCAGTTTTTATTTTTTTGGCTTCTGTTAGGTTAAATGGATAACTGTCCTCACTACAATGGTTGATTACAGCATTAATTTGTTGAATTGCAGGATTAATGCTTTTTTAAAATTTTAAAAAAAATAATGTCTTATAGGTATTGTTTGTCAGTGAGGTACATCTATAAAAAAGCCTTACTCATTGAACAGATATTATCTACTTCACTCGTTTGTCATTGCTCTTTCTAAATCTTGCACAAGTTAAGTGTAACTTTTTTTTTTTTTTTTTTTTTGGTTAAGATACGATTTCATTCAACAAAACTAACCAGGGACAACAGAAACAGAACAGCCCCTGTTCACAAACAAACCAATAGCATCCTCATCTAAGAAGCTTCTAATGTCCACAGGCGGACAATTATAAGAAATAAAATCAACATCTTGCTCAATACTCATCCTATCTAACATATCCGCACAACGATTGGCTTGATGGAAGCAATGCAAAAGCTGAACTTGCTGAAACCGAAGCAACAAATGTTTGCAGTCTTCCAAAATAGGCGAAACAGCTCTATTTTGATAGTTTGGATTAAGAAAAATATCCACTACAGCTTTAGCATCAAGTTCAACAAGTAAGGAATGAATGTTTAGGTTGCTGCAAAATATGAGACCCTCCCTAAGCCCCCAAAGCTCAACCTCAAAACTGGAAGTCACCCCTATATGCCTTGAAAATCCAGCAATCCACCTACCGTTCTCATCCCTAACCACTCCTCCACACCCCGCCAAACCCGGGTTACCCTTAGAAGCACCATCAGTATTTAATTTTTTCCAACCTACTTGTGGTTCTCCCACCTAACTCTTTTAATGATACTACAGGTTAGGTCCCTTGGCAAATCTACACAGTACAGAAACTCCATCCCTTGGTTTACAATCTCCTCGGCTAATTTTGGGTTCGAGATTTTTCCTCTAAACACATACCCATTTCTGCTCTTCCAAATATTCCATAACGCAAAAGGAAACACCATCTTCCAAGGCAAAGACCCAACTGCACCATTAGGCTTCCACAACCCATTATAAACCAACCAATCCTGCAAATCTAGCCCCCAAAAATCTTGGTTCGAAGGAAGCATACCCAACTGCCTCCATATTAATCTGACCCAAGAACAATCCCTAAGGGCATGCAGCACTGTTTCAACTCCCTCTTGACAAAAAGGACAAGTTTCATCAATACCCATACCTCTTCTAGTAAGACATCCCTTCACCCCTAAGCTGTTGTGAGCACACCGCCACATAAAGGTCTTAATTCGAGGCAGAGTATTAGCTTTCCAAATCCATTTTGCCGAGAAGGTCAGGTCTAGGGTAGTATCATTAACAAGGCTATAAGCACTTCTAAGATCAAAGATACCTCTAGGATTGTCCTTCCATGCTAGACTATCCCTTCCTCTACCTGTTAAAGGAATAGGAGTGGCTTGGATCATGAGTTTCACCTCTAACAGGAGCACAAAGGAAATCTGATCTAAATTCCACCCCATATCAGTCATGAGATCCTTCACTTCCCACTTGGATTCCTCACAATTTAGAGGGCCTTGAATAAGATGCCGAAGGGGCCCTTTCTTAGACCAATTCCCATACCAAAAACTCAACTTGCTTTCCCTACCAACCATCCACATGCTACCTGCATTGAAAACTTCCCTACCCTTCTTCATCGCTGCCCAAATATGGGAACAAGGCAGCCTATCAGCATTAGGAGAGGCAGATCTTCTATTATTACAGTATTTAGCTCTTAGGACCTTGGCCCAAGGAGCATCTCTTTCAACATTAAACCTCCAATTAAGTTTACCAAGAATGG
Organism: Quercus wislizeni; assembly: GCA_023055345.1. Classification (NCBI taxonomy): domain Eukaryota; kingdom Viridiplantae; phylum Streptophyta; class Magnoliopsida; order Fagales; family Fagaceae; genus Quercus; species Quercus wislizeni. The sequence continues at coordinate 552,479 of JALGQJ010000015.1, forward strand.
CTACATTCCTTCCCTTGGCAATTTGCAGCCCGAGACCACCTTCATCTTTTGGTTTAGTCACCTTTTTCCAACCAACCCAATGGATCTTCCTAACATTCTCCGAAGAACCCCAAAGAAAGTTGCAGTTGACCCGATCTAATCCCTCAAGGATTTTAATTGGGAGATGAGTGCATTGCATCACATACGATGGGATAGCTGCGGTGGAAGCTTGGATGAGAACAGCTCGGCCGGCCAATGATAACAAATTAGCCTTCCACCCGGCAAGTTTTTGCTTTACCCTATCCAAGATGAAGTTGTAGTCTTGGGAAGAGGATCTCACATGCTTAGTAGGAAATCCTAAATACTTCCCAAGGTTTGGGGTTGAAGCAAAACCAAGGATATTGCAAAGGGATTCTCTAGTATCTCTATCTACATTAGGAGAAAAGAGGACTCTAGACTTGGCTTCACTAATAGTTTGGCCGGATAAACTGCAAAAATCATCAAGAACGTCCCTAATAGCTGAGCAATTAATGTAGTCTGCTTTAGCAAAGAGAACAAGGTCATCCGCAAAGAAAAGATGGGAGAAAGCCGGTCCACTTTGAGAAGCTTTAACCGGTTGCCAAATCTGGATATGGCACTTCTCTTCAATGAGCTGGCCAAGGTAATCCATACAAAGAATGAACAAATAAGGGGATAACGGATCTCCTTGCCTAATCCCTCTCGAGGGATAAATCGGATCTAAGGCTTCCCTATTCACCAAAATGGAAGTGGAGACCGACGAAACGCAGCTCATAATGATAGCAATGAGATCATCCGGAATGTTTGCTCTAACAAGCATATCCTTAATGAGGCTCCATTCAAGCTTATCATAAGCTTTCTCCAAATCAATCTTCAAAGCCATGTACCCAACTTCCCCCCTTTTCTTGGTGATGGAATGGATAGTTTCTTGGACAATAATTGTATTGTCTAAACCCTTCCTACCAAGAACAAAGGCTGCCTGAACCGAAGATATAAGCTTATCCAAGAAAGGTCTCAATCTAGCAACTATAACCTTAGTGACAATCTTATAGACGGTGTTGCATAGACTTATAGGTCTATAATTTCTTAAGGTTTCCGGACCTTGAATTTTAGGGATGAGAGCAATGTGCGTGTTATTCAAGTAGCTAGGCACTTTTCTCTCCACAAAAATCTTCTGCACTTCATCAATGACCGATCTACCCACCACTAACCAAAATCTTTGGAAAAACCTCGCATGCAACCCATCCGGCCCCGGCGGTTTGAAAGCCTTAAGCGACCACAAGGCAGCCTTAATCTCCTCCTCCGTCACTTCCCCACTAATACTTTCCTTCTCCTCTTCCGAAAGCTTAGCTTGCCAAGACAATATGGTGGGGTTTAGACGGGAGGCACTGAGCAAAGAAGTTGTATAAATACTGCTAAATCCCTCCCTAATAAACTCCTTAACCTCATTTTCATCATGCAACCATTCCCCCATTCTATCTTTGATGGATAAAATTTTATTTCGTTTCCTTCTTACCAAGGTGGAAACATGGTAAAAAGCAGTATTACGATCACCTTGGATTAGCCAATTAAGTCGGGATTTCAAAGCCCACAACTCCTCTTCCTGCCTTAAGATAGTATCTAGCTCACCAAGGAGCTCCTTCTCAAGCTCAAGAAGAAAAGCAGATGGTCTAACTCCAACAACCTTTTGAATGCCATTAAGTCTAGCCTTGATTCTCTTTTTCTTTGCAAAGATATTCCCAAAATGCTCCTTATTCCAAATCAAAGCTTCCTTCGAGAAATTTTCTATAGCCCCCGTAAGAAGATTGTGTTGTCTCCACGCATGGGAAACAATCGTAGGAAAGGTAGGATCAGTCAACCAGCACGTTTGAAACTTAAAAGGCCTCTTCCTACCCATGTAAATAGTAGGCAACAAATCCAGCATAACAAGACAGTGATCAAAGTGGCATCTTGTAAGGTGAACAACCCACCAGCATAACCGATAGTATCAGTATGAAAGGCCTCATCAAACGGGAGACTACTCGAAATCCCTTTAGCCCTATCACCCCCAATTTTGGTTTCCATCAACACTAAGATCGCCGGATCATGATTTTGAACCAGCTCTCGGACATGACTATGAAAAGAGGGCTTTAGAGCACCTCTGCAATTCCAAATTATCGTATTCATTAGGAATTGATGATACGGGGAAGGACAATCAACAAGAGGGTTTAAGGACATCACCTCCCCCCTCAAATTCCATCCTATCATCTTCATCATTTCCCACATCATGCGACGCTCCTCCTCCGGTGAAGGTGTACTGGTTAGGACCTGTCACCACTGAATCATCGCATTCTTCTCGGCTAGGATAGTCAGAGCTACTCCTCCCTACCTTATACTCGATTCCATCAGCGCAAATATATCTCTCCAAGCCTTCCAAAGCTTCTCGTTGGACCAGTCCCTCACCCAAGTGAGTTTTGCAAGGATTAAAGCTGCCCCTACCATTGATAGCTCCACTTCTATGTTGATTACCCATTGCTGACTCGGATGGACTTGATAGCTGAGTTTCATTAGGAGATTTCGGCCTTGCCATTCTCTCCCCTTCTTGCTTTGAAAACCCATCACAACTCGGTATAGAAAAACCCTTCAAAACGTTTGCTTTCCCAAACTTTTTGGGAATGAACTGAAATGACTCCTCCCTTGTGGCAATTGAGGAGGAACCGGCAATTGAGGAAGAACCTTGTGAAGCCCTTGTACGCGCAATGGCCTTTTTGCCCTTAACAGAAGCATTTTGATTAAGCTTGGTAGGCCTTTCCTTAAAATCATCCCGTGGTTGCCCATCAGTCCATTTGGACCCTTCTGGGCTTTTAGTTAATGACTTATGGGCCTGTTGGATGCTACTCGGCTTGAGACTTCTAATTGCCCTAGCAACTTGGGCTTGGCTTAGCTGCTTTGTAGGAGACAACTTCCTTTTGGCTTCCCTATTTGGCTCAACTCCATTGCTTGGATTACCTGCTGTGAACTTAAACCTTGCCTCACTTTCGGCCTTTCTTTGCTCTTGCCGTAACCTACTATTATCCATCCCAACCTGGGTCCCGCCACTCTTTGATTTTTCTGCGCATGCCTCCTACGTTCCACTACAATCCACGGACCGTATGTCCTTTCCTACCCCTCCTCAGTCTCACTCCCATGCACGTCCTTGGTCTGCCCCGCTCCCTTGTACAGACCTTCAGAGGCATGCTTAACGCATGAGCCATCCCTGGCCTCCTTTTTGCTCTCCGATGCCACTTCCCTCATGTCTTCCGGCAGCAAGGCTTGACGGATCGTGTATGGACAGTTCCCCCTCCTATGCCCCATTCTTCCACAGGAAAAACAGAGTTTCTGGACCCCCTTATAGCGGACCGGTTGTTCAAACTTTCCAATCAGCACGGCAGTCACCAACGGCTTATCCACGTCCACCTGAACACAAAGTCTTGCAAATCTACCTCTCGCTTCGTTCGCAGTATGCGTATCAACTCTTAGCACGTTGCTTATGGATTTTCCAATCTTCAACAGAGCTTTCGAGTTGTAATATTTAATAGGAAGAGCATTTAGTCTAATCCAAACAGCCACCGAAGTGACATTTGCCGTCTCAGGCCGGAAATTTGGTTCCCATGGTCTAATGGAGAGAAAATGCTCTCCAATAAACCAAGGTCCCCTCCTGAGAATTGCTTCATAATCTTCCTTCAAATAAAAACGGGTTAGGTTACATGTTTTCATGGAATGGCATATGACTTTGTGGCTTCAAGAAATTGCTAAGTGATTTGTTCTTTGGGAGGTGAGGATTTTATGTTTTTATTGTTGATTTCTATTTTCTTTTGATTCTACAAATCCCACCACTTACATATATCATAATCCTTTGAGCAAACGAGCTCGAACTCATAGCTGATGGAAAATATAAAAAGCTTTAAAATTACTTTATGGGCTAAGTTAATGGATGTTCTTAAGGTATTTGTTATTAAACAATTTTAGAAAAGTTTTAAAACCATTTTAATGAAAAATATAAAAAATTGTCAAAAAATCAATTGCCATTTTTTTTCCTATAAAAAGTTTCTAAAAATGTTTCATAAATCAATGCCCTTAGGGGATTCATTAATATTTCCCTACATTTTAGCGTTTGGATTAGGCTACATATTTAGAAGAGCAAAAATTAGATACAGTATTTAAGTATTGTTCCTAATTAGGTACCCCTCTTAAAATTTAGCCATGTTGTTACTTAACGAAAAATGTACTTCCATCCCATGAAAAAAGAGACACATAACTGTATTGTAAAAGAAAAACTTAAGAAACCGCACTTAAGATACTATACCTAAATTTTGTTCAATTTAGAATACCAACAAATTGGAATAATCATTTTCGAAATTTTATAGTATTCTTGAATAATAGAATGACAACATGCTGATGCATTTGATTACAGAGAAATGTATAGTTATTATATTTTCATAAAAAATCTTAAATGATAAATTGTTATTGGCTATTGTTAGAACATTCCCATTAAGGATGCTAAGAGCATCAGTAGTGGGCCTTTCAAATGCGAAATTTTTTTGGCATAGCGCTACAGTGGCACTGTAGCGCTACGCCAAACCGAAATAATATATTTTAATCCTTTTATTTTTTCTCTCTCTTCTATGTCAAAATTTCTTTCTCAGCGTCTCTGACTATTTCGTCTCCCTTTCTCTCTCTCTCTAACTTCTCTCGTCTCTCTCTCTTTGTGTTAGTGCTTAAGGTAGAAGACCTTGGAGTTGCCAGTGGCGGCAGAGGAGACAAGTCTGGTGTCAAGGAGCTTAAGGATTTCGTTGCAGATGTTGGAGAGCTTCGACTAGATCCGGGTCAAAAAGCGCCGCCGAAGGAGATTGGGTGGAGTTCCGATTGAGTTTTGATTGGCATAGGTTCTATGGAGATCGGAGTTTTGATCGACGTATATGGAGATTGGGTTTTGATTGTGTGGGTTTCGTTCCAATGGGGTTTTGATAGAGTGGATTTTTCCGGTGGGTTTGTGGCGTGGTGGTGGTGATTGGTGGTTTATTGGGGTTCGGCGACAGTGGCATGGGTTTGGTTTTTTACCGTGGGTTGCTGTGTTTTTTTTTTTTTTTTTTTTTTGGTGTTGACGGTAGATTATGGGTTGTTGGTGGTGGTGGTGGTGGTGTCAGGTGTGTGTAGTGCAGCGGTGGTGGCGATTGTGGTTCTTGAACAAAAAGAAAGAGAGAAAGAATAAATAATGGGTTGAATTGTAAATTATGGTGAATGTGGGATATATTATTTTGTTGTGTTAAAATATTATTTTAATGAGTATAATAGGAAAATAAAAGTTGGGATGTTGGGAGTATTGTTTAATTGTATTGTATAATTGATAAAATAGTTTTTTGGAATTGTAAAATAGGATGAGATGGCAAAATCGGTTGGAGATGCTCTAAGAGCATCAGCAGTGGGACTTGCAAATGTCATATGCCATTAGTATTTAGCATCTAAGCCTTAAAAGCCCCCAACAGCCGAACTTGCAAAATCATCCCATTGCAAAAAAATTTACAATCTTGCTACAGTACCATCTTATATGTAAGATGGTACTGTAGCAGTATTGTATAATAAAAATTAGTTTTTATTTGTCTAATGCTTTTTCTCTCTCCTCTCTCTCTCATTTCATTTCACTTTCTCTCTCCACTTTCTCTCTACTTTGTTCTGCTCTCTCCTCTTCAAAACCGAAACCCATGCAATCTCAGCACTTCCTTCCTCTCTATCTCAGATCAATTTGCTATGGATTCCAATGGGTTTATTATGGATTCCGATGGGGTTGCTATGGATTTGTGGGTTTCTGTGTTGATCTGGGCATGAGGGTTATGGGTTGATCTGGGCATGGTGGTGGGCTGGAAGTAGTTGATGGTGGGTTTGGATCAGCATGGATCGGCGGGCTGGGTTTGGATCGGCGTGAGGGTTGAGTTTGGATTGACGTGAGGGTTGGGTTTGTTGGTGATTTTTTTTTAATGGGTTTGCTAGTGATGGCTCCAATGGGTTTGAATCGGAGCTCCAATGGCTCTGATAGTGATTTTTTTTTAATGGGTTGATCGTTGGGTTTGATGGGTTTTTTTTTTTTTTTTTTTTTTTTTAAATTTAGTTTTGGTTTTGATGGTGGTGGCGTTGCTTTAGGGTGGTGGCGTTGTTTGATGGTGGTTTAATTTGGTTTTGGTTTCACAGTGGTTTAACGATGGTGGCGTTAAGCCCATGAGAGACCTTGTTGGTTGTTTTTTTTCTTTTTCTTATTTGTTCTTGTGCTAGAGGTTGAGGGAGAGAGACGAAAAGGAAAAGAGAGAGAGAGAGAGAGAGATAGTAAAAAAATAATAAAAAAGAAAATTTAAATAAACTGGGAAAAGAAATAGAGTTTTGGGATGTTGGATGTATTGAAAAATGGTATGGTATCATTGATAAAGTAGCTTTTTGAGATTGTAAAATAGGATGGAATGACATTTCTGGTTATGGATGCTCTAAAAGAGGTATATGCTAAATTTTAGCATCAAAACACCAAAAACCCAACTCCATCAAAGCTTTCAAATGGTAAAATTTTTGGCATATTGCTATAGTGAGCTTGTATTAATACAAGCTCACTGTAGCCTGAATTGTAAAAAAAAAAAAAAAAGTTTTTTATTCTCACAACTCTCTCTCCTTTTTCTGTTCTCTCTTCTCTTTCCTCTCTCCCTTCTCTCTTCTCTCTCCCAATGGATGTGATCCGGCGATGGTTCTAGTCCAATGATGATTCTGGTTCGACAATGGTGGTCTGATAGTCATGGGTTCGATGTGGTCTGATGGTCTGTTGTGGTATGATGGTCTCCCTCTGTTCTCTCTTCTCTCCCTCTATTCTCTCTTCTTTGTTCTTTCTTCATGGGTTTGATGGTCTCCCTCTATCTCTCTTCACTTCGGTGATCGCTGCCTCCTTGTTGGATCCAATGGTGCTGGTTCATTCTATTGTTTCTTCTTTCATACTCTGTTTTTTCGTTAATACTACTCTTTGTTTGGTTTCCCAGAAAATGGAGAGAAAGAAAAATCAAAATTGGAAATTGAGATATTAATGTATTGATTTTTGGGTTCAATTATAATGGGGTTCGTTCAATTTTTGTTCTTTTTCACATTCAGAGTTTCCTTGAATCTCTGTTTACTTGCCGAGAAAATGGAGGAAAGGAAAATATATAGTGCTTTTGTTCTATCAATAGTGCTTTTCACCTTCAAAATTGTTTTGCGGTTGCCACGGTGGTGCTGTGACTTGTGGTGGTGGTGGTTCTGGTGGGTTGTAGTTGCTACAATGGTGGTTATGGCAAGTGGAGCGGTGGTAGGGGAGGTGGAGGAGGGGGTTGGCTAGTTGCTATAGATTTTTGTGTAGTTGTTTTATTATTATTTTAATGAGTAGTTTATATTATTTAAATGAAATGGTAAAAATATAGAAGTTTTGATGTTTGATGTATCTTAAAGTGGGATGGTTTAATAAATAAAGTAGGTTTTTGAAGTGTTAAATGTTAAAAATTTTAGAATTCTTGATGGGAATGCTCTTAGTAGTTTAAACTTTAAAAAAATAATTTTAATAATAGGATAAAATTAGAATAAATACTAGCTTTCTACCTATAATCAATATATATATATATATATATAACCGAAACTTTTGAAGCTCCCACAATTTTCCATATCAGCACAATATTAAAAAAAAAAAACTTTTCTAAAACCAAAAAACAAAAAACAAAAAAACAAAATATTTTCGAAAACTCGATAAAAACACCCGATAAAAACCAAAATATAAAAAAACATAACGCAAAAAAAAAAAAGCAGAGCCACCCTCTGCCGTTCCTCTCTCTTCTCTATTTGTCTACCTTCTCCATCCCCAAAACCCAACACTGAAAATCAATCCTACCAAGAAGCCATATCCACAACGCCAGGTCCGAGATAGAAAGAAGGCATCACCAACCATATGGTTTGGTCCTTCGGCGATACATACAACTATGGTTTCACAGTCAGAGAGTTTTTTCGGAAGCGAATGTGACGATGGGACTGCAAAAGAGCTTGAAGAGAAAATCAAATCAAACACCACCACTGCTGGTAAATAATTTTCCCAATAAATTTAAATGTTCAATTTTCGGATCTAGGTATTTCATAATATTTTGATTAGGAATCCATAACCCTAACCAATTTTGATTAGGAATCCATATCCCTATATTATATTATAAATAATGTTTTTTTTAGGGATTGTTTGTTACCATGCAACTCACGGCTGAAAATTTGTAATTTTCATTACTCTCTTCTGAATTTTTTTGCTCGCTTTATAATTCTAAATTTTTATTGCTCTCTTTATAATTCTTTAGTTTTTTTGGATTTTATTTTGTGAATTTTTATCTGAGTTCATGTGGCTACCCCTTAAAAACTTGATTTTTGTGTATAGTTTGGGGATTCATATGTTAGATATTGGGATTGGTATTGATGGTGGGATAGGTTTATAGAAAACAACATTTAGATAGTTTTGGTAATAGTTGATAGTGTTGTACAATTGTTTTTGTTTTTTTGGTTGTAACAATGATTTACCATATTGATTATTAGTCTGTGGACTGGTGTTACTTTGGAGCTTTAGGGGCCTCTGTTGGGCTGCTATTGCTGTGGACTAGAAGAGTAGTAGAGAAATTTGATGGAGCTGTGGGAAATTATTCAGTTTACGTAAGTTTGGATGTGTAGATGATCAATACAAGTCAGTGTTTCAAGTGCCTATGGTCCCAATTCTGAGCATAACAGATATGTGGATTTAGTGGAGTCTTGGAGGAGATTTTGATATGATTCCATTTGAGAAGTAGGTTTGATTTTTTTAATGATTTATTTCATAGTGTGTTTGTGTTTGGGTGTGTTTAGTATTCCCATCTCTCTTCCATGAACATAAGCTGTTTGATAAAATTCCTATGTGATTTTTTTTTTTGGTTATTCTAGGAGTTATATTACATGGAGATTGGTAAGGAAGAAGATAAGTAAAAAATGTGATGCTATGTTGTTGATTTAATCAGGTTGAGATGTGTTTGTCAGCCTTCTTTTTTCAATGTCATTTTTTGTGATGTAAAAACATGACTGGCTTGGTTGCTTATGCCTCTAGACAATTAAAGAATTTTGAACAAAAATTACCCAAACTCATGATTTGGAATTGGTTGCTGTGGTTTTTGCTTCAAATCTGATGGTAAAGTATTGAATGTTAATAATAGGCCCTTGGTTACAAAATTGTTATGATCCGATATGTAGGTATGATATATAAAAGGTCCGTATATGATTTTGGATGAGGGATAGCATGAATGGTTTATATAAATATTCTAAAGAACTCCACTCATTTTTCTTATGCTTTTTTAATTGAACTAGGATAGATTTTGTTTCTCCAACTTAAAATGAATGATTGGCTTTTATGTGCCACGCCTATTCTTTGAACTTGCTTTCAAGTTTCATATGATTGTATTCTTGAAGAAAACATGTATTAAAAATTTACCTTCTAGAATATGCTTTTACATCCTTTATGAGATTTTGTGTTACCAAGATTTGTTGTAGCTCAATTTGTTGTATAGTTTATAGTGGTGGAACAAATGAGTGTGTATTTTTGTTTTTGCAATGAAAATAGTTGGTTTAAGATCTCTAAAGATGACAAGAATTATTTGCAAAGTTGTGAATTTTGTTTAATGGTGGGAAACAGAATTCTGTGTTGGGCAGGAAGAATAGACAACCACAAAATTTCAAGGGTGCTTAGAGATGATAACCTAGAATGGAAGTGGTGACCAGATGGTATGGATGGTATGATGTATTAAGTAAATGCTATTTAGGAATGAAATTTTTTCTTTTCTTATCTTTGAGTTGTTTTAATAGTGAATATTATTTTTTTCACTTTGACGTTAGCGAAACCGTTACATCAATTATAAAGTTTATATCTTATTTTGATAGAGATGGTAGTAGCTTCAAAGCATACACACGTAATTTCTTCATATTATTTTTTTCCTGTAAATTTTTTTTTCCCAAATCGTCACCATTAGCAATTCATTACTTTTTTTTTTTTCTTTCTCAAAGTCATAATACATTTAGTGTTAATTTTGTGATTTTTCTTGGGTTATCCTTGATAAATTTAAGTTGAATCTTTGAATTGAACAGTGGGAGCCATCCCAATTGATAAGTTTATTACTGTACAATCTATTTGTATTTTAGATTGAGCCAATAGTTTGAGAAATTCACTAAAGCTATTTGATCTGTCAGATATGGGCTTAGATAGCAAATTTGGAAGTACTAATAGATACATGTTTTGGAATTTTTCGTGTATTTTATGAGGTTTCTTTTAAACCTTCTCTCTTTTTGTGCCATTGCAATTTTTTTAATAATGATTTTTGTTTGGTTACTAAGAAAGTGTAGCAATAGAATACATATAGTTTTAGGTTTTTTTTAGTTTGGTTGGGATTTGGGCATCTTCTTTATATAGCTGTTTAGGCTTCGTTTTTTTCTCTCCCTCCCCCCCCCCCCCCCCAAAAAAAAAAGAATTCTATCTGGTTGCTGAAGGAAATCAAGTTCAAATTAGAATCTCAAATAAATTACATTGTTGGCGAAAGAAAGCAAAAACATTTAAATTTTTACAATGTTACTAGATTGCATGCATGGGATCTCTTATGGTCATTCTCTCAAAATTTTACACTGAACTACTGACATATGTGGTGACTCTTGACAACATAATATGCATTGAGAATTGACTTATTTTTTATAGGGCATTGAGAATTGACTTTTGAAAATATGTAACAACTTTTTGGATAAAAAACACCATTGTCTAATCCTTTAAGCAAATATAGATTCTAATTTAAAAGTGGTTTACACATCCAATCATTTTAAAAGGGTGTTGATGATTTTGCATTAAATTACTGGGACAGTTTTTCTAATTGAAGAGGTTGCCGATATTTCCTAGAGGTATGAAAGGTTTGATTTAGCATCGACAAAAAGTAGATAACTCAATTAAGTTATGATCCTGCTTTCATGGAGGAAATGAGGACAAGAAGACAAACATCTCATGAGTTTCACATACGCAGTTGCAGAACCAGTTCATAAACCATAAAAATATGGACTATGTAAATGGACAAATGTCTATGTACAATGATAGATTTGCTTATTCAACTTGTGGTGGTGTTCACAAAAGTAACATTCAAATAGCATTGATAACGCCTACTTTTCTAAGTATATGAAATTTTACATGTGTTACTTTTGCGATCTTTTGTAATTATGTTGTTTTAGGTTTCTACAAGTTTTGTGTTTATTTTTATTTTTATGTGAACTTTCATTTTGAATAAATTATTTTTATTTTCATATATTTTAAAGTCAATACCTTGAACAAAATAAATATATTTAATTTTTATTTAACTATCAGTGCATCACACGAGTTAAAATTCAGTAAAAATGTTTTCAACGCAGCACTATGTACTTTAACGTTTTTCCCTTTTAGTAGGTGAAGTTTCGAGGAAAAAAGTAGCACTGATGACTGAACCAAAAAGACCATTGGCTTACGCAAATATTTTGAAGGATATAGTATTGAAGCCTTGAAGGCATTGAATGCTTTTTGTTTGCATGTGGCAACCAATGCATGGACCATCACCACTTTGGTGTCCCACACCATTAATAACTTTATCTAATAAGGTGAATTTCTATCACATATGCATTGCTTGGCTGCCAAGTTCTTTATTCTATCAATAAATGTAACCTGGCTGCTTCTGTGAAATAGAAGCACCACAGTCTAGAAATATGATTGACATTTGAGATTTTTACGGTCTTCTTTTTTTGTTTCTTTTATCAGTTCATGTTCCCATGTCTCACATAATATGAATCACATTGGAATTTGGATCCCACCGTATAAAAGTCAAATATACCGGCATTGTCATGACTCATGAAACGTGGCCAATTCACATGACAATTTTAAGATTTCAACAACGTTATTGAACCGGTTTGTGCATCGCAATCGCATACTAGGAAATGAAAAAAGAGTATATATATATATATATATATTAAAATAAAAAAGGAGACTCGCGTGTGACAGTCATTATCCCACTTCACATAGATACAAATACAGGTATTGCTACGACACGATGATACAAATAATTTTAAAAAATTATAACATAACATAGTGGGTATGACACAGTACACCACTTGTTCCAAGTGTCCGTGCTTCCTTTATGTATATAATTAAAGGGTTATGTTAGCGAGTGCCGTACGGCATTGATTAAGAATTCATTTCAGGAAAGTTTTTATATCACTTTTATGGGAAATAAAAAAAGCTATCAAAACATTAATTGCTTTTTTTTATTTTTCCATAAAAACTTTCTTTAATTAGATTCTTAACCAATGCCATACAGCACTCATTAACATTTCCCATAATTAAATTTATATAAGATCCAGCCAAAAGGGCCTGCAATAACAACCAATAGCTCGTTAGAGAGAAAAAGTCACTGCCGACATTGAAGACGACAAGAACCAAAACTAGAAATGCTGATTGCCAATTGCACAGAGTTCCTTGAGATGTTTTACATCAATTTTACAATTTGAAACATAGGCAATACAATAATAGCATGAAATAGATAATGCATTTTCCTGCAGAAAAGATAACTCATGGTTAAAGTTGTACAGGATTCGAAGTCAATTGCCAATGCTTGTGTGTTTTTTTCTTTCTCGAAAATATATATGATCCATTGAGGTTTTCTTTTATATTATTCTCCTCCAGAATGGTATTCTCTCTCACTGGGATTACGCAGTGTAAGAAAGCCCAATAAAAATAAAATTTTCGTTTTGGGCCGTTACTATTGACGTCTGGCTTGGTCCACTTCTTGTCTATTCAAAAAAGTTTTTCCTCGTATGCCAATAGTTTCTTCTTCTTTTTATTTTTTTATTTATTTTTTTTAAATGATTCTCATGCCAAAAGTTAATAGAGAAAGGAAAAATTAAATTTGTGTTATAGTTTAATCATGAAAATGTAATATATGGGATTAAAGTGATAGCCCAATGATAATGACATCTTTTATAGTGTCTCATGTATGTGATTCGAATCACACCTCTTCTCCCTTACTATTTATATATATAATTTGAGTAAAATGGCCCTAATGTCTGAATAAGAAGGGACTACCCTCATTTGAATAGTTATAAACTTACACACATATAAGATGGAGATGGAAATGAAGAGAACAAAGAAAATTCATGCAACTTTTTTACTTCCTTCTTTTGTCAAGTTAAATGGTATGGTGGAATTTATAGGTACTAAAATATTTCATTTCAACTAACAAAGAAAGCATTGGTATCTCATGAGATAATCTCATGAAACCTCCCTCCCACAATGATCACTTGAACATAATCGATAACTTATTACCTATATTACTCCTTCCTTTACCAAGGAAGAAATTATGAAATTTTGAAGCAACATAACTATCTAGGATTCTAGGGCATACCCAACCTTAAGCACGTACGTTTTAGCTGTCTATAATCACTAGCTTTAGAAAAAAACGCCATTATATTTGAATCATTTGATCCTGAATTTTCAAAAACCATATTCCATTCGAGCTAAGATACACATACCAATGATTAATTGATATTACTTGAAAATTGGGGGAGGAGGAGAACCCATTATCGAGAGCTATAGTAACTAGGAATTAATGACATCGATTGAAACTATGCTAACTAGTAAGAAAAAAAAACAAGGGATGAGCTGCAAATAGCACTGAAGGTAAGGCTGTTTATGGGTCTGACATTATTTAAGTTGGACCAAGTTAAGTTTTCTCAAGATCTTGTTACTCCATTTCTTTGGTTAGACTAAGATCTCCGGGCCGTGGATATAAAGAGCCCAATAAAAGCTGCAGTAAAACTGTAAAAGTACTTTCTTTTTTGGGCTAAGGAAAAACTAAGATAAGATTACAATGTACACTTCTACACAAAGCCCATTTTCCTGGAACATGGGTTTGTTCTTCATGCCCTTTATGGGCCTAGTTTTGAGTGAGTTAGGCCTCATGTAAAACAAAACAAAGCAAATTGCAGGAACCTTTTTTTTTTTTTTTTTTTTTGAGAACTATATCTATATGATCAACGAGTTTTATTCCTTATGCTAATTGAAACAGTTTTATAGTTGACACACTCCAACTAAAAATTGAAACGAAGAAAGGCTGCCAAAAGAAAAAAGAAAGCAAGAAAATGGAAATCAAGGTCAGACCTCTCCCTATTCCCCACTTCTTTTTCTTCGTCTTGTCACCATGCTTGTCTCTTTTCCCGTAATTCTCTCTCTCTCTCTCTCTCTCTCTCTCTCTCTCTCTCTCTCTCTCTCTCTCTCATCCATCGGAAAAAATAAAAATAAAAATAAATTTCAAACTTTTCTTATATTTTTTTATTGAGCGGAAATTTTAAAAATTTAACAATTAGACTAAATATTTTTGTTATATTTTTTATACTTGTAAAATTTTAATAAAATCAAAATTAATAGCTATATTTTTTATAAAAAAAATTAAATTTTAAGTTTTATGATTTAAAATGATGTATAAAAAATAAATTTATTAATTAAATAATAAATAACATCCTATTTGAATGAAATTTGACATACATATTAAGCACATAGAAAATATGCAATCTAACCATTATATTTTTAAAATTTATATCTAATAAAAAAAAATATAAGGATGGTATAAAAGATTTCTGTCCAGACTATTTTCTTGGAAAGTGAAACTAGTCCCCACATCCAGAGAAAAATAAAGAGAATCTAGTGTAATACCCCCTCTCCCTTGCCCTTTTATAGCCGTTCGCGAACAATAACGTATATCAAACTTGCAAAGCTCTACCGCCTACAAGGTCATTCTTCCTGCAGACTCTGAACTGCTCATAGCTTTTCTCAAGGGTTTGTCCGTCAAAACAATGATGGTATGTGCTTGGAAGTACAGTTTGAGTTTTCGTGCTGCAATTATCAACATGAAAGCCAATTTCTCCATCTGAGGGTACCTCTCCTCTGCCCCCCAGAGCGCTTGGCTTATAAAGTAGATTGGTCTCTGAGATCCATCTTCTTCTCTTACCAAAGCTGCGCTAACAACGACTTGCGAGACAGCTAAATACAGGTAAAGTTCTTCCCCTGGCTTGGATGGACTGAGCAGTGGTGGAGACGAAAGATATTTCTTTATGTTGTCAAATGTCGTCTGGCATTCATCCGTCCACGCAAATGATCTTCTTAAAGTGCGGAAGAAGGGTAGACATCTATCCATTGCTCTTGAAACAAAATTGTTCAGGGCTGCAATTTTTCCATTCAAACTCTAGACCTCTTTAACCATCCTTGGTGGTTCTAACTCCACTATGGCCCGCATCTTCTCTAGGTTGACCTCTATACCTTTCTGAGACACCATGAAGCCCAGAAATTTCCCCGCCGTCACACTGAACACGCATTTGTTGGGATTTAGCTTCATATTGTATGACCAAAGTGTGTTGAAGGTCTCCCTAAGGTCGTCCAAGTGATCTTCCTTGTGCAGACCCTTTACTAACATGTCTACAACATAAACCTGTATGTTCCTTCCAATCTAGAGTGCGAACATTTTGTTCATTAACCTCTGGTATGTCGCCCCAGCATTTTTGAGTCCGAACGACATCACCTTGTAGCAGAACAATCCCTGGCTCGTCACAAAAGAGGTCTTCTCTTGATCAGCTTCTTCCATTTTGATCTGGTTGTAGCCTGAGAAAGCGTCCATAAAGCTTAAGAGCTGGTTTCTTGTCGTTGAGTCTACCAAAGTATCTATTTGCGGAAGTGGGTAGCTATCTTTAAGGCAAGCTTTGTTGAGGTCTGTGAAATCTACGTACATTCTCCATTTTTCGTTGGCCTTTTTAACCATGACGACGTTGGCGAGCCAATCCGAGTAGTATACTTCTCAGATAAAGTCTGCCTTTAGCAACTTTCGAACCTCCTCTGCTATGGCCTTGTCCCACTCCTGAGCAAACACTCGTTTCTTCTGTCGGACTGGAGGGATTGAGGACGACACATTTAGCTTGTGAACCATGATTGAGGGGTCAATTCCCAGCATGTCTTCGTGGCTCCAGGCAAACATGTCCTGGTTAGCCTTGAGGAAAGTCGTGAGCACTTGGCACACCGGCCAATTAGCTAGTGTGCCAATTCTAGTCGTTCGTTCTGGTCGTGCATCATCAAGGTTCACCTTTTCCAGTTCCTCAACCGGCTCGGCTATTGCTCTTTGTTCTCTGATGCATATTGTTTGCTGCTGATCATCCATCTCTATCATGGCAATGTAGCATTCCCATACTGCCACTTGGTTTCCTCGTAGTTCTCCCACCCTGTAATCCGTCAGGAATTTAATCATCAAGTGGTATGTTGAGGTCACCACTTTCCAAGAATTAAGAGTGGGTTGTCTGAGAATGGCGTTGTAGGCGGATGAGCAATCGACAACGAGAAATGTTACCTCCCTAGTGATCTGCTGAGGATAGTCACATGCCTTCACAACCAGTGTGATTGCGCCTAAGGAGAATACCCTTGTCCCTCCGAAGCCTACGAGAGGGGCATTCGTCGAGGTCAACCATTCCCTGTCAATCTTCATTTGTTGGAATGCTTGATAGTATAGGATGTCTGCTGAGCTGCCGTTGTCGACAAGGACGCGATGCATATTGTAATCTCCTATTTGCAAGCTGACCACTAGTGCGTCATCATACGGGTGGTGGAGTCTTCAAGCATCATCTTTTGAGAACTTGATGGTGGGGTTATCTACCTGTGGCATCTTAGGTACGGAGCCTGTGAGCTGGACGGTGTCGACCATTCTGAGGTAGGTCTTATGGGCTTTTTTTGGAAGAACCAGTAGTGGTTATGCCCCCTACGATCATTCTTATGTCCCATATAGGTTGTCTAGGGCGCTCGTTCTCCCGTCGTGGAGCTTGCTCTTGGGGCAGGTCGGCTTCTTCCTTGTTGACGAACCTCTGAAGCTTCCCCTGTTTAATGACGGCCTCAATCTGCTACTTCAGATCGTAGTAGTTGACTATGTCGTGTCCATGATCACGGTGAAAACGGCAATACTTATCCCTTGGCCTCTTGCTGGGATCTCCCTTTAGCTTACCAGGGAACGTCAGGGCTCCTTCGTCTTTAATCTGCATTAAGACTTTATCTATCGAGGCTGTCAATGAGGTGAAGTTCATGAACTTCCCATTGGGGGGTCTAGAGCGTCTTTCATCTCGTCGATCTCCGGTCCTAGCTATCTTTCGCCCCCTGTTTTGTCGTGTGTCTTCCTGTCTTTCCCTCTTTTTGGGATTCTCTTCGTGGGCCAATAGTGCATCTTCCGCGTTCATATATTTGGTAGCTCTATAAAGCACATCTGACATGGTTTTTGGGTCGTTCTTGTATAAAGAAAACAAGAATTTACCCTTTCGTAACCCATTTGTGAACGCTACCACGAGTATCTTATCGTCTGCTTCGTCAATTGAAAGGGCTTCCTTGTTGAACCGTGTTATGTAGGACCTCAACGTCTCGTCTTCTTGCTACTTGATGCTCATCAAGCACGTCGTAGACCTCTTGTATCTGTGTCCCCCAATGCAGTGTGAGGTGAACTAAGCGCTCAACTCCTTGAATGTGTGGATGGAGTTTGGCGCCAATCTACTGAACCAAATTCTTGCAGGACCCTTCAGCGTCGTAGGGAAGGCCCTACATATGATCTCGTTTGGTACTCCTTGGAGGTGCATTAGGGTTTTGAAGGTTTCCAGGTGATCGAGGGGGTCCTTGACCCCATCATAGCTTTCAATTTGTGGCATGCGAAATTTCTATGGCAAGGGAAAATAATTGACGGAGGTAGTAAACAGAGAGTTGGTTCTGTTTACTAAGTCATCAAGGTCGTTGGACACTCATCCCTTAAGGGCGTTCATCATAACCTTTATTTGTTCCTTCATCGCCTGCATCTCCGCGACAATAGGTGGTGGGGCCGTATCCATGAGAGATGGGAGGCTCAGGTTCTACCGCTCTGGTCTGCTTGGTGCATTACTGCCCTTTGACTTTTCTTCTTCCCTTTGTTTGGAATTGTCTTCTTGGTTTTCCTCTTGGACATTGTGTCCTGTGTCCCTCTGACGTAACTGTTCTTCCAGATCATGGTTCTGTTTCATGAGGCGTTCCACCGTAGCCATGAAGGTTTGGACCTGCCTCTCCAATGCGGTGGATTGCGGCGGCTCGTCTCTTTGAAAGTTGTTGGTGGTAGCCATCGAGCGAGTGAGTACCATACAACTCTTGAATCCGAGAAGCAATTAGTCTGGCTAAACAGTCTTTCCCACAGACGGCGCCAACTGATAATGTCATAAAAATCACCAGTGAGTTACACGATTCTATCGCCCGAAAGAGTCACCTGCACAATAAGAAGAAAAAATACCTAACAGAGAGTACCGGTGTGGTGTCGGCCAAATGCACTCCAAATGTCAAGTTAGAATTATTCTCGCAACTCTAGAGTGTTAGAGAAGGGTAAATTATGCGTACCTCGATTTATAATGGTATTGGAGTTTTTATAAGTAGAGGGATGATCTCTCTTCCTTGGAGTGAAAGTCTTTTCCTTATAGGAATCCTCTTAATTAATCCCAAAACGTGATGGACAAGTCATTCCCTTGTAGAAAAGATCTTCATTAACACGCGTATCTTTCGGAATCTTCTTTGTGCTTGGATTCTATTTCCATTGAGATTCCACTTAAGTTATTCGTAGAGTTTATTTGCAATGAACTTTTACATGAGTTGGGCTTTCCCTTTATCGGCCCATGAACATGGATCTGTCAGGCCCATTTTACAAGACCCATTGGGCTTCATTTTTATTCTCTTCATGTATAATTATTATATTTTCACAAAAAATCTTAAATGGTAAATTGTTATTGACAATTATTTAGTAGTTTAAACTTTAAAAAAATAATTTTAATAATAGATTAAAATTAGAAAAAATAATAACTTTCTATCTCTAATTTATTATAAAAATTCAGTAAAAATGTTTTCAACGCAGCACTATGTACTTTAACGATTTTCCCTTTTAGTAGGTGAAGTTTCGAGGATAAATGTAGCACTGATGACCGAACCAAAAAGACTATTGGCTTACGCAAATATTTTGAAGGATATAGTATTGAAGCCTTGAAGGCATTGAATGCTTTTTGTTTGCATGTGGCAAACAATGCATGGACCATCACCACTTTGGTGTCCCACACCATTAATAACTTTATCTAATAAGGTGAATTTCTATCACATATGCATTGCTTGGCTGCCAAGTTCTTTATTCTATCAATAAATGTAACCTGGCTGCTTCTGTGAAATAGAAGCACCACAGTCTAGAAATATGATTGACATTTGAGATTTTTACGGTCTTCTTTTTTTGTTTCTTTTATCAGTTCATGTTCCCATGTCTCACATAATATGAATCACATTGGAATTTGGATCCCACCGTATAAAAGTCAAATATACCGGCATTGTCATGACTCATGAAACGTGGCCAATTCACATGACAATTTTAAGATTTCAACAACGTTATTGATCCGGTTTGTGCATCGCAATCGCATACTAGGAAATGAAAAAAGTGTGTATAAAATATATAAATATATATATATATATATATATTTATATCTATATCTAGAAAGCATGGATGTAGACAAAGACGTAAATGCAGGTACTGCTACGCCTATGAGTCTATGATATATAATTAAATTTATATAGGATCCAGCCAAAAGGGCCGGCAATAACAACCAGTAGCTCGTTAGAGAGAAAATGTCACTGCCGACATTGAAGACGACAAGAACCAAAACTAGAAATGCTGATTGCCAATTGCACAGAGTTCCTTGAGATGTTTTACATCAATTTTACAATTTGAAATATAGGCAATACAATAATAGCATGAAATAGATAATGCATTTTCCTGCAGAAAAGATAACTCATGGTTAAAGTTGTACTGGATTCGAAGTCAATTGCCAATGCTTGTGTGTTTTTTTCTCTCTCGAAAATATATATGATCCATTGAGGTTTTCTTTTATATTATTCTCCTCCAGAATGGTATTCTCTGGGGTTACACAGTGTAAGAAAGCCCAATAAAAATAAAATTTTCGTTTTGGGCCGTTACTATTGACGTCTGGCTTGGTCCACTTCTTGTCTATTCAAAAAAGTTTTTCCTCGTATGCCAATAGTTTCTTCTTCTTTTTATTTTTTATTATTTATTTTTTTAAATGATTCTCATGCCAAAAGTTAATAGAGAAAGGAACAATCAAATTTGTGTTATAGTTTAATCATGAAAATGTAATATATGAGATTAAAGTGATAGCCCAATGATAATGACATCTTTTATGGTGTCTCATGTATGTGATTCAAATCACACCTCTTTCACCCTCACTATTTATATATATAATTTGGGTAAAAGGGCCCTAACGTGTGAATAAGAAGGGACTCCCCTCATTTGAGTAGTTATAAACTTACACACATATAAGACGGAGACGGAAATGAAGAAAACAAAGAAAATTCATGCAATTTTTTTACTTCCTTCTTTTGTCAAGTTAAATGGTAGGTGGAATTTATAGGTACTAAAATATTTCATTTCAACTAACAAAGAAAGCATTGGTATCTCATGAGATAATCTCATGAAACCTCTCTCCCACAATGGTCACTTGAACATAATCGATAACTTATTACCTATATTACTCCTTCCTTTACCAAGGAAGAAGTTATGAAATTTCGAAGCAACATGACTATCTAGGATTCTAGGGCATACCCAACCTTAAGCACGTACGTTTTAGCTGTCTATAATCACTAGCTTTAGAAAAAAAACGCTATTATATTTGAATCATTTGATCCTGAATTTTCAAAAACCATATTCCATTCGAGCTAAGATACACATACCAATGATTAATTGATATTACTTGAAAATTGGGGGAGGAGGAGAACCCATTATCGAGAGCTATAGTAACTAGGAATTAATGACATCGATTGAAACTATGCTAACTAGTAAGAAAAAAAACAAGGGATGAGCTGCAAATAGCACTGAAGGTAAGGCTGTTTATGGGTCTGACGTTATTTAAGTTGGACCAAACAATTAAGCTTTCTCAAGATCTTGTTACTACATTTCTTGGGTTAGACTAAGATCTCTGGCCGTGGATATAAAGAGCCCAATAATTGCTGCAGTTAAACTGTAAAAGTACTTTCTTTTTTGGGCTAAGGAAAAACTAAGATAAGATTACAATTTACACTTCTACACAAAGCCCATTTTCCTGGAACATGGGTTTGTTCTTCATGTCCTTTATGGGCCTAGTTTTGAGTGAGTTAGGCCTCATGTAAAACAAAACAAAGCAAATTGCAAGAACCTTTTTTTTTTTTTGAAGAAGAAAATTGCAAGAACTATATCTATATGATCAACGAGTTTTATTCCTTATGCTAATTGAAACAGTTTTATAGTTGACACACTCCAACTAATTGCTTGTTTATAGTGATGCCGACATTAAAGAAACTTCATTACTCAGAAAAGTTCAATTTAGGATGTCTAAATCACTTTATAACAATGAAATAATTAGGGCCCTTTTATAAATGAAGTTAGAACATAATCTTGATGATGACATCTTATAGGAACCTAATCAAAATGGGCCCCAATGCTAAGTATGCACAGGAAAAGTAAGAAATGCCTACAATAGTGACAACATTGCTCAGAAGGTGCCTGTGTGAGAATAATATTATGGATGCAATCTTTGCAAATAGAGAAAAGTAAAACTAAAAATTGAAACGAAGAAAGGCTGCCAAAAGAAAAAAGAAAGCAAGAAAATGGAAATCAAGGTCAGACCTCTCCCTATTCCCCACTTCTTTTTCTTCGTCTTGTCACCATGCTTGTCTCTTTTCCCGTAATTTTCTCTCTCTCTCTCTCCCTCTCTCTCTCTCTCTCTCACATCCATCGGTAAAAATAAAAATAAAAATAAATTTCGAGCTTTCCTTATATCTTTTTATTGAGCGAAAATTTTAAAAATTTAACAATTAGACTAAATATTTTTGTTATATTTTTTATACTTGTAAAATTTTAATAAAATCAAAATTAATAGCTATATTTTTTATAAAAAAATAAAATTTAAGTTTTTATAATTTAAAATTATGTATAAAAAATAAATTTATTAATTAAATAATAAATAACATCCGATTTGAACGAAATTTGACATACATATTAAGCACATAGAAAATATATAATCTAACCATTATATTTTTAAAATTTATATCTAATAAAAAAATATGTAAAGATGGTATAAAAGATTTCTGTCCAGACTATTTTCTTGGAAAGTGAAACTAGTCCCCACATTCGGAGAAAAATAAAGAGAATCTAGTGTAATTTGAATAATTAAAACGAGTTTGGATTTATTATGAATGGAACGGAAAAGCGAGAGAAGAGGCATCAGTGAACACGTGTGTTACTAGTACGTGTGCCCATGTCTGTCTTTTTTGGGTGGAAAGAGATGAGATGAGAGGCTTGGAGGTATTTGAATGAGAAATGCTGGTGTACGTGTGGTGTGTATTTCTTTGTCTCATTGTTAGGTTTTGTTCACTAAAGAAAGACACAACAATTCCTTTTTATTTGGACAAAATATACAAAAAGAGTAAAAAGACACAACAAGCCCTAGATAACGTTTTATTTTTGAACGTTTGCTAACCTGAATTCATGTCTTCTGTGATGCTTCTGCAAGTCCTTTATGGGGGACTCAATTTATTTTTGAAGTCATATGGGCTTTAAGTATTTAATCTTTTTTGTTTTAGTTCTACATGGATGGTAGGATGAAAAATGACTAGGACACAAGTGTTTTTTTTTTTTTTTTTTTTTTAATTCAATAATTGAAGGAGATGAGATTTAAATTTGAAACTTTTCAATTAGAAATATTAATATGTGTTAGTTGAACTATAAAACTCCTGTCAAATAATGATAAAGTGTTAAGTTAATTGTGAAGAACTTATATATAATTAGAGCATCATTTTTTATTTCTCAAAAAAAAAAAATCATTTTCCCACAATCTCATAACCATGACACAATATTTATTACGTAGTAATCATGCCATGCAAATATTAATAATTATGAAAAGAAATTATGAAAAATTGTGTACTTAATTTAACTCTTTTTAGTTTTACTAGTAGTAGATGACCTATTACACGACTCATTACTGTTAATAAAATTTGCACCCTCTTTGATTTTTTTTTTTTTTTAACTTATATAAATATCTGATAGAATCATAATCATATTAATATGAAGAGTTTCCCATCAAAACTTTCACAAAATTTATATGATATTAAACACATTTAACTTTATAAATATTATATTTTCAAAAATTCTCAAACTCTGTTTATTTTGGCGTAAATTTTTTTCTTTTTTGGAAAACATCTTTAAAAATTTCAAATGGTTGGAGCAACTAAAAATACTAGTGAAACAATTTCCGTCAAAAGGAGTAGTAAAACAATTTCCCCCAAAACAACACAACATAGCCAACCGACATGCCCAATCTATCGCACAACCTAGCCATTGCCAATATCCCTCTCTTGTGTGATTCCATTTCTCATTCTCATTCATTTCTTGACCAATGCGGCAATGCTTATGTTATTGTCAATGCCTCTTTTGTCCACCATTGTTGATCTTCTTCTCTCCATGAACTATAGGATTGATTACTCTCTCTTTCTCTAAATTCAATGCCTTTCTTTGTAATTTTATTTCCATGGCATATGCATTGGTAAAATATATGTGAATCTCATGTGTAATTATGAAATATTTATGTGAATTTTCTCACTGCATAGGTGTTGTCAACTTGTCATAATTTGTGATATTCATGACTACTTGAGCTGTGCTATTGAAACCAAATTATCAAAAAAAATTGACACCAATATTTCCAATTTCTTTTTGTGAAAAACATATTAACAGAAACAAATATAAGCCTTAATTAGTTGTCAATAAAGGACAAGTCCTCTACGCAGCCGTACCCGTTGTTGCCTACCTCGTTCTTAAATGGTAATGGTAACTTGTGGTTTTATCAATATCGACATTGTTATGGACATGTGGCTACCTCAAAACGAAGGTCGCACTCACTCACACCTAATATATAGTACCACCCTTCTCTTAATTAATGGTGTGTTGGTGTTGGACACAACACTCTTGAGAGAGAAAAAGAGAGTCCAACAATGTCTATTGCATTATTTTTCGAAGATGGTTTCCCGACAGCTGACATGAAAATGATAGAGGTACGGGGGAGGTGAGGCCATGGCGTCAGAAATACATTACCTAACCGGCACCAGGCTATTGTGTGTGTGTGGGGTTTGGAATTGTGGTTTTGTAGAGTTAAATGACTCCGCGCCTGTGGACCTGGGGCTGCCCATTACCAGAGTATTTATTAGGAATATCATCATTTTTTAAAAAAAAATTTGAACTCCAACCATAATTTATTTTCTTATTTATATATATGTTATATATTAGATAAATTAAAAAAAAAATTATAATAATTATATAGTTCAAAAAGATGATATTTAAACTATGAATGTTCCCATTAAAAACAATAAAATGTATCAAGTATTAAACAAAATTGAATTGTAATCAATTCGAGAGAACATCACCTAGAACAACTGAATAGCAGATATTTTTTTCCTTATGGACAAATATATATAAACAAATGAATGCCAAAATAAATAAATAAAATTTAAATGACACATTTTAATTAAAATTTGTTTGAAAGAAGATCACGTATAATTTAATTGATTTGAATTTTTTTTTTTAGTACTTGGCTGCTTTATCCAAAAATATATTAAGATTTAATTAATTTAAATAAATATAGTTTAATTATGAATGACTCTTTCTTATATTGTCACATAAACTACTTTTGAATGTTAACATATTTCGCATTATCATTATAATATTAAAAAATATTTAACTTTTAAAAAAAATTTGTTCTATATTTGTTAAAATCAATTTTAATTTATTAGTATTAAGTTATATAACTTTAATCAAACTCTTCTTAAATCATCAAGATATATTTTACACAGATTATAATTTGATTACATTGTACGTTTTCTATAATTTTTTAAAAAATATTTCTTAATAAATATTTAAATATATAGCGTATATAAATATTTTTATTTTTATTTTTATTTTTTTGTATTACATGAACTAAAGACTAATTGATAGTAGGAGAAATATACACAAATTCCCATATAATTTTATCTAAAAATACGAAACCTTTTGAGATTTTGAGTGTTACATCTAACCCCATGTGGTATTAGTTTATGTGAATATCATTAATTATTTAACATTTAACCCTATGGAGGGTTTTGATAGAAACACGAAACCCCATATGAAATTGTTTTATGCGAGAATATAGCTGTAAATATGGACGCACGTCATCAAATGAGTAACTAATAAGTTACACATAAAACAACATGATAAGAGGTTAGGTGTGGCATTCAAAATTTTAGGGCTTCTATTATTTATATATAAATCATATTGGCTTTCTTGTACTTTTCCCTAATAATATATTACAAGAACCATAAAGGAAAATATATTTGGAAATTTGGAAGGAGAGGAGCGTAGAAAGTAATGAGAGAAGGAAAAGAGATGAGAGAATAGCAGTATGGTTACCCCTTCCTTTCATTTGAGTGTTCTAAAAATTAAATAGGGGAAGAGGAATATATATCCCTTAATTTATGTTTCAAAAATTGGCTAGAAGAGTAAAGGGAAGTGGTCATAAAAATTGATAATTATGAAATTTATTTGTTTTAAAAAAATAGATATAAATTACCATTATAAAGACAAAACTAATATAAATTTATATATATATATATATATTGTTTTTCAAAAAAAAAGAAAATGAATATAAGTGAAACTCTTACTATCTCATCGTGTCCAAATTCCTTCAATTTTGAGGAATTAAAAGAGGATAAGATATTCCTACAACCCCTTCCCCATCGGCCCTCCCCTTAACAAATAACCAAGGTTAATTAAACCCCACCCCTCAGTTTCATTCTACTCTCCTCCATTGAAAGAAGGATCTTTCTTCTCTTTAATTTATATTTCGTTTTTTGGACTATTGTACAATTCAATTCTTCAAGTTTCAAGGTGGATACAAACTACCCTTATGGTCCTTCTTCTTATGCACTGTTTTGCTTAGGAGATTCAGCAATCGTAGCGTTTAAGCTTCCTCCATACATGCGCTAGTGTGGTCACACATGCACGTTAGTTGATCTCATTAGCTAGGTATATATTTTGTAATTAACGAACGATTTTCAGTACAAATTATAGTATATTGGATTTTGTTAATGAAATATTTTAAAAGAAATACTTTTAAAAAATTTATGAGGGAAAAAAAATGGTTTTTTTTTTTTTAAATTTTTTTTTTCTATTTCCCCTAAAAGATGTATAAAATTTTTCATAAAATAGTTTATTAACAAATGAGCATTAGTATATTTAATACTCTATTGACTACTATTATAACTTTAAGGCAGCATCCTAAAAAGAATTAATCGAAGATAAATTATTTACTCCTCAGGAATTTAGTACGAATTTGAGTTCTAGCTTCTAAATTAAAGGACTTGGATTTTGTCTAGTACTCTATTAACTGCTCTAATGCATTAGATGGGACATAAACTTGGTATTTAGAGGGAAGAAGCTTCGCCCTAATTATTAGTTAATTTTTTTTTTTTTTTTGATGAACTAATTATTAGTTAATAATTATGCACATGATGTGATGGAAAATTATAGAATGCCAAATAAGTAATGCCCACTTTTTTATTCGCTTATGTTTTTGAAATAAATGACAATTTATCATAATTTATTAAAAAAATATGTCATAAAATTTGGATGCTGCCATTTTAGTTTCAATTATTATTTTTTTTCCACTCTTTTTCCCTTGTCAAGAGTTCGATGTAGTATTTGTGTCATTCATATGGCACTATTCATCATTTGAAATTTGATTTTTGCTATTTAAAAAATGGATGTCATAAATAATTAATGACTGGAAAAGTGGAAATTTTAGCTGATGAGCTTCACAAGGTGCTTGCATCAGTTCCATGAATCCTTTCTAGTTTCTTTCATGTCCTTCTACTTATATTTGGAGCATAATTTTAACATGAAAAATTATGAATAAATAAGGGGGTATTTGATAATGTTGTTCTAATAATGTTATTTGTATTTTTTAAAAACATATATAAATAAAATAATGTGTGAAAATATATATATATTGTTATTTAAATACCAACAACTGTTGTTTAAAATACCCTATCAAAGATATTTGGTAAGAAAAGACGTGAGAGAGAAACATGATACTGTCGGAAAAGACGTGAGAGGACTCTTTTATCTTACTCAAGGACTAGGGACTTTTTTTTTTTTCCACTCTCGATTATTGGAAAACATATACTCCACAATGTTCTTAGTAGTACTTATGTTAAATCAAATGTTTTCATCAGGCACTCTCAAACCAGCCAAAGTGCTGCTAGACCAACATTTCGGCTTCAAGATTGGGTCCGATTTACAGACAGTAAAAATGGTCAAAGTCTCAATTCTTCCTTAAAAAAAAAAGTTTTGACTTTTTATTATAATTGAAAATGGTTTATTTCCTCAACAAAAATAAAAAAAATAAAAAATTGCTTATTTCAGAAAAAAAAAATTAAAGAAAAAAAAAAACCAACTCGTCCCGTCATAATTAAATTTTGAAAATGACTTGATTTCGTGAAATTGTTAAAAACTCTTCTTACGAATATTTTGCAGTTTCTCTTGTTTTTTAATTGAAAGGTATTTTCTTAAGAATATATGTTGTTTAAAATAAATATTTAATCAAAAAATTTATTTAAAATGGAAAAAAAAAAAAAAAAAAAAAAGAGTGCCCATTGCTTATAAACACACTAGGAGGGTGCCTAGAGCTTATAAATATACAGTTAAGTTTATACTTAATCCATGTAGAATATTAGGATTATAACATATTAAGTCCGGACATAAGTTTGTAGGTAAATTTCCTCCCAAAAAAAAAAGGTTTTTATGTAAATAAAGCGAAATGTAGTGTTTGAAATTTGAAGCTTAATTTATGAATTAACTCATCCAATTCCACCGCAGTTAATGGGTGCATTTGTTAATAGATTATTTTAAGAAACTTTTTATATCACCTTTAGGGAAAATATAAAAAGTTGTCCAAAAAATCAGTTGCTTTTTTAATTTCCCATAAAAATGTTATGAAAATATATATATATATATTTACAAAATATAAATTTTACGCTAATCTAATCAAAGTGTATATGTGTGTGAAATTCCCTTCTGAATACTTAAATTTTAGCATCCCCTTTTACTTCACAAGTACTTTGTATTTATAAAGTGAAGATCACATTTAAAAGTGGATGGTGGTTTGAAAACAATTTATAAAATAATGTCTTGCATCCTATAACTTTTTACTTTTTTATTAATTTATTTTTTTAAAGTATTGGAAAAGCTCTCTTAGATAAGATAACATCAATCGCTTCACAATAAGTGACCATGATAAATTAAAAGACTTCATACTTTGAGGGAAAGAACGTGACATATAATGTCGGAAATGGAAGGCACGTTGGCAGCTCCCATAAGTGCCAACGATTTAATTATTCCAAGGTAAAATCCGTGTCCTAAAGGATGTGGTTATCTCATGCATGCCTAGCTTAACAGCTCTCTCATGTTTTTGTCACTAACTCTAACTGCATCGCCCAGCTCCAAGCCAGGGAGCCTGTCTATTTTTGTTGTAACCAAGGCTCGTAAAAAGTTCACCAACCACGGACGCGGCTGTTAGTAAGTACTCGTGGCTTATTATTATGCAAGTTCGAGATTGTGGGTTTGAATATTGACAAGCTCCACAATGGTAAAAGTCATTCATCACCATTTAATAGTGCGGTTTATATGGCACCAGTGCCAAAGGCCGGGACAATGAGTGACCATACCTACAAACTCTTTTTATTTTTTATTTATTAAAAAAAGCCACCTACAGTTCTAGGTTTCTAGTACTGTTATTCACTCTTATGGCACATCAAATGGTAATTGCAAACCTGCCTCATCTGTCTTTTGAGTTTGCCTCGTACAAATAGTAATTGCAAGCCCCCACTATTGTGGGGATCATCCCAAACATCAATCCTTCGCGACCTGCTTTTTTAGCTTTACCTCTTCTTCTTTTTTTGGGATGATTTTTTTTTTTTTTTTTTTAACTTGAGTTTGGTTTGAAGAATGGTTTCAATTTCTATAATTAAATTTTTAATAAGTAATTCCTTTACTTTTTCTTTTTTTGGGATGAATTTTTTTTTTTAGCTTTACTTGAGTTTGGTTTGAAGAAAGGTTTCAATTTCTATAATTAATTTTTTAATAAGTAATTCATTAAAAAGAGAGACGAATAAAGTGGCATGATCTTGTTATTCAAAAAGTATATAAGAGAATTACCAACATGAAAAGGATATCCTGAGTCTTGATGGACTTTTAGTTGATGATATACGTCTTTTTTTCTTTCTTTTTTTTTTTTTTTTGAGAATTACGTTACTCTCATACAAGGAGAGAAGGTAATAAGGTAGCTCATAGTTTAGCTCGATATGCTTCACATATCTCGGATTTTGTTGTGTGGATGGAGGATTCACCATAAGTGTTTTTTGTTTTTCAGGCTGATTTGGCCGACTTTCAATAAAATAAACTAAGCATTGTTACTTCTAAAAAAAAAAGAAAAAAAAGAAAAAAGAAGAGGTTTAATTTAAGCACTTTTTAATTTAATAAAATAAATAAAAAGTTAATAAATGCTCTAAGGTCATTGATTTAGAAAGTATTTTTTTAGAAAATTTTTATGGGAAAATAAAGTAATTGATTTTTTAACAACTTTTTATATTTCTCATAAAAGCAATATTAAACTTTTCAAAAATTGTCTATTGACAAGTGCTCTAAAGACACCCATTAACCAGACCTATTTCTCTAAAATAAATAGGATGCAAATAATGAAAGGTTTACAAATTCTTAGGCGCATTTATCATTGTTTGTTTGAGAGGAGGGGGAAGAGAATGGAATATGATTTTTTTGGTGAAGATTTTATCTATTTACTTGTTTGAGTATTTTTGTAAAAATGAAATAAATAGTTGTATAATGGAATGCTAATTTCATTTTATATGCATTTATTTCAAAAGTGGGCAATCTATTCCACCTCACGAATTTAGAGAAAATTATAATCATATCTATTCATTTCTTTATAATATTTTTTAATGGTTAAGATTAGAAGTTAAAAAGTTAACTTTTAATTTTTAATTTTTTTAAAAAAAGGTTTATAAGTTGAAATTTTGAAAAAAAAAAAAAAAAGAGTGATTTTAGGCCTGTTTGGTAAAGTATCTCAAACACCTATTTTTAGTTTTTAAATAATATTACACACATTTTCACTCATACATATTTCAAAAAATTACAAATAACATTACTCAAACTCCTCTACCAAACGGACCCTTAGAGCTATTGTACAATGGAATAACCCTAATTATTGCATCGGTGCAAAATTCAAAATCTTGTTATATTATCAATTTCAGGAAGAGGGGGTAGGTGGTGTAAAAGGGAACAATTGCCCATCGACCCTTCCCCCTTTAGACTTTTTTTTTAGGGTTATGCTAACGAGTGTCCTTAGGGTATTAATTAAAATCTAGTTAAATAAAGTTTTTATGGAAAAAGAAAAAAAAACAATTAATGTTTTGACAGCTTTTTTCATTTCTCATAAAAGTGATATGAAAATTTTCTTTCACTGGATTTTTAACCAGTGCCTTAAGGGCACTCGTTAGCATTTTTATTTTATTTTATTGTGACCATAATTGAAGAAGGTCGCCAAGAGGCATTGCCCTCCACGCAAAATGTTTCACTAGAGTACTACAATGAATGCATCATACATGTCTCATTAAATACAAAGTCAAATATAAGGTTTTGGTTTGAACACTTTTTAGGACAAATGAGTGAATACATTTACTATGCCAAAAGGAGTCTCTATCATTTGTTTGAAATAAATAATTTTGATAAGATATCAAAGAATAAACCAAATACAGCTTTAATAATATTCTAAAAATCCTATAAAAAAGAATATTCTAGAAATTCTTTTTTAAATTTCTCAAATTAGATATGAATATTATACCATATTATGGCGTTGCTAAACATTTACATCTCCCTACATCACATTCATGATAGAGATTTGAATGTCAAGATGTGTGTTTGATTTCTTCAACCAAAACACCGTGTTAAAAATGCGTTTGAATGAAGCAATGGACAAAGAAAGAAGAGGGAGCTAAACTATTTCAAAGGGTGGGGCTATATTTTTTTTTTTTTTGGATGTTTGTTTTTGAGAGGGATGGAAAAGTACTTGACTGTAGTAGTGGCACCAATATTCATATCCCCTCTTACACGGACATGCTTCAAGTTTAATAAAAACAAATTATGTATTTTATTTTTCCCTTATAATTTGTTTAGAACTTCAAAATTTCTATAAAATAAGGCATTATTATATATCATACTATAATGTTAATTTACATATTACTATATTGTTTTCAATATTAAATCAAATAAAGTGATCCACATATAATTGTTTTACACTTTCATTTTCTATAAACCATTTACCGCTTTATCAAAACTTATTAATCGAATCTTCACCTCTTATTGTTTACCACTCAATCACCACTCTCATTAACATTCTTGGTCTATAGTGGCCAACCACTACTCCTAGTCTCCAATCATTATTTTTTTTTTTAATCTTAAATTTTCCTCTTCTTTTATAGAATATGTGCGTGTGTCTGGGAGACAAGAAAATACAATAAAGTAGTAGAAAATATGTTTTTCGTAGTATTTTTAAAAGTCTAGCCATTTTTTTTTTTTTAATATTTTCAAAAACTCAAACAAGCACTTGAAAAATATATATATTTTTGAATCAAACACAGCTTTATGGGGGTAAAAAGACAGGAAAAAAAAAAATGAAGAAGAAGAAGAAGACGAAGAAGAATTAACTCTTCCCTCTATTTATCTCAAAAGTGTTACGTCATTTCCTTGACAGCTCACGCTACACTCTCCCTCCTCATTTGTTTTCCATTATTACTACTGACACGTAATTTCAAGATTCTTACTGCTAGGAAAAAAAGAAAAAAAAAATTCGATCACAAAAGGGAAAAAAGAAAGATGTAGACAACAGTGAGTCAGTGATTGCATCATCTACAACACGACAAAAAAACCAAACCCCAGTACATATATAAATAAACACAAAATTACACTTCTAATTAACCAAAGCTCAAACCGTAAAACCCATCTCTATAAAAACGACAACAAAAACATAAAAAACAAAAACAAAACAAAACAAAAACCTCTCGAGTAAAAAGACATACCCTCTTTTTTTTCCTGCTGGAAAAATTGATGTCCACACTCTCCTATCCCAACCTAGCTAGACTCTATTCTTATCTCCTCCTTAGCTCTTACTCTTCTTTCTTTGCTTAGACAAATAATCCCATAATTATTTCTATTAGTTATTTTATGTAAAACACAGACACAAACACAAAACACAGAACACAGAAAACACAGAACACAGAACACAGAACACAACCTGTTTATGTTTTTTTGTTACAATTATTGGTATTACTATTAGTTATTACTATTACAATCTTGGGGTTTTCTCAGTACTCTAGCAGCTTAAACTCGATCCATTGGAAATAGAGAACAAAGAAATGGAATTCGAGGAGGAGGAGGAGGAGGAGCATGAAGAAGAAGAAGAAGACATGGAAATTCCAACACCACCAGCACCTGCGTACGAATTACCGGTTACCAACTCAGCCAGTGGTAAGCCCAAAGTACTAGTGGGTCCCAACAACAACAACAACCATCCCACCACTTCTTCTGCTACTACGATGATGACCAGATACAGAGAATGCTTGAAGAACCACGCGTTGGGTATGGGAGGCCACGCGGTGGACGGTTGCGGCGAGTTCTTGGCAGCCGGAGAGGAAGGTACGCTCGACGCGCTGAAATGCGCCGCCTGTAACTGCCACCGTAACTTCCACCGCAAGGAAGTTAACGATCATCATCATCGACCATCATCTGAAGTCTACCATCACTATCAACAACAATTCACACCTTATTATCATCATCATCATCGATCTCCACAACCACCACATCATAGTGGGTACTTGCACATGACCAGCACGTTGTCTCAGCATCATCAAAGACCACCTTTGGCTTTGCCAGCTGCTTCAGGCGGTGGCGGTCAAGATTTGGAGGACATGTCAAACCCTAGTAGCAGCGGTGGTGGTGGTGGTGGGACTAGTAGTGGTGGGGGGTCAAAGAGGAGGTTTAGAACAAAGTTTAGCCAGGAACAGAAGGAGAAGATGCTTCAATTTGCGGAGAGCTTAGGGTGGAGGATTCAGAAGCACGATGAAGCTGCGGTGGATCAGTTCTGTGCAGACACAGGTGTGAGAAGGCAAGTACTCAAGGTCTGGATGCACAACAACAAGCACACCCTAGGTAAGAAACCCTAAAAAAAAAAAAAAAAAAAACCCTTTTTTCTTTTGTTTAAGAAAATTGGTGCCACGTTCATGTAAGAAAATTGTAATGTGAATTTTGCTACGAGATCTAATTAACTAGCTAGGGTTCTGTCTCATTATTCTTGTTTTTTTTTTTTTTTTTGGGCCTACTTGTTGTGTCATGATACATTGTTAATTGCTAGTGATGACTGATGAGCTATTACTCTTACTAGGCTTTACAGTTTACTTTCAACAATTCTTTTTCCTTTTTATTTTTGCTGAAATTAACTAATCTTCAATTCTAACTTGATCTCTTTGAGTAATAGAGCCTAATTAAACATGTTTGCATAGATGAGTGGAGCTAAAAAGATCCAAAAAAAATTAATGCACCAGTCAATTGGGTTGGGTTGAAGTATTAATTGTCACTTCAGTACTTATAATTAGTGGAAGGGATTCAAAGTTTCAAACCCAAATTCTCTTTATCAGAAAAATTGGAATATATCATTGACCTGATGTACTGTCAGATCAATTTGGTTTGCTTGCCACTTAAGTTCTAAACAGTGTAAAATCTGAGAAGATGGAGGAGAGGCTGTACTGCACTGAATTGTATGTTTGTAGCATGTGATCATCGTCATCGTCATGATTGTGATCAACAATGGGGAGGATTCCAAAGCGTGGGTTGCATGCAAATGGGGCAAAATTTTAAGCTTCAAATTTTTTTGTAGTGTGTACCATTCACATTTGTCATGTTCTCCTTCTTTTTCTCTCCATCCCACACCGCTTCAGCAATTACTATTCTCTGATCTCTCTCTCTCTCATATTAATGGTCTTTTTCAGTTTTCAACCTCTATTTGAATTCTAGAGATTTCCCCATTGAAAATCACCGATTGAGGTTTGAGAAAGTTAGTGGACGTGTGTGTGCCTAGCAGAGCGTTAAGCTAAAGGTTGAAATGGATAAGAAAAATAGAAAATGCCAACAGTGTATGTGATTGTGTAGTAATGTTGTGGGGATATATTGTCTTACTTTTCTTTTTGGTGGGTAATGGTTGCAGTAGTACATCGTTCTCCTTTAATTGCTATGTTGTATCTCTATCTAGTTTTTTTTCTCATATGTCTTAATCACACCTCTGATTTCCTGTCCTCACTTGAAGTTTTATGCCTACTTTTCTAATTTCTTGGTTGTTCTTCTAGCTGTAACGGTTTTATTTTTCTTTAGTTTTTACTAATTTTTGTTAGTTTTAAGGTTTCTTTGTTTAATTTTTATTTTGATTGTTACAAGAAGAAGAATTTAAACTCTAAACTTTTCTACATTGAGTAAGAAGTGTCGGTTGAATTACAAGCTGTTGACAAGAGTTTATGTTTTGTGCTAGATAAAACAATGAAATGGGGAACTAAGGTTTGAGCTTTCAATTCAAGTGGTTAATAATGTATGTATAGCCTAACTCTTTTTAACCACTAGCGTTGCAGTGTAGAGCCTTTGGGTAATAAGTTCATTCTTTTAGTCCAAAATGAAAAACTAGCATGTCCTTTTCTCTAAATTTTTTTCCAAGCAATTTAGAAAAGATAAATTTTAAATTATTATTAATTTTACTATAAAAACCCTATAAACGGATAATAAATAAATTTCTTTATTATTTTTTGTGTTGTTTTAAAAATTAACACAACAACTTGTAAATTTAAAATATAATTTTAATATATATTTAGTATCACTTAGAACATGATTCTCTTTATTTTACTATTAAGATTTCATTTCCTGAATTTTATAGTGTACATACTACATAATACCACATAGTCAAAATAGTCAATGTTATCACCATATACATTTGCTGTGATGGTTACTTTACAAATATAAGTGTTTGTGGAGTGTGAAGGGGAATGGTTGGGATTCAAGTCTTTAGGAGGGAGTTTCACACACATATATACTTAAATTAGGCTATAATAGAATTTCTATCTTGTATTAAAAAAAAAAAAATAGTCAATGCCATTTCAATTTGGTATGAGTGGAACAAATTATTTTAGCATTTATTAATAGTGGGCTATTGTTTTTAGGTTACCATTTTAAATTTATAATATTTAATTTGAAATATAAAATGAATTCATTTCAAATGAAGAAAAATATTGGTACAACATAATTAGCTCAAAATTTCTAAATGAAACAAGTTGTTTATAAACAATTTGAGTTGGCTCGATAAAAAGTTTGTACATGTTTGTTTGTTTATAAATTAGCCAAACTAAAGCCTTAGTTTTAGACTTATTTAATAAACAAGGTGCAATCAAGCAAAATAAATTGTTCATGAATAGGGTAATGAACAATATTGCTCAAAAACAAGCTAAGTCTAGGCTAGTTCATGGGTTGGTAATAACCTTGATATGAACTTGATAAATAAACTCCTATCTTATTAAGCCTTTAATTAATTGGTAGTTGGAACTACTCTCAAAACCAAATAGGCTTAACAATAAATTTAATATTGAATGAGTTCGACTTTATTAATGAATCAAGCTAAGCCAAATTGAGTTGAAGCTTTTGCACTTTTTGACAAGCCAAGCTTGAATGTTGGCAATAGACTTGGTTCAAGCTCAAGCTTAAGCCGAACTTGTGCATTTTATTTTTGTTGTCAAGTCTATTACTTGACAAGGCTTAGCTCATTAACAGTCCTACTTTAAGACATTTTTATTTTTATTTTTAAAATTTATTTGAACGTGAAAGTGGAGACTGTAGAGATTTGCTGATGACTCTCACAGAGACTGTAATGCATTCAACAAATTGCTAATTGTGTTTTACTTAGCTGTGTGTTTTCAATTCCTCCCTTTGAAGTAAACTGACAGTTTTTTTTTTTTTGGTGAGAAGGAAGTAATCTGACAGTAGTTTTATGATTTTTTATTTATTTTTAAATAGATAGTAAACTGACAGTAGTTTTATTTTTTTAAGAACTTGGAAAAAGATATGCTGATGAGAACGTGAGAGAAGTGTAGGCGGTAGCTGAAACAGAACACAGTGGACGTGTTGATGTTGGAGAAAGTCAAGTAATGAATAAATAGTGTAACAAAGATAGTTTTTGAAGTTGTCGGGAAAATGATCTCAAATCTAGATCCGATGTTGCTGCTTTATTCTATTGCACTAAAGACATGTGGGCTCTCTGTTGAATGATCTGACATTACAACTTATGTGTGCAAATGGGTGGTTGTGTGTAACTGGCTGAAGAAGAAGCTGGGGTGGTTAGGTTCATTAAGACTATGTTTTCATATAACTTTTTGGAGTACAAACGTTTTTTCTTCCTTTTCTTTTTCATAAATGAACCCCTTTTAGTTCATCAAAAATAAAATGAACCCCTTTATTATCTCATACTTTGCTACTTTCTTCTTTTTTTTCTTTTTCTTTTTCTTTTTATTTTTGTTTTAAATAGAATGTGCTACGTACATCTCAAATGGAAAAAACGCAGCAATAGGATGCTCCTCTGCACTCTCTCTAAAATATAATTATTAGATTTATTTCTTCTTATTGTTGGAAAATTTGGCTTCTCAAAAAAAGCATTAATTGAGTTGGAAATTTTGACTTCAAAGTTTCAATTTGCATATCTTGGTCTATAATACACTCCACATTAGTTTTCCTAAAGACTTACTTTTTGGCCATCTCCACCTAATCATTTTGGGTTGGAAATTACGATAAATTAGAAGGAACCCAAAGCTTTTTTCAGCGGTTTTAATAAATTTCATCCTTGAACTTTAAAGTGAGTGTCAATTTGATGATGGGACCTTTAATTTGAACAATTAACCATGCATTTCAATTTTTTTAAACAAATTGAACATTTTTAATATTTCATTAAAAACTAATACATTTAATCATGTGATGTATACAAACTTTTTCAACATCATCAATAATTTTGAAAATCATTATTATCTTGTACACACTTTATGATCAAAGCTGTTAATTTTTATAGAAAATATTAACATAAGGTTTGATTTTTTTTTTTTTTTTGGTTAAGGTGTAATTTGTACCAAACTAAAGTGCCTAGTTTAATTGTTTGAATCAAATATCTGAGGACTAAATTGACACAATAAAATCCCAAGGTAATATTTGTAAAAAAAAAAAAAAATCATATATATATAGACATACACACCTAAAAGAAGACAGTAGTAAATTTCTAGTAAGAGAATATAAATTGACCCAATGCCATCTTCACTACTTTTCTTAATACCGACTTACAAAGCAGTGGTAGTTGAAGTGTTGATGAAGAATATAGAACCAATTTAAAAAGATTAGTTCTTACCTAAGAGTTCCTTTCTTATTGTCCATCCAGACCTAGCTAGCCCCTACAATCTCTCTCTTAATTCAGTAAGATGAGTCTCCTAGAATTTGCTCAACTGGGAAATGCCCACCTAGACTCTCACAAATGGCAGCATCACCCACCTCAAACCTGGACTCATTTGCAAATTTGAGCTTTCAAACTGTTACCTCACAAAAAAAGCTAGGCAATGCCTGAGCAAGCCCAGCCCAATTCAGGCTTTTGGCTTTATTTCCACACCACTAAAGCCTAGTGTATAGGAAATGGTAAATATCCTATGATTACTTTATAAACTAAATTAATTGACCTTCCTATAAAATTTGGGGTGATTTTGTCATTTTTGTGTGTGTCCTTTCCTTCAGCTTTCAAACTGTTGCCTCACAAAAAAGCTAGGCAATGCCTGAGCAAGCCCAGCCCAATTCAGCCTTTTGGCTTTATTTCCACACCACTAAAGCCTAAGTCTATAGGCAATGGTAAATATCCTATGATTAATTTATAAACTAAATTAATTGACCTTCCTATAAAATTTGGGGTGATTTTGTCATTATTGTGTGTCCTCTCCTTGGACTTATTTAAGTTTGTTTGGGATTTGCTTATTTTGTTGAAATCGAAAACTTTTTACTGAAAGTATTATAAATAAAGATAAAAATTAGCTGAAATAGTACAGTAGGACTCATGAATAGTATCAAAAAGTACAATAGAATTCATAAATAGTAATAAAAATAAGCTGAATAGTAAAATAAACTGACAAAATTAATCGTATCAAACATAGTTTGGATAAGGACAGGCAAGCCGACTTGATTGGTTTTCACTGGGCCATTTTTGGGCCCTGCATCCATAATTTTCTCTTTTGCTCAGAATTACGGGCCCTACTTAATATTTCAGTGTGTCTTCATTTCCGACAGAAATATGGGCCAGTCCCAAGATCAGGCTTATCACCTTTCGTGTCATTCGCCAGGTGTGGTTGGGCCCAGAGATATTATACTGCTTAAGCTTTAAATTCTAGCTCCCTCAATAACAAAAAGTGGTCCCAGGACTATTAACTATTTACTTCGTCTTCTTCTTTTTGGGCTAAAGACTATTAACTATTTACTTATGGATCTAGACACATGAACCATTCATTTTGAAAAAAAATTTATGGGAAATTGAAAAATCTATCAAAAGAGTTAATTGTTTTTTCATTTTTTCATAAAAAATTTTCTAAAATAATTTACTAATGTATGCCTTAAGGTACACGTTAGTAAGTCTCTTTACTTATTAATAGAGTGTTGGTAATGGTAACAAGAAATGCAAAAAAATATATGCATTTTGTCTTTCTAAAAATCCATTTTATTTATTTTGCATTCCCACTTAACAATACGCTCTACATCTCCTTCTTTATTTTACAATTCATCCCATTTAAATAATGTATTAAAATCACAGCCAAAACTAGTCACAACAAACACCAAAATCCATGGCTGAAACCCAGCTACAATAACCACCACAACCCAAAATTAAATCCAGCCATGACCCAATGTCACGACTTGCTCAACCATAGATCTAGAGAGAGAGAGAGAGTTTCTGATGAGGAGAGAGAAATTGAAAAATAAGATAAATAAATGATAGATGTGATCTAGTGCGTGTTGTAAATTTATATCTTACTGTAACAAAATATTTTTAAAAAATTGTATTTTGGCTCTCCAGATTTGGGAGTGTTTTTGTTATTTTTATGAATAGTAGAAGCTATTTTACATTTCTGGAGTTTTTGCATTCCCATTTGGGAATGCTCTAAGAAATTAAAATTGGTGAAGGTCTAAATCATGCATGGATCATAATTAGAGTTCCTCCTATATGTTTTCCCCTAATTGGATTCTATAATTGTATGAGAACTATTTTTTTAAGGATAATTCGAATGTTATAATAATGGGAGAATGACTTAAAATTTTAAACATTAAAAAAGCTATCGAAACGAATTAAGAGTATTTGTTAAGAAATTAATTTTAGGAAAAATTTTATAGAAGAAAAAAAAATTATTGTTATGACAATTTTTTTAATTTTTCATAAAAATAATATAAAATTATTTTAAAAATAATTTATTAATAATTACAAAAAAAATATCCATTAACATAATCCTTTCAACAATAATTATATTTACAATGAAAAGCAATTAAACTACCAAACTTTTTATACGCGAGATCTACTTTTTTTTTACGAGAGAAAAACTATAATTTTCCCATGCACGACATGTCTTGTCCTAATGGGGTTGCTATTCCGTAGGACATTTGCTCTTCTAGGGGCTTGTGCTAGGCTTTATTTCTGTCTCTACCGTGTGACTCTTTTATGATTTTATCTGTCAATGCGTACGGCCTAACACAAACCTCAATGTGCTCTCATATTGGGTTGATATTGTCTTGTCCTAATGTACTATTTAAATTAAATTTATTATTACTGAAATTAAAAATTGAATATTGAAAACTGAAAATACTGTAAGAAGATAATTTTAAATATAAATAATATCGTGGACTTATTTTTAATATTTTTTAATGTATAAACAGTATTGTTACAGTGCATAAACAGTAATTTTTGTCTCATACACAGCAAACTCAAGTGATTTTACTGTTCAAGCGCTAAAAAAAAAAAAAAAAAAAATCCAAACGGGTACATTAAATTGGTTTTTAGAGTTTTTTTTTTTCCTTATACAAAATAAGAAAATTCAACGAATTCTCTTTCAATTTTTTTTTTTTTTTTTTGGCCCTTTATTGCAATGACCATAGACACTTATCTGCCTTCTAATTAAGTTCTCAAGGCTAGGCATAGCCTTCAAATAGTCGAAGCTTTCAATTGACAAGATATGTGTATAATAGGGAGGTTAGCATCTAACTATAATAGGTTTTGGAAAAAAACAAGTTCCAAAACAATTTCAAGCTATTTTCTTTTGATTCATTATATGACAATTAAAAATACCATCTATGTATAATTTTAGTTACATATTTTTTTTCTAATAAATTATATGATTTGTTTAAAAACTACACATAAATAATCGTATAAATTAAATTGGAAAATATAGCTTCAAACTAATTTAGAACTAAATTTTGTTCATAAATTTATGAAAATTTATAGGTATTTCCGAAACACAGATAAATTATACTTCCTCATCTCATATTTAATGAGTGAACTCCACCATAAATATGAGAGAAGGAAGTATAATTTTTCGTACTCCAGAAGGACCTAAGAATTACTCGGAAATTTCACATACAATTTCAATACATGCTCTATTGCAATAGCTAAAATATGGTTTAAGAAAATGCATAATTCTTGCTTGGTATTTGTAAACTAGACAAATTATCATGAAGACTATTTATTTAAAAACTGATGCTAATCTCATCCGGATGATGATATCCTTATTTTTTTTTAAAGTAAAATAAAATCTTCTGAATGATATCCTGGACCCCTAATAAAAGATCCTATTTGGATTTGTGAAGCTCCTTTTATATGGCATATCTTGTTTCAATTGTTCGCACAACATACCTTTAACAAAACATGAGCCCTGCCACTTTAGTGGGTGAGAAGTCTTCTTCAAAGATCTGCTAGACAGACTCAAAATGGGTAAGCTTTATTGGACAGACCCCATGTAGAAGGTAAGAGGGGCATCAATGGCTGCCAAATTATTGATCAGAAACAATTCTTACAAAAAATGGTGGTTTTTAACGAGTCAGGCCGAAGTGAATAGTAATTTGTAAATGTAAAAGTGCAGGATTGGTTTAACTTTGTATTTGAATTATGAAATCCTACACAACCTTAGTTCCTAGAATTTTCATGCAAATCCGAGATTGTTCATTTTTTTAATTTTGCTCTTTTTAATTTCATTTCCTTTCATTGAAAAATAAAAAATAAAAATCCTACTACACGAGTAAATATTATATCTAATCTTCTACCTTCAACCAAATCCTTCCTCACCCTTTAGCGCTTGAGTTAGGAACTAAAGTGATTTTATTTTAGTTTTTAGTTACACAGTATGCTATCATATAATCTACTTGGTTATAATCACAAATTTAAGGTGTTTTTTTTTTTTCCTTATTTACGAAGAATAAAGTCTAAACACTAATCTTAAACGTTGCACCTGTATTGCATATGAAACTACACCTCTAGTTCATAAGCTTGCTTCTAAAAAACAATACCGAGTTTGAACTATATGTGATTATATATTAGCTAGATTGTCAAA
Organism: Quercus wislizeni; assembly: GCA_023055345.1. Classification (NCBI taxonomy): domain Eukaryota; kingdom Viridiplantae; phylum Streptophyta; class Magnoliopsida; order Fagales; family Fagaceae; genus Quercus; species Quercus wislizeni. The sequence continues at coordinate 594,438 of JALGQJ010000015.1, forward strand.
TAGATAGACTTTCTATCGATGGCCAAACTAAAACCTTTTACATACGACTTTCATGTATCAGTCACTCTAGGAACCTAATGACTACGATATCCTAAAAATGATCTAACAAGAAAAATCAACCAGGGAAGTCAAAACCCAAGGCAACTACAAGATTTTGTATAATTGTGTGTGTATATATATATACGGGACTAGAATGTTGTGTGATAGAACATTGAGTCTATTGATTGTAAAATAGATTGTAATATTGTTTGAAATTCGTAACCTATACAATGCATGAAAGTTGAAGAATCTTTATTTCACGCCTTGTTTACATAATAATTGGTATTGAGAAAAAAATTGGGGCCCATGTGTAAGTAATAGTAGCTATGTCAAAATTGTAGCAAAAAATTGTAAAATAGTATATGATCCTAGAACTACTTATTGGTATTAGAGCCTGAAATCTTATCTCACGCACTTGATTGATATAATCTACCTTTTTTTTTCTTTTTTCTTTTTTTTTTGGGTAGAAATGGGAAGTATCATTAACTAAGCATAAATACAATTGGAGCGAACTCGCTCATACATCTCCCCTGATGCATCAAGATTGATCAGTAGTGATACATCAATAGGGGGAAAAGAAAAAACAACAAAATCTTGGGAAGGGAGGGCTCCTCTGCGAGTGATGTGCATTGATAATAGCTTAATTTTGCATATTTATATCATTGTTAGAAAGTATTATCATACTTATTTTGTGTTAATTCATGCATTTTATATTTGATTTTGGAATAATGTTAAATAATCAATTTTGTGCTTAATTGAATCTTATTGCATGAATTTATCTTTTGTAGGAGAACGGAATTAAATAAATAGATTTGTGTAAAGAAGAAAGCTAATGGACTTTACTTTTACAAGGGCCATGATGAAGTTAAAGAAGGCCAACCCAATTAAATTTAAGTCCAATTGAAGTAGGGAATCAAAGGAAATTTGCACCAAATCCAAGTCCAATTCGGATTAGGATTCCAGATTGCACATCAGTTAGTATTTTTGGCATAACTTTCGGCTCAGAAGTCCAATTGGGATGATTCAAGTTGGGCTGGAACGTTAACTTAAAGGGCTACATCTTTGTAGTTTGCCAAAAGTCCGAATTCAAACATTAAATGGGCCTAAATCGTCGTTCAAATAAAGCCTAAAAATCTGGGATTTTCTCCAAACTTATAATAAGATTCATTGACCTATTTAAAGGCTCTTTAGGGCAAAATCAGGCTAGTGCTAGGGCTGAAGGCTGAACGCATAGAGAGGTGCGGCTATGGCTACCTCTTTGGTTCTCTTCCATGGCAATTAGTTTTATTTTATTTGTCTAGTTTAATGTTTAGTATTTTATTTTTGTGTTTTCTTTCAATTACTATGAGTAACTAAATTTATAATTAAGGTTGAGGATGAAATCTTGTTAAGGATTATCAGTAATATTTACGTGATTTGATTTTTCCCACAACAGTTGTTCTTTAATGTATTAAATTGAATGCTTTTCTCATGATTTGAGTTCAATCATGTTTTTCTCATGATTTAGGATTTTTCTTAATTGAATGCTTGGGTTATTAATTCTTGATTATAAAATTGGATATCGTTTGTGATTTGTCTGTCAATGGATATAATTTATGATTTGATTTTTAGAATTGGATATATCTTGTGATTTGTTTAGCTACAGATACAATTGATGATTTGGTTTTATACTTAAGAGGTGAAGAAGGACATGCTTTAGATATTTAAATAGAAGTTTTAATGATAACATTTTCCATGACAGCAAGATTGATTTCTAGATTATCATGTAATGAGATGAGAAAAATTAATGATCATAAATATATGCTGATATGACTTACAAGGTGGATTCCAAAACCTTAATTCTTTTCTCTTGATTGTTTACATCTTTTTTATTGCTTTATATCTTTTGCTTAGTTTAACCATTTGTTTAATTTTATTATTTGCTTAGTTTATTTAATCTTAGAAAACCAATTTTTATTAAACTAGATTAGGATTAATTTGGTTAAGGTTTAATTAATTTTCCTACGTTCATACAAGTCCATGTGAGTTTGACCTCGTTCTTGTTAAACTATACTTCGGTAGGGTTCGTACACTTGTGAGTACTTTAAAATTTCACAACAGCAAGCGAGGGCATCCGCACATTTGTTGGCTTCTCTATAACAATGAAGAACTCTCACTCTGTGTATTTTCTTGAGTCCCTCTCTATAGTCTGCAACTATTACATCATTGCTATTAGGCTGACTTTCCTCTTTGTTAATAAGTTCAACAACAAGATTTGCACCAAGTTCAATTTCCATGGCTTGAAGGTTTAGCGAAATGTAGAGGTTTAGATCGTCTCTCAACGCCCAAAGTTCTGTCGCAACACTAGTGGTGGTACCAATAGCTCTAGTATACCCGCTAACCCATTCACCATTGGAGTTTCTAATTATTCCTCCTCCACCAACACGCCCTGGATTTCCCAAGGAAGAACCATTGGAATTAAGCTTAAACCAATTTTCTAGTGGGCAGAGCCACTTAACTTGAATGCTAAAGAAGTTACGCCTTGGTCTTCCATTGATGCCAAGGAAAGCAATTCAGTAGCTTTAGCAATGGCTTATGACAGGGGTCATTTTTGAAAACCACATTATTTCGGTGAAGCCAAATACTCCAGATTCCGAAAGAGAACATAATACTCTAAGGAATACACAACAAGGAGGGACGTTGGGACTTACAGTTACTACGAAGCCAATCTCCCAAATTAACACCATAAAAGGTATTAGACTAGACTGGAGGCGGAAAGGAGTTCCAAAACAGGCGCGTTGTTGGGCAATCTCTCAATACATGAAAAATGGATTCAATGGCTTCATTGCACAAGGGGCACGAGGAAGGTAAGTTGAAGCCTCTCTCAGTAAGAACAGCTTTAACTGGTATGCTGTGGTGAGCACATTGCCAAAGAAAACATTTGATTTTTGGAAGCGTAATAACTTCCTAAACCCAACTTCCCATAAAGGAATCAAATTGGTTAGATTTCTTTGTCAGGCAAGCTAGCCTATAAGCTTCTTTTAATTCAAAATCACCATTGGGGGAAGATGCCCAAGATAACCGATCTGCACCTCCTACAACAATAGGAATCGGAGTTACTTTAAATTTTTGGCGAAAGGCCGCTGGAATAACAAAGGATAATCTCCCCCAATCCCAGCTGTTGTTTTGAACAATATCTTTGAGAAATAAAGAATCCTCCCCCATGTTCAAAAGGACCCATAATTAGGTTTCTAACCGATCCTTCACTCATCCACTTATCAAACCAAAAGGTCAAGTTACTGTCATTCCCTATGATCCACTTTATGCCACTTTTAAACTCTTTTTTTCCTTTTTTTAGAGTTGTCCAGGTGGTAGAACAGATTCTAGACCTTGAGAGGGGCTGCCTTTACCAAGGTCTGTATTTATGAGACAAGACCCGAGCCCACAAGCTGTCTTTCTCCGGGTGAAAACGCCAATTTAGCTTGGCTAGGAGGGCAATATTTTTTTCCTTGGCAGATTGCAGACCAAGACCTCCATTCTTTTTGGATTTGGTAATTTTTCTCCAATTCATTAAGTGGAGTTTCTTCTTATTATCAGTAGAGCCCTAAAGAAAGTTTCGGCATAACTTATCCACACACTGAGTTATTTTTGGAGGAAGGAAGGCATATTGCTTATAGTAATTAGGAATGGCAGCAATGGTTACCTAGGTAAGGACAAGTCTACCTGCAAATGAGAGGAGGTGGGTTTTCCAACCCGCAAGTCGACTTTGAACTCGATCAATAACAGTTCCAAAGTCTTGAGATATAAAGGTGTGTTTGATCGGAAAACCAAGGTACTTACCTAAAGAAGGGGTAGACCGAAACTTCAGTATATTGCATAGAGTATCCCTAGTGTGTTGGGGCATATTAAGGGAGCAAAACACTCGGGATTTTTCAATGCTTACCTTTTGATCGGATAACTCAGAGAAGGTGTCAAGAGCATCTTTCATTGCTGTGCAATTTTTCGAATCAGCCTTAGCGAATAATAAGAGATCATCAGCAAAAAATAGATGAGAGAAGGCTAACCCCCCTCTAGATGCCACTATAGGATCCCATAGCTTGGCTTCGCATTTTTCTGATATAAGCGCCCCTAGAACCTCCATACATAAGATAAACAAATAGGAGGAGAGAAGGTCGCCTTGCCTTATTCCCCTGGAAAGCTGAAATGGATTGAGAGCTCTCCCATTAAGCAAAATAGAGATAGAAGATGAGGACACACAGCTCATTATCAAAGATATGAGTTGATTTGGGAACTTGAACAGAGTCAAAGTATCTCTAATGAAACTCCATTCAAGATGATCTTAGGCCTTTTCCAAATCTATTTTAATAGCCATAACTCCTTCTTTGCCCTTTTTCTTTGACATGGAATGAATTAGCTCTTGAACAATGATAGCATTGTCCACACCTTTTCTCCTAAGGACGAAGGCTGTTTGGAAAGGGGAAACTAGCCCTGCCAATAAGGGTCTGATGCACCCAACAATAATTTTGGTTACCACCTTATACACCGAGTTAAATAACTCAATAGGTTGATAATGATTGAGAGACTCGGGGCTTTTGCATTTGGGGATAAGGGTAATGAGTGTATTGTTGAGATAATTAGGAACCCTTCCTGAGCAAAAAATATTTTTAACCTCCTCCTTAACTAACTCCCCCAAAATGAGCCAGAAGTGCTATAAAAACCCAGTATGGAGCCCGTCAAGGCCTGGAGCTTTGTAAGGTTGAGAGATTTAAGAGCAGAGAAAATTTCACTATCATTAACCGGAAGGATCAGCTTATCTATATCTCACTCCTCAGTTCACATTGCCAAGGGGTGGGGGGTGCCACTCTTTTGAAGGGGAGTTGTGGTGGGAAGTGGTGAAAAGCTCTAGAAAACCCCTTCTGATGAAGTTTGCAATATCTTGTTCATTATTAAGCCAATTTCTCATTCTATCTTTCATGCTGACTATACGGTTTCTTCTCCTGCGCACAAGGGCTGAAGTGTGGAAGAAAGTTGAGTTCCTATCTCCCTCGACCACCCAAGAGAGACGGGCTTTCATACTCCAAAAATCAGCCTCTAGCTTAGAGTTTCAGCAAGATCAGACCACAAGGATCTCTCTAACTCAATCAAAAACTCATTTGGGCCATTTCCAAGTGCAATTTGGATGCCCCACAGTTTGGCACAAATTCTCTTCTTTCTGTGAAAAAAAAAAATGTTGCCAAACTGATTTTTATTCCAAACCTGAGCTTTAGAAGTAAAAGAAACAATAGCATTAGGCAAGGTGGTATGATTTGATCAAGCATCTCTGACCACTTTAGGGAAGGTGGGATGAGAAAGCCACATCGGTTGGAATCTGAATGGTCTCGGCAATTGATACCTCGTATAGTTTCTTAGTGATAGAATGATTGGGCAATGATCAGAATGAGCCCTCTCCAGGTGCTTGACACATGTTTCCGGATACAAGACATTCCAATCAGCATTTGCAAATGCCCTATCAATTCTTCCTTGTATGAGCTGAGAAAGAGGGCGGTGGTTTGACCATGTAAATTTTGGTCCTGAGAATCCCAGACCAATCATGCCGCAATTATTTAAGCACTCCTGGAATTTGAGAGCTCTGGAAATACTAACAGGATTCCCACCAAACTTGTCATCACCAGAGAGCATTTCATTAAAGTCCCCTACTATAACCCAAGGGAGAGAATGGAGGCCGGTAACCATAGAAAGATTATCCCACAAAAGTTGTCTCTCGGCATACCTAGGGCTAGCATAAATTGCAGATAACAACCAAGAGGAGTTTGCGTAAAGATCCTTCACAATAAAGGGGATTTCCTGTTCTATGGAAGAGAGAAAAGACAATTCTGCTTGGGTTGAGTCCTAGAGAACCCAAATACCACCAAAAAAACCCAAAATTGTTAGCATGAAAGGCCCCATCAAAGGGGAGTTTATCATAAATATCCTTGGCCTTAGACCCACTGACTTTAGTTTCAGTGAGAATCATGATGGCAGGGCGGTGACTTTGTACCAAATCACAAATAATACTATGAAATGAGGGGTTTAGAGCACCCCGACAATTCCAAATTAACATATTCATAATTAAATATTCTTTAATAACCAGGACAAGAAGTAGAATCATACGAAGGCAGAGGCATCACTTTCATCCTCAAGCATCCCATTTGGGTCATAGTCACCATCTGCCAGGGGAGGTTCAAAGTATTCTTCCTCTTGCATCATTGAAGTGCCATCTTTCCCGGTACAAACACTGGCAACAGCCTCATGTCCCTTACTTCGTTGTCTGAGACTTAGATCAATGTGTTTGAAAATGGTGTTGAAGACATTAGTTGAGGCTGAAGATATCAACATCTCTCTCCCTCTCCGATTCAGTATGGTGGTTTGGAGAATCTTCCAGAGGGGTATTGACCAGAGCAAGACTTGGTCTTTTTCTTTTCCTTTTCCATGAAAGCTTACTACCAAGGAGACCATCACTGTACCGGTGGGAGGGGGTCTGAAAGCAACAACCTAAATTGCTTCGGAGAAACCGAGGTGGGCTTACTAACACTTTTGTTCTCAGGAATCTATCTATAGTGAGTTCCTTTGGGTCCAACAATGCATTGAGATTACTGCCTGTTTTTAGGACCGTTGTGATGGTTTTTGCTAGTCAACGTAGAGGGTATAGAGTTGGACTTCACAACTTTCTTGGTTGGGTAAGTGCTTTCTGCCACAAACGCATTACTTGGGGTAACGGGCTTAGGCTTTAGTGATACATCATTGTCATTATAGCTCGTTAGGTTGGTTCAAAGCTTGGATGGGCCTGCAGATTGGCCAGGAGCTTTGGTCATTGGTTTCGGAATCTCTACAACTTAGGAAGGTTGGACAAAATCATTTTTTCCTTTCTTACTAGCATGCCTTTTACGTGAAACCAAAACCCATGGCCCATACGCCTCCTTACTAGGGGTACTATGGTCATGTGGTGCATGTAACTCATTCACCTCTCTGTCACTATTGGTTTTTGATAGGTACTGTAGTATGACAATGTGGATATTTGTAGATATTTGTAAATAAGGATTGTGATAGTTGTGGGCTATTGATATTTGTAGATATTTGTAAGTAGGTGTAAAGGTGTGCACAGGTGGTGCGGGTATAGCTGCTGGGGTGTGTGTGTGGGGGTGTGACAACTGTGTGTGTAAGGGTGTGCACAGGTGGTACAGGTACAATTGCTGGGGTGTGCCTGTGTGCCTGCATGTGGGTGCATGGGAGTGTGCAGTGGCTAGACTATACTGTAGATAAATTGTACTGCTATTGTTGGTTGTTAGTTGGTTGGGCCAAGGTGTCAATAGGTAGTTAGTTGGTTACGTGGAGTGCTTATAAGGAGAGGAAAAGGATTGTAAAATGCATGCAAATAAGAATTTCATTGTTTCTTCCTTATTCTCTCTCTACTGTGTTATTTGTTCCAATTATCAATTCTTCTTCCCTTTCTTCCATTGAACTAGAATTCTATAAGTTTTCTCCGGTGCCCTAGTTGTAAACAGACAACTCTCAACCTTGTGCCCAATGCGGCCACAAGAGAAACAGAGAGCACTAATCCCCTCATACCGCACTGGTTGCTTAACACCACCAACCTTTAAAAGTTTGACAAGTGTATTATCAAAGTTAACCTGCACACATAATCTTACGAACCGCCCACAAGCTTCAGCAGCTGTGTGTGTATCAATTCTTAAGACAGGGCCGATAGCCTTACCTAAGTCTCGCAATACCGATGGCTCATAATACTCAATGGGGAGCTCTAGCAAACAAACCCAAACAGCTACAGATAAGACATAAGTCGTGGAGGGCTTGAAGTTTGGCTCCCAACTCCTAATAGATAAATAATGCCCTATAACAAACCAAGGACCTCCCTAAAGCACTCTAGCATAATCTTCTTTCAGTGAGAATCGAGTTAAAAAGAAATCCTTCCCTAGTGCAATACAATCCAGTCTGCCGCTAGGTTTCCATGGCACCATAAGCTTGGAAAAGAGGAACTGATAACCCACAGTCTTACCAACGACCTCGACAATCAATGCCTTCGTACATTTGGCTTGGTTACTAGCTTTCCTTTCCCCAAATAGGTTCACAGCAATCACCCCTACTTCAAGATTTGATTCTTCATCATCAGAATCCACCTCTACTTCCATTTCGTAGTTAGTGACGAAGGCTTGTTCATAGGCCCCCGGTATCTCACCAACAAGGCTCTCCTTGTAAGAGACACTTGTGTTACCCTCCCGGTGGTCTTCCTTAACCTTTTTGGTACTGCACTCAAGTTCCTTGTCCTCTTCTCTGGACCTCAGCCGTGTCTTGAGACATTCTCAGTGCTAACCAATATTACGTTAGCTTCGAGGTGTATAATCTACTTGTTATCTTGATCAGTATGCTCTGTAATTCAATAGTTGTCACTTTTGTGAATCCTCTATAGTAATCACATTAGAAAATGAGATTAGACAACCAGACAACACTAAGAGGAGGTTCTTGAACTCTGCATAGGACGTTTGTTAACTTAAAGTTACCTTGTGGACTGTTGCCTCGGTTGGTGATGTTGTCCTGCTTGCCTCAAGCTTAGGGGTGTGCTCGGTTCGGTTTTGGTCAATTTGTATGGGTATGGTCAATCGAAACCGAATATTTCGGTTTGTGAAATTCTCAACCGAAACCGACCAAAATGGCTGGAAATCAATCGGTTTCGGTCGGTTTTCGATTTTCCAAAGAAAGGGTTATTGAGATTTTCAAAACCCTAAATTTAATCACATAAAAAACAAAGTAATATAGCAACAGAAAGAGCTGTTGAACAAATCAGAACGACAGAGAGAAAAACTTCTAACAATATTTGTTCAACAATTTACAGTATTACACACAGATTCCAACAAAAAATTGAAAATATTTTGAATTAGCAAAAGGGTCCAGACAGAACTTTACCGTTAGGATCAGAGAGAAAATTGGGGAAGGACTAAAGGGTAGAGAGAGGCAAAGAAAAAATTGAGAGGAAAAAATGGCGAAGGGGTGGCTAAAGAAAAGAAAAGAGAAGCCGAAGAAAAGATTAAATAGCAAGGGTATTTCCGTATTTATGCTACTACTAGGGTTTTAAAAAATTAAATAGCAAAAAATACCCACGTCCCCCACATGAAGGCTTGAACCTGGGATTAGCTAGCCAAACAACGAGCATACCACTAAGCCACTGATCAGTTATGTATTAAAGTTACATAAATAAATATAATATATATATATATATATATATATATCAATTGGTTCGATCAGTTTCAAGTTGAAAAAATCCAGCACCAAAACCAAAAATTTCGATTTTTAAAAAATGAAACCTAAACCGAACCGAAATTTTGAACACGGTTCGGTCGGTTTCAACCGGTTCTTTCGGTTCCTCGTTTTTTTACACACCCCTACTCAAGCTTTAGTTAAATGAGTCCAAGCCTTAATCATGTCCAACTGTCTCTTCTTCAACTACATATATAAGCAAATAACTTCAAAGGTCGAACCTTAATATGATGATATACTCTATATCCCAGTGATTGTGATGTGTCACGGGTTCGAATCCACAGATCAACCCCTTCAAAATTAAAGGCAAGACAGCCAATAAACCCTGTCTCCTAGACCCCACCAAAACGGTAGTCGAATCAGACACACGACCTTTATTATAGTATAAACAATTTCAATAAAAAAAGAAAAACATAACAAAGAGTAAAACGGTAAAATCCTAGGACTAAGAATTGCTGGTAGGAGAGAGAGAGAGAGCATTGTAACCAGGTTTTTAATCTCTGATACTGAACCTGATGAATACAAATTAAATCTCATTACAAAATCTGCATAAAAGGCCAAAAGGGTAATGAAACAATAGACATATATGTTCAAAATCATCATCAACAAACATAATAATAATAATAATTGAAATGAAGAATTTTGGGCATGTGAATCAAATGATATTACAATAATAGAGTCACCTTTACCAGAACTTTAATCATTTATAACTTTCAAAAGAAAAATGTACGACAACATAGAAAAACTTAACAGCCAGTATTACCATCAAGCCAAATATGTCACAAAGCTATGATCAGAACACCCAACAGCATACAAAATACATTCCATATTCAGATTTCAGAGCACTATATATTTTATCTACATCAACTTGTTGGCAACATGAATATGATGCTCCTTCTGTGACATGGTAAAAAGCTTGGCCTTGAACATCATCATAAACTGTGAGTTGGCACTACCCCTTGCAGATTTTTCACTGCACTATCATAGTTTACAAAGCCCATAAACCAAAATTCATGGTTGTCAACAGAGATAACCTGTATGTATTTTTCCCCTGGCTTGACTTTGCTTGTTGACGGATTCACTGCCCTCAACTGGTGTAATGGAATAACCACCTAGGCATGCACGCCAATATTATTCATCCATTGAAGAGAACATAATTGTATAAAAACCAGAAAACTTAATAAACAAAAAACTAAACAAACCAAACAAAAATGACTACTTACAACAAGGATAAACAAAGGTTGTAAACTTCATCCTAAATCTAATCTTTGGTAGATTGACCAAACATAAGGAAAACAAATGGCAACCGATTTACTTACTACTTAAGGGCAAAGGTCGCTAGAGAATGTCTTTTAGCAATTTTAACTAACTAGAGTCTTAATAAACCCAATGTACCTACCTACTTGACTATCATCAATGTCCTGGGTAACTCTCATATATTCAATTAACAAATGCATCTCCTCCCTCCATCTCTCGTTCTTCTTTTTTCTTAAAAAAGCATTACAAGTCAATGGGTAATGTGTAATACAAATTTAAATTACGATGCAAAGTAACTTATGAAATATGATTTCTAAGTTTCACCTCCATGATGATAGACATATTGTTTTAGTTAATTCGGTAAACATGAGAAGCTTTCCTGGCATTTCTGAATCAACTTAAGCAGGTCTTCAGTGGCATTTTGCATTGTTGTAAAATATAGTTGCCCTATTATTAGATTCTACTTTTTCTTGGCTAAACTTAATTGTTATCCTAAAACCTCTACAGGGTTGCAGGTTCAGGTTTTTCACATCATCCTTAAGCATATTCAAGCAGCCTTCGCCTCTGTTTTGTATAACTTATGGCAAGTCATCCTGTATCTGGAAACTTTTGGGGTGAATCTCGGTTGCTCCCTTCCTCTCAACAAGGATATGTCTCTACAGATACTATCAAAGGAAAAGAAAAAGCACTTCTTTTATGAAAATTATCACCTGAGATCAATCCACCATCAAATCTCAAGACTACCATTTAAACCATTCAAATTTTCTTTCCTGAAAACATGTACATACTTCCAAGGTAACAAATTATCACCTTTGCCAGTAGAACCACGAAATATAAAATTAACATTCAGTGTACAATGAAGTATATATCTCCAATATAACATAGGGAATGATTTGATCAACAAACCTATTCCATCCCAAAATACAATTCCAGTTTTTCAATCACTACCTTTCTCCAAATATCCATAGCTTTTATATTATATTATTGCTCATGAACCTAACTTGTTAATCCCCTCACAGCTCAGTAGGTCACAATGACAAAACAAAAGCACCATTTCTTCCAAGAATCCACGTTCCGTAGCATTATAACAAGAAGTTTAGCTTTTCAAGTACAATTCTTAGCTAAAGGAAAAAGGCCAGAAATGGGAGGGGAGAAAAGGGACAAAGTAACCACTATTGACAAAACTTAAAAGTCTGGTACTCAATGTTACATTGACCATCAATTCAATGATTTGGTAATTTGAATTGTGATTCATATAACTAAAGTAAACCTAAATAGGCAAACAGCAGTTGAAAATTCTTGTGAACTTGAAAGGGCTTACTCAAATCGCATCAATTATCAAGAATTACTAAAGTTCTTACTTCCTCCTATTTTGATTAAAAAAACTGTGCGCACACAAGTAGGTAACAATAACATCACCCTAGCACCACAGTTCATGGAAACTCATAAATTAAGATACTAACTCATATGGCCCTCCTAAAATATTACGTGATAGATATTTATCATTAATGATAAGAATGATGATACTGACTTCATTATCAAGCACCATGCACTAAAGGCTCCTTGAATGAACAAAGGTTGCAATTAATCAAATGCTGACAAGTATAAAGACTGGTATACCTTGTAATAGCTCCATTCAGTCTGGTCGCCAGTTTTGTAAGAAAGTGGATTGTCACTACAAAATGCAAGTTTTGCTGTGGACAGATATAAAGTTCCCATTACTGGTCCAGCAGATGTGGATAGATAGGCAGCATATGTCTTTTGAAGCTTCTCCTCTGGCACAGTCTCAAAAGTTGATCGAAAGATCTTCTCATAACCACCTTCTGCAAGAACTTTTGTTCCTTGAGCAATTCTTCCCACAGCAGCATCAGCAAAACTAGGTCCCGTTTTCACTGATTCAAGAAAGGTCAATATATGCATCACATACTACAAAGGAACTTGATTGAATTTTAACAGTTATTTCAAACCTAATATTACTATGATCACTGATAGAAAAATAAATTTAAAAGCATTTCAAACATAATGAGTCATGAGTGAAGAACATTCAACGTCTGGATCTTAGCATTCAAAACTCTATACTTTTTTTTTTTTTGGGGGGGGGGGGGGGGGAGATGGTAAGTTGCACACTAGGAAGCATGGACACCCCAAAATGGGCTGCGTGTCCATGTTGAACATGGACACACCTCTGACACAGCTACCTGCATGTCCCCAACGTGTCTGGCCAAAAAATAAAATACGAAAATTATTTTACTAACTTTTAACTTTAATTATTTGTTTAATATTTTCTAATTGTTAAAAAATATAAGATTTAGTTATTAATAACTGATGGTCCTGTTAGTATTTGATGGGTTAGACCTTTTTAAAATTAATTGTATTCTAAACATCAATTAATAGCCATGGATTCACTTTATTATCCATTATTGCTCTTAAATTAATATATGTTTTAACAATATATGAAAATAAATGCTTTAAAATATAAATAAAAAATATTTAATAATTAATTAATATACAATCCCCTCCATGTCCTATTCTAATTTTTTAAAAATTGCCGTATCACCATGTCGTACCTGTGTCTGTGCTTTGCTAGGTTACATATGCACCCGTGAATCTTGAACCCACAACATTACAATCCATCCAATCATTATGGAAGAAGAAGTGCCATTTGAGCTAGAGCTCATTGGAAAAGGTCACAATTCAAATTCAAAACAATCCACTGACACGAAAAGTATTATATGCACTCACAACTAACGAAAACTATTAAACCATAAACCTTTCAATGCCAAGTCCAAAAGAACAGTATATATATATATATATATAAGAGATTACACTAGGACCCAGCACCGCTCAAAACAAGGTGTTGTGAAAATATTGCGAGATTTTGTTGTGTCCATAGATTTTCTATTTACAAACGTATGATGAAAACTGTGAACGAACCGCATACCACCTTTGCAATCTAAAACACTCAAACTCCAAAAATAGCAACACTTAATAATTACCATCAAGTCCAAACACAAAGGCATAAACTAACCATTCTCTTTGTCCCCAGTGACTGATGCTTAGTCCAGGCCTTAGGGTACTACAAATTTTACAACATAAACCTCACAAACTCATGTGTCATCTTTTAATTAACAAATTTATTTACTATCTTTTCAATGTTGTCATGTCACTTTGTAGGCCTTTTGTTGTCAAATTGATAATATCTTTACATTTTCCGTCCCAAATTATGAGAATGCATGATTACTTGATGAGTGGTGCTAGGGACACTACAATTTTACTATATAGAGCTTACAAGCTGACATCTAGGATGCACAGACAACATGGGTGCAGGTATGATATAACAACATGAGCAATTTTTGAAAAATTATAACATGATATAGCAGATAAGACACTACTACAATAGTGATATGACACCGATACGGCATCCAAAATGAAATTTCCGTACATGTCACCGATCACGGAAACACAATTCGAACACTCATTTATTATGGTTAAAGTCTACCAATTACATTTATTGCCACGTCAATTTGTAAGCTTTACTTAGTAAAATTTATAGTAGCTTTTGCATTTTCCTTATTTGATATGTCCTTTGCTTTCTATTAAAGGTGCTACCTACCACTTTCAATTTTCTTCTTCTTTTCCCTCTAAAATAGGAGGGAAATACAAGAGCTTCTACTACCTTTGAAACGTTACAATTATTTTGTGAAAGCCAAAAATAGTTCAAAATTTTGTTATAATAACAATACTCACAGTGTTGCCACATGTTCCCAGCGAGATCCTCAGCCTTCTTGGTTGCCTCCGCCGCCTTCTTCCCCCATTTCCCAAGCACATCTTTAACCGACTCCACCGTATCTGATCAACCAAATCAAATACCACAAATTTTCCAAACAAACAAACCCTAAATAAATAAAAAAAAAATAAAAAATAACAACAATAATAACAACAAAGAATTCAAATCACTCACTCTTGACGGAGGAAGGAGCCGGCGCCGGAGCAGGAGATATGTATGGATTGGATTCGGTCGGCATGGTGGTGGCGGCGTCGTCGGCGATCGGAGCCCTAGCTTCGCTGTGCACTGGATTCTCCGTCGGAATTGACGGTTGCGATTTCGGCTGCGATTGCGATTGCGATTGCATGGGAACGCTGCTCCACGTGTCGTCTTGAGGAGGCGGCGGAGGATCGACGTCGTTTGGATCGAGCTTAGGGTAAGGAGCATAGTCGGTGGAGTGAGGAGAATTAGCGCTATTTTTATCGTTGTGTAATTTGGGATCAGACTCAACAATTGGCTTCGTTGTTGAGTGCTTTTGATCAGATTCACCACTCATTTTCGCTTAGCTGTTTCTTCTTCTTCTTTTTGATTTTTTGATTTTTTTTTTTTTTTTTTGGGTGTTTGGATCTGTAATCTGTAATCTGAAATGGGAGTTTCGAGAAGTGTAGAGATAGGAATGACCGACTAGAGGGAAAGGGGTCTTTGAATCGTTGAATGGTTGGATGGAGTTGGATATTTATCATTCGAGTGAGGTCAAAACGGTCAAATCGTCTGGACCCCTTCCAGCCGTTGTTTTATTGCCGTTACTGGTTTCAAATTTTTTTAAAATGGATCTTACTGGACTTGGAGGGAAGCCCAATACGAGCCCATTTGTGTTGGGCCTTTGTCTCTAGGTCCTATGAATTGTTTTTTTCCTTTTTCCACTTTTCTTAGTCTTCGAAAATGAGAAACGAGCAATCATGATGAGTGTTACAAGAGAGGGAAAAAAAATTCAAAGTGTTTTGGGTAAGACATGGGATGAGAAAAACTCAAATCTGTTTTGTCAACTCTTTTGGGATAGAGAAAATCTACAATCGGCAAAACATTACATGACATGTCAAGTAAGGTGAGAAATTTTTGCTATCCCGAGTGATAATCTACATAGAAAGAGAGAAAATTAAGATTGTAATTATTTGAAGTTTTATGAAATTACATATAGTGTTTCACCCATTCTTAAAATTGGGAAATTTTAAATATCAGTCACCTTCATATTAACTTCAATGTAATCGGAAAAACATGACATGATAGGTCAAGTTCGCAGCAAATCCTTGCCCTTTTAAATATCGGTCACCTTCATGTTAATCTCAACATAATGAAATAAAATAAAAGCTTCTCCTAATCTCAAATCAAATCATTACTGGAAAATTACATATGGATGACAAAGAAATGCAAGAATTCATAATGGTCAAGTCAAAATTAAGGAGGCAATTTTGCAAATGATCGGGTGGATGTGAAGGCTAGAATTGAATGCTGTCAAGTGTCAACGGGTGAATTTTTTTATTCAAAGCAAAGTATGGTAGGTCAGGAGTCTCTTTTTCTGTCTTTAATAAGTATTGGAAAGTGAATTGTTTGGATTCTTTTTTCTGAACAATCTTCTTCTTCTTTGGGGGAAAAAAAGAGAGAGGGGTTTTTAGATAAAACATTCGTTTGCCTTAATATTTGCCAAAAAAACAATTTGTAAGAGAAAGCATATTTTCGAAGCTTCTGGAAACTTGTTCTCAATAACAATTTTTGATTGAATATTTTAGATAATTGATTTCCATGTATGATGGACAACACATATAAATGCTTAACCAAAAAAAAAAAAAGAGTCATAATGTACACTTTTTAACCTTTTAACAAAATAATAATAATAATAATCCTAATGTATCCAACATTCCATTAAAATATAATAGTAATATAACTATAATGGTTATAATGGTAATTTTGTAATTATAACAAATATAATGGAACTTTAGTAAATATATTTGAGGTGAGGAAACCGATATTCATCCCCCCCCCCTCTCCCTAAGGTTGAGGCAAAGATTTTATCCCATCCTTACCACATCACCTCTTTAGTGAGTGGAATGGCGAGAGAGGTTGTGGTGAAATTTCCATCCTACTCACGTTGTCACATGTCATTCATAGATCAACTCAAATCTACATAGAATGACATCCAAAATCCACATCCACCACCATAGATTGTCAAATCTCTTCACTAGTGGCCTAAATCAACAAACTTATGTGGGAAAAACATGTGTAAGTTGTTTTTTTTTTCTTTGATTGGTGTCAACTCTTACAAGCACATTTCCTAATGACCTCAATGACTCTTTCTCCCCATGCCGACCGCCACACCCAACTACTAAGATGGTGGTGCAAATGAGTGGTTAACTTCACAATTTGACAATATCCACATAAGGCACAAAATTTAACATGGTTCGACTATTTTCATGCCTATAATCACAAATAATGCTTAAAAAAATATACTAATAACAATATGGGTTGCAAACATACTCAACAAAATATCACAAACAAATCAAACTATTAAATTAGTATTCAAAATAAACTATTAAATTAGTATTCAAAATAATAATCGTGATCTTCTAAAAGTTTTTATCCTCTCCCAAAGGAGAAGACCTTTTCCATTTTCCATTAAATTTACCTAACTTTTACAATTTTGTCTACATATAAGATTCTAACAAATACATATTTCTTGTTAAACAATGATAAAGAAAATCACTTTTTTTAATAAGAAGTTAACTTTTTTTTTAATACATTAAAGTAAAAAACTAACTCAAAATAGTAAAGACAAAGTTTAGTTCCAAATTAGTTTGGAGTTATCTCCTCCAACTTATTGTGTGGTGAATTATAAGACTATTTATATGTATTGTTTCAATAAATCACATAATTTATTTAAAAAGCAGTGACACTAAATCTATGCATAAATGATCTCTTCAACCATCAAATAATAAATTGGAGGAATATAACTTCGAACCTATTTGTGCTAAACTTTTTTCAAATAGCAACATGAGAGCATTTCTAACAAAGAACCAATGAACTCACTTGCTCACCAAAAACCAGAGAAGAAAAGAAGAAAGAAAGTCCAGATGCTATTCAAAACCTGGCTTCTGGCATTCTACTTGCAATAAAAAGTTTTGCGACAGTGACATGATAAAATGATTGGGCCCTCAAAATGTCAATATTAAATAATGGCAGACGTACCAAAACGGTTTTTCCAATTGTATGGTTAGACCCACTTTCCATTAGCTTTATGCACCTTTCACAGCCTTTTGCTTAAGGATGTCTTTAATGGAGCTGCAATGGCCATAGACTATATAGTCTATGAAATGGAAACCCCCAAAGACAAACAAAAAAAAAATGGAAGCTGTGTGTGTGTGTGTGGTATTAAATGCAGGCCAACCTATATATCATAATTCTAATAGATCACTGTCATGTGTGCCACCAATTATTATCTTTGAGATCTTTTTTTATCCAACAAATATCTAGAGCTATAAGGCATAGGTTTCATTCAACAGGATTTCACTATTATACCCACTATAGGAAATGAGCTTTAAATTCATTGAAAACTCATCCATTTTCATGTTAAGCCAAGGAAGTTTCTTCCAAAGCTTTCCCCGATTTGGGAACATCAATAGCAATTAATATGTCATGCCCATTGTCCCATTGCCCATAGCTTGTGTCCTTTACTTGCATAGCTAAAAAGGCTATGCCAAAAAGGATGCCTTAAAGCAATTCCGTGTTTGTTCGACTTTCACCACCTTTTTTTTATTTTTATTTAAAATCTTTGTGGAGTAATAAGGATTCCCAAAGCAGCTACGTAACTTTCTCACATTATCTTTGTCTCAAATGTGTTATCAATTAATCTATAATCTTGTGTTCACAAATCACAGGTGAAAGGATAAAGTTGTTTGGGAATACACGCGAATTCCCAGATCTACGACAGGTGAGAAAGGCAGATAGAAAAATAATACATACACAAAGCAATCACACGACACAAATAATTACGTGGTTTGACAATTTGTTTACGAATTGTAGAACTTTTATATCGAGTCAGATCATAATTTGGATCAAAGCCAAATTAGACTCCACATAAACCAACACAAGTGAACAGTTTTACCTTTTTTTAAGGTAAATAAAAAGCTGTGTTTCGTTAGGGAAGAGAATCAAAAATAGGTGCTTGAGTGAACATTTGACACACAAGAAACACAATAAAAATTTATCATAATCACTTGAGCTATTTTATCTGTAAGGGTGTTCACTGATCTAGTTGAATCAAGTTTGAGGTCAATTTTATGGGGAGCTCTCTTGTGCTGGCAAAAATGGCCCACTACCACTATTTCCTGAAAAAATTAGCAATCTATTACTGTTTTGGAAATATGTAGGAATCTACCACTTTTTAGGTACTCAACTTTAAGGAAATCGAGTTTCCCATGGTACTCGAGTTCTATGAAATCGAGTTCCATCAAAAATTTTCCGACAAATTTGAAAGTTATTTTTTCAAAGAACTCAAGTTTCTGTAACTTAAGTTACAGGGTAAACTTGAGTTTCACAAACTTGAATTTCAAAAAAATAGTATATCCCTGTATATTTCCAAAACAGTGATATATTGCTAATTTTTTCGAGAAATAGTGGTAATGTGCCATTTTCGCCCCTTGTGCTATTACGAAATTTTATGAATATACTCTTTTTACTTTTTAGATATATATTTAAGTTAAATTCAATTTCGAAATCCTATAAGTGAAGTCATGACAAAATCAGAAAAACTTAAAGAAAGCAAAATAATTACTACCCACAAATTTGGTAATTGCATTCACCAAATAAATTATTCTAGTAATCCAAAATAATGCATTCACGTTGGTCTATCATTCTCCAAAAAGGAAAAAACGTACAAGTGTATCAGATATGGGACCTTATATTGATCGGTTAGATATCTGTTTCTGATTTCTTTTTTTAATATATATTTTTTAGCATAGTTTCTGATGCAATTATATATGTAGTGCTTTTGTCCCAGAATTTTCCCCCCTTTAAAAATCACTTTATTATTTATCATAGAATACGTATTAATGTTAGTTAGGAAAAAAAAAATTCTCTTACTTAAAAAGGTACAACAAGAATCATTCAGGAAAAGAAAAGGATCAAGAATCTTTCGTTTACTAACTTTACTTTATTTTTATTGATATTATTACCCCTTTGCATACCATGTTTTCCTATCAAAGCTTTGGGATAGCACATATACATATTTGCTGATCAACAACAATCAACAAGTTTGTCTCTTCTCAAAAAAGAAAATATATATATATATATATATATATTCTTAAAGGATAGTACATATACATATTTTGAAATCAAAGGATAGTATATTAATATTTGTTGATACTTGATCAACTTGTAAATAGGACATATATGTCTTAACTATAAATCTAAACTATTTTCAAGGTAGTTTATGTACTTTTTTTTTTTCAATCTTATTTTTGTGTAGGTATAGTTTACTGATACAATATTTATTTTAACAACCTTTTTAAACTTTTTTTTTTCCTAGATGCAGCTTTTTATTTTGCACTACTTATTTTTTTAAAGAAAATGAATCAATTAAATTTCATTAACTCATCTAAACACACTCCCTCTCTCTTAATCCCATATTTTTATTGAGTAGTACCTTTTGTTGCAATGATAATAGAAAAATCACGTTAAGAATGCTAACCGAACAAGATATTAATGGATGAACGGCTATTCACCAAGTAAGAACCAAGATACTAATGGATGAATGACTATTCACCAAGGTAAGAACCTGTAAAGATTAAATAACCTACTTCTTAAACTCTGCGCTAATTAGTGTTATTGATTGAAGACACTCTGAAAGTTAAGTCAGTGAAATAAATCTCATAATAAGCTTCAAAATAAAAGGGATTCAAAGTGCAACCTTTTGCCTGCTTAATTTAATGTGGCCTTGAGGGCTTGTTGATCATGGGCCTTAAGGTTTTTTTATATGGAGTGAATTTTAGGTAGCACATCATCACCAACTTAAGCATAGTGAAATTGAAAAGACTTAAAAAAGAAAAACTTGGACCACTACCATCAACATGATTGTGTTTTGTATTTTTAGAGTTTTTTAAGTTTTAACATCCAAAATTTTCCTTGTCGTGCGATCAATATACCGAGCTAGTATTGAGAGTGCTAATATAAGTCACACCTCTAGTGGCACAAAACTCATTATTAAATTAGGACCAATAACTATAATCAATGATTAAATGATCTATGTGTTTCTAATTCAAATATATTACATATAGTAGAAAATTTTTTGGCTTAAAAATGTGTTGAAAATTTGAATGATAGTTCTAGAAGCTTTTTTTGCTAAACGAACGGATATTGGAGGGTCTGCACTCTGCATGTAATAATTTTCTCGTTTGTGTATAAATTAGAGTATATTACTTTAATGAAATGGCTTTCCATGTACTTAACACTATTCTTTTCGGGGTTCAAACTCATAACCACTTGTTTTTATACCATGATAAATTACTAATTGTCCTATAAGTTTTAGTTTTAGTATTTTTTTTGGAGGGGGGAGGGGGGGGCAACGAAGCTTAAGTTATTAGAATATAAAAAATTTAATCATTTGTGGGTTCCAGTCAACTCAACTGGTAAAATCTCTAATGATTGAATAAGAGATCTGGCATCAATCTCTACCTACACAAAAAACCGACAGGTGTCTTGATTTGATAATAAAGAATTATCATCATAAGCAAACGTCATAGGTTAAAACTAAAAATAAATAAATAAATAAATTTTAAAAAAAAACTAATTAAAGCCCTTTTTCCAAAAAAGTTAATAAGTAAATAATTTTTTTAATAATATTGTGGTCCCAAGTACTGTGAAAATCTACTGATTGCACTTCTAATATCATCATAAACGGGAAGAAATGTTGTTAATCCAAATAAAATAACATCTTCTATTCAGCAGTTTTTTTTTTAAAAAAAATATTAACTTAGCCATTGGATTACTGGACTAAATTAGTATAATGAATGATAATAACTTAATAAGATCATGTTGTGGCTGCGCGATCCGATTAAAGGTCCATTTGGATACCGCTTATTTTGCTGAAAACTGAAAATACTGTAGCAAAATAATTTTTAAATATGTGAATAGTATTGTGGAACCCATTTTTAATGAAAGTTTTATTGAAAAAAGAGATTTGTGAGTCCTGTGAACAGTGCACCGGACCAACTGGTTACTCAAAAACGCGCTTCTCCCAAAGAAAAGAAAAAGAAAAAAAAAACGCAGACACAAGGCTGATAAGCTCAATTCAAACGCATACTAATTGTCATATGTCCAAAGCTTTATTCTTTTTCATTATTTGAATTATAACCCATTTGGCATTTCTCAAATATGGCATAATGCTACATATTATGGTCGTTAAAGATTTTCATTTTATTATAAATGTAACAAGTTATGCCCTCAAATTTTTTTGCGTATCTTAAAGCATACAACCAATGGCGGAGCCAGGAATTTATCTTTGGAGAGTCATATATAATTTTTTTTTTTTTTTTTTTTGTATGAAATGTAAAATAGTAATGTACAATACTTCATAAATTTGTTTGGGATCCGCTTATTTTGCTGAAACTAAAATTTTTTTACTGAAAGTACTATAGATAAAGGTAAAAGTTAACTGAAATAGTACAGTGAAACTTATGAATAGTACCAAAAAGTGCAGTGGGACCCATAAATAGTAGAAAAAATAAGCTGAATAGTCAAATAAGCTGACTTTTTAAGCTAGAGCCAAACACACACTCAGTATGTGCTATAAACAAAAGTGTACTTAATTAAAATTAAACAATCATGAAGCAATATTGACAAAACGATTTAATATCTTTAATCAACTATGAAATGGGCAAAGTTGCCAAATATTCAATAACATAAAAGTTAAACATCTTTTTTCAAAACTGTAAGCTACGCTTCGTAAGAGATCTAAAGTCATCAAGTATTGAGTTAGTATTGAAGTTCTCAGCAATTTCCTTTTCAATGTAAATAGCTAAGTACATTTATAATTTATAATGACATTCGATATATAATATATTGATTATTATCATAATAAATAATATATTTTAAGGAATATAAAAAAGAAAGCAATGAAAAGTAAAGTAAAAAAATAAAAACAAAGCAAATGCATTGTACCTGGGAAGAGTTAAAAAGAAGGGTTAAGTCGGTCAGCTAGGGGCATAGAGTACTGCATGGTTAGGGGATGAGGGACCCACAGTATAGAAACTTAAATCTTTCACTCTTTCTTGTCTAGTTTAGTCACACAATATAGATATTTCACTTTTAAACAAACTACAGTAGCAGTGGAAGGGAGGAAAAGGAAAGAACTGAAAAGGGAAGAAAAAAAAAGAAAAGAAGTAGAAGAAGAAGAAGAAGAAGAAGGAAGAAGGTAGACACCAAGTCGCCAACGGAGACAGAGAGAGCGAGAGAAAGAAAGAATCACCTATGTGAGACAAAATGTTTCTGCAACTGTGTGGGGGATTTGGTAGTGTGGCACATCAACAAAGTTTTTGACTTTTCAATTTTTCTACTGCTGTGTACAAGTAAGCCCTAGATGTGTTGGGATGAAAATTAGAATTATTTGTTGAGGTAATTGTTAAAATACTTATTTGTTCATTTTGAAGATGTTGAATGTTTAATTATTGTAATTTGTTGACATATGTATTTATGGACTGTATTTTATTTAAATGAAAATTATGTTCATTTTAGACTTTCTTAAATGAGAAATACTATGTCCAGGATATTTTCACAATAAGTTCTATATGGCAGGTTGTTATGGGTTTTTATTAGTGGGGAAGAAAAGTAATTTTAGTGATAAGTTCAAATTGAAACCAATAACAATTAACCACCCATAATTTGTTGTGAAAATGTTGTGAACGTAGTACCTCTCTTCTTAAATATATGTGTATATTATCAAGTATGGGGGCTAAAATGATAAAAAATTTCAAATTATTTAGGATATATCCAAAAATAAAAATTTCAATTTTTTTCAAAAAGTTTAGGGGGGCCAAGGCCCCCTCGGTCCTCAAGTGGCTCCACCACTACATACGACACCTCACCATACTCGTAACTTAACTAGTTGGTGCCTTATAACATTTCTAGTAGAGACATTTAGATCCAAATCCTCCTTCTCATTGGCAATTCAGCAAATTGGCTTTACAGTTTGCATTGAACATAAAAGTCGGAAACATCAGTCGCCAAGTGCGCTAGAGCTTGTATTAATGGAATCCATAGCTTGGAGGCCCCCTAGCCCTATTAGATATCTTGTAGATGCTAAAACCAGCACCAAAAACAAAACATTTTGATTCTTTGATCTTTTTCTTGTCTATTTTTCTTATTCAACGCGTTTCCTAATAGTTGGGTAGAAGCCGAAAAAAGGTTGAAAATTGGTAAGGTATCTTTGCTACATCTCATGGGGCAGTTCACTCACTCTGGTCTGGTCGCGGCCTTGGGTGATAGAAATAGAGAATCCTTTGTATTACGTAATCATTCTTTCTTATAGATTTCCTAACAGATAATAAATTGATTCTTATCATCAGTTTAATATTGAAGCAATTGTGTATCTCAACCTATTATAAGTTTAGAACTTAGAGATTGTGACCAATCACAAGTTTTGAATTGATGACCGGGCCATATTTCACATTGAATTCGAATTATGAACAAAATTTCAAGAAAATCATTTAACTTTTGCACAATGTTATTGTTGCAGTATAAAATAATAATAATAATAATAATAATATTATTATTATTATTATTTTAAGGACTTAGAAAAGAGGGTAAATTCCACTAAACCCTCTTGAGGTTTGGACTAATACCATTTAAGTTCAAGACTTTTAAAAAACGACCAACTTGGTCCTTAAAAGACAATTTTATCCCTAACTCCATTTAGCACTATTCACTCTTCTCTTTCTCATCTTAGATCCTCTCTTCTATTCACTATAATTACACTAACAAGCAAGGATTTGAGCCCAAATCACACTACACAGATGCACCATCTCATAGAACACAAACATACACACTTAGCTATACAAATTCCAAAACCTGAAACCCCCAAAAATCATCCTAGATTACCAATCATACACAGATTCATATGCACACACTAACAAAATCACCAATTAGAACCATTTTGAGACAAACCCTAAATCAAAAAGTACCCACAAATCTACAAATGATCATACCCAAACCCCATTTCAAACCCAAATAAAAAATCACCAAATCCTTATATCACATAAGAAAACCCAATCCGTAAATTGACAAAGAACCAAACCAAAAGAGAGAGAGAGAGAGAGAGAGAGAGAGAGAGAGAGAGAGAGAAAAGGATAGAGATTGATGGCCACCGATGTTGGCGTCGCCGATGGTGGTGGTGGAGCTCGTGGGTCTTGTCAAATGTTCCCTTGACATTTGACACATAAACCCAAACACAAACAAAGACCCAAACCCAGAAATAGAGATACAAACCCAAAAATGAAGACCCAAGCACATTTGGCACCAGATCAAAGCTGTTGGCATGGAACAATAGCAGTGGTGGTGATGTGAAGCTTGAAATCCCTCGTTAAATGTCTCTATGGCACTGATTTGAGAAGAAAGTGGAAAATGCTATTGGAAAAAATGGGTTTCAGCCATGAAAGAGGGAGTCTTCAGCCGCAGTGGGTATGGGTGATAGAGGAGCCATCGTGGGTGTGGGTGAAAGAGAGAGGGAACCACTGTGAGTGTGGCTGAGAGAGAGAGAGAGAGAGAGAGAGAGAGAATGGTTTGGCTAGTCAAGGATAAAAATGTCTTTTAATGACCAAGTTGGTCATTTTTTTAAAGTTTTGGACTTAAATGGTATTAGCCCAAACCTCAGGGGGGTTTAGTGGAATTTACCCTAAAAAATAAAGGCCTAAGCCCACCTAGAATAGTGGTACCTTATCCCTCAAATCAAGCCCAAATAATAGAATTTTTAAAGAGAATGGGTCACCAATTCAAGTGCAATTCAAGGTTAAGTCCAAGTTTAAGACCGAGAAAGCCAAAGTAGTAGATAAGCGCAATTGGAACAACAATTGAGGATAATATCCTCCTCGGGCAAATCCGAGAATCAATTTCTTATATATAAGTTTAGTTTTGGTTCTTTACAAGATAATCATCAATTATCCTTACTAGTCACTTTTTACTTAGAAATTGTCCATCCCCTTTTTCTAGGGGGTTACCTTCCTTTTATAGTCCCTTCCCTTACATCCCAGCCCTCCACCTGTACGTCCTAAGGCATTTCTTAGGATACTTATCCCATCAGGACCCTTCTAGAGGTGGTAGGAGTTGCTAGCTGTAAAGTTACTGTTTAGGGATCATTTTCACATTAATGCAACTGATAAAGTTGATGCTGGGCATTCAATGCGGAGGTGGGAGGTGTCTCCTTCAGGAAACTTCCTCCCACCAACCTTGTTTTAGTTGCTATCTCTTCTCCTGTCTTTGGGCTTCTAAGGGGTATTAGTTGTCTTGATTCTCTTGCTCTCCCCGAGTAGGCGGAATTCTCGGAGTTTGCTTACCTGTCTTGGTATGGTTTAGGCAAATTAATCCTCGGCAGAGATTCCTTGGTCCTCAGACCCCCCACAATTATTATTATTGTTTGGCTTGAAAAATAAATTTTGTTACATGATACCATAAAGCATAAACATAAATACAACTAAAGCATTTATAATTGGCTTTGTAAGAAGACAAGCCCAGGGACCTAAGCCCATTCTATTTTACTTGTGACCCACCTTTATTTACTTAAACATTAGGCAGAAATTATTTTGTACTCTCCCCTATGTGAGAAAGAGGTAATATACTCCCAAAGTACACAATAATAGTCCTGATCTATCATTTGTACAGTTTTACACATAACTCAATACATTAACATTTAGTCTTTTCATAATAGGGAAAAGTTAAGGGTTACCCTAAGTGCAATAATTTAGGAAATATTTTTAGAAAATTTTTATGCCAAAAGAAAAAGGGTCAAAATTGGCTTTTACCCCTTTCTCACAAACTTTCCAGCAAAATGCCCTATGTCACTTTCACCTTTCCCGACGGAGCTTCCACTTTGAAATGATGGAATTGGAGCCCCATTTGCACTAGTAAGGGGGAGTAATCATAGCACCTCCACTTATCCTAGCCTATAAATAGGAGAAGAGAATGCGGAAGACGGGGTTGGCAATTCTGGAGAGAACAGTGAGAGAAAAGAACAACTATTCTAAGAAAGAGAGGTAGTGACTCTGTAAGGTAAAGAGGAGAGTTGGAGGAAACAAGAGTGTGCTTGGGCCTCCGAGTGTAGGACCACCCATAATAGGAAACTCAAAGCCCACAATACAAATAGATTGTGGGCCTGAGTAGAGGTTGGGCTCAATAGCCATATTTTTGGCACGCACAGTTATGATCAAGTTTCTAAACAACTTTGGATCTCTTGCCAGTCATATGCTAGGAAATAGGAATACAAGATGTTCCACTCCTAATCCCACTTTATCAAACATGTTTTCCATATCATGTTGATCATCTTCCCGATATCTTTTCTAAGTGTCCGCTCTCTTAGTCCACCCACGCAAAAACAATTGGTTACACCTCCAACAAGTCCCCTTCCTTTATCCCAATTGAGGATCTATAGATAGTTTTCGTAATACTAATTTATTGTGACAATTCAAGTGCCATTCAAATTGCTTATAATAACGTGTTCCATGAGCCTACCAAATATATTAAGATTGATTGTCATTTCGTTCTTCATTATCTACTAAGGTACATTGCAGCTACATTATGTCTCTCAAAAGATTAGTTAGCTGAATATTCACCAAAACTCCTCCTCCAAGTCGCTTATGTGATATTGTCTTCAAACTTAGGTTTTTTTTTTTTTTTTTGAGAGCGAAATGCAATTGACTTTATTAACGTAAAGAAGCCAAATCGGCTTGTACAAAAGACTGGATGCATGATGGAACATCCTCTATCCATACTAAAAAATCTGGTATGCTATTCGCATATCTAGCCAGACTATAAGCTATAGAATTGCCTCCTCTTTTCGTATGAGAATACAACAATTTTTGAAAACTTAGGGATAACATTCTCACATCCACAAGTAACAGACCAATAGGAGATAAAAATTGTTCTTTCTCCCTCAAGGCTTTTATAACAACCAGTGAGTTTGAAGGGTGCTATTAAAATACAAAATCCAAAGGGGCCCAAGCCCATTGTACTCTAATTGTACTATACCCCTATTAATTTACTTGTACGTCACTCAAATGTCTGCCTATATAAAGGCAACATTTTCTATAGTTTTATCCATAATTCAATCCACACACATTTAGTTTTAGCAATTTTAATAAGTAGTTAATGGGTAGAATTTAATAAACTATTACATGTTCATTTAATGTGTGACTTTAGGGCCTTAGGCTTCTTTCCTACACTTTCAAATAGCATACGCATAAGAATTCTTCTAAGTTCTCGCCACTCAAAAGTAAGGTTCTTCCAAAACTTCTTTCCATGTATTAAAAAAAAAAAAAAAAAAAAAAACTTCTTTCCATAGTCACCTCCTCTTTTACTTCCAAAAAAGAATAAAAATAAATAAATAATCATTTTTTTTAGGTACAAGAGGTGTGGCGTTTTATAAAGACTTTGACTAAGTTGTGTTGATTTGTAAGGTTTATAATTGGTGGTTTGGCTTGTTGTATTAATAACCTTTTTGTGCCAATAATATATTATCGATAATGCGTGAATGAATCATCTCATAAGAGCGACTTTGTTTGCACCACACTCTTTCAACCAAGGATTTTTGAAACAACGATTGGTATCTTTATTACATCAAAACGTACTTGTCTAGATGTATTGTTCATAAAAAGAAGACCAAAAGGGTCATGCTCTCGTTGAGATGTACTGCTCAGAAAATAACCACTAGGAAAAAGAAAAGAAAAGAAAAAATTAACACAGTACCAAAGAAAAGAAGAAAAAAAAAGAAAGGGAAACTGTAAAGATTAGATCCAAGTGAGATGAACAAAAGGTCTCATTATTGGTCAGTTCAATTACATCCACTCTCTTTTCTTTTTCTTTTTTCTATATTCTTTATCTTATCTTTATGTCATTTTTCTTCCTCCGCTATACAACAAGAAGGGATTCAGATTTCAGAGGAGAGGGCTGCTAGTAGCAGTAAAATGTGGTAAAGTTGTTCTCCCACAAATATACAGCGCGTGAATGTGACGTTTTTACAAGACAATATATATATAGTATATATATGACCACGGTCACCTTTTGTCCAATGTCAAACAACAATTTAATACTTTCTCATTGGATCGTGTCTCCCACTTCCGTCCGAAAATGCGTAGAGATAAAGCTCCATTTAGGCATAAAATCAAGAAGGGATCTTTGTAAAATGCCCCTTTTCTGTTTTTAGCATATTTGTGAAAATATCCACTACTTTTTCGCTAATTGATATTTTCAACCATTGACTACAAAAGAAAAATAAAAGAAATAAAGAACCCCTCAATTCAAATTCCTTTTTGAGATAATTTATGGCCTTCAAATGTCAAACTAAAATAACAAAAATAGAACCATATCATATAAATTAGAGCCCTTAGTATATGAAGTTTTAGTTGTATTGTCAACTATGAAGCAAACATACTTTATTTGAGGTGACGTACATGTATTGAATATGTGATGCGTTTAAAATATACTTACATGCATGTTTCAGAAGTGTTCTTTAAAGAAAAATTTGTGAAACACGACTAGGAAATGAGAACAAAAGAAGTCAAATACCTTTTTTTATAAAACAAAGTAAGCATTCATGCTCTAATAATAACAATACATTTGAAAATTAAGAAATATTCTTATTCTTGGGGTATATTCTTATTTTTAAACATCCTTTAATAGTCATGAATTCACTTTTATTACTCAATATTGGTCTTAAATTGATATATATATATATATATATATATAAAACATTATATGAAAAACAAAAACTTACCATCGCGCACCTTTGATGCGATGGTTACTCTACAAGTATTAAATGCTTGTAGGGTGTGGGGGGGTAAGAGGTGAGATTCAAGTCTCCAAGAAGGAGTTTCACACACATATACACTTAAATTAAGTTAGAGTAGAATTTCTATCTTGTATATATAAAAAAAAAACTTAAAAATATATACAAAATATAAATAAAATATATTTTATAATTGTTTTGTTTTTAAATAAGATGTTCAGGATTTAAATACCCTTTCCACCAACAATTAAATCACTACCACGCACCCTTGACGTAATGATCATTCCACAAGTATAAGTACTAAGGTAATAGCTAAGTTCAAGCCTCCATATATTATTATAGAGTAGAATTTTGTCTTGGATAAAAAAAATTATAAAAAGAACCTTCTCAAAATAAATCAAATCCATTAATTATATAGATCAATTAATTCCATCATATCTTAGAAAGACTTCCTAATTAAATGGTCAATAATAACTCATTGAATTAATTATTTAACATAGTAAATGATAATCTTCCTATTTATTTAGACAATGAATGCTATTAAAAAAAAAAAAAAAAAACTTAATAGCAATGAGATCTAAATGTCCACTTAAATTCATTGACTTTACTCAAAAAAATAATAATAATATTAGAGATACAAACTTTTTTATAATAAATTTTACAAACTGCTGATGTGGTGAGTGGTTATTAATAAATGAAAAAGTGATGTTAATGGTGGGTCTACATGAAAACTAATAAAAAATTAGTCACGTCAACAGTTTGTTAAAATATTGTAAAATAATTTATAACTATAATATTACTCAAAAAAAAAAATCATTAACTTAATTGAACTTTAATTACATATTCTAAGCTTGCTTTTGAACTAGCTTGTTTAAACTAGTTAAAACCCCTTTTTAAAGCCCAAAAAAAAAGGGGTGGGAAAGTTCAAAGTTGAGTGGGTATGTAGTAGATATATTGAAAACTCAATAGACAAGGCTATAAATAACTCAAAAAATAAGGGCTTCATCCACAACTTACAACACAGAGAGATAGAGAAAGAGAGAGAAAAAATTTCCCTTTCGATATACTATAATAGTTTATATATTTTCCTCTATTATCTTACATATAAAACTGAATCAAGAATAACCTCACTGTTGCGACGCCTTTGTTAGTAGTACCAGTCTCTACTAGTTAAGCATCTCCCAACACTCTCTCTCTCTCTCTCTCTCTCCCCAAAAAATTTCAACACCTCAACTTCACGATCTAAATTAAAAGCTCTTTCTTTATCAAAACCTAGATCAGAAATATAGAGAGATAGAGAGGAAGAGAGAGAGGAAGAGAGAGAGAGAGAGAGAGTGAGAATTAGGTGTCACATGAGAGAGGAGAGGACTGAAATGTCCAAAGACGACGATCGATCTCCACCGTTGGATCTTCGGGGAGCGGACATCGCCGAGTCGTCGAGCAAGACCCGGAACTGCGTGACCGGGTCGGGTCATGTCACGGGTTTGAATCCCATGGAGTTCCAGGCTCCGTACCCGGACCAAGTCCTCGAGAACGTCCTCGAAAACGTGCTCCAGTTCCTCACCTCCCGGCGGGACCGCAACGCCGCCTCATTGGTCTGCAAGTCGTGGTGTCGGGTCGAGGCCCTGACCCGATCCGAGCTCTTCATCGGGAACTGTTACTCCGTCTCGCCCAGACGGGCCACGGCCCGGTTCTCACGGGTCCGGGCCGTGGCCATCAAGGGCAGGCCGAGGTTCGCCGACTTCAACCTCATGCCGCCGGAATGGGGGGCCCACTTCGCCCCGTGGGTCGCCGCCTTGGGCTCCGCCTATCCTTGGCTCGAAAAAGTCTACCTGAAACGCATGTCGGTCACCGACGAAGATCTGAAACATCTCGCTGAGTATTTCCCTTGCTTCAAAGAACTCGTCCTTGTTTGTTGCGACGGCTTTGGTACACGTGGCCTCGCCGTAATAGCCAAGAAGTGCAGGTACTAGCATAGTACTACTAGATCTATCTGAATATTTTTAATTTTTAATTAGGGTTTCTATTTGTGTTATCATTTTGAATGCAGATCTGTTATTATGGTTGGTTGTCAAATTTAGATATATTTGTTTGTTAATTTTAGTAATCGAACCCTAAGTAGTAAATGTTGAGAATAGTACTATATAATTGGAATTTTAGGTGTGCGAATAAGGCTTAGAGTGGTAATAAAGCTATAGTTGGTACTAATCTATGTTGAATTTTTTTTTTCTTTTAATAAATTAATAAATTTATTTATTTTAAATTTGTGGAATTTCAGACAACTGAGAGTGCTTGATCTGATTGAATCCGAGGTTGCGGAATCTGATATGGATTGGATAGGGGAGTTTCCGGAGAGTGGAATGACCTGTTTGGAATCTTTGATATTTGATTGTGTTGAGAGCCCAATAAATTTTGAGGCATTGGAGAGGTTGGTGATCAGGTCTCCATCTTTGAAGAAGCTGAGGTTGAACCGCTTTGTTTCGATTGGGCAGCTATATCGATTGATGGTACGAGCTCCACAGCTTACTCATCTTGGAACTGGGTCGTTCAGTCTGGCCGAGGGTGTAGCTCACGGTGATCAGGAGCCTGATTATGAGTCTGCTTTTGCTGCGTGCAAGTCATTGGTTTGTTTATCGGGTTTTAGGGAAATTACGCCGGATTACCTGTCGGCTATCTATGCTGTTTGTGCTAATCTGACTTCCCTCAATTTGAGCTATGCGAATATTAATGCGGAGCAACTCAAGACAGTCATATTTCACTGCCACAAACTGCAGACTTTTTGGGTGAGTTTTTGTGTGTTTGATTTTTGCGTGGCAAAATTGTGATCAAGTTATGGATTTTGAAAGCTTACTTTTGGTTTTGTAATGCAGGTGCTTGATTCAATTTGTGATGAAGGGCTTCAAGCTGCAGCTGCAACTTGCAAGGACTTGCGCGAGCTTCGGGTTTTTCCTATTGATGCACGGGAGGATAGTGAGGGCCCTGTTTCTGATGTGGGACTCCAAGCGATTTCTGAGGGTTGTAGGAAACTACAATCGATTTTGTACTTCTGTCAGCACATGACAAATGCAGCTGTGATAGCCATGTCCAACAACTGCCCGGATCTTGAAGTGTTCCGTCTCTGTATAATGGGGCGACACCGTCCTGACCATGTGACTAATGAACCAATGGATGAAGGTTTTGGAGCCATTGTTAAGAACTGTAAGAAGCTCACTCGTCTCGCTGTGTCTGGTTTACTGACCGATCAAGCTTTCAGTTATATTGGAAGATATGGGAAATTGGTTCGAACATTGTCAGTTGCTTTTGCTGGAGATAGTGACTTGGGGCTTAAATATGTGCTTGAGGGCTGTCCTAGACTGCAAAAACTTGAGATCAGGGATAGCCCATTTGGGGATGCAGCTTTGCGTTCTGGTTTGCATCACTACTACAATATGAGGTTCCTCTGGATGTCTTCATGTAGGTTATCTCCCCAAGGTTGTCGTGAGATTGCTCGAGCATTGCCCCGTCTGGTGGTGGAAGTGATCAGGGATGAAGCGGACGTGATCAGGGGAGAATGTGAGGAGCACATTGATGAACCTTTTGACATATTATACATGTATCGGTCTCTCGAAAGGCCAAGGGATGATGCCCCAAACTTTGTAACCATCTTGCATTAAAAGAAGTCAATTGGCTGTTAGGTGGATACCCAGCAAGTTGAAAACATTTTTATGGGAAAATTGAAGATGGCGGGTGACTTTTACATGACCCGCTTGAAGGTCCCTGAAATCCCTGTATGTCAAACAAATAAGGATTGAACAAGTCCTGTTCCTGGCTTGAGCAGGTGCAAGAGCATTCAAAGCAGAAGCAAGGTATTGGATCGTCCAATATCGTTCTATTGGTACGCTTCTAAATTTTATGTTTCTTTTGCTTTCATATTCGTTTTTATCATAAACGAAGGTTGCCAGAAGAGAAGGGGGGAGCGATTGTCAAGCTGCATTGAGAATTTAAATTATGAGTTTAACCTGGATCATATTATTTATCCTTCAATGAAGAGATGGAGATCGGTCTTGAAGAATTGGGGGTTCAGAATGGTGAATTTTCGAAGTTCTCTTCCATGCCACCAGTAGAGAAGCAGGAGCTAGTGTTCACTCGGAAAAAAAAAACTTAGTCTGTTTATTTTGATTCAAATGGTAGTTAGTTTAAGCTGTAGCTGCTGAGAACTAAATGCCCAGGTTGATGCATCTCTTCCTCTTCCTCTTTCTCTTTCTCTTTCTAAGTGTTTGTTCTTTTCAGATGTGTTGTAGCACCTGACTGTTGAATTTATTATTGTTATTGTTAGCAAATGTGAGATGAGTAATAAATGCCAAAATATGCATGGACCATATGCCATATATATACTTAGTGGGACTGTGTCTTTGCCTCTTTTTTCTGGATGTGGAATGATCAAATTGACTGTGAGGCCCATTAATGATGTATGGGAAGTGTTGCACAAGTACACGTTGCAGGACCCCCTTTTCATCTTCTCAAACATGTGTGATTCCATTTCACATATCATCAGAGAATCCCAAATTCACTTTGGGGCATTGGATCATGGTCCTGATCTTCTCTCAAATCCTTGGAGGAGATTTTCAAATTTAAAAATAATCAATCTGGAATGCCAAAGCTCAAGCCAGTGTCAATCTCACTCTTTGTTTGGGGTTTAACTTAGCTGAATTTTGAGTATTTGAGTTGGTTTCTGACTTCTTCATGTACTCCATCAGTATATAGTTTCTTCTACTTTCAATAGGTTGGGGAGGTGGGACCTATAAGTTTGATGATTTGTCACAACCCCTGCGTTTGCGTTATAAAGCAGCCAAGTCCACAATGGACTCACTCTCTCTCATAATTAAGATGGAAATCTATCTGCCTTCTTTGTTGGTATTCTCTCTGGCAGGGTAGTAAAAAGCAAGCTTATCATGAAAGTGGGATCTGACTGTGCAATTGAATAAGTGATGGGAAGCAAAGCTTCGGCTTTCTTCCCTGTCGATGATCCATTCGTAGCTCTGTACCCAAGGGCGAAGTGGACCAAACCCAATGTGTTTTTTTTTTTTCTTCTTGTCACTGGTCTAAAGGCAATTGGGGGCATCTCTTCTATCTATCTCTCTCTCTCATGAGGGTCAAATTGGGTCGGTTTACTTGGCAAAGAGGACAGTTAAGGATAAGAAGGGTGTGGGATTGAACAGAAGCCATAAAAAGAACATTGGAGTTTCAGTACTTATTAGAGAGCTTAGCTTATCCATAGTGCTTACGGTGGGAATAGTCCCTTGGGTGACCATTGCCAATGAATGATAGCCTCTGCTTTTTAATTATATCTTCTCAGTTTGCCTTTTATTTTTCTTTTTGAGCAACCATCCCTGTCCCCTTGGGAAAAAGTGAAATTACAAAAAAAAAAAATATATATATATATATATATATATATGACAATGACGTTACACAAGGACGATAATCTGAATGACTCTCAATCTTAGCCGTTTGATAAGTTAAACGACCCATTCTGATGGACCTATCTTACCTACTAGACATATATCAAAATCCATCATTTCGTAGATAAATATTCACCAAATTATGTGGTCCTGAGTGAATAAGCACATCAACCCCATTTGGTTAGCACATGCATTATACTGTTTACTAAGCACATATACATAATAATATGTTGCAATGACAAAAGTTAAGCTTCTTTGGGCTTGATTGGTTAAGACCCATCTCAAGCTCTGACCCACCACCTGATCATTGAGTGTGTGGGCCACGTGTACCGGATGGGTGGTGGAATACATTAATGCCCCTTGTACACATTAAAATATTCAATGTACAAAATCATGCATTTTATTAATAATAATATCATTGTTGTTTAAATATTAGTGGAGAGGCAGAGATCACAAGCTATAACATACATATACATACAAGGAAACAAACAACGAAACCCAACTAATTGTCAGGTAGGTGCTAGTCCAGTGGGTGAAGTGGAGGGATGAGAGAGAAAATATATAAAAGTAGGTGAAGCCACACAAAAGGGTTTTTGGGTTTTTTGATTTTTTGATTTTTTTTTTTCTCACTACTTTTTTGTCTGTTAAGCACATTCATGGCTGAACTAAGCACGAGGTCAACCACTAAAGTATGCTCTCTCTGCTTCACCACTTTTATTAATAAATTTCCAGTATTCTTTTTAAGTTTTCTTTCTCAAAATATATTGCCTTTTTTCCCAATTAATCTTTATTTTATAACGTTACAAATTATGTTTAGGATGTATGAACATTTTATTTAGAGTATCGTACCCGTGTCATACTTATTGTTTCATGTTATAATTTTTTAAAATTTGCTTGTGTAGCTGTGTCATACCTGCATCCGTATCCGTGTATCTTGCAATAAGCAATATGAAGCTTAATTTAGTATGAAAAATTACTTGGAAATATAATCACATAAATTCAAATTTGGTAGTAAGCGTATGGAACTCTGTACATATAAATCTGATTGGATCACAGAAGTGATTGTATTAGACTATTAATATAATCTTTTTATTATATTAGAAGCTACTTGTCATATAGCATAGACATAGATTAACACTAACCTTATTTAATGACAACTGAATTAGATTAAAAATGTAATAAATATGTGTTTCGAAGAAACAAGCCAAAACTTGTGGAGGAAAACTTTGTTGAGCTATTTATGCATGTGAAGGGCACGAGACACTGTTGTGTTGCTAAACATGACACGTTAAGAGGTTATATAATTTTAATTCATGTCAAAAGTGAAGATAAAGATGTGTACCTAAAGTGTTTGGAAATTGTGGGCAAAAAACTTACGTAAAAACAAAAGACTTTTTGTTTTGACACAAACCTAATATTTGACTTCATTTGGATGGAGTGCTAGAATCTCTCTCTCCCTCCTCTTTGATTCAAAAATTGTAGCAAACATAACAAATGAGTACAAAATTGTCGGATTTTTCCAAGTGAAAGCTTTAGTTACTTCAAGTAACTTACTTGCAACTGTTGCATGTATGAGTGTGTCAAATGTCAAAGAAAGAAATCCGAGGCAGATTAGTTGACATTAAAGTTCTTAAGGTATTAACGTGTTATTACAAAATTGCTAAAAATGAGAGTGATTGTTTAACCTAGTAGAGAAAGGCTTTGAGAATTTGTAAGTTTTCCAAAAGGTTTTTAATTTATTACTTGAAAACTTACAAATTAAAGAGTTCATAAAAGGAGTATATGATTCCCGTGCCCTCAGTTCAATGCCCACTAGCATCCTCGTTGGACGAATAATAACTATGGATCATCATTTCTGTCTTTTGTAGATTTGGACTTAGAGAGTAGAATGTTAATAGGGGCAAAGCCAAGAATTTATATTTGGAGGGCTGATATAAAATGAAGTTACAAAAAGGCAAACATTCACATGTTGAAGGTGGGGAGGCCAACGCTTTGTTCTTGGAAGTGCTAGCTCTTTCAAAAATTGAATGGATTCTATTTTTACCTATTACTGGAGTGTTTTAAAAAACATTTGGGGGGGGCAACTCTCTACATGGCTCCGCCACTCGATGTTAATATGTTATTATAGTAACGTTTAAATAGGAAAATCACTCTAGTATCCCTCGGACCCCTCCCTTTTTTTTTCTTTTTCTATAAAAAGAAGCAGAAAAGGAGCATATGATTTTGTCGCAGTAAGTGTTACTCCAATCCTCTATGTGAACAACAGTATCCTATGCCCCTCGATATCAAGGATGTAACCATAGCACTCGTAATTGAAATTCCCCAAAGTTCTAAATAAACCTGATTTCCATACAACAGCCAACATTTGGCGTGCCTCATCCAAGGAGATTTCTCTCATCAAGTAAGGTTAAAAAGAAGTGTCAAATCTGTGATCAGCAAATGATAAAAGGCATTTTCCGCAATCGACCAGTATGTTGTAGATTTACAATCTGGATGGAAGAGAAATACTTGGCCTTTGGCACATTCTTTGAAAACAAAGTGAACACAACTTTTGTATAATAATTTTTGTCATTCTTTAACACAAATTTGTAATAATTTTTGTCATAATCTTAATATGTGTGAGTGTGAGTGTGGGTGGTATATAAAAAATTTTGTCTCACCGATTATAATCGCCCATATCATCAAGTTGCGACAAATAGTTGTGGCAAATTCGATGGACTAAGAAGAACTGCATTTTGAATTATGATTTTTTTGGGGGTTGTAAATCAACTTTCTTTAGAATTATTGGTTTTCTATTTGATGAAGCGGTGCTGGATGCCTACCAAAGCTAGAAAAACCCGCTATGCCTTGTGTGTGTGTATTTTTTTTTTTTTTTTTTAAATATTGTTTTTATTAGTGTGTGTGTTGGAAATGGGTGCCGAACTGACAACCCCAACATTAAAAAAAAAAAAAACTTCAAGTCCTTATCTTTATTTATTTTATTTTTATATTAATTTGTGTTCATGGAAATTTATTCAAGATTTAAGGTGGAAACGAATGGTAATATTGTAGGAAAAGAATTATACTCCTTTGAAATGGATTCACTCATGATTCAGATCAAATATTACAATTCTAAAGATGTATCTAATGTCATATCATTTAAAAATTTAAAATGACATGTTACTTTGTAGTTTGTATACTATCAAATTCAGTAAATGAAATCTAAACTGTGAAATAAACATTTTTTCATTTTACTTTGAATAGAGAGGATCCTATTTCATATTTGTAACTCTTTTAGAGGCGATCAAATGTACATCTAAAATGTACCTCATATATCTCCACCCAAAAGAGCTCAAACACCAATATTTAGGTCAAACTATCATAAATGACTTTTATTAGCAAATTTATGACATTGTTTAAGAAGTATCAATTAGGGGCAGATTGAGGCTAGACTATGGGTATCTCATCTCCTTTGGGATGGACAAAACTCCCATAGTACACAAGTAAGGAAAATCGAGGTGGGGTATGGAGGAAACATTTTGCCATTCCAAATTGAGATGGCGCTAGAAATAATGGGAGAAACTAGGAAGGGAGGGACATTAGTGAGTAGGGCTGTGAATGGTTTTACTTCAAACATGAGACGAGTTCAAGCTTATTACCAAACTAGATTATATGTTCAATCTTAGTTCGTTTTCTTTTTTTGAACAAGTTTAAGCTTGTTTATGAGTTACTTGATTAATTTATTATTTTATCATATATAGTAAAAAATATGACTAAAAAAATTTTATTACGTCACAAATTTATACTAATAATAAATTATAGTTGAAATTACATTATATATATATATATAGAGAGAGAGAGAGAGAGAGAGAGAGAGAGACGGTTTGGAGATGGTAATAGAATATTTATAAAAAAATTAATTTAAAATATGATATATATA
Organism: Quercus wislizeni; assembly: GCA_023055345.1. NCBI lineage: Eukaryota > Viridiplantae > Streptophyta > Magnoliopsida > Fagales > Fagaceae > Quercus > Quercus wislizeni. The sequence continues at coordinate 633,179 of JALGQJ010000015.1, forward strand.
TATACACACATACTCAAGACCGGATAGATTTAGATATTCATCTCCTCTTTGGAGTGGAAAAAATTAGCATTGAACCGGGATGGGACAAGACATTTTACCATATCCTATAGCTATAATAATGCCAACGACCTTAGGGCTTGGCCGCGTCCTCCTTCCTTTTGTTAGATTTATGTCAGTGGTCCAATATCTTTCATCTATACTTAGCCCCCCAAAAAAACAAGCATTATTTTTTTTTTCCTGTGTCAAGTCACATTATTTTCAAAGAAAGTCAAATTTTTACACCAACTATCAAGGAAAAAGCATCTAAGTCTAATCCACTGTCAAGCTCCCTTAGTCAGTCTAATTAAATACTAATATACTCTTGTCTTCTCAAAAAAAAAGAAATAATAATAATAACAACAATAATGAGATTTTTTTTTTTTCCCTTCAGAAATATGGAAAAAATTATTTAATCAAAAGAATAATAAATTTTACTTAAGCCTGGTCCTATGGCCCTCAATAGCTGAAACTAAAAAAGATAATAAATCATTTGAAAATTTTTGATGCATTTTTCTCTTTATTTTGAGCTCATCCTCCTAAGGCTGTAAAACAGTGAACTATCTCTATCAGAAATGTGGCTTTGAAAACCTGATAGTCTATAGATAGATGTTTTTGCGTGCCCAATTTATATCGTAGATATGTGGGGGTCCTCAAACTTTCTTCAATTTTTTCTTCTCTGTTTATGAGGGACACCATTATTTCCCCTCTAGAAGATCCGGATTGAACCCACTTTAATTGTTATTGCACATTCAAAAAAGCACTGAAAGGTTCTATCAACTCCAATCCTTCATCATTCTCACCAAAAAAAAAAAAAACTCCAATCCTTCATAGCTCAAGAATTGTACCAATTGCCAATCATGATTTGAAGGGCATTGCCGCTTCCTTTCAAATTCAATCCCAACCATCCGATTTTCAAAAATAAAAAATAAAAAAATTTTAAATTAAAATCCCAACCATCCATACATAAATTGCTATTAATAGCCTCTCTCTCTCTCTTTTTTTTTTTTTGGCTAAAGCTAATAGCAATTCTTATGCGCTAACTTTGATGCCAAGTATTAATTAATGTATTATTCCTTTTGACCTGGAGAGTTCATTGGCTACAAAGTGGAACTACCTTCTATCTAGGAGTACGTGTCACTTGTAACAAATGTAACAATTATTATGGTATATATATTTTTTATTATAAATGTAATAGGATTTGAAATCTATTAACCATTAAAGGGATTGAAGAATATTTGGATTTGATTGTAGAAAACAAAATTTGTCATACGAAAAATACTATGTTTTCCAAATGATTTTTTGCTAGATAATAATTTCGTGAATAGTTTACATATACAAATTCATCATAAATATATAATACTAATAAAGAGTTAATTAATATTTTATTGATATAAATGTATATTAAATTTCACGCCAATAAAATGTAGCGACCATTATGTAAAAGCAAAGTGTCAACTTGTGTTTATACAAAAGCTATTTTAGCTAATTATGATAACTATATACTTGTTTTTATCTTCTTATCTAGTTTTTATTTGTCTTCTTTTACTGCCCTATAAAAGAAGAACAACTCTTGTTTATTTGTTATAAGAACCAAAAAAAAAAAAAAAATGTAAAAGGAGTTTCTTTTTGGTGTATAACGACAAGGGATTTGATCAAATTTAGTTAACTAAATCACAAAAAAATGGTAATCTAATTGGCATACATGAAAGCTACGAGAAGAAGAGAAAAAAAAAATTGAAAAAGATGAAAATGGAATAAAGGATAAGATTGTTAATAAGATCCTTAGCTTTTGGTATTGCTAAAATCAGTATAAAAATATATTCGTGAAAGTGATTTCATGCATAATACAAACGCATTTTAGCAAATAGAACTATCGCTCGTTAGGGACGTGGCCACTTGAACACCAAATTGGGAAGTTGGGTCAACATCCAACAACGGTTGTTCATAGAGACACTTGAAGAGTAATACTTTCTAGGGTCAATGATCTTTTTAATCTCTTAAAATTCAATATGCTTTCATACCTGAGAGTTTGATCAAATAGCTATGCCCACTTGACACTTGTGGAATATATTAAAAATCATATAAAAAACAAAATAGAGGGTGAGGCTCCAATGCTATGAGAAAGGATCGTAGGCCTTTTTAGATCCATGATTTGAAAGAGAGAGCTTGAAGGAATCTACTAATCATTTCTCCTTTAGAACTATAAAAATTCCGCCACATCTAGTCCTTCTTGGATCTTTTATTTATTTATGGGTGATGCGTACAAACAGTGACTGTGAATTTTCACATTATATGCATCTAAAAAATTCTTTGATATTCCACTCATTGAGGAGGAAAACTCACCCTTTCAAGAGAAAGTGGGGTGGTCAGTGGTCACCTTGCATCAAATTTGGCCTTTCAGATAAAGAAAAGAAAAAAAATAATTTAAAGTAGTGTTTCAGGTTTCAGGTTCAGCACTGGTCAAAGAAGCTTGAAAAGAATTTTCTGATTTTTTTTTTTTTTTTTTCTCTTGTGGAGCCCATTTTAGTCATGATTGACATACGCTCTCTCTACATAACCAAACATTAATATCAAGAAGCATCCACATAAAAGAAAGAAAACTCCAAGCTTGAAGACAAGCCTCCACCAAACTTCAAAGAGAAAGAAAGTAAAGTTAATCCTGATAAGGGAGATCATCCTCTCAATCTGTCTCTCTCAACCCCACCACCAAAAAAATAAAGGAGAGAGAAGACCTTTTTACATATATCCATTCAAATTAGTAGTCAAATATATATGCACTACAATCACACAAAGTGTCAATCATAATTTTATAGTTTATCAGCAAACAACTATCTAAATTTGAAGTTAACAATGATTTTTTTTATGAATGTGATAAGACTTAAAATCTATGACATGTTTCATGATAATTACTCTTTCTCATTAGGTGTTAATGGATTTCTTATTCAAGTCTCTTATTTCTGCCCAAGCCTGGCTGAGGAAGAATTGTAGGGAGTAAAACAAAACAAAAAATATTGATTCTCGCTCACAACCGACCAAAAAGGGAAGGGTCTTTACTCCTAGGGTTGGAAAATTCCACCTTTCTGGTCCTTCTAGATACAATTTTAAAATATTAGATTTTCTATGATTTAACTCAGCGGGTCATTCTAGATACAATTTTAAAATATTAGATTTTCTATTATTTAAGTCGGCGGGATTTGAACCCAAATCCATTGTTTAAGGGCAAAAGACTTTTATTAGTTAAGCTAACAAAAACTTAAAACAAGGAAATTCTTGATCCATTAGCTTATAAAGCAACCTACCGGATAGCTCGTATGAAAGCTTTTGTCTTTAATAAAACTACTACCAACCAATGGCTGTGTTCAATGGATGGACAGCAACAGGACTGAGGCAGAGCTCATAATACTCAAATCTTCAAGAAGCGGATTTTGAAAAAGTTTATCTTACAATCATGCAAAACAAATAGTGGAATTGCTTTACAAGTAAAGACAAGCCAAGTTGAAATACCTTTGAATTGAGCTATAATAATTGTCATCTACAGAGACAAGACTTAGGGGTACAGATGTAGAAGAAAAAAAAAAACAACAGGAATATGATGATACAAGTATAGACGCAATACGGAGTAGAATTATTAAAAAGACTTGTCATGTTGTGCTTCAGAGTTGATTCTACCAGCACAAATTATTAAAAAGTGAGTCTTCCAGCACATATGATTCCCTATACAAAAAACCATTTAGGAGATATTACTCCCAAGCATAGATTATAAGACAACTAGAACAGTGACAACAACTACAGCTTTGAGTACCAAAATATTTGGCAGTATTTTCAAAACATTGATCCACAGATCCATTTTATTACCCAGAAGCAGTCCCACAATAAAGTAGACCTTACACAATAAAGATTTGTAGACCCTGCATAGAAGATTCATGGCATTACAACTGAGGTAATTATACTTTAAAGATGACAAGATATGTAAGAATCCATCTTTGTGATTTGTTCAAAAACTTTCCTCTACAGATTATGCATTAGTCTAATCACTCTTGGATATACATGTACGCTCACAAAGTCGTGATTCATGACCTACAGTTGCTTTGAATGAAGATTGAACTTATAGTCAAGGAGCCAACCGCTCAATTTTCCACACTTGTTGTCCATTGATTTCATGAGGAGAATACTGCAACCTGTCAGGAAGACATAACAATAATAAGGATGAGACATGTAAAAGAATCCCTCTAAGTTTCTAAGGAATCATTCATTAAAAAAAAAGTTTCAATGGACTCTTTGAGATACATTTTGAAATATATGAAACACATCTCTCTTGTACAATTTGTGCTTGAACTGCCGCAAGCATGACTTCCATGTATCAAAGGTAAAAGAAGCAACAAGTAAATAGGACATGACACAGATATTGTGAGTGGAATCCATGAAGCTCAAATCCAAAACTTTATGCAGAAATTTGGAATCCATCATGTTCATTGGCCCCTTAGTTGGATTTCCAAGACTATAGGAAACATATACACGACCCTATGTTACCTAAGACATGGATTGTATGGGTACATGAAACGTGGTACACATTATTGCAATTTTTTAACGATGGGTTTGCTTATATACTATTTATATATTTATATATATACATGACATTAGAAATTAAAATTAATAAGAAAGTTACTTATCAAAAAAAAAAATTGATAAGAAAGACCTCTCAAGCTATCATATTTGTAATTTTAGCTTGATTCCATCCAAGGACCTTATAACAAATGTAAAATATTAATGTCACATTAACTATTGTCTTTCAAACGTGGGAAGAATGAAAGAAAAGAAACTTTCGGATAATGAAAGATGGTGTATTGGAACAGATCTCAACTGAGTGATTTGGAATGCAGTTTATGAGGGTAGCAGTGTATTACGATAACTCTGACATCACATTTAGTTTTGATCACCAGATTTACCACTAGACCCAGAATCACATCTACCCTTAAGATGGACAAAATATTTTGGTCCGAGGCCCTATGATCAAACCATGAAATGATATCAATCAACAAAATTCACTGACAGATTATGGATCCAAGACAAACCCAATTTGGATTTTAGAATTTATACCACAGATACAGTGTAATTCTACTCAAACCTCTATAAAAGGTGCAGTCCCAGGATATATGAACCCAAATTAAACCAAATTTGGCCCAAACCAGCTCCATTCATGCGTTGCAGGCCCATCACAGAAATTGTAGCAAGAAAATGGAATAAAAACCACCTTTCATAAATGGGATGAAAACCACCTGTCATGCAAGCGAGACTTCTGTCCTTGCCAAAACTCAAACAGCTCTGGTTTAAGCCTATATCCTCCCCAGTGTTTAGGTTTCGGAATCAAACTTCTGCAGAGACAAAATGAAAATAAATAAATAACAAGATTCCTATTTCAAATTTCTCTTAACAAAAACAAGAAGATTTTTATTTCAAATTTCTCCCATGGTAGTTTTATATTTAGGACAGTTCTCTCTTGGGTAGTGGCGGGTGGGGAAAGTACTTAATATTCTGACATTTGTGATGAACTCTCAAAGGTTTAATCCAATGAAGGTTGGAAATTTATTGCAAAAATTTTCACTTTTGGTACATGGCATACACTTCTATTCAGAACCAGACAAGGGACCACCATCTGAAGTTAATCCAATGACATAGCATACATTTGTGATCAAGTGCCTCTAACAGAATGCTTGCACAAGCCAAATTGTCAAAAGTAAAAATTAAAATCCATCAACTTACCCTCCTTCAACACCACCACCCCCTGCTTGGTATGTGGCAAAAATTAAAGTGGGGGAAAAAAAAAAAAACAAAGAAACTTACCCATCAGAAAATTTTTCCTCTAGTTCTTTATATTGTTGGTGTAGAACATGCCTTCCAGGCACTACGGTGCTCTGAAGAAAGCAAGATGATGATCTCATAAGTTAAAGCAAACATGTTATCAATATCCGTGGGAGAAAAATAAATCTTGCAGTCAACTAAATTCAGAAGAAAGGCAAATAAAATGCTCTAATTCTTAGAGAATTTTAAGTTTCTCAAATAACTCTCTCCATCCAAATTTAAGTACTTTGAAACTCTTACAGCATTACCATCTTAAGTCAATAAGATACCCACTAATCTTTTTTTCTTTTTCTTTCTTTCTTGTTAGCAAATTACTCATGCACCCAATGAGTCTTGAATCCACAATCTCACCTTCCATCCTATTATAGAAGGGAAGGAGGTGATATTAGAAATTCTTAGAACATCACCTCCTTGAACCACTTTTTTTTTCCCTCTTCATATATGTTTGAGTTTTAATTCTTTTATGATACCTTCTTTATACAGTTTTTCAACAACGCTTTATACCATTACAAAAACCATCTTCTGTAACTTTGTAATAATTCCAGATCTTAAGTAATATAAAAAGGAAATTAAAGAAACATATTAATATAATAAAGAATAACAGAAGAAGAAGAAGAAGAAGAATTATGCTACAACTTGTTGATCTTCTCTGTTCCACATAAAAGGTTGTTTGAAGTTTTGTTTTGATTGTTTGTTTTTTTACCACACATTATAATTATTGTACATAATTGAAATGTTTAAAGTCACATATCAAAAAAACATAGTTGAAATGTTTAAAGTCTCTAAAATTACTGCAAAATATATGCAACAATCTTTTTCCATGAAAAAATGAATTTGCACAAGCTTCATGTGTACAGTAAAGCTAGTATTCAATATCAATAATGATAAATATATAGTGAAATAAACCTGCTTGCTAACTATTGCTCCAATCTGACTTCCTCGAGGACGGCTATGAAAGTACTGCTCAGATTCCTCATCAGAAACTTTCTGCACAGATCCTTCCACTCTTACCTAGAAATTAAACTTTATTAAATCTGGTCTTCATCCAGGAATACTAATAAGGAATTGTCTTCATAGGGCAAATGTTACGCATTGAAACATGGCAGCTTGGTAAAGGTTAATTTACATTGTCTAAAGATCTAGCATAAATGTCCCATACTGATCTGCAATGTTCTTTCAGAATTCCCAAAGAGATGTACTTCCCCGTAAGCATTCACCAGGAAAACTTCAAATATTAACTAATTACGAAAGTTCGGTGATCATAATTCATACATTGGGATGATGCAAGGCACTAGGCAGCACACCCAAATCCCTCAGATGGTGAGACACATTCCTGTAAATTAACCCTCAGCCCCACTCTACTACTACAAGAGTTAGGCCCTTCTATAGTGATACTTTGGGTTAAGTAATGTGTTTGAGCTTGGTGAGAGAGTGTAATTAAAAGTGTGTGTGTGTGTTTTTAACGGTTAGTTTGTTTCTATAAAAAAAAACCCTCAGGTTTGTAGATTTGCTTTATGCTTTTAACAGTTAGTTTGTTTCTATAAAAAAAAACCCTCAGGTTTGTAGATTTGCTTGAGCCTAAGCATAATGCTCTAATTATCAGTCATTTGCCAATTAAGTAAGCTGTTTTTTTAAATATGTATATCTTAACAATCGAGTTTTCTCACCTGTTCAGGTGTACATACATATATTAATCATGGGGAACATATACAATCCGTCTAGTCTAGAAACACTCATGCAGTTGCTGCAATGCCTGTTAGAATGATGTGACGCTGGCACCATGTTTTGGATGCTTAAAATCTCTCTCTCTCTCACAGTAAGTCACTCTATTTGATACAAATCCACCATTTGAGGTTGATAATAAAAAATAAAAAATAAAATACTCAACAATCAGAGCACCAAATTGAATCAATGCCCAACTGTTGAGGCTTTAAATGACCCAAGAAAAACCAGCTGGAGTGCTGGAAAGCCAGTACTATCCTATGCAGACTCCTGCATTGCTCTTTGGCACTGATCCAAATTCTAGCCCCAAAATAACAAGGTAAGTTCACAGTACATGATATTCCACAAATAAGGACTATAATATTTTCTAAAATCAAGGAGCATCCTAGGAACTCTACGGATCGTTAAGTGGATAATTTTTGCAGGAGGGTTAACCAAATTGCATCAAAGTAAACTAAATGTCAACAATAACCATTATGGTAAAAAGAAGCCTGTGAAGGATAAGTAAATTGCTACAAGGAATAAAGCTACTACCAATTTTAAGATGAAAGTCTTACAAATTGACATGACAATGAATGTGATTGGTTACATATCCAAAAAATAAAAAATCTGATCAGTGTCACATCAACAATATGATAAATAAATTTTTTTTTTCTTTTTTTCACTTTGTGGCTTAAAGTTAACACATCAGCTTGCAAGGCATATGTGATATAATTTGCATTATCCCTAGTAATCTAGCATCACTCTATAAGGAATTGGTGGATGAGTAAACTGTGAAAGCTTGAGTCTGTACCGTTCATAGACTTTTGACAATACATTCCAAAATAGGGGCCATATTTCAAGAATTGACTAGACCTTGCTTCAAGTCCCATTTGTCTATTTCCAAGTGGCTCAAAACGATTATATGATATATTAATCCAGGTCAATTCAGGCTGAAGTTACTCTACTGGTGTTCAGCATCATGTAAATATCATACTACTTTGCACGAGTCATGTGAAAATATAATAATCTGCCTCATCAAATTTCTGAGTAAAAACAGTTTTATTTTTTATTTTTTCATAGTTTAATAGTTTGGGGTGGGGGGATTTGAACCCTAAATATCTTCATTGGAAACACTAGGAGATACTATTTGAGCTACAAGGCTCGTGGTGAGTAAAAAAAAAATCTACAGATTGTTATAACTAATGATTAATTATCACATGTCCTTAGCTAATGGGAAGTGGTAAATTTAAACATTTTATTTTTTATTCTAAACATTGAGTAGTACAATTACCTGACGATTAAGACCATCCCAATAGAAAAGCAATGATGCATGGGGATTATCAGATAAGTCATGTGCCTTTCGACTGTCATAATTGGTGTACCTGCATATAGTGACAGCAGAAGATAAGAAAAGAACAATCAATTTAAGGAAAATATTGTCAACTGTATGAACTACTAAAACAGTAACAGATACAAACCAGACAAAACCATCCTTATCAACTCCTTTTAGCAATACCATTCGTGATGACCTAAAGCAGAAAGTAAGATGAAGTGGAGTAATTAGAAAAGGTCAAAAAGTTCCATATATATAATTTCAAAATTTCATATAAATATTAAAAAGGATAAACATGTTGATAATCATCAAATCACCATATCAACTACTATAGAGAAATCCAAGGACACTGGTGATATTATGTATATAGGGATAGTATATTAATGAGTTCAAGTCATACCTAGTGTAACTTTTATCAATATTTCACCACTAAATAACTTTATATTGGATATGTTTTTTTGACAAATCCACCATTAGATTAAATGTCTTTCCATACCCTCCATGATTGCAAAATATCAAGATGGTCAAAGACCAATAACTATCTAATTCATAAAAATGTTTAAATATGTAGTTTTTGGTTTTTCAAACTATACTAGCTCTGCATGTGTCTATGCTTATTGTCATATATTTTGTTCCCAGCTAGTCCTAAACTCGGGAAAAGGGGTTGCTACAGATTGATGGCCACCTTAAAATTTAGTTACTCTATTATAAATGGACCACTACAGATACTTGGGGCATCCTCTACTAGTGATGCACTACATTGGATATGAGTTCAGATATAATAGAATGGAGAAAAAAAAGAGTACATATGGCAGACCCTGACTAATCTATTAAGGATCCATAACCAAGCCCAAAAAATTTGGGACTAAGGCTTTATTGTTGTTGTTATATTTTAAATAATACTCAAAATATGAATTTATGGATCTAATAATAAATAGCATCCAATTAATATGAAATTTGGAGTGTACATTAAGAACAAAAAGAACATATAACCAATAATTGGGTTAAAAAAATATTGATCTAATTAAAATTTATTTAAGTGGTGTAACATTAACAAAAAGTTACACATGAAAAAAACAAAAAATGATTAGGCAAGAAGACCTATAATATATCAGCACACAAATTGAGCTTTTCCTTCACCAGGGGGGGGATAAATTTTTAAAGGTTCAGAACCAAAGTCCTTCATTTCAAAGGCCTAGAAAGCAAATCCAAAGTGAAAAATTAACTGGCTGTTACGCAAAAATGGATATCTGAGCTTCCCCTGTTAAGAAGGGTGCTGCTTTTATCATCTTCAAAATACAGGAACCTATTATGGACAACATAGAAAAAAATGGCAAACTATTATGGGGGCTGAATCAACCAAATCACACATTAACACAATATAATAACACATTTCTTAATATCTGTGCAAGCATGTTGAATTATAATGGAAACCAGTGTTGAATTTGACACATTTTATAACTTTGAAGTATTAAGATTTAGGTTCCCATGTAAATCAAATGGTCACTTTCAAGAGGAAGCGAAAAAAACAAAGGAAGTGAATATTACGGTTTTCCATCCTTCCCAGCAGTTGACAATGCCATGGCATTTGGTTCCTTCAAGTTAGCAGCCACTGCATCATCAAACCATTTGCAAAACTGCAAGATAACTAACAGCCTATTAATGATATGATAGATGGCCATTAGTTGATGTTGCTTTCTGAAACAAGGATTTTGCTATTGATTGTGACAAATCACAGCCAATAAAAAAGATCTCATGTATAAACCTTAAAATTCACTATTCAGCTCAAAAGCATGAAGACAAAAGTAGATTATAATATATATGATCAGTGATATAGTTTTGATTTAATTAATACCTGATCAATTGGATCTGCCTCCACTTGTTCCTCGAGGAGTTCTGGGGAAATATAATTCTCTCTAAGAGCTGATATATCAATTTTTGGAGGCTTTCCAATTCGGACACACATGGAAGTGCCAGGATATGGTGGAAGACGAAGCTTATACTTATCTGCAATAGATGGTGGGACAAATCTACCGCCTAGAAAGTGCTGTGGACCACAAAACTTCTTCGCACACAACTTTGGAGCAGTCAAAGAAACCTAGAAAATACCAAAGTCACATTGCTCAGTGTATTCAATGTGTATGTGCGTGCACACATGTTCATGTAACATATTTCACTTTTTTTTTCACAACTTGCTAAGGTGATGAGTTGTGAGTGATGGACAATCACTTACTTGGACCCACTATCGACATCACTTCTAGTTATTACCACTCACAACTTGTCACTTAAGCAAGTTGTGACAAGTTACACACACACACACACAATAGAGATTTCCGTTAGAAACATACCAACATGTCAGGTTTAATGCCTTCACCACCAATGTCTCCTTCTTCAACATGCCACCCAGACGGAATGTCTATAGAGACAATAACAGGGGATTTTTGGTGTGTTTGATCATGATCTCGTAAAGAAACCAGTCTTTGGATAAGATCATCAAAAGGTGGCCTTGGGGTGCCTAAAGGAATTAAAAACTACTTGAGTTCGATAATACACAATATTAGACGAGAAGTTTCCAATCAAACACCATTACCATCATCAGTCCTCAATCATTTACCAATGAAAACTAAAATATCAGAGATAAATTATGCAACAATAACTTGTTGAGTTGAGCTTTTCCAAAGAAGTATTATACTATTATTAAATTATCAAAGACAATAGGAAAGTGAAATTCAATATGATTGCCTAGTCCTAAATACTAGAATAACATCAAATGAAGAGTACCCATATAAGCATGTCACATAAGCATAAAAGTTAGCAAACACTTAAAAAAGAAAACGAGCTAATTACCATGGAATGAGAATCCAAACATTGCATCAACTAGAATGTCAAAGTCCTTTGATAAGTCCAAAGGAAGATCTTCAACTGACAAGAAAGGGACTGACAGTGATTCAAGCTACAAAATTGACAAACATCAAATAAGATAGTTTCCAACAAAATATATAATCAATTTTCCATGAAAAAGAAAAGGCAGAGCCATCTATACATACCTGAGTGACCAAACCAGAATAAAGAGGCTTGGGAGTACGCTTTGGATAACAAACAGACGGTTTGTATCCAAAGTGATAAAGATGACGAGCAGCCACGAGTCCATCACCACCATTGTTCCCAGGACCGCAAATTGCGAGCACACGTTTATACTCACTCGGTTTGTAAGCCTAAAATCGAAAACAAAACAAAATTGGGTTTTCACGTTTCTAAAGAAGAGCCCTTTGGACTCGCCTCTAACTAGAAAACAAAGCAAAAGCAAAATTGGATTTTCACAGAGACAAATCATCAAACAATTTGAATGCAATTGCAAGCCTTAATATATTCCTAACACAAACGCATTACCTCTGCTATGGATGCAGCTACGCTTAAGCCAGCCAATTCCTAAACATAATAAACAAACAAAATTAAATTGAAAAATGTGAAAATGATAAAAAGGCAAAGAAGAATTGAATTATGAGTGAGTGAGTGATTGAGCTTAACCATAAGCTGATCGACGCTAAACCCGAGAGGACCCATGAGGATCTCATCGATCTCGGCGGCTTCACGTTGCGTGAGATAAGATATAGAGTCTGGGTTTTGAATTTGAACCGCTCTGTCTGCCATTTTTGCACTGGGATTTGTACAAAATGCACGAATTGAGAGACTCGGAATTGGAGTGAGAAATGCCTAGACAGAAAGAAAGGAATAGAGTGAGTTAGTTGGTAGTTAAAATGTTAGTTATAGAGAGAGAAAGTGTAGAGAGAGAGAGAGATAGAGAGGATTACCGGGGAGAGTTTATTATTGGAGAGAGTGTTGTGGTGGAAAGAGCGAGAAGGTTTCAGAACGTTGGAGTTAAAAATGAGAGGGAGTGAGGATTGGTGAGTACCGAGGAATAGGCATGTCATTGTTCGGCTTTTGCGTGCCAACGATGACCACATGGTTTTTCATGTATGTATATGTACGAATGGTAGTAGATTTTGTTTTAAGAGTTGGGTTTTGTGTTATACTAACTTTTTTGCATCTCTAATCTCGAATGGGAGGATAGGGTGAGATGTCAGAAATGGTTGATGCTCTGTTTTTTTGTTTAAATTCAGTATTGAATACTCAGGGCAGTCCAATATACAAATGGGTTATTTTGATGTGTCTCCTGTTTTTGTTGCCTGCCTCTATCACCAGCTACAAAATTTGCAGTTTTGCAGAGATAGATTGGCGGTCTGATCTTAAGTAAAAATAAAATAAAAATAACAGTGACTAATGAGAGAATGCTTGTAACTCAATAATTGATTATGTTTTCAATAGAAGTATTTATAATTTAAACATTTCTAATAACTTAAGTCATTTTATCAAATAGTTATTATATTGTTAAGAATCTTGTAATTTAGTGACATTATTTAACTTCTTATACGAACAAAACCAATAAAGTTCAAATTATTTTCTTCCATTTATTGTAACGATTAAACTCTCTCTCTCTCATGTCTATTTTTACTAAAAATAATTTTTAAGAGGATAGAAACATTAAATATTTTGCCTTGAGAGATAATTTATTAATCAAGAAGAAACTTTGCGAACAAACAATGGACAACCATCCATATGATACATCTCTCTCTCAAAAAAATAATAATAATAAAGAAAGTTTACTTTGTTTTAAAGCATAGGGTGTATGAATTAGTCATGAGACTTAACAAATACCCCAAGTGCACCAATTAACCATTAATAAATGTTCTAAGTGCTCTCATTAACCATTAGGGTAAAATAAGCTATTTATTCAACTCATTTAATTTACACAACTTTTCAAACCTTTTTTTTTTAGATGCAACTTCACGCTACTATAACACCCCGAAGTTTTTTTTTTTTTTTTTTTTTGAGAAGAAATAACACCCCGAAGTTGAAGTGGAGACTTTGCAGTTTGCATATTAAGTTTATAAGCAATGGGAATTTCGTAATTTTATTACCAAAAAAACGAGAAAAAAAAAAAAGTTCAATGGATTGTGCTATATATGTCAAGAATCTATCTATAACAAGCACTTAATGGTACTCTAAAATAGGACAATCTGATTGTCCCCGAAGATGCTAAAAGAGAACATGGAATTTGCATAACACGATAAGTCGATGACTAATAAAGCACATTTATTCTGCCATGCCCAGCTACCAAAGCATATTATTATTCACTATTCTTTGATTTCTTTCTCATCTACCATCTTTTGAATCCTCTCAAGGAAGCTCTCCATAATCTGCAAACCCTTTTCATCTGAAATATTAAAAGGGAAATTTTTCTATCAATAACTCATACGCAAAGCATAATTGTAGAGAGAGAGAGTGAGAATGCAGCAATCTATTAATAAATTTACCTAGTCTGGGTATTGTGTGGCCCTTAGGATGATGAATCACAACAGGGTCTACACAATTTTCCAAGAGTTCCTTTCCATATTCCTTCAAGAAGTCAGTCTCCCCTGCAACACAGCCACATAGGTCTTTATTTATTTTTTAAAGATAATTATAGTATGCTACTAACCCCAAAATGTGTCAATTCAACTACAAAACTCTTGGCACATAGATATTTATTAATTACAAGGTATGTGATTCATGTGAAGCTTGGATAAATGTGGATTGTGGAATGTGGACTACCCAAAAGAAAAGGCTCTTAATTGATAGTTTGGTTTCATAAAATAAAAAATGATAGTTTGGTATGTGCCTAATTTGGAACTATTCAACTAAATTTGGTAAGCGCGCATCTTATTTTATAGGAAAAGTTAACAAATACATTAATTTAAGAAATATTTTTAGAAATATTTTATGGGAAGAGAAAAATTAATTGATTTTTTTAACACTTTTTTTTTATATATATTTATCATAAAAGTGGTATCAAAACTTTTCTAAAATTGTCCATTAACAGATATACGTTAATAGGACCCTTATTTTATAGTAAGGTTGGTAAGCCCATCTATGTTCAGGATGTTGACAATGCCAACCCAAATTATACATACTAAATGTTAGGGGCAGAACCGTCCAAGTCATGAGTTTAGAGCAATTGCATCAATCCTTATTTAATAGACAAAGTGCATCATTTTACAATTTTTTGCTCAAAATCTACCCCCACCAGTCCTTCTATAACACTGTGCATTTCCAAAATTAATACAGTAACTGTGACTATACATATTTACACGGTTACTATAATTTTGTATTTTATTATTTAAATATTTTTTCTCCCTCCTCTCTCACCCTCGTCAATTCTCTCTCTTCCCCTAAATCTCTCTCTTCAATACAGTATCTCTCTCTTCCCCTCACTCTCTTCAATCTAGAAAAAGGAGGAAAACGAAGAAACCAACCCAATCTAACTCCCTTTCTCTTCTTCTCCATCACACTCTCTCCCTCTCTACAACCGATCAATCCATCCACCTACCACAGCAACCCAACACCATCCAACCACTACCACCATCACAAGATTACAATAATAACCCAACCACAA
Organism: Quercus wislizeni; assembly: GCA_023055345.1. Lineage (NCBI taxonomy): Eukaryota > Viridiplantae > Streptophyta > Magnoliopsida > Fagales > Fagaceae > Quercus > Quercus wislizeni. The sequence continues at coordinate 648,607 of JALGQJ010000015.1, forward strand.
ATTCAAAGGAAAATCAAATACACCCATATACGGACACACAATAAAGACAGAGAGAGGATTGTTGGGAAGATGTGGTTATGGGTCAGTGCTTGGGGGTTGACTAAAATGCGTTTGTAGCGGAGATCTGTCATTGTGCATCGACTAGAACGAGTCTCTATACTTGTGGCGGAGATGAATGCTTGAGGCAGCTTAAGGGTTTGAACAGAGGTAGAGGAGATCTAATCAAAAGGGAGTGGAGATTAGACCGAGAGGGAGAGGAGATCTGAGTAAAGGATTGTCTATGGAGGCAACCAAAAATCTATTTGTTTAGAAACGGGTAGAGAGAGAGAGAGAGAGAGAGAGTATGTGTGTGCGCACGCACGCGCGTGCATGTTCAAAAATGTAATGGGTAGTTGAGAGAAATAATAAAAAAAGTTAGGAAATTGATTATTTAAATAAAATAGATTGTAAAATAGATGGATTGATATGGATGATTTTGAGAAGTGGGTGTATAAAATTAAAAAAAAAATAAAAAAAGGTTCTTAATTTAAAATAGACAAAAAAAATTTGTTGGCCTGGTGCGAATGCTCTTAGCCCTAAGGAAGAGTAGCACCTATACAAGAACTCATTTTTTTTAAGTTTATTCGACTTAATGAGAAATTTTTATTAATATAATTATTTTTTAAGTAAAATTTTATTTTTATTTGATTTAGAGTAATCAAGCAAATAAAGTCTCCTTCTCAACCAAAAAAAAAAAAAAAAGGCAAATAAAGTCAAACAAAGATTTTTTTTTTTTTTAAATGCTTAATGATGGGTGTGTAGCCGTAATAGCCGTAGCCATCACAAAACATCAAAAGGAAAATAAATTTGTAAAATGCTATAAGTAGAAGAAACTGAGGAAGTACCTAAAAAGTGAAGGGAAGGGCATTGAATTGGAGTAGAATATGCTTTGTCAGCCAGTGACGCTGCCCTAAACTTGGCTCCCCCAACTATTATTAGGGATTTAATTTTAGGAACCTTCGTGAACGTCAAGCCCTGCAAATAAAACCAAATCATAAAACTCATTTACATCGTCAAATTTGCTAAACAAAGGACCTACAATGTTAAGAGGAAAAAAAAAAAAAAAAAAAGTTAACAAATGGCATTAGTTTAAGGAATAATTATCAGGTACTTCCGAAACACGGAAAAATAATATTTCCTCCTCTCATATTCAATGGCGTTTGGTTCGCTATAATGTTACATTACACTACAATATTTTTATTGTAATTTTACATTAATGTAATCTCAATACAAGAATACAATATTAGATTGTTTAGAAAGATAATAAGATTTTTTTTACCCCTCAAAAAAAAGAGAAAGGTAATAAGGTTGATTCTCAAAAAAAGGAAGGTGATAAGATTAAAATGATGTAATATATTTTGCAATTTTAAATTATGATAATGTTAGAAAAAATAAAATAAACCAAAAACTTTAATGTCATATTATCGTAATGTACATCATAGCGAACCAAACACTTCATAAGCCATAATGGAGTTTACTCATTAAATTCATTGTAAGGTCCACCACAAATGTAAGAAAAAGTAGCAGAATTTTCCCAGCAGTACTTAAGAATTTTTCTAATTTAAAAAATATTTTTAGAAAGGAAAAAAACAATTAATTTTTTTAACAACTTTTTATATTTCTTATAAGAATAAAGTCAAAACTTTCCTAAGAGCATTCCCATCAACACTTCTAAAAAATTTAGCATTTACCATCTCAAAAACTAATTTTATAATATATAACACATCACTTTACAATATCCCTTCCATAAAAAATTCTAATTTTTTTTTAACACTCCATTTAAATATTCTTTCTTTATTATTTTTTATTTTTCCTCTCTCTCTCTCTCAACCCAATTATTCTCAGCACCGTCGGCCACCACATCCACCGTCAGACCCAAAAAAAATCAACAATAATCGGAACAAATCACCACCAACCACAGCAAGAAAAAAATGAAAAAAAAAACCCATCCACGGTCGGACCAAAAAAAAAAATCAACAGCAATGGAACCAAATCACCACCAACCACAACAAGAAAAAAAGGGGAAAAAAAAAACTCACAAACCACGGCCAAATCGGACCATAACCCATAGCCAAAAAAAAACCCCAAACCAAATCGAACCACGACTCCTTCGATCCACTCTCCGACCCACAAACAATCAGACCCACGCTTCGATCCACCCTTCAATCCATGCTCACGACTCCTTCGATCCACGCTCCAAACCAAAAACCCACACTCCGACCCACAACTCCTTTGATCCACGCAGACCCATGAAGAGAGAACAAAGAATGGAGAACAGAGATGGATTTGGCGGCGTGGGTTGAGGGAAGGGAAGAGCGGCTTGGGTTGAGGGAGAATGAAGAAAAAAGAAGAAAAAAAATGAGAGAAAAGAAGAGGAGATAGGCGCGAAAAGGGAAGCGTGTGAGAAGGAAAATGAAACGTGTTTTATTAAACAAATTCTTTTTTTCTTTTACAATCTTACTACAGTGGATTGCTAGTTTGCTATCTCATTGTAGCTGGATTGCCAAATTAATAAGATTTAAGAGCTTTGATGGAGTATGTTTTTTGATCTTTTAATGCTAAAATTTAGCATTTAGCATTCTTAATGAGAATGCTCTAAAAGATTATTAACAATTATTAAAACAATTTTACGGTAAACATGACCCAACATGACTCATGGTGGAGTTAATAAGATCCACCATGAATATGAAAAAATATAACAAAATTCCTCCATACTCAAGTAGTACCAAAAAACTTTCCTAGTTTAACATATGTGTTTTTCTTTAAATAATTAAAATTTTTAATGACTTTTTATATTCCTTATAGAAATAAAGTCAAAACTTTCCTTAAAAAATTATTAACAATTGCTTTAACTTCGCCCTAAATGTGACCCAAGATAGAAAAGGACATTCATAGTTGAAAATTCCCACACCAAAAAAAAAACTAATTCATTACAAATGAACACGTACCTGAGCTTGCAGACCAGGCAGCCCAGCTGACAATATTGCCCCCTGAGAATCATTGCATGTTTAGGATTCCATGACTCAAAAAACCACGAAATGAATATGAAAAAGAAAACAAAATTTGACTGGAAAACAATTTCTCGACGTAAACAAGACCCACGATTCATAATTCCCAAAATTTAAGACAAAATGTAAAGGAAAATCAAATCAGTGAATCAACCGTTCACAATTTTTTTTTCCCAATTCAATGAAAACGAAATCAAGTTAAATTTTACACTCACTCACCTGAGAGAAACCAAGGAGACCATCAAATGGACCATTCTTAATCATGTAATCCTCGATATATGCAAGACATTCATCAAAGTTCGTGTACTCCGTAAATTCCTAAGAGAAATACAAAACGTTTTCAACCATATATTCTTTACCAAAGACACAAAAATCAAGGAATATTATTTATAAATTAAAAATAAATTTAACAAATACCTTATTGAATTGGAACCACTCGTAATACGGAGGATCAAAAATTCCTTCGACCTCGGATTTGCCTTGGCAAGGAAAAGGAGCATCGAGGTAAACGAGGTCGAGCTTTTGTGTCACAGATTCGGGCCACTTCATCGTCACCTGTGTCTTTAGAATCTCTCCACTCGTTCTGAACCCATGAAGGCAAAGAAACCTGGGCTTTCTCAAAGTCAGAGTCTCACCTTCGCTTCCCATGTTTTTTTCTTGTTTGCTTTTGGTTCCTTTGTTCTTCTTTCTCAGAATTTAATAAGGAACAAAGCGAATAATAAAGAGTATTTCGTGGGTGTTTATAGTGTGGACAATCTTTTACCGTTTACTTTGTTTATGGTTTCCGCAATTCTGGGATGGAGCTTGATGCGTGGGCTGTCGCTTAATTTAAAGGCAAATATAGGGACCGTGTCAGAGACACAGGAGTTTCCGTCTTTTTGGACCACGGTGAGATGGGTCAATGGTTGTGAAGTCTTCGAATCGGACGCGTTTAAGGAAAATGGTGTGCTCTGAGGTCATCGATTATGAAAGTGGAGTAATTCGAGGGGAAAATAAAATTAGGAAAGTGGACAATGTGCTTGTATATTTTTGGTTGCACACTATATCGGTGCATTAATACACTTACACACTAAGATACAAACACGTACTGCTTACTAAATTTGATGATTAATAAAACTAGTCGCTAACTCGTGCTATGCACGGGAACTTACATAATTGTGAAGTATACTAAAATAATTTAATAAAATCTTAAATTGATTAAGAAACTACACCGTTACATGATTTGTTTTTGTATGATTTCAATTTGTGTTACAATTTGATAAAGAAGCCAATAAAAGAGAAAGATGGGTTATATTCAAAAGAATAATCCATTGTTATAACCATTGAAAGGAATAAAAGGATTTAGAGCCTACAAATTATAGAAATATATATATATATATATATGTTTAAAACTTATAAGAAAAAGATGTGTTAGCATCAAAAGAATAATTCAAATATTAAAACTTATGAAAGACCAAAAAATATTAAAGAATCATAAGATTTACTTTTTATAAAATTTTGAAACAAAACAAAATTTATATGATTACACAATAGATAAATATAAAAATAAAAATAAAAATAAAAAATTGATTACCTTCAAAAGAATAATGCATGGTATAATTATTGAAATCTGCTAAACATGTTCAAATATAATTAAAGAATAAGTTATTGAAACAATTAAAAAAACATATGACTATTCAAAAGAGAAATATAAGAAAAAGAAAAAAGTACATGAACTCATGAAGCAATAAATTTTAAATTTTAACAAGTCTAAAAAAAAAAAAAAAAAAAAAGAGTTTGCTGCAAACCTGTTTGTTATATTAGCTTATTGCTTTACGTGAAGAGAACTACATTCACCCAAACCAGTTGTAACCATCTTAGTCTTCTTAGCATCTTTGGTGATGTGTCTGCCCATGAGATGTTCTCTGTAGGTTCCTATGGTGGTATTATGACATAAAGGCAATCTCCTTGAAAGAAAAAACAAAATAACATAGGGTTTCAAAAAGAAAGGAGGCGGCTACAAATAGTTTGAGAACTATTGAGTGTTTACAATTTGGTGTTTTCTCCTTTAAAAAGAAATCGGTTTGTAAATTTTAAGAAAATAAATTAATTCTTAAATGAAATCTTGCAAATTTAGAGATAAACTACCAATATTTAAGTTTGAGTTTAAGTTGGACTTGTTAGAGAAATAGAGTTTTATTCCTTATTAAGTTTGTTTTTAAAAAAATGATTTTAAAAAATAATAATAATTTTTAAAATAATAATTTTTTATAAAATTTTATAATTTTATTTAAATATTATGTTGACGTGGAAAATTGTGAGAGATTCAAAGGTTTTGGTTTTATATATATATATATATATATATATATATATATATATATATAGATTTGTAAATCTGTGGTTCTTATTTGAAGAAGAATCAACAGAATGAGTTTGACTTACTTCCTATACATTTTTAAAAGGAATTTCATTTTGTTTTAATAAGAGACAGCTACATCACCTACTAACTAAATAAAATATGGAGATTAAAACTCACTACCACTTATCGTTGTATATTTAAATCAAAAGCACATGTCCAGTTAAAAATATACTAAAAGTAAATCAAACCTCAACAAAATAGCTAATAACATACAAACATATTCAAGTAAAGTATAACAAGCGGCTCACTAAATTCGGTGGTTAATAAAATTTGTGATTCAGTGGATCCTGTTTGAAGAATAATCAACTGAATAGCTAATAGCTTAAAAACAAATCAAAGTGTTAAGTGCACTAATGCATTTGACACAGGCCATGTCCTACATTTTTTATATTTATGATTTATAATTTATTTAGAGTAGTACTACAATTACTATGTATTGATATTAAAAATTAATGTGTCATTACCAACTATAGAGAAACAATTTAAAATTTAGTTATGAGTGGTTGAAGTTCACTAATCACATTCATTACCACATCATTTTGTATGTTTTAAGTAGCAAAACTTACAGTACATTTAGTATTCTCCATTTATAATATAATTTAAATAAAATGGAAGATATTTAACTTTTAATTGTCTTCATAATATTTTGTTACATAAGTTTTTGTGTTTTCACAATTTTACATGTCAATATTCTAATTGTAGGGTCCAAAAGAACCAGCTCAGCTCAAGCCCACTGAGAATTGTGACTGGGTTGGTCCAACCGTGACCCTAAACAATGAATTTATAAGAGAGGGAAACAAACAACCAAAGAGAGACTCCGCCTGAGGAGAAAAATAAGGACGAAAAGGCCAATCTTATTATGGGGATGAACCACTTTCTCAATACTAATTGGCTCAAGGAGACCACATTTACATAAGAATTATTACTATTCACTCTTCTTTCTCTAGATCCTCTCAATGTCCTTCTTGTTTCTTTCTTTGTCCTTCTATCCTTGTGTTTAGATCCCCTTTTTCTGTAAACCCCTCCTTTCTTATATATTTCTCCTTTCTTCATATCTCAACCACTCATCCCTACCTAACTAGCTTTCTCTCATGACACTTGTCTCTTTCTACCTCTGAAGAAGGTGGTGGAAAGAGTTTGGTTAGCTGTAACTTACACTATTCAAGTCACTTTCTCATCAATGCAGCTGATAAAGTTATTGTCCACCATTTAATTCGAAGGCAACAGGCTACTCCAAACTAAAAATTTCCCCTATGACCACTGACTCTCTCTCTTTAGATTCTCATTCCCACTTGGAATGCCTCAAAGTACTTTTGACTCATCCCTTTCTCTCCTCGGGTGACCTTCCTCCTCGGGATCGTGGCCCATAGCATTCCCACACCAATGTTGTAACTCTTCAACTTCATCCTTGATCCTCAAGCACCCACACTAATATTATGATTATATATATTTATTGAATTTTAATTAAAATGATAAAACAAATGATTCAATAAATAAATATCCCTTAATAATTACCATAATTATTTATTTAATAGTTTCATACAAAAATACAACCAAAATAAATGCATATTAATAAATATCATAATTATCAAATTTCAAATTTAATGTTTCAAATACAAATGCAATCAAAATAGATGTCTATTTAATAACTATCATAATTATCAAGTTTCATGTTTTATATATAAAATAAAAGCGAGATAAAATATACTTTCTAAGGAAGGACAACTTGCAAGCTCAATCAAACATTGTGACTACCAGAATAAAATAAATGCATATTAATAAATGTCATAATTATCAAATTTTGTATTTAATGTTTCATATACAACACGATATAAAAATAAATGTTTATTAATAATTATCATAATTATCAAATTTCATACTTTATATTCAGAATAAAAGGGATTCAGATCCTTTAAATTTCCTAGAATACTCTATCAAATAGATTTCCTTAAATTTTAACAATTCTTTTATGATTTAAGAGTCTAGATTTTGCCATATCAGTATTCAACTAACAATAATCTTAATTGTTTTATTTGTAACATTATTATATTATTTTAAGAGTATTATTAGTAGAATACTGACATATCAGAATCTAGACTCTTAAATCATTAAAGAATGGTTAGGATTTAAGGAAATTTATTGGTAGAGTACTCTAGAAAATCTAGAGAATCTGAATCCAAATAAAAGCAAGATAAAATCAAACTTTCGAAAGAAGGACAACTTGCAAACTCAATCAAACAACCAACGTAGTTAGCTTGAGGCACTCTAAAACTGAAGTTAGAAATAAAGTGGCTTTTGCATGCAAGATAAAATTGCATACTAACAATTTTATTTACAAAAAAAAAGGAAAAAAAAAAGAAAGAAAAAAAAAAGAAAAGAATGGATGCTCTAAAGACATTGGTTTAGGAAATATTTTTAGAAACTTTTTTTGAAAAAAGAAAAAAGTAATTAATTTTTTTGACGGTTTTTTATATTTTCCATAAAAATTGTTTCAAAATTTTCCTAGATATTTTATTAATAATTACCCTAAGAGTACCTATTAACATAATCATTTTATTTATGGGTATAGCTCATGGGACAACCCTTTTAGTTTAGCTAGGGGGTAGTTATGGGTATAGCTCATGGGACAACATAATGATGCCACATATCCTATTGCATTGAATGTACAACTGATAGTAGGGGAAATTAAAGTAGATGTGATGGGGTGTCACCGAGTTTCAAGTGGACATGAGACTTGATTAGCTCTATCAACCCTTTTTTATGCTATGAGATGTCATAGAAGCTATAAGTTTAAGGATGCAACTTTTTCACTACAATTTTAATGAGATCAATTATGAGCGGTAGGTCTATATAAAAGTGATTATTCTCCGCTCACAATCAACAACTTTAACAAGTTGTGACAAATGAAAGAAAGAGAGAGAGAAGCCTAATAATTGCCCTAAGAGTACCCGTTAATATAATCATTTTATTTATGGGATTGTGTAAGTTAGGGTCAACGGAATCCCCCCCCCCCCTAAAAAAAAAAGAGAGACAAAAGTCTAACAACACACAACCCTTTTAGTTTAGCTAGGGGGCTAGTTATGGGTATAGCTCATAGGACAACATAATGATGCCACATATCCTATTGCGTTAAATGTACAACTGATAGTAGGGGGAAATTAAAGTAGATGTGATAGGGTGTCACTGAGTTTCAAGTGGACATGAGACTTACTTAGCTCTATCAACCCTTTTTTATGTTATGAGATGTCATAGAAGCTATTAGTCCAAGGATGCAACTTTTTTAACTACAATTTTAATGAGATCAATTATAAATGGTAGATCTATATAAACGTGATTATTCTTTGCTCACAATCAACAACTTTAACAAGTTGTGACAAATGAAAGAAAGAGAGAGAGAAGCCTAACAACACACAACCCTTTTAGTTTAGCTAGGGGGCTAGTTATGGGTATAGCTCATAGGACAACATAATAATGCCACATATCCTATTGCATTTAATGTACAAGTGATCATAAGGGGAAATTAATGTAGATGTGATGGGGTGTTGCCGAGCTTCAAGTGGACATGAGACTTACTTAGCTCTATCAACTTTTTTATGTTGTAAGATGTCACATAAGTTAAAATCCAAGGATGTAACTTTTTAACTACAATTTTAATGAGATCAATTATGAGTGGTAGGTTTATATGAAAGTGATTATTCTCAACTCACAATCAACAAATTCAACAAGTTGTGGCAAATGAAAGAAAGAGAGATAAAGCCTAACAACTCACAACCCTTTTAGTTTAGTTAGGGGGCTAGTTATGGGTATAGCTCATAGGACAGCATAATGATGCTACCTACCCTATTGCATTTAATGTACAAGTGATAATAGGGGGAAATTAATGTAGATGTGATAGGGTGTCGCCGAGCTTCAAGTGGACATGAGACTTACTTCGTTCTATCAACTTTTTTATGTTGTGAGATGTCACATAAGTTAAAATCCAAGAATGTAACTTTTTAACTACAATTTTGATGAGATCAATTATGAGTGGTAGGTCTATATGAAAGTGATTATTCTCAACTCACAATCAACAACTTCAACAAGTTGTGGCAAATGAAAGAAAAAGAGACAAAACCTAACAACTCACAACCCTTTTAGTTTAGTTAGGGGGCTAGTTATGGGTATAGCTCATAGGACAACATAATGATGCTACCTACCCTATTGCATTTAATGTACAAGTGATAATAGGGGGAAATTAATGTAGATGTGACGGGGTGTCACTAAGCTTCAAGAGAACATAAGACTTGCTTAGCTCTATCGATTCTTTTTATGCCATGAGATGTAACAAGAGCTAAACTCCAAGGATACAACTTCTTAACTACAATTTTAATAAGATCAATTATGAGTGGCAGGTTTATATGGAAGTAATTATTCTCCGCTCATAGGCAACTTCACCTAGTTGTGACAAATGACTCGTAATCTTAGAAAAAATTTGTCTCCTAAATTACCAAAATGCCAAGATCTTGAGCTGTAGTCAACTTGGTTGGGTTTGGGCCCAACGGATAGTTAACCAACTTACCACCCTCTCCGTGTGCGTGCGCTAAATTTGTTCAAAAATTCCCACACGTGCCGACACAATCCTTCAAAACCGTGTGATCATTAAAAAAACACCAACGGTGGATTTACCCTCCTACAACATCATCATCATTGTATTTTCCTTAGTCTAGAAATTTTCAAAATAGTACAAACAATCGAAGCGGAGCTAGTCAAATTCAAATTCTTTGTTGTACCATTCTTCTTCGATCTAGGGTTTCCTTCTTCTTCAATTCTTCAATGGCGTCTAATTCGTATGGAGGTTCCTCTTATGGCGGTGCTGCTGCTTATCGATCAAGGTGTTTGATTCGAAAATTTGATTCCGGTTAATATATAAGGATTGGATTTTCATATTGCAGAATTTTCAATTTCTTTTTTTTTTTCGGTTTCACTTTGAATTTTGATGAAAATTGTGGTGGTGTTTGATGTTTGGGGTATACAGAGAGGGTCTAAGCACGAGAGCAGTGGGTGGTTCTGATGAAATTCAATTGCGAATCGATCCTATGCACGCCGATTTTGATGACGAGATCACCGGTCTCCGAACCCAAGTTAAAAAACTCAGACACGTATGTCCTCTTTTACTTTCTCCCATTTTCAATTTTTGTGTTTTTTTGAAGTTTAATTGATTGAATTTGGGGAGATTATTATTTTCGATAGCATAGAACGAGCATATCATATGTGAATGAATGACCCTGATTAGTCTGTTAGGGATTCATAGCCAACCCCATAGTTTGGGGATTAAGGCTCTGTTGTTTAATTTATTGAATTGGGTACCCAAAAAAAAAATTGATTAAGCTTGCAAGTCCGTTTGGTTAGGTGATTTAGGAGCCTAAAAGTGCATTTCTAAAACCCAAAATGCCGTTGCACAACAACTTATACAAACGCACCCCGTAATAGGAAACAAAAAATATACATCTTCCCCAAAAAGAAAAGAATGGTTATGCTCTTGGGCATGAGCATAAAATGCTTAGCCTATCAAGGGTAAATGTCCCTAGATCACACGACAAGTCGACAACTAGTTATGGCTGGTGGTAGGTTAGTTGCCTGTAGGTTTTAGTGGATAGAGGTGAGTCCAAAGGGCTCTTCTTTACTTTGTGTGTGTGTGTGTGTCTCTCTCTCTCTCTATATATATGTATGTATGTATGTATGTATGTATATTTGTATTAATTCTTTGTGGTTGCTTGTTTATAAGTATATATAGTAAGCACCAAAAACTGATCGGTGTCTTAGTTTAATGATAAAGAGCTATCATTAGAAACGGATGTCATAGGTTAAAACTCATTAAAAAATATATATATATATATATATATATATACAGTAAGAGCTATGTGCACTAAAATGTAAATTGAAGAACAAATTTTTCTTGAGAGGTGCAGAGGGCATTCATTACTAACATACATATGTCTTGAACGAAAAAAATTATTTGCAGTGCCATATGGAAGAATACTACTTCGAAGAAACATTAATTTTAGGGTTGCATCCATCTCTGATAAGTAAGGTTGCGTACATATTAGAAAGCATTAGAAAAGCAGAAATGTTTGTGGGTCACAAATGTTGCTCTTTTTGCTTATTCTTTTTATAGATAGCTGTTAGAACTAAGAAAGCCGAGATTGACTATATGTTGGTGTTGTTTATTGCATCACCTGGATAATTTGTACAACTTAAAAATTTAGCTGTTGTATACTAATTTCTCTGAATAGAGAAGGGAGAGTTTAAAGGATTATATTTGAGATACACAAGAGGCTTTATGCTACTTTTACATCTTTATAATTTGTTCAACTTAAAATTTTAGCTGTTGTATACTAATTTCTCTGAATAGAGAAGGGAGAATTTAGAGGATTATATTTGAGATACACAAGAGGCTTTATGCTACTTTTACATCTTTAGTTACTTGCATCTTCTTTTCTCCGATGGGTAATAATTAGGCAGGTTTCAAACCCAAGGTGCAAAGCTCACTATAGTGATATTAATGTGATTATATTTCTCTTACTTAGTCTAGTAACATAGTTCCTAGCAAACTGTTTTTTATTTTCTAAATAACTCCGTTTTGAAGGTTAATTTTGGTGGCACTAATTCTTTATACTTATAGTTGTAGCCAGAAGAACCATGTGACCCTAAATTCTTAAACCAAAGACCTTTTTTATGAACCAATGTGAAGCTGTTTGAAATATTAAGGGCATAAAAGTTATTCGAAAATAGATATGCACATTTTTCAAAATTATTGCTATAGAAATCTAGTTTTAAAGGTTGAACCATGCTATAATATCCATTCACGAGGTTTATTTTTATATTTTGAAAAGAAAGTTCCCAAAATTCTTCCCTCTAATTCATTTTTTCGATAATTATTTGTATCTAAATGTTGCAGATTCGTTCCAATGTTTTCTTGATCAATATTAATTTCTCAATGTTGTATACTTGTATCATCTCCATTTGTCACTATAAAAACTATATTTTCTTTAGGTGTAACTTGGATACCCAAAGCAACTTACATCTTTTCTCATTTCATAATGCATTAAGTTTGTATTTTGATGCCCTGAGCAACATTTTTATTATTACTAACTTGGTAAGCATTATTTTATCAGGTTTCTAAGTATTTGGTAGTACCACTGACTTTTTCTTAGAACTTTGAAGTTTTAACTACATCTTGGAAAATTTGTTGTCTGTAATTGTTTTTCTTCTCTAGTCCTCACACTTGACCTCCCATTTTTATCAAAGACTAGTGAGAACAAGTGACTGGTGGCAAGTGCGAAGTGAGTTGAGTCTCATATGTAGCTCAGGCTGTTTTGTTTTATCATCATTACTCATTATTATTTTCAAGACTTTAGGCTGAGCTATATTTTTACCTTCTAATTTCACCTATCAAAAAAAAAAAAAAAAACCTTCTTACCTATCAAAAATAAATAAATAAATAAAATTTTACCTTCTAATTTCACCATATTTTCAATTACAAATATAACTGGTTGGTAACCTATGCATCATGGATGTACGCTAAACAAATTCTCTCACACTAATGTTAGTTCTGGTGGAATATGATATGATGTATTGAAGTAGTAAGTTCTATAATAAATAAAATAAAACAATTGAAGAGAGAGAAGTTGCTGGCTTTACACATAATAATAGTTCATGTGATGCTTACATTAAATAAATAACCAAATAATAAAAGAGGAGGATTTTGTCTTTTGTTAGCTACTTCCATGCAGATACATAGACATCCACACAATAAGTTGTTTTCCATATAGCACGTGTACAAAACCACAAACAGGTTGCAATGTCTTTTTATTTTCTTATATCTTTGCTCTGATAGTTTGTGGGGTTGCTTTAAAAATGATAAATTTTATTCTTAATTGTTATAGAGATGTTATGTTATGATATCAAATGATCTTGGCATATGCTTGAGAAAAAGGTTTGGAGCTGCCTGGAGGATACTAGACGTATTCAATATGTAGTTTTGTTTGTTTTCTAATAGACATGCCATGGTTTTGATCACATATCTTTTCATATGGTGCTTGTTCAGTGATTTAACCTTAAATTATTGTTTTGTCTAGCTAAACTGTTAACATGGTGTGAGTTTCATTGCCATATATCACTATTCTTTTCAAATTTGCACATTCTTCCTTGATCAATTGAATTGTTTGTCTGCAATTTGTTGCTCTTTTATGCTTTTTACCTGATTAATGCTGTCAATCTAATTGCTCAGCTTTCTAGTTTTTTTTATTAAATATTCTCCCCCAGTTTGCTTAGTTTTTCGAGTTCTCTGGTGCAGGTTGCTGAAGAGATAGGGACAGAAGCAAGATTTCAGAAAGATTTTCTTAATCAGCTGGTAAACCATTTACATTCACATACCCTTGCTTCACACACACACACAGAGATGTATATTTCTTATGATTTGTGGCCGGCTTTTGGTTCTTACTGTGAAGATATCCTGAATTTTATTGGAGGAGCTACCATGTTATTTAAATTAAATTTCGAATTGAGCATGATGAATCTACTAGTTAAAATTCTTTAAGGAAAAGTTCTTAACTTATATTTTATGTCTGATACATCTTTGGAATTGCTTGTTTGTTTTTAGTCAGAAGTAGAAGCATTTTGTGTTCCTTTCCTCGTGAAGGAAAATGTTGAACAGCTTTCTTACATTTAATTCTATTATCTGGTTCATTACAGCAAATGACAGTACTCAAAGCTCAAGCAGGGGTGAAGAATAATGTAAGGCGATTGAACAAGAGCATAATCCAGCATGGCTCCAACCATATCGTTCAAGTGGTTGTTTTTGCTCTAATTTGTTTCTTCGTGGTTTACTTTTGGGCCAAGATGTCCAGAAAGTGAGGATCAGCAGCCCTGCTGTGAGAAGTCCACTCCATGGAGCGGGCACTGGAGATAACCCTTCCTGCTGCTGACCTGTTACTTCAAAGAAGTTCAATTGAAGGGTTTTATTCTGGACCACACAAATTTACATGGTTCTGTTGTAATTTGTAAAGTCTTGTCATGTTCTTGTGACTTGAAAGAGGACATCTTTGACTAGGTTTTAGAACAATAGTGTTATTAGATGTGGAGAAGGAAAGGATATTACTGCTTATTGAATGTTACAACTTACAATAGTATGCCTAACTTTTGTGAAATGACCTTTGTATAAAAGAAATCATTCTTTTATCCATATTTAAGCTTCGCTTATTGAGTGGTGCACATTTGCTCGCCCTATAGCAACTGATAACAAATATCTTTAACTAGCAAAGTTACGGTGCTTTTGAGCTAGCTTGTTATATGGCATAAAACTATGCCACAAGTATCCAAGCCCTTCCAGCAGCAAAATTGGTACTCCCAAGAACATACCACAAACATTACATTCCAAGACATTTGGAAATAATATTGTTTGAATTTAATACAATATCATTCAACCAAAAAGAAAAAAGGTGAGTTCTTAATTGGGAAAAGAATGTGTATTTTATCAAACATCTTTTTCCCCTGATAATTTAATAGATACAACGGTGGAGGGGGGATTGGAATTTTGAATGTCATTAAGAGATGTCAACTAGTTGAGCAACAAGGTTTTGAGCTTGTCAAACATTTTAGTACTAGCTAGTCTTAACGAATGAAATGATTTTTGTATTTTGTATCAAAGAAAGAACTGTCGTCCCATCCATATATTACCTCCACCTGTGCGCTTTTAGTGAAGTGGTAAAAACTAAAATGAATAACTAGGATTAGCACATACAAGCGCTTGATTTCAGAGGCGTAGTCTTGTTGGCTTGTTCCAGCTTGCTTATCCTTACTTGCTTGAGGACACGTCTTGCCCACTCTGCAAAGAAGGTTTCATTATGACCAACCTTGCCATCTTTATAGAAGGTAAAGCATTCAGGATCTTCTTTGGGAAATGGGCATTCCTTTTCGCCATTTGGATCCCACCAAGCACCTTGGTGTTTCATCCCTGATAGGTCTGCCATCCAACGATGTGCATACTGGCCTAAGCCTGCGAGCTCCAACCATCCTTTGGGGAAGAATTCCATTATGCTACTATTTCTATCCATGAAAATCATGTTTGTTAGCTGAGCCCCATGAGGAGATGCTACAATGTCGGTGTTAGACATAACTTTGACCTGAACAAACACCAATTTTAGTCAGTGTCCATAGAAGATGGTTAGTGTTTGCACTACTTTTTTAACTGCTAACATTCTTGTTATTTCAATGTGTTTAGATTCTTTGGAAGTAGAGGGGACCAAATAAAAACAATAAATCTATTTTGATTGATGCATAATAAAAGTTGTATCAATGTTAAGCCTATGTAAAAGTGATGCTCCTCCAATGAAAAATTGAATGTTCCTAGCGTTACTCAATGAAAATTGTAAGAGCCAAGATAAAGAGATCACAAACCTGGTCACAGAATGTAAGATCCTCTGACTGAATTACCTTCAACAAGCAACCCTCCACTCTTGCACATTCCCTTGCAAATATGTCAGTCACAGCACTTGCATTTCTGAAAGATCTTGAACCTCTCCTCATCAGCAAAGTTAGCCTTATGATTGGCTCCCCTCTTTCGTTGACTTCTCTCCCTCTACCTGCTTGGTTAATGCCACAAAAACCTCTTGCTTTACATCTCAACAAATCAAAAACCTCAAGCTTCTTCTCCTTCCCCATGTTCCCCAAATTATGCCTCATCACTATTGCCTTTTCAAAACAATAAGGCCCATCATCTCCTTTTTCAAATCCCTCAACCAAAACTTCCCCATTGGTTGCTTGCATTAGGTTCTGAAGCCATTTTCCCATGCTATTCCTAAGCTCACCCCAATGGTATAGCACCCATCTTGTTGGTCTTAAGCACTCATTCTTCATGGACCAACCAACAAATGGAGCCATAGCACACACCCCATGCCACAAATTCACATAGTCATAGTAACTGTCTGACACAAAAGTCAAGCCCTTCATCAACAATGTTTTGTCTGGAAGACTTTCTGGCCAAGCCAAAGCATATGAGTTTTTTGTGCCATCTCTTACATCACGACCCTTAATACACAAAAGCCTTCCCTTTGATGCTTTTGAAGGGAAATATAGGTACTCAGCTTCATTTTCCTCATAAGTGTCATTCAAGGAGCTCATAAACCAAGTGTTCCCTGACATGGCAGTCTCAGAAAACCTGAGGTCTTTTAAGGGAAGGAAAGTCACAGATTCTCGGAGCTTTGAGATTATAGTACTGTCTGTAATATCTGAGTGACTTGGACCGTGGTTGGCTTTCAATGCCAAAACTTTCCATTTCTTGAAAAATGCCCATGAAGAAGCAGTGGGTGATAAGGAATAAGAATCAAAAGAAGAGGTTTCTGCTTGGAAAAGAATGACAAATAAAAACAGTACAAAGACACATACTATGAGTTTGATTGAGTAGAATGAACTCTTTCTTTTGGTAGGAGCTTTGCGGCCAGTTTCCACCTCCATCAGCCTGGTCAAGTTGAGTATTGCCCAAGTGAACTTGTATTTATGATTTTTTTTCTTGAGGAAAAGACAAAAATTGTAGAACTTGAAAAAGGTTATTGTTAATGGATTTTAAAAAGTAAGTTAAACTATGCACAAAATGTCAATGCGTATCACAATCATTTTGAACCTGCTCATTCTTCTTTAAAAAAAAATTGAACCTGCTCATGCAAAATCGTGACCAATAAATTATTGATAGATGTTTTCATAAAACGTGTATAACTATAATTGACTCTCTCTCTCTCTCTCGGATAAGTGTCTCGAGATTGATATGGCTGCTCAATTAATAAAAAAAGCACTAATTCTGATCTCAATTTTATTTTTTGTGTAAAAGGCATGAACGTGCAATCTCACAGGATATCACCCTTCATGAGCAAAGTGTGGTGGATGGAAGAGAGTGGTGAGGACAAAAATTTATTTAGTGCTTTAAAATGCAGTTGAGTGTTGACCATCATAATATTACTACCATTGGCCGGGGCCAAAAATTGAAGTCCATGAGTTACCACTAGTCACCAAACATTTTCAATCAATATTTTAGCAAGTGGATGCAGAATCTTCCTCTTTGCATCGTGTGTGCAACTTGCGAATGCATTAAGTCGTGGTATTATATTTTAAGGAGTGCCCTAAAGAATAATAAATAGTCCCATTATTGAGTGTCTAAAGGCAATAGTTAAGGTTGAGTTTTCTATTGTAATCGATCAACTTTTTTGGTGCAGTCTCACATAAATCAGTTAAAAAAATATTTATTTATTTGCTTTTATTACTTCTCAATGCAATGAGACTCAAATAAATTTCTCCTCAATGGAAGTGCAATGACATCCATTAACCAAAAAAAGCCTTTAAAATATACATTTGTCAATAATTTTAGTACTTTGCATAGACAAATTTATTATGGTTGTATTTGTATGCTTTTTTTTTTTCTTTTTCTTTTTTTCCATATTTATGCACAATTTCAATTAATTTTAAAAATATTATTTAATGTAATTTTTTTAATTATTCATTTAATTTAATATTAAAGGCATCCTAATGTATGCCCTTACGATACTCAGTTGACAAAAGTTTAGATATTTAGTCACCGGCAAGATAAAAAAGTATATCTATATTTGTGAAATTTCAAGCTATAGCCTGGTCAAGCGGGTCTGATTAAGAAGATAGATCGGAGAAACCATTGTTTATAGAGCTTTGTTTTAGATCCACCATTCACGCTCGAAATAAATTCAAGTGGGAAGGAGACGCGGAAAACAGTGGGCTGCAACAATTCCAGATTCCAAGAGCCATTTGACAGTGAACAAAAGTAGGCATTTTAAGATCATCAAGAAACGATAATTTTAGAATTTTTTAGAAAAATAGAAGGAGAAACATTAGAACAATCGGAAAAAGAATGAAATCCGTTTGGTTCCTATTATTAGAAGCAGATTTTTGTTTTTCGTTTTATGCCCAATTCACACATAAAACAGTGAAAAAAAAAAAAACCCATCCAAGTGTCTTTAAAAATGGTTTTTTTTTTTTTTTTTTTTGAGAGGTTTTAAAAATGGTTTTCAGAGAACTAGAACTCTTTATTTTCAGAAAGTATCAAAATGAGGTTGACTAAAATTGTTTTTTGTTTTCATTTTTTTTTTTTTGGGTGAAAAGGAAAGTTTTATAAACTAAGCAACTAAAACAGGAGCAACACTCCGCTCATACAAAATCCCAGCATCGTCTAAACTCAACAACAGAGCAACCTCTGCTGGGGGGAATCAAAAACAAGAAAATTACAAGGAAGCAGCGCACCCCTCCTAGCTAGTGCATCCGCACATTTGCTACTTAAAAAATATATAATATCATGTTTGCATGCTTCTTGTTCTCTTTGAACAGTTCTAAAAACTAATAAAAAAAATATATAAAATCAAATAAAATAAACCAATACACAACCACAGTAAGTCTGAACGATGTTACTAATCTGTGAACAACCGCTGGCTGAAGACAACTGCAACTTTTTTTGAACAAATAACTAAGTTAACAAAAATAGGGTTTCTGCCCATGCTGTAAGTAAAGGGGAATCAATTCATAGTATAATAGCATTCTATTTACATATACTGTACATTAATTCCGTCAGTTGATCAGGATTAGCACCATTATTATGTTAAAACAGCACACATAAAAACATAGAAGAATTGCAACAAGAGCTCAAGCTACAAGCATCGATATAGATCGTTACCATTTTGATCTACAAACATCAACTTGTAATCATCATTTGCACCAAGTCGGGTTAATTTTAATCCCCCAAATTAAAACAGCGGAGATAGTGATATTGGTAGAGTCAGTCTGTCAGTAGGGTCAAAATGCTTTGCAGAGATTGTTAGCCTGCATGTTAGATGAACCCTGCTGCTCTATTGGGCCTGTAGAACCACACAGTTTGCTCCTCTTTGGTCCTGAAATTCTAACATGTGAGATTGCAGTGGCAAGGGCATCCACCAAACAGAAATCATCTGGATCCTCTGACTTGCAACTTTCAGATGATGGAGGAGGACTCAAGACCTCATTGGGAGAGCCAATAAGCATCCCGTTTCCATCTGACTTTAATCTAGGTGCTCCTCTATGGTTCTTCAAATTTGATTTCAGGGGAAGAGCCTTGGGCGTGCACTCTGTGTAGAACAATAACCATGGATGCCCTGAAACAAGACCGATTTGTGTGTCAATTGACTATGAACAAATCCAGAGGTCGGCCATCATTCAGTCTTAAAACCACATCCCAAACTACTAGATTAATAATTAAAACACACACACACAACCCACTCATATATTTAAAGAAGTTATAAGCAATCAAGCAAATAAAAGAATAGGGTTATTAACAACTATCAACCCTTTTTTTTTTATTAGTCAGCTATCCACCCTAAATTATGGAGGCATTTACCATGTGCATCACAAACTTCAAAATTCTGCAATCAATACCCTAATTCAAGATTAGTTTGCAATTGTCACCCCATCGACCAAATCAGTGTCTAAATCATATAGTTTACAGCTATCCACCGTAAAGTGTAAGAGCTTCCCAATATGCATCCTCAGCTAAATGTGAGATAATCTTCCACTAATCTGATAATCTAGACACTAATTTGGATGATGGATGGACTTCGCAAATTAATCTTGTACTTGCTATTAAAGTGTTGAGTGCAAAATTTGTAATTTAGGATGCTACATTACAAATGCCCCTTTATACTTGTGTGGATAGCTGCAATTAGACAAAAAGATAAAATGGGTCAAGCCAAAGGCCTTGTAGCTGAATTGGCACCTCTCCATGCACAGAGTGCTTGGGGTTTAGGGAGGAAAGGGTTTGAGTTGCGAGATTAGCAGCATATTGTAATTATCTCTCAAAAAAAAAAGGGCCAAGGTAAGCAGATCAACCTTTAGTGATGGTTGGACCAGCTAATGCATGTTGGAAGAAAAGCGCAAGAAAAAGGCATATGCAACACTTGAAAACATTTCAACGTAACACAGCATCTGAACACAAAATTGCAACACTGGTTGATATTTCAAAGATGATTCAAGTATGCAGGGTAACAAGGGGACAGATAGAGCAGTTAGCACAGGAAATAATTAGAAGTTCTCTATAATTAAAATCTCAATCAATAGCATCATAAACTTACTTAATACTTCATCTGCAGTTATCCTAGCTGAAGAATCCCTTGTTAGCATTCTACCAATAAGATCTCGAGCAGGTTTAGATATTGACTCCCATACTCCTGTGTGGAA
This sequence comes from Quercus wislizeni, assembly GCA_023055345.1. Classification (NCBI taxonomy): domain Eukaryota; kingdom Viridiplantae; phylum Streptophyta; class Magnoliopsida; order Fagales; family Fagaceae; genus Quercus; species Quercus wislizeni. The sequence goes on from JALGQJ010000015.1 coordinate 669,310, forward strand.
ATCAAGCTTCACGTTCTTAATTGCCTCAAAAATTGCTTCTTTGGAATCTCCACGAAATGGAAGAACACCAACCAAGAGAGCATGGAGGAGGATACCGGCACTCCAAATATCAACCTTCTCAGAATAATTTCCTACCAAGACTTCTGGGGCAACATAGGCTGGACTTCCAGCCAATCCAGTCAAGTTCTGACCTGCAGTGAAGTAATTGTGTAATTTTATGAGCAACCTGGCAAAGCTTTCACTGACAACCAACCAATGTATGAGACAACAAGAAATCCAACAGAAACTTACAAGGACACATGCCAATCACTTGTAGTTGTGTTTAAGCAGGAACCGGACAAATAATATATATGGTATTAAGGGGGAAAAAAGAGATTTTTATAAATAGTATTTAGAGAGAGAGAGAGAGAGAGAGAGAGAGAGGATATACAATGTCATTTATAAATGATGGGATGTGATAGATAACGATTTCAATAGACAGGCATGATGATTACTGCTGATTAAAGATCCCTCTAGAAATTCTTATCCCTTTGTAAGGTATACAATAAGAAAACCATTCAATATAAACATACAGGAGCCTAGTCAAAGGATTTTATCCACTATACAAGTTTCACACACACACGCACACGCACACACACAATAGGTCTTGAACCAAAAATCCATTACATTATTGATGGAGGAGGAAATACCATTTGAGCCAGATTCATTAGTAAAAGTTTCACAATAATATAGCCAACTAGATGGTAGTGTATCACCTAGTAGAAACAAACATAATCATCCAAAGACCCAAAAAAATCATCTTTACCAGATAGAAGCATTAAGCTATAAAGAGTCAACAGTGATTTGTTTGTACACTGCTATTTAAAAGCCGCACATCTATTGTATTATATTGTATTTACCATATTATATCTGTGGATGTGCAAACACACAGGTATAATATTTGATCATTTCTCTATAATAGAGATAATATCCATATGTTTTGACAAGTAATATGTATTTAGATTTGTGTTAAGGGTTATGCATTACAGGATATGGAACAAAGTCAGTTTCTCATAGTTTGAGATCAAAGGTCTTGTCAAGTTGAAATTGAGTTTTACACTCAATATTTTCTGCTTCAAATAGGGTCCAACTGACTGGTGGGTGATTTTTGCATAGTCATTCTTCATGTGTAGGATTTGACTTTGAAACCTTGACTGGATCTGCCAATCCCGTATTCCATGCCCATTCTAACATAGAGAAGCTATTCACCTGTGACCTTGATTGTTTAGCTCCTTTTGTATTCGTACTGTATCTACTTTTCATTGACTAAACCACTAAGTGACTGTAATACTTTCTAGCTCTAAACACCCCAAAGCTATAAAATCTCCAATGGGAGCAAATGTTCAGTGAGTCATCAATCTTTATAGTTGTTGTGTACACTAATTGTGGGGCAAAGTAAGTTATTCCGCTACATAGAATCTTAATCACAAACAGATTTGCATTGACCTCAACATTTTATGAACCTGGTCTATCTATTTGTACGTCTTCACTAAACCAACAAAGCAAGTCAATCCGATGGACATTTAAACACATGCATCATTGAACAATTCCTTATCAATTCAATTCTTTCAAGGCCTACTTGCTTTCTTGACCGCATAAGGGCATAAATTTCCATTTTCTTCTATATTAGTGGCTGAGAATGATGTCATTTGGTCTAAAGAATTCCAGGGTGCTTACCAACAAGCAGAAGCCTGATTCAGGATAATTGGTCATTGCCTTAGTCAGCCTTGGGGTTGGTATGAAATCATATTGGCTGTGGATATAGAGGAGGCCACAAGGAATGGAATTGTAGACTAAGGAATGAGACTGCACTAAGGAACAAAGGATGAGAGTTATACAAACTGCAATCACCTCTTGGGTTCTTTGCAATTGGATAGGTGCCTCAGCCCTTGTGGCTTCTTCTTGCTGCAAGGTCATTGCACAAAAGTCCAAAAGAATAGGCAAAATGAAAATGAAAAAGGATGCACGATGGACAACAAGGAGGCATCTACCACAACTTGATCGCAACTGGATGGCTTCTTTTGGAGTATGAACAAAATTCCATTGAGTTTTTTTTTTTTTTTTTTTTTTTTGGGGGTGGGGGTGGGGGTGGGGTAAAATTCTTCTCTCTAACTTGATTCTTCTAATGTGTCCAATTCACTCACCTTTTGTGGACTCTAACTAACCTCCCATTTTGGACCTGCACTTGTCTCTAATGATTTTCCTCCCTTTAGCTACTCATATGATTCAACAAATATAGGCTAATGCACTCTTCTTTTCATTCTATAGCCTTGATCTCCCAAAAAAGGAACGAGTACATACTAGACCTACTAGCTAAAATGAAAAAGAGATCAGAAATATAATGATAATACATAAATTATGAAATATTGCAAATTACTAAAACTTAGAATATATCAGGGAACCTAATGTCTCAAAAGAGTCAAAACATGGACATCAAAGAAAAAATGGGCAGAATAATCCTTTTATGAAGCTCAAATTGATACCATCTACTTTGCTTTAAAAAAAATGATTTTGTTCTCACCACAATTAACAGATAAAGACACCCATGATCAGAGCCATACAAAGGCATAAAACTTCATTTGATCAAACAGAAACAGAGAGCTAAAACATGGAGGAGGACACATTAGATAATTTATCAATCATAATGATATATCCATTGCCTCACTCTCACTCTCTGTGTTTTCTGGACATGCATTAACAACACACTACCATTTAAAATCAAAACACAAGGTGCTACAAATTCAGGTGGAAAAGTTACAAAGGAAATAAAATAAACAACTTAATAAGTATCAACATTCTCCATAGCATGTATTGCTTACCATTTGAGATTCTTGTGGCAAGACCAAAATCTGCAAGCTTTATCTTCCCTGATGTCGTGAGAAGAATATTCTCAGGCTTTACATCTCTATGCACAACTCCCATATCATGACAATACTTAATAACCAACATCACTTCCTTGAATATATTAGCAGCACGATGTTCTGAATATTGATCCTCTTTGTTCATCTGATCGATCAAACATCCCCCGGAGCACAACTCCATCACAAGATGAAAACACTCCGGCTCCTCGTACACAGCCCGCAATGTCACCACCCCAGGATGACCAGACAAATGCTGCATTATCTCTACCTCCCTATGAACCGTTTCCTCCCCCTTCCGCAAAGTCTTGCACGCATATTCCACTCCACTATCTCTAGACCGACTCAAACAAACCGACCCAAATTTCCCTTTCCCAATAGTTGCACCCAAAATATAATCATCCTCCACCTTATTCTTCCTACCCATTTGGGTTGCAACATCTATACACCCTATCTTCCTCTTGAGCCCTCGCCCCGGTGGGACCGAAGACAAAGTCCCACACGGCGGGGCGGTGGCAACCCCAGCAAGCCTATTTTTACAGGTAACAACAGATTCAGCATCAATATGTTCTTTGCACCTCTTCTTCAACCTTGTATAGTCTTCTAGTGAATAGTGTGAGGTGAAACTCAATGATGGGGATGTTAAAGTGTCTGGTAAATTTGGTGACCCATTAGTATCACTTCCTTTCCTCTTCTTCCTCATCAAAACTGAGTTACTTAACACTATTTATCTCAAACTATTCCCACATTACATTGCAAACATCACCCAAAAATTAAAAAAAATCAAACTTTTGTACACAACTATCCCTGTTCTCAACCCAAAATACAAAACAAAAAAAACCCATCAGTAAATTTCATATCTTCATGAAATTAGAAATAAAAAAATATAAAAAAAAATTGAAAAATTAGATAGTTTCCATAAATCCCTAATACACAATTTTTGTGAAACTAATTTCCAGTAAAATCAAAGAGGTTAGGGAAAAAAGAATGAACCTTTGAGCAGAGACAAAATGTTCCTCAGCTTTCGGAGATCGAGAAAGCTATGACCTTGTCTGATTGTTAGAGAGTAAAATCGGAAACGAGAATTTGGAGAAAAATGGGTGTGAGATTTGATGAAGGATCGGAATAGAGGAAACCCTAAAAAGTTTCAGAGATTAATTATTTTGGGGGAAAAAGATAATAGCGTGAATGCGTGATTGATAATTATATGGAATAGCTGAGAGAGAGAGAGAGAGTGTGTGATCCAGGTGGGGGTTTTGAGTCGTTAATTGCCAAAACCACGTGTTGTTTCTGTATTTGTAAGGCCAAAGGATATTCGACCATTAGTCTGTTTTCTGATTCGGTTTGGTCATTGGTGGGAATGATACAATGTGTGTGCACCACATGGCGGTAAGTGTGCGCTCGGAATCTGGGCAACAAATACATCGTCAAGTGGACTTTCTTCAATAAAACAATGACTTTTTTTAACCCGAACTGGGAAAAATCAACCATGTCTAAAACATTCTTAAAAAAAATATTTTGCTAATAGGTGAACACGTCGGTTGCCTTGAAGATCGTATCAAATTTATTAAATGAAGAAATAAAAATATGTAAATAATAATGATTTATTATTAAGAAAATTTCAAATATATAACATTCATTTTATAGAGATTGATTTTATTACTAAGTCAAGACATTCTATATTTCTTATTGATAAAATACTTTGTCAATTAAATTAAGTGAAACTTGCAAATAACAATTATATATATATAAAATATTATCAATCATGTAATTTTTCAAATTATTAATACATCAAAAAATAATTTTAGTATGAAACCTTAAGAATGAGTTACACTTTGTATAATTTATGTCATTTAAAATTTAGAGTTAATTGACCCTTCTCCTTTGATTAAGATGGTGTTTTTTTTTCTAAATTATAAAATTTAACAATATGTTTATTAAAAAAAATTTAAAAGAAAAAAATTAAGCAATATTATACTTAATTAGTATAATACTTTAAAATCAATATTAAGAGTTTTGTAATTAAATTAACATATTTCTATATATAAAGTACTTAAAAATTAATCAATTGTGTATTAGCAACATATTATAATTATTATCTTTACAAAAATACTTTAAAGTCAAATTTTAAATTCATTCAATAGTGGTACTATTTAAAAGTAGAAGTAATATTTTTTTATGAGAAAAAAGTAGCAGCAGTAGAAATGATACAATGGCACCGTACCAAGTTGCTTTCTTAATTGATTATGATATGATTTTTTTTAGTTAAGATTTTTCTTTTGTTGGTTTATATATAAATTATTTCTGGCTTTTTATTTTTTAATAGTTTGTCTTTTACAACTATACTGTTTTATATCGTCTTCGTATGTAATTCCCTTTTTTTTTAATCAATTAGTCAATTCCAAGTATCCATCAAACTACGAAGTACGTACATATTTGATGTGATCTGATGATGGGACATTGGGAAAAATCAGTGGCCACACGTGAGAGCTGATGACCTGTGTTTTTTTGTTTTTTATGTTTTCATTGTTTTCTATTTTGTGTTTGGTGGCTGAATCTATGGGCTGGCTAAATTGGCCATTGGTTGTACAGTACATACTTGTTAATTTACTTTATTCTGTTCGATTCCCGTTGTAAAGTTTCGGTGAGATAGGTATTGAGATGAAAAATTAAAATTATTTTATTATTTATTTTATTTTATTACTGTTTATAAGTTTATTGTACTTTTTTATATTATTTATTAGTTTTACTGTATTATTTTAACTAACTTTTATATTTATCTACAGTATTTCAGTAATAAGTTTTCAGTTTTAAAAAAATAAACGGTATCTAAACGCACTCTGAAAACTGAAAACAATAAAAAAAAATTTCAATTACTATTTTGTTAATGAAAATACTATGCATTTTCCTTAATGATGGGACCATGAACAGTGTAAGAGGTGCTAAAATAAAGATAAATAAATAAAAAACCAAAAACTTAGACGCAAGGACGTTTTCATCCTAATCCAAACCAACACTTATTATTTGATATGATTGCAGCCTAATTCCAATTGTAAAGTTAATCTTGTTTTTTTCCCACATTCTCCAATTCTCTCGTTTTTGTTTCTATCTTTCTGTTTTCACTTTCCTTTTATATAATTGTTCCCTCGCTTGGCCTATCACAAATTCATTTTCTTGGTTGACAAATACATTGGGACCATTACTTGCCCTTTAATGATTTTATGTGGACACACACACATATATATATACTTCACATATTAATTAAACAAATTATATAAAATAAATCTATATTATATAAATAATATCAAAACTTTAGTGACTCACTTGAAATTTTAAGGATGATATGTAATGTATAAAATATAAAATTATGATAGATGTCCAAAATAATTGAATTTTTTTTTTTAGAATTTTATATTACAAATCTTGAAATTATTTGAAATATAATTTTAGTTGAAATATGATTTAAATTTCTTGAAATTTGGCTAATAGGTTTTGACCTAATGTGAACTTATCATAACTAATGAGAATTTAACCATTGTAGTAGATAAAAGATAGTCATTTGACACACTCACGACTTCTAGGCTAGACTTTTTGCATATATTCCTCAAAAAAAAAAAACAAAAAACAAAAAACAAAAACAAACAAACATAATCACAATCACAACTTCTAGGCTAGACTTTTTTGTATAAGTGAGATTCAACTCAAGTCCCTTTATTCAATGATGAGAGATTTACAAGTTAAACCCTTATATTAATCAAATATCACAAATGATAAGAAACTAAAAAAAGTTTGGGAAAACATCTATATGATCAACATAAAAACCACCCGATGAATATAGAAGGCAAGACACGTAAGTGTGGTCAACAACTACCTTGAGATTGCATATATTTCACCATACAATTTATTAAACAAACAAACAAACCATGCCCTGCAATCTAGGGGGGGGGGGGGGGAAGGGGGATTTGCACGAGAACAATGATAATAATTAACGAAGAAAATATAAAATATACATACATATATATAATGGGAAAAAATGTAGAAATCTCAATAAAACCTGAGGTAGTTTGAAAAGTTGTCAAGTGTGGCTTTGCTTTCTCAACCATATTGTTTGGAGTAACAATGATAGATGTCTTCGAATTGTTTTTTGTAGATGTGCTCACAGTTTGTCTTGAAGCCAAACCGAGCCCCATTCTCACTTTCATCTCTTCATAGCTAAACGTGCCTAGCTTTAATGTCAGTTGGTGTTGGCACATGGGGTAATAGGTTTGGTGTTTTTGAATGGATCTACCATCAATTGTTGGATTCTACAAGGATTCCAGTTGATTATGGGTTTTTGGTCGCAGCGATGGCGCCGACATATTGGGGATGTTTGCTTGTGGGGTTTTATCAAAGGAAATGATAAACAAAGGGTCTGTTTTTATAATTTGTTATACAAAAGTAAATTAATAACGCGGTAATCGAAGTGTTAAATAAATGGCACGACATTCTCCACATAGGATGCTACATTAGTTTATAAAAAAAGGTATTTTGACAAAAAAAAAAAAAAAAAAAAAAAAGGTAGTAATTTTGGCATTACCATAAAAAAAAAAACATAAAAAAAAACACAAAAATGGAACAAAAACACGTAACAAATTTTGACAACTTTAATTCCTTCCTACCAAGTAAGGCGTTTACAACAATTAGCGAGTAACGCATATATGAAGTAGTAGGAGTATGCATGGGTTAGGTTGATGAGTTTTTCTAATTTGGTCTACCATGGTCAGGTTTAAAAAATTCAACCCAATCCAACCCACCTGGATCGGGTTAGACCCATAGGTTGGATTTTTTTTTTTTTTAATTGAGCATTAGAACAAAACTAATACAAACAAGATCAAATTAATAATCTAATAAATCTAAGCATAGCACCAAACCAACACTAACTATTTTATTAATGATTCAAAGTTAGTAGGATATCATATAGTTCTATCCCAATTCCTAACTCAGTTGATAAACAACAAAAGAGTAAACAATAATACTATATAATATATGATGGTGAACTGAAAATTGAACAAACTCCAATTCGTCCATGAAAGTCGTCCAGGGTAAGAAGACAAGAATGGTTATACCCAGTAGGATGGTTGTCCATAGGCATATGGGTCGTCCATGAGGAAAGCACCTAGACGACCCCCGACACTTGCGAAAATTTCCAAAAAGATTTATCTACAAGAGCTAGTGAGTTGAACTATGTGTTATTATTTTGAGACATGAGTAAAATCCTAGTTCATCGCTATAACTTCCTATTAAGTACTTAACTTCCAACGACATTTATAAAATATAAGATTGAATATTCTAACTCCTATAGTGGTTGTGGAAGTTAACCCTGAACCTTCTGACTTCCTCAAATATAAGGGAAGTTACGAGACAAGTAACCGCTTCAATAGCACACTATAGAAATACTCATTTACATCAAATGAAAGTAAGTTTGAGACAACTCCAAAAAAGTTGGAACTCTAGAAATTAAGAGAGAAAACTAACTTAAGCGTCGAAGGGTTCTTGGCCGGTCTATCCCGGTCACCTTTTATCGTGTTTTTTCTTTTTTAGGCATTCCAAGCGATTATCAGTCCATTGAAGCCCGAAACATTCAACCTACTGATTTTATTTGCATCATCAATATATATTTTAAATATAGGTGGGTCTAGGGCTGTCCACAGGTCGGGCCGAGTTGGGTTTGTGCCCGACCTAGACTCGACTCGAAACTTTTGGGTGGGTGAAAATGAAACTTAAAATCGACCCGGAATGCTAGTCAGATTATCGATTTGGGTCTTGTCGGGTTTTGGGTTGTATTGGACGGTTTCGGGTCTTGTCGCCAATGCCGTTATTTGGCCAAATCTGTTAAGATCTAGCCAGATCACAATGAGATCTCGTCGGATCTTATCGAGATGTCGCTGGATCTCATCAAGAATTCTCCGGATCTCGACAAGATCTCACCAAATCTGGTGGGATTTCAAGTAATTCTTCGTTGAAGAACTCCAAAAATCATCGGTTTTTGTCAAAAAACCTTCGAATATCTCCAAAAAAATTTAGTTTTATGGTCAGTTCAAGTGGCTTGGGTTTTGGGGAGGAAACCTGCCAACCGACCTGAAGGTGCCAGGTTTTGTGGGCAACAACTCGCCACTGACAGTCGGAGTGGTCAGTTCGGGCGATTGGCAGTTTGGGTTCAGTTAGGTTGGTCGGGTTTCCGAGTTGGGTGGATAGTCCTAGGTGGGTCGGGTTAGGTTAGGCGGATCTATGAATCTGTTGACCAGTACCCAATTCGATCCACTGTAAAAATTTGTTTGACAATCCAATATAATTTGTTAATCAGCAGGTTAGCTACACACTTCTATATGAAAGGGGGTTTTATGTGTGTGTATATATATACACACATCACATATAAAGGTGAGTTTCATTTTTTTTTTTTCTTTTTGAGAAATAGGTGAGTTTCATCTATGTAATCCTTAGGACAAACTTGTTCAACAAAAATTGGCAAACACAAATGAAAATCAAAGTTGCAACTTCTTTGTGTTAGGTATTTATCGATGCAATTTTTTGTTTTATTTGTCAATGTGGTAATATGGTTGGTTTTTTTTTTTTTTTTGTTTGGGATTTGAGATAGAATTATAGTCTAGCCTAATTTAAGTTTATGTGTGTGAAACTCTCTCCTAGAGACTTGAACTTTAAGCTTTGCCCTCTCACATCTCGCAAGCACTTTTACTCGTGGAGTAATCATCATGTCAAGGATGCGATATAGTGTTTGTATATTATAATTGATGTATAATAAAATAGCTTTTATTAATTATAAATTTGAAGTGAAGGAGGGGAATTCAAATATTAAAAAAAAAAAAATAGTGCAACTATTTGAAGACCCTTGGCACATAATAAAGTAATGTGTCTGGAAGGCTGGAATGACAGTTTATGGATATACATTACTGTCAGTTTTTTTAAGATATTTTCTCCCTCTTTCTGTGTATGTATTAAAATTGTTAGTATTCCCAAAAAAAAAAAAAAAAAAATCAAACTCAGCCTCATCACACTTAAAAATGGTATCAAAACACCAATATCAGATAACATATAAAGAAAAAAAGAAGAAAATAATTTATTAGCTATATTTTGACATTTTTAGGATTGGGCCTCTCTCTCTCTTCAAAATATTTATCCCCCTCCGGCCTCCCCTAAAGAGCCCAGCCGACTAGACCAACCCAAAATTTTTATAAACCCAATTAACCCACCCCACAGTTTTACAACCCAAACCAAATTCAGGAAAAAAGGAAAAAAAGAAAAGAAGAAAAGAGATAGAGAGAGAGTGAGAGACCGAGAGACAGAGACCGCCCAGGCTCGTCACCGACCACTGACCCACTTTGCGACGAAGAGGAACTCCAGTGTGAAGGACACGGTGGCCGGAAGCGAAAACTTCCATCGGCGACGGCGACGGAGGCGGCTGTCCTGATCTGATTTTCGCTCTTGAAAGGTAACAAACATTGAAGGAAAGAGAGAAAAAAAAATGTCTCAGTGTATGTCTAGCTTAAACCCACCCAAAAACCTCATCAACCCCAAAATCTCAATAAAAGAACCATCTTTCCCTTCAATCTTTACCTTCAAAACAAGACCCAGATTCCAAAAACTCACAACAATCTCTGCCTCAGTGACGTCAAGCCAAAACCAAGACCACCCACCACTCTTATTGGACTCTCTCATCAGTAGTAGTCGCAAAGATGAGCTTTTTGGGTCAATCAAAAGCTCCTTGTCTAATTGTCTCTCTGAAACCAATCTCCACCTCACTGTCCCTGGCCTCAAATCCAAAACCAGAGGCAAGGTAAACCCTTTTCAACTCTAACACCAAAACTTCATTCTATTGTATTATAATCCAGAAATTCACTCACTCTACTATTTGTTGTGTGTGTGTTAAGGTTAGAGATATTTATGATAGTGGGGACTATCTTGTTCTTGTCACTACTGATAGGCAAAGCGCTTTTGACAGAATTCTTGCTTCCATTCCCTTCAAGGGCCAGGTTTTTTATTTTTATTTACTGGTTTTAGTTGGATTTTTACTTATGGGAAAAGAAAATCGAGGTTAGCAAGAGTGTTGGTAAAAGACAATCTTATTTTTTTTTTAAGGTTCTGAACGAGACGAGTTTGTGGTGGTTTGACAAAACTCGACACATAACTTCGAATGCAGTTGTGTCTTCACCGGATAAGAATGTTACGATTGCAAAGAAATGTTCTGTTTTTCCTGTTGAATTTGTTGGTGAGTTATTAGAAGCATTCTGGTTTATATTTTCTTTTGGCTTGCTAACATTTTATTTTTTGGGTGTAAACTACACCAATGCAATTGAGGTTTCGTGAAATATTATCTCCAAAATTCTTGAAGGTGACACTCCTTGAGGTTTGTATAACTGTAACTGATAATTGTATTCTCTCTCACACACTATGGCTTTCCTAACGGAATATTTCAATTTTAAAAATTATTCAGCGTACCCAAACAATGGACAAGATGACATTCCTCGAGGTTTTTAGATGAACAACACTCCCCCTTTGAGGTTTATATGAACGAGTAGAAAAATTTATATAAAAAAAAAAATTCCGTTAGGGAAGTCACAGTGTGAGAGGGTGCACTTATCTGTTGCACTATAAAAAACCTAGGAGTGTCATTTTCATCTGTACTTTGATGGGAGTATCATTTTGTAAAACTTCAAGAGAGGTGGGTATAATCCACCCCCCTCCCCCTACAGCAAATATTAAACAATAACTATGGCCTATAATTTGTTGTAATGAGGTCGTAAATGATCAATCTAATCTCAATTGGTCTTATTTCAGAAAACTATCTATTAAACTTGGTCTTCTTGATTGTTGGTTGGTTTTATTTTTTTAATAAATCATTTTCCCAATCCTGGTTGCATGGGAAGTATATTGTTTTTCAGATTTATGCATGTCATGGTCTGTTATTACTTTTATTTTATGATTTATTACCTTGTATAACTGTTGCATACATGATACAACAGCCCTCTCACATGGACATGGACTCACAAGCATGGGACCATCCTATGTGAGAGGGGCATTGGATCCAACTGTTACACAAGATACTGCCTCCTTTTTTCAGTATGGCATACTTTTAAAGACACAATTTCTTGTAGCCAACTAGCCATCCTTTTCCCATTTGTTTGTTAGACCATCAACTCTTCGATTGACACCAAATATGCTTCTGATTTGTAGTTAGAGGCTATGTGACTGGGAGTACCGACACATCATTATGGACAGTCTACAAGAAAGGTGTCCGAAATTACTGTGGCAATGTTCTCCCAGACGGTGCGATATCAATCTATGTTTCGCTATCTTTTTTATCTGATTATTCTCATTCCCTATCTGATGGTCTCTTAATATGTGTTAAGGCTTGGTAAAAAGCCAAAAGCTTCCTGAAAATATACTCACACCAACAACTAAGGCAGCTGATCATGATGTCCCTGTAACTCCAGATGAGGTTTGATCTCTTTGATATCATCAGTCTCTTCTGTTTCTGTTATTATTTACAATTTATAGTCATAACTACCATACTTTTGAATTTTGTGCTTCTTTGCATAAAGTAGTTTTTTGAATATACATCTTTCTTATTTATCAAAAAAAAAAAAAAAAAAAACCATACTTTTGAAGGAAAACAAAGAAAGAATCAAGTGAAATAATTCATGAAAGACAAAAAGAGCTATTAGCTGTCAGGCTGACAAGATAAGTAAACTTTGAAAGTCGAAACTCAAAAGTTCAAGATTTGGACAAAAAATTTATAGTGAACTGTTTTCTGATTCATTCAGTTGAATAGCTAATGATTTATGATTATTAATCCTGTTGGTAGTGAAACAAATTGGAAAGCACTTCACAACATTCTTATGGCTAAATAGTAGGTGGTTTTTGTTATTTTGTCTATTTTTTGGTATCTTGTGATGAATGACCTTGGTATCGTATCTTTCAGCAAGCTTCACTAATTTGCTTAAAATGATTTCTCTAGCCAGCTTGGGTGGCTCATGTGATGCATTTGTCTCACAGATAGTTAAACGTGGACTGATGACTCAAGCTGATTATGATGAAGCAAGTAGGAAAGCATTGAGCTTGTTTGAATATGGACAGGTATATAAGCTTTGTTGGTTAGCTTTTATTGCTAATTTTTGTGGTCTTGATCTTATTGAGATGTAATGGTTCATATCATGTGATTGCATTAATCACACTATAAATCATATTTATTTGTCTGTGGCCTTTTTATAATTGCAAAATTAACCTACTTGATCATTTGGTTAATATTGCAGGGCATTGCTTTGGAACATGGCTTGATACTGGTAGACACTAAATATGAATTTGGAAAGGCAAATGATGGTTCAGTTGTTTTAATTGATGAGGTTTGTCATCTTCTTTGAAGCACTGATCTCTCTCTCTCTTACACATACACTCTCATGCTCACACAAAGTAATATTATTGTGATTGGATTACATTTCTTGTTTTGAAATTTTAGGTGCACACTCCCGATTCAAGCAGATATTGGATTGCCAATTCTTATGATGAACGCTTTCAGAATGGTCTTGAACCTGAAAATGTTGATAAGGTTTGTTATTTGTTATGTGATGTTTGCTAATTACCTCTGTAGCATAATAACTTGTGTGTGTGTTAATGTAAGGTTTCACAGATATATACATGTGTCATGTACAACATGTGACCTTTTCAGTCTGGTAGGACTCTGTATGTCTCGTAGACTACTAATGGTGGATTAAAATTTAATATAGGAATTCCTGCGGTTGTGGTTCAAAGATCATTGCAATCCATATGAAGATGAGGTATTTCATGTTCTTAAGTCCTATTGAATTTGCTTCTTGAGTTTTGTGCATATGCATAAGCATCTAATGTCACTGTGGTGATACAATATTTAGGTCCTCCCTGATGCTCCTGCAGATCTTGTTTGTGAACTAGCCTGGCGGTATGTCTTTTCTGTTATTTCCTCAGGCTTCAAGTGTTATGCTTTTACAAATAAATAAATAATGATGAAATTAGCCAATAATATATGGTTAATGTCCGTAGGAATGAAGCCATTGTGGCCATTAATAACAGCAGTTATACAGTCATTCTCCAGTATTTATATTCTATAATGTCTTTCTCATCTCACTATGTTTTTTTTTTTTTTTAATATTTAATTTATTGTTGTAATTATATTCTGGTCCATATTGTCTCTCTCCCCTCTCCCTCTTAATTTTAGGGCATCTCTTTTTTTGATAGGTAATAGAATCTTTATTGATAAGAAAAGTACAATGAGTTTACGATAGTAAACTCACTGCAAAAAAAACGGATACAAACAGATCAAAGGGAAAAGCTAATAGAATTAATGAAATCAAGCAAAGAAGTACAATGCGTAAAACCCCAAATATGAGACCACTCAAACAAAGTCCTAGTTAGTAAAGACTTCAACAGGTCCAAAGTTCTTTCAGTGTCCTCAAAAGTTCGGGCATTGTGTTCCTTCCAAGTTAACCCCATAAGACACGCAGTACCATATTCCAAACATTGGAAGAATGAATGCCCAACCAATTCCACCATGTAGAAAGTAGAGAGACTACTATCTTTGGCATCACCCTCTGTACCCCAAACAAGTAGAAGACTTCACTCCACAAGGTATGGACAAACTTGCAATGTAGTAATAAATGATCCACGGTTTCCTCCTCACACTAGCATAGGCAACCCCAATTAACAAGAGGCAAGTTCTTCTTGACAAGGTTATCTATTGTGAGAATCCTACCCCTAGCAGCTGCCCATAAGAAAAAAGACACCCTTCTAGGAACCTAAACACTCCAAATGCATTGCCATGGAAAAAAACCGACGGAGCTTTCAATAATAATTTATAAAAAGAACGCTCATCAAAGGCACCGCTATGATTCAATTGCCAAACCATGGTATCATCACCTCCCATAGGTATTTTGGATAAGATATGCACAAAGAAAGCATAAAACCTTGCTGTCTCCTAGGGGTGTCAATTCGGGTTAGTGTGTTGGGTTCGTGTCATGTCAAGTTAGGAGTATTTGACTAAATGACTCAACCCGAACCCGACCCATTTAATAATCGTGTCATGATCCTTCAACCTTAATCCGACCTATTAATAAGGCGGGTTGACCTGACCCAACTCACTTGACACACTTAATAAACAGGTCGTGTTGAGTTGACACAAATGTGACAACCCATTTCAACTTGCTTAATATAAAATATAAACATCTATCTAGAAATGTTTTTTTTTTTTTTTACATCCTAAAAGTAGTGTATACACTTCAAGTTTTCAATCCACATTCAAAATAATATAGTTCAACAAACATATAACATCCATTTAGAAATAAGTTCTTTACAAAAATATAAGAAGGTTTAGAGATTTAGGGTTTAGAGATCTAGTATTTGTAAAGTTTCAATTTCCAATTATATCCCTTGTAAGTTTTTATAATTACTTACTTTTCTTTTTAAGTTTAAAATATAGATTGGATATAAAAGGTGTTTGACAAATCTAAAATAAAATGAATATTTATTTGTTATGTGAATTAAACAGGTTGTCTTAAATGAGTCATTTTGGGTTGACACAAATTAATTGGCGTGTCAAACGTGTTTATTGCGGGCCACGCGGGTTGACCCACTTATAACTTGTTTCTTATCGTGTCACTTTTGGGTCAACCTGTTTATGATCCAAACCCGCTAAGGCCCAACCCTAACTAGCAAAAACCCGTGTCGGGTTCGTGGGTTGGGTCAAATATTGACACCCCTATCTCCCAATCCTGAAACTCATGGCAGAAGAGTATGTTCCAGCTTCTATCACCCCCATCAGGTGCAATGTCAACCATATCAGAAATCCTAGTTTCTTTATCCACAGAACAAGCAAAAAATTCCGGATATAATTCTTTCAAAGAAGTAGGACTACTTCAAGGATCATGCCAGTGACCATGATCTGTAAGAATTAGGCATTTAATTCCTTGTCTGACTGCTCCAGTGACCATGAGCTACTGATGCCTTGGATGCTAGCTGTGTGTAAATGGAAAGTGATATGTTATGTGGTGTTAAATAAGCAATCATGTAACCCGTGAGGGAAACTTGAGCTGAACATAATCTCTGTGCTCATTGCTCATAACCCTCTCTCTCACGCACTCTGGTTTTTTTTTTTTTTCTTGGGGGTGGGGGGGGAGGACTGGGGAGGGTAAGTAGCTCATAACCTTCTTGGTCAGCCCATGCTAGAGGCTTTTGAAACTCTTAAAGAGATTCAAGTAAACTCACAAATATACTCGTAAAATGTTCTACATGGAGAACCTTTGTTATGATCTGCAAAGGAACCAATAATGAAATCAGGGTAATATTGGTTTTCTCGCCTAAATAAATGATTTTCTTAGGTGATTTTAGTTGAACAAGACCTGTTTAAGGAAACTTACGAGGTGGTGACTAGCACATCTTGTGTATTTTTCTGGCCTATAATGAAGCTCACCTTTGTCTTTATTGCACATGTGTGGCAGCTGTGTGTACTGCCTGGTCTTTTATTGGTAATGAATATGTTACACCATCAATAGGTAGTCAATTTTGTTACAAAAAAGCTGATCATGATGTTTATAATTGAGACTTATTTTCAATAATGCGTTTGTAGATTCACTCTTTAAGATTGTGTACTAACTTTCAAACTTTTTTTGTTCAAATGGTGTGTATCTCCCATTCATTTATGTTGGGAACGCTTTATGTTGACAGATACATTTTCTTGTACGAGACAATAACAAAATCAAAATTCGAGATGCCATTGATGGAGGTAAATCAATGACATATATTATTACTGTTATATGTCATAAATAGGAGCATTTTTTAAAAAACTATTTGTCATAAATAAAACCATAATTTTGCTTTTTTCATGCAGGGGCCAATACATGACCGAATTTCTCAAAATGTTGCACGTGCACTGGCCTCTTTACAGTAATTTAGGCTTAAAATATTGCATTGGTTCCATTCCATGTACGTCTTGTGGAATAATCAGGAGAAGAAAGCACAAATTTTGTTCTTATAAAATGATGGGAATTTGGTCTTGGGAAGCACTGTGAGTTGCTGATATTGCATGCACAATTTTTTTGTGAGAAGGCAGCATTTTGTGTCTCCCAAGGCTTTGTCATCTGACTATGAGGTGGGCACAACCAAGCCAAATTATCAGTAAACTGACTCACTAATTGTTGTAAACTTCTTTTATATGTTACTTCACAATTTACAGGATGTTGCTTTTTGCTTATATTCAATAATAGAATAGATCTTTTTTTGTCCTCTTTGCAATTTAGTTCTGACCCACAGGAAGTAATTGTGTTCTGCAATTGGTGTATTTTTGTGCTTTTGTTTTGTGATGTGATATTGGGGTGAGGGATTGGATGCATCTTTTCGATTTTTTAGTATGTTCAATTCCATGGCAACATATGTGATATGTGGCTTGTCCCTTGATTATCTAATTTAAGGTTCAATTAGTAAGGCAATGTGCAGAACTGGGTACGTTGGGTTCACCACCCATAGCCATGGGAATCTATGGAAGTGGATATTACAAGAATAGCTCTGATTCATCCTTATTTTGCTACGTGGGATTCATCCATAGAGATTTGGATAAAACTTATTATGCATAGTTTTTTAAGGTGTATGTACATCTTAGGTTCATGTAGTTTTTTGTCAATATAGCAATATGGCTTGACTATGTGGCTTATTGATCAATGTACTTGCAAATTCTATTAAGATGGGGTATAAAATCCATGTTTTACATACTTCAATTATATTGTGCCATATCAGCTTAATACAAATTAAAGAATAAATCTTACCACACACAATCATTTATTTTCCTCACCCGATTAATTAACCTATCCATAATCTTATCTTCCTCCAGTTGTATCAGTTCGCACTGGCAGAATCTCTAACGGTAGCGCCTGTGGTGGCTGGAGTATTTTGTTTTTTTATCGTGGAGCCGAAAAATGATTTTTTTTTTAATAAAATTTTTATGAAATGGAGTTTTAAAGAGTAATTGTGTGCGACAAGTGCAATTCTTTGTTTAGTAAAATGTTGATGTGGAGTGTTTCTATTGGAGGGCTTTACACCCCATCTGGATTGAATATTTTCTCATGTGCTTAAGACCTTGTTAGGTGTTAACCTAAATAGACTTATTTATTTATTTATTTTGGCTAATGGGTTTAGTGCTCCCTTGTGCTCTTGTGGTGGTCCGGCTTACAGAAAAATTTATCCTTGTTATGGGCCTAATGTTCAGACTTTCTTTGCAAAAAAAAAAAGAAAAAGAAAAAACCGACATCATTAAAAGTTCTCTCTTTCTTTTGTCATCATCCATGGTGGGATTGGTTTTCCCTGTGTCTTTCTTTTGTTATCTTTTCATTTGCCATGTGCTCAGAAAAAAAGAAGAAAAAGTCCATCAAGGCGGCTAAATTATTCTAGGCGTCAATATTTATTTAAAAACAAACTTTTTATCTTTTGGTGCAAAGATGAATTTTATTTAAAAGAAAACAGATTACAGGAACATATATGCCCATCTGCGCACTTCTCTATGAGTGCCTATTTGAAAATTATTCCTAATATACTTCTCATAAACTAAAATAGGGCAGGTTTCATAAACAAAAACTCTGTCTTCTTGTGAATTTTCTTCTTTACTAGTCTGTCGGCTACCATATTGACTTCACGGCAAGCATGAAGAAGATGGACAGTCCACTCTTACCCAATAAAATTTCTGCAATTATCAAGGAACAAGATCTGGTACATATTGGCCCTTTTTGTTAGCCATTGTATAACTTTAAAAACAAACATTGCGTGTCAAAATTTAGTTCTATACAGGCGGCTAAATTATTCAAGACGTCAATATTTATTTAAAAACAAACATTGGGAGAGGCACATCTATAAATTGCCATGAGATAATGTAGACACCTGCTTAGTAGAAATTAAGAATGGCTGAAGAAACTGTGAAATTGCTAGGCTATTGGGCAAGTCCTTTTGCCCTTAGAGTTAAGTGGGCTTTGAAACTGAAAGGGATCCAGTACCAGTATGTGGAAGAGGATCTCCCAAACAAAAGTCCCATGCTATTGCAGTACAACCCTGTTCATAAAAAAGTTCCAGTCCTTGTTCATGATGATAAACCCTTGGCAGAGTCACTCATAATTCTTGAATATATTGATGAGGTGTGGAAGCAGAATCCTCTCCTTCCAATAGATCCATATGAAAGGGCCAAAGCACGGTTTTGGGCCAAATTTTGCCGAAGACAAGGTAAGAGAAGAAGCCACCTTCTCTATGAGCTTAGTTATATGAACTACTATGCTGGTTACACCGACTACCACACCCCTGATTATTGGGGATTATGCTCTTATTCATTGAAAAGATAGCATGCTTCAGTTGGAGGACTATTGGTAATTCAAACATTAGATGACTTATATGGAGATTTTTCTTACTTCTTAAAATAAGCATAAGATTTTCATGCAGCTCTATGATTACATTCTAAGAACATTCACGTTAATTCAAGCAAAAAATTTAGTCTATTTCAGCATAAAGACTTTTTATTTATTTATTTATTTTTATATACTCACTTTTCAAAAAACTCAACATCAGACTATCTATTTTATGCTACATTACATTACATTAAAATATCAAATTTTCATGATTTTTAATTGTTCATCTTTTTTTATATACAATAACTACCATCAATTTTATTCCTTTAGTCTCGAGATACATAATAAAATAATAAAAAACTATATATAAAATGAATAGTATTAGTGTAAATTTACACCGTTATTATAACAATTTTGCAAATTTACACATTTTTAGTTGGACTAATGTGGGTGATTTTGGAGATTAAATGTGTAAAATTGATACCTTTTTCTATTTTGCATTGATGCAAATGCTTTAACATGCAATTTTCATCTAAGTTAACTACCATAGAATAACCAATTCTTTATTTCAAACTCTAAAAAAATTAATCAGTCTACTCTTTTCAGTGTGGGCCAGCAGTGATGGCTGCATTTAGCAAGAAGGGGGAGGAAAAAGAGAAAGCTGCAAAAGAAACTCGTGAGAATTTAAAGACTCTTGAAAGTGGTCTTGAGGGGAAGCGTTTTTTTGGGGGTGAAACGATAGGCTTTGTGGATATTGCTGCTGGCTGGATTGGATGCTGGGCTCAAATGACTGGGGAAATCATAGGCATAAAGCTGATTGATGCAGAGACCATGCCTTTACTTGATGCTTGGTTCAAAGATTTCCTTGAGGTCCCTTTTATTAAAGAATGTATGCCACCTCAGGATAAATTGCTAGAGCACAACAGGGAATTCCACAAAATTTTGACTGCTGCATCGACTTGAAGTCTTTATATCTCTGAGCACATACTTGAGGCTACCTGCATATGGTGTATGAATGACTGTTAGTGAATTATATAAAACTATAAAGGATATGGACTTAGGCTGATATTCTTGATATGAATATCATGCATGTAAGATTAGCAAAATCTGAAGAATAAGAATTGCAAAATTACTAGGCAATATTATAAATATGCAATATTGGAAGTACATGTTTTCGGCAATTTGGTGTATTTTTGTGCTTTTGTTTTGCGATGTGATGTTGGGGGTGAGGGATTGGGTGCATCTTTTTGATTTTTGAGTATGTTCAATTGCATGGCAATATATGTGGCTTGTCCTACATCATCTAATTTAAGCTTCAATTAGTGAGTAGTTCTAGGACTACACACTTTTTTACAACTTTTAGTTACAACTTTGATATGATAGACTGTGAGTGGTTGTTTATTACTTACATATAAATCCACTATTTTTCCTTTACCACTCACACTCTGTAACATAACAATTATGACAAAAAAGTTGTTAGATAAATTGTGGTACTAGATTTTGTCTCACTTAGTAAAGCAACATGCAAGACTGGGTATGTTAGGTTCACCCATAAGGAACCTATGAACTCTTAAGAATAGAAGTGGATATTCCAAGAATAGCTCTGATCCATCCTACTTGGATTCATCAATAGAGATCTGGATAAAATTTATCGATAGTTTTTTTTAGGTATATGTAGTTATGTTCTCCCTCCGTTCCATTTTTTTTGTCCTTTATTCCATTTTGAGATGTCTCAAAATATTGTCCTGTTTCTAAAAATAAAAGTTATTAATTTATTAATGTTCCTATTATACCCCTATTAATTTACTAATTCAATTTTTTGATAAATTTTTTTAAGGGTAGTTTTGGAAACTTCTACATTTTTAAAAGGTAGACAAGATAATAAATAATGTTCTCTTAAAAAGTTTGACTTTTTAAACAGTACAAAAAAAGTGGGACGGAAGGAGTACATCTTAGGTTCACATAGTTTTTTTTTTTTTTTTTTTGTGGGGTCAATATAGCAATATAGTATAACTACGTGGCTTATTGATTGATGTATTTAAGTTTTACTTGATAATTATTTACCCCTAACCTACAACAGAAACAACTTGACCTAAACTTTAATCTAAATAGACCTTTTTTTTAAATATCCTTTTTTTTTTGGCTAATGGGTTATGTGCTCCCTTGTTATAGAGGTGGTATTTTTTGTAATAGTCTCATGAAACCATTGTCTCACTCAGATGTTGGCGCCACACAATGGTCTCATGAGATCGGCATGTTTACAAAAATTAAAATTCTTGTTGTAGGCCTACTGTTCAGACTTCTTTTGCAAAAATAATCTTACTTAATTACAATCTCTCTTTTTCTGTTGTCATCATCCATGGTGGGATTGATTTTCCCTCTGTCTTCTCTTTTTTTCTTTTCATTTGTCATGTGCTCAGAAAAAGAAAAAAAAGAAGAAAAAAAAAAAAGGAAGTCCATCAAGGCGGTTAAATTATTCTCGACGTCAATATTTATTTAATAACAAACATTGCGAGTCAAAATTTATTTTTAGACTTTCAGTAAAATTTATTTCTAGACCTTGGAAGAGGTACATCTATAAATTGCCATGAGATGATAGACACCTGTACTGTAGAAATTAAGAATGGCTGAAGACTGTGAAGTTGCTAGGCTATTGGGTAAGTCCTTATTCCCTAAAAGTTAAGTGGGCTTTGAAACTGAAAGGGGTCCAGTACCAGTATGTGGAAGAGGATCTCCAAAAAAATAAAGTCCCATGCTGTTGCAATACAGTTCTATTAATTTACTAATTCAATTTTTTGATAAATTTTTTTAAGGTTAGTTTGAAAACTTTTACATTTTTAAAAGGTAGACAAGATAATAAATGATGTTCTCTTGAAAAGTTTGATTTTTCAAACATGATAAAAAAAGTGGGACGGAGAGATTACATCTTATGTTCATGTAGTTTTTTTTTTTTTTTTTTTTTTTTTTTTGTGGGGGTCAATATAGCAATATAATATAACTACGTGGCTTATTGATCGATGTATTTAAGTTTTACTTGATAATTATTTACCCCTAACCTACAACAGAAACAAGTGGACATAAGCTTTAATCTAAATAGACCTTTTTATTAAATATTTTTCTTTTGGCTAATGGGTTATGTGCTCCCTTATTATAGAGGCGGTATTTTTTGCAATAGTCTCATGAAATGATTGTCTCACTCACATGTTGGCTCCACACAATGGTCTCATGAGACCGGCATGTTTACAAAAATTAAAATTCTTGCTGTGGGCCTACTGTTCAGACTTCTTTTGCAAAAATAATCTTACTTAATTACAATCTCTCTTTTTCTGTTGTCATCATCCATGGTGGGATTGATTTTCCCTCTGTCTTCTCTTTTTTTCTTTTCATTTGCCATGTGCTCAGAAAAAAAAGAAAAAAAAAAAGAGGAGTCCATCAAGGCGGCTAAATTATTCTCGACGTCAATATTTATTTAATAACAAACATTGCGAGTCAAAATTTATTTTTAGACTTTCAGTAAAATTTATTTCTAGACCTTGGAAGAGGTACATCTATAAATTGCCATGAGATGATAGACACCTGTACTGTAGAAATTAAGGATGGCTGAAGACTCTGTGAAGTTGCTAGGCTATTGGCTAAGTCCTTATTCCCTAAAAGTTAAGTGGGCTTTGAAACTGAAAGGGATCCAGCACCAGTATGTGGAAGAGGATCTCCAAAACAAAAGTCCCATGCTCTTGCAGTACAACCCTGTCTATAAAAAAATTCCAGTCCTTGTCCATGATGATAAACCTTTGGCAGAGTCACTCATAATTCTTGAATATATTGATGAGGTGTGGAAGCAGAATCCTCTCCTTCCGATAGATCCATATGAAAGGGCCAAAGCACGGTTCTGGGCCAAATTCGTTGATGATAAGGTAAGAGAAGAAGCCACCTTCTCCATGAGCTTAGTTATATGAACTACTATGCTGGTTACACCAACTATCCACAGCCCTGATCATTGGGGATAGCTCTTAAATTATGCTCTTACTCGTTAAAAAGAATGCATGCATCAGTTGGATGACTATTGGTAATTCAAATACTAGATGACTTATATAGAGATTTTTCTTACAAGACAACAATCTTAAAATAAGCAAAAGATTTTCATGCAGCTTTATGAGTACATGCTAACATGCAATTTCCATCTAAGCTAACTAGCATAGAATAGCCAATTCTTATTTCAAACTCTAAAAACATTAATCCGTCTACTCTTTTCAGTGTGTGCCAGCACTGATGGCTGCATTTTTCAAAAAGGGGGAGGAACAAGAGAGAGCTGTGAAAGAAGCTCATGAGAATTTGAAGATTCTTGAAAGTGGCCTTGAGGGGAAGCGCTTTTTTGGTGGTGAAACAATAGGCTTTGTGGATATTGCTGCTGGCTGGATTGGATGCTGGGCTCAAATCACTGGGGAAATCATAGGCATAAAGCTGATTGATGCAGAGACCATGCCTTTACTCCATTCTTGGTTCCAAGATTTCCTTGAGATCCCTCTTATTAAAGAATGTATGCCACCTCAGGATAAATTGCTAGAGCACATCAAGGAATTACCCAAAAAAAATTAGACTGCAGCATCGACTTGAAGTCTTTTTATCTCTGAGCACGTACTTAAGGCTACCTGCATAAAGCGTATGAACGATTGTTAGCGGGTTATATAAAACAATAAAGGATATGGACTTAAGCTGATATTCTTGATATGAATATCATGCATGTAAGATTAGCAAAATATGATGAATAAGAATTGCAAAATTACTAGGCAATATTATATATATGCAATATTGGAAGTACATGTTTTCGGCAATTTGGTGTATTTTTGTGCTTTTGTTTTGTGATGTGATGTTGGGGGTGAGGGATTGGACGCATCTTTTTGATTTTTGAGTATGTACAATTGCATGGCAACATATGTGTGGCTTGTCCTTGATCATCTAATATAAGCTTCAATTAGTGAGTAGTTCTAGAACTACACACTTTTTCACAACTTTTTGTTACAATTCTGACATGGCAGATTGCGAGTGGTTGTCTATTAGTTACACTTAAACCCACCATTTTTCCTTCACCACTCACACTTTGCAACATAACAATTATGGCAAAAAAGTTGTGAGATAAATTGTGATACTAGATTTTGTCTCACTTAGTAAAGCAACATGCAAGACTGGGTATGTTGGGTTCATCCACAGGGACCTATGAACTCTTAAGAATAAAAGTGGATATTCCAAGAATAGCTCTGATCCATCCTACGTGCGATTCATCCATAGGGATTTGGATACAATTTATTATTTACCTATAGTTTTTTTGGTATATGTAGTTATGTACATCTTAGGTTCATGTATTTTTTTATTTTATTTTGTCAATATAGCAATATAGCATAACTATGTGGCTTATTGATTGATGAATTTAAGTTTCACTTGATAATTATTTACCCCTAACCTACAATAGAAACAACTGGACCTAAGCTTTAACCTAATGAGTTTTGTGCTCCCTTGTTATGGAGGTGGTGTTTTTTGCACTAGTCTCATGAAACTATTGTCTGACTGACATGTGGGCCCCACACAATGGTCTTATGAGGCTGGCGTTTACAAAAATTAATCCTTGTTATGGGCCCAATGGTCAGACTTCTTTTGCAAAAATAATCTAGCTTAATTACAACTAGTCGATATCCCGCGTGATGCGCAGTGCATTTTGATAAATTTTGTAAGAAATTATTTATGACCCATTGATTTTATGAATACTATTATTGTTAGTCACACTTAATCTATGAGGATTTCTACTAAAACTAAATTCAAACTAAATACACTGGGGAGAAAATTCCTCTAATTCATGCAACCAAGAAATGTCACCAGATCATTGTGAAATTGTCACCTACAAACCTGTTGGTTCCTAGGTGTCTCTCTTGTATTATTTATGTTTTATATATCAACCAGTTATAAAAACTTCTAGAATTTTATGATACAACAATAGAAAAAATAATGCCATAGTGATGCAATAATATCACAATTTAACCTCCAAATTTTAATTGAACTAAAAATAGTCAAAAATAGATCCTTACCAAATGTACGCATCGTACAGAAAACCAAAAATATAAATTGGCACATAATATGAAAAAATAAGCCTAAATAAATTACAATGCTACATAAGTAAAACCATATACATAAAATCTAAACAAAATATTTAAGACGAACGTAATATTTTGAAAATTAACCTACCTCTTAAAAAGAAAAACAAAGATATTGTGAGAAAATTATGGAAATTTAATTTTTAAATCCATTGGAAATGGGGATTTATGTTGGACAAATGTGGAGACAAAATAATATTTTCCCAATTCATTGAATTCTGCATTGAAGTTAGTCTTATGCAGAAAATTGAATTTTTTTTTATTCTTACATTTCCCATGACCTTTTAGACACATTCGTATCAATTTAAAGCATGTAAAGTTATATATGTATACAAATTCTTTGAATTATATTCTTACATTTCCCATGACTTTTTAAATTTATCTGTATCAATTTAAAGCATGTAAAGTTATAATGTATACAAATTCTTTGATTTTTATTAATACATTGAAATAAATGCATTTGCCATTACGTAATAGTTTGACATAAATGCTAAATTTAGATGAGATGGAAGCCTAAATGAGAAGGATGTCGTACAATGTGCCACTTGGCAAAGCCTCATACTTTCCCACATGAGGTGTTTGCTTTTATATATATGTATATATTGAATGAATTAATGTGGAGACAAATAATGTTTGCCCAATAAATTGAATTCGACTCTTGCAATTTTGCATTGAAATTAGTCTTATGCAGAAAATTGAAAAGTTTTTTTGATTCCTACATTTCCCATGACTTTTTAGATCCATCTTGTAAGGTTGAATTTAATCAATCATGTGTTGGTTTTATTCTGTACCAAATTTGCTTGTAATTCAGCATGTAGAAACTCTGTATTTAGATGGGAATAATGTAAGGGTTGTGTGTGAGAGAGTGAAGAAACTCAAGATGTGTGCATTCAAAGGAGTCTCACGACTAGATCTTGCGACTGGCTCGTGTTTGGAAAGTCGCCAAAATGGCACACATGTGAAGCATGAAGGAGTTGAAGGATCACGACAGCTGGAGCACTACAGGACAAAAAGTACAGTCTGGCCTGGAAGTTATCTCGCGACTCATTCTAGTCGCGAGGCCAAGTTGCCAGAATGCCCTGTTTGGATGGAAACTGACTTTTCACATTCCTCATATACCATTCTATAAATACCCTTATTCCCACGAAATGTAAGTGTGGTTATTCAGAAAGAAAAACCTTAAGAGAGTTTTCTACAATAAACCCACCTCATTAGAGAGACAGCTACTCATTCTTAGAGAGAAATTTTTGTAGTCTCTTATCATTCCCTCTTCCATTCTTATACCCATTGAGATGAGATTTGTACCCAAATACTACCCACATCCATTTAGAGTGTTGAGTGTTTTTGGAGTTTTGGGAAGCATTGAAAGATGCCAAGGATGGCGGATGCAATATGGAGCTTATTGCGAGATCCGGTAAGCTAGAAAAGACAAGGTTCGGTGTAACCCTGTAGAAGCTTGGAGGGTTTAGGTGTATCGAGTAAATTAGGCTTGGAGGGTTTATTACTATTCATGTATCCCAATTGATTTTCTAGTGTATCATTTACCGCTTGGAGGGCGCCAGAGAGGTTTTTCGCTGAGTTCTTCGGTTTCCTCTTCGATAACACATCGTCGTGTTATCTTTGTGTTTGCATCTCTCTTCCCTTACTCTTTACCTTTTAATTACTGCTGTGTTTGTGATTAATTTTGGTTTAGAGTTTTTTACCAATTTAGGTTCAGCTTATATTCATCTTTCCGTACATATATTGTTTGTGTATAACCTTGTGTTTGTAATTTTGATATTGGGGGTCTAAACGTTCATTGGTATTTTATACGCTAATTGAACTTTCATTTGATATTAGAGCAGGTACACTTGTTGTGGTTTAAATACCTAAGTGTGATCCTTGACCCCATGTGTTTATTTGCCATGGATAGTGCTTTGTATGTTTCTATGCATGTTTTGGTTGATGATGAATGTAGCATGCCATGTGTTTGTGAAAATGCCTCTATAAGTGTTAATCCTCATAATTGTGATGACATGTTACATGAGTCTTTAGGTGTTGTTAATATTCCTAACATCAAACTCTTGAAGAAAAGGGCTAAGAAGTTTCATAAGAATTTAAGCGAGTTATTTTGTAAAAATGATGATTTGATTGCTAAGCTCATTGAATCCAACAAATTGGTTGATAAATATAAGAAACTTGTTGAAAATTCTCTTGAAAAACTGAAAGAGTTTGAATGTTTAAACATGGACTTGGATGCTAAACTTGTTTTGTCTAACAAACTAGTTGATGAGCTAAAATGTGAAAATGAATCTCTTAAGATGCATGCCAAATGTTTGATTGCTGAACCTATTGCTAAAATGGATGAAAATATTTGTTGCAATCATGTTGTGGTACCCGATTTTGTGCATAATGTGTGTTCTACCTCAAAAGGCAAATCGGTGTATATTCCTCCACACAAAAGAAATCAAAAGGTGGAGAGAAAGGCTCTTAAGTCAAAGCCTCCGTTTAGGTCTCAACCTAAGGTTTTGGATGGATCTAAGTTTGTTCCAACTTGTCACCATTGTGGTGTGATTGGTCATATAAGACCTCAATGTCATAAGTTGAAGAGAGAACAAAACCACATTGTTAGATCCCTTTCCAAAAAGCCTAGTGGACGTAAACACATTGTTTGTCACCATTGTGGTGCCTTTGGTCATTTAAGACCTCAATGCTTTAAGTTTCGTGCTCTTAAAAGAATCAAAATAAAAGAGAAATTTGAGTTTCTTGGAAGCTGTGCTAAAAAGGGTAAACCAGATTTGAGTGAAAATAGCACGTTATTAAAGAAAGTATTTAATGCTCTTAACTCCTTGTCTATGTGCATCTCTGATTCTCATTCTTCCAACCCTCGTCTCACTTCTAATGAGACACTCATTCTAAACAATCGTTGTGTTTGGATGAGGAAGGGTTCCTGTGGTTGAGTTTTTGCTTTTTTGATCCTTGATCTAATTCTTTCGATCATTGTAGGACCTTTCATGCATTGAATGTCATATCTTCATGCATTTTGTGCATCTTACATTTCTTTATATGCATTGTTTTGTTTTGATCTTACTTTTATGTTTTAGTTTTATGTGAGTAAAAATTCCAAAACCACATAAAAAGTAAAAAATTCAAAAAGTTTGATCGTATATGTTTGAGCATATATAACATGTGTGTTTGGCCTAGTACCTTCGTATAAATGGCTTTATGCATTTATGAGTTTAGCATGTTATGTATGCACATCTATTTTTGTGGGAAAAATCTTGACATCTATGTGTGATTGTTGTAAATCGATCTTCAAACTTGTCATGAATGATTAGTCAATAGTTTTATTGATCTTGATACATGCGTAGACTTGTGCCTATATCTTTTCTCACTCATTTTTTGCTTAAAGAGCTCAACAAATGTTAAATCTCGACAAGAGATAATGAGTTGTAAAAGCCGTCGCACATACTAGTATTCGACTAGGAAAAAGAGAAAGTGACTTGTAATGAAAATGTATGGTGCCCAAAAGCCAAAGGCTTGTTCATCAAATTGAAATATCAAAAATTTTAGGCATCGATCTCAAAAAGAGATGTAAAGATAAAAAATGATCAAATATAGGGGTGTGTATGGGTTAAGTTGGGTCGGGTTGAGGAGATTTTTTGACCCAATCCACCATGGTGGGTAAAAAAAAATCAACCCAACCCAACCCATCACATAAGTCCAAGCCAACCCAACCCAACCCACATGGGTCGGGTTGAACCCATGGGTTGGAAATTTTTTTTTATTACTATTATTATTAAATTGAGCAGAAAAAAATATATCACACTTGCCACTTGAATTGATAAACAAAATATACATTAATATATAAACTAATATTCCAACTTAGTTGTAAACAAAATATGTTTAAGTATCCAACTGAGTTGACAAAATATAAATGAACTAGTATCCTAATTCACTTATAAATAAAATATACATGAGTTCCTAACTCAGTTATAAACAAAATATATCTAACTAAATTGATAAACAAAATATATATGAACTATTGAACTAGTGTCCTAAGTTCTTGACTCAGTTATAAACAAAATATATGTAACTAAGTCGATAAACAAAATATACAGAACTAGTATCCTAAGTTTTTAACTTAGTTATAAACAAAATATATCAAACTGAGTTTATAAAAAAAATATACAGAACTAGTTCTATGAGAGGATTTCAAAAGAGTTCTATACTAGTCCCATTAAGAACCAAATATCCAAGCTATCCACCATTCCAATTTCCAACTAATCTTTTTCTTCCACTGTTATGGTGCTTTGAGATGCAAACTTTGAGACAAAAAAAAAAAAAAAAAAAAAAAAGACAATAAATTATACAATGGAATTTCAAAACCCAAAAGGCTTATATAACAATTAAAAAATTACAATCATAAAAAATTACTTTGTTGAAAAAAAATACCTGACTCAAGACCCTCATAGGATTACTTCTTCCATTGATTCTTGAAGATCAATTATATTAGTAGCTCTTAACCAATTCTAAGCATAAATCAGCATTTCAACTGTGTTAGGCAACAAAGAGCTTCGAAATGGATCCAACACACGACCCCCAGTACTAAATGTGGACTCAGAGGCAACTGTAGAGAGATGAATGGCTAACACATCACGAGCTACTTTTGAGAGAAGCTGATATTTTGAGGAATTCACCTTCCACCAATTCAAAATACTAAAATTTGGAGAATCTTCTTCCACACAATCAACCAAATATCTTTCCACCTCTGATTTGCTTTCCAAACTATCATCTACCAAATGCATCTTATAAATAGATTTCACCAATGCATGGGGATCTTGCACAGGTCTAGTCTCAATATTGTTTGAAGAAGAGCCATCTTGACCTTGCCCATTTGAATACCCATCATAGTCACAATAGTGCTCATACATACGAACAAGAGCCTTTTTAACCTTTTTTGTCATGTTCTTTGCCACTACTCCTGGATTCCATTTGGTAAACCAAAAATTTACAAACCTCAACTTGTACCTTGGGTCTAGTATAATAGCAACAAGCATCATCAAATTAAGCTTCTCAATGTCCCCCCAATACTTATCAAATTTCTCATGCATATCCTTTGCCATCATACTCAAAAGAGGATCTTCACTTTCACACAAGTTTGTCAATTCAGTCTTCATCACACAAAGTTCATGAAAAAATACATTAGATGTGACATATAGGGTCCGTTTGGATTGAGCTTATTGTTGCTGAAACTGAAAACTGAAAACACTGTAGCAAATAATTAATAAAACGTGGGTAGATTAATTTGGCTGAAATCACTATAGCTCAGCTGAAATCACTGTAGCATATAAATACCAAAATTTTACCCTTGATTTTCTTTTCTACTCATAATTTTCTTTTCCACTCCTCACCGTACCCAGCTAAGCCTGTGCCTTCGGAGAGTTCCACGCGCACCAGAAATTGACGAAGGA
The DNA here is from genome assembly GCA_023055345.1 of Quercus wislizeni. Lineage (NCBI taxonomy): Eukaryota > Viridiplantae > Streptophyta > Magnoliopsida > Fagales > Fagaceae > Quercus > Quercus wislizeni. The sequence continues at coordinate 700,200 of JALGQJ010000015.1, forward strand.
AGACCTACATCGGTCCGACGCCGGCGAAGAGCCCAGGTGAGAAATCCATCTAGTGGAAGACATCCCCAGTCCGACGCCTTGGTCTTCTCTTCCTTCCAGAAACCCATTTCACCCTCTTCCCCACCGTCCCTCCAGCTCCGACCCATGACACCTCTCTTCCCATAAATGTCTCAAAATTCTATTAGCAAGATGTTTGGTTTTATCTGCAAATGGATGTCGTCGTACCCAGTATTGAAGGTATTTTTCCCCTTTCCATTCGATTTTTAAAATTCCATAAATGTTTCTCGGTTTTTTGCTGAAATTTTTTGTTTAAATATGTATTTTTTCCGAGTGATAATATCTAAGCATTTAGAGGCCTCTGTGCTGAAGAGAGAGAGAGAGAGAGTTTCATCGCCCATGGTTTGCTGAAGAAGAAGAAGAAGAATACTAATTCAGAATCAGAAGCTGATTTAGGTGAGTTTTTACTTATACCTTGTGTCTCTATTTGTGTTTTTACTCTGTGTAGAAGAGAGATATAATTACATACATTTGATCTTTTCTAGGTGAGAAACAGAATTTTTGTTGTTGTTCTTGAAGGATTAGATGATTTTATTAAAAAATAAATGAAGGGTATTGATTACTTTGTGGAAATTTTATAAGGGTTGTTGCAGTATTTTCCAAATCTGACTCTTAAGGAGAGGTTGTTAATTATTAGATTTTGATGAGAATTTTAGGAATAAAAACCCTCTGATATGCCCACTTTATGCTCCACCAATTGCTCTGGGTTTTGATTGTTTGAGTGTGAAATGAAACACACAAAAAAGTGGGACTGAGGATTTGTGTTTGTAGGATAGGACTAGGAGCCCTTCACTGATATAGGATTTTACAAATCCTTAATGCAGACAAGGAGATTTCTTTTTGTTAATATCTGGGATTTGCTTCTTTGTAGTATTATGTGCTTTTTTTTCCTTTTGGGTGAGTTCACTTTCTCTTTTTCTTTCTTAAACCTTTTGTTTCATGTTATCAAGAATCATTTTGACTTTAGGTGTTCCAAAATTGGCTTGTGGTTGTACTAACTGTTGCTCCTTGATTGTGATTTTTCAGAGCAAGAGCGAACTTTTCAGTTGACAAAAGTGGTATCAGCCGAGAAGGTATGCTTGCCTGTTGATTAACAGTTAAAATTTATGAAAATAGCTAAAATCATAGTTGAAGTAGTGCAACACTGAGATCAAATCTTTCTTACTCCAACTCTTCATTTTGAGTCAAGATTTTTGCATTGAGCTGGTGTGCTTTTGGGTATCTTTATGCAAAATTAGCTATGGAAAAATTTGATCTATTCATATAATCTAATGAATCCACACATTATAGTAATATTAGAATAGGTCAATCACTTCAGACTATGTATGTACCCTTAGCTAGATAGCAATATAAAGGCATCCTAGTTGCATGCTCTGCTCTGCTCTCTCTCTCTCTCTCTCTCTCTCTCTCTCTCTCTCTCTCTCTCTCTCTCTCTCTCTCTCTCCTGTTGGGTTAATACAGCTCATCTGAACTCAATAAAACCTCACCTTATCAATTGAGGTTAGATGCATGCATCATTTTCACCATCATTCTCTAATTAGGACCATATTTTGTATCTTTAATATTATTGGTGATATGTGTTTGTGTGAATTTTATAAAACCCTTTTGCTCAATTCTCGTGGACACACCCTAAATTGTACTATTGAAAGTTTAATATCATTGTAGTTTGTACAACTCTATATATTATTGAAGCTTGAACTAAGTTAATTTTTGTGATGGAAAAGAAATTTTGCTTACTTTGATGATTTTGGAGTACAATTTCTTCTATTTAATGAGAAAATTGTTTTACATTTTACCTTCGACAGTCATTGTTTAGGAGGTTGTCTTTAATTTTGTGATTGATAATGCCAAGTTTCTGTTGAGGATCCATAGCCAACCCCCAAATTTTGGGACTAAGGCTTTTTTCGTTGCCGTTGTTTTTATACTTGTAATGTTTTTTTTTTTGGGGAAGCCTTTTATAGTTGTAATGCTGAGTTCCCCCAGTTAGTTATAAGGAAATTAAGTATGGTTTACGGTAGCTTATTGAATGCTGTATTGTCTGTCATTTGTGAACAGATTACTGCTCCATTCCTTATTAGCAAATCTTGTCCTTTTTATCTGTCAGGAAAGGAATGAAACTATACAGAGCCAACTGGATTACTACTCAAGGAGGCAAAAGTTTCAAAAGAAGAATGCCACAGACAAAGTAGATGTTTCTGCTCGTCCTAAGAGTAATGGTTTGCAAAATTCTCCAGGTGTGCACTGTATTTTTTTTTTTTTTTCCCCTGCAAGGAATGGTTGTTGGTTGTCTTAATAAGTGGCTACCTCTGCATTTTTGAATAAATTCCATCTTGTTTCTTTACTATTATCAGAGACCATGATAGATTTGTTCTCAACAATACACGTATTTTCAAAATGGAGACTCATTGCTGGCAGGGGTACAAGTTAGATTTTAGTTTGCATGGTTTGGTGCATTTATGATTGAAATCTAACAAGTAATAAGAAAACCTGTGAACATACATAGGTTGTGTTTGGGCTCAATGGAGGAGGAGTGAATTTATAGTTTTTTTTTTTCTTTTTTTTTTTAATTTTTTTTATTGATAATTGTATTTATAGTTCCAATTTTTATTCTGTTTTGACATGTATATTTTATTCAGCTGGCACCAAGATGGACAAATATTGGCTACTGGGAACCAAGACACTACCTGTAGGCTGTGGGACATAAGTGTGTGCTGTCTGAGTTCGTAGCTGTAATAAAGGGATTCTTTTGGGACATAAATGTGTGCTGTAATAAGTGTGGGACATACATTTTCTTCAATGTGTGCTGCACAATTTGGATTCTTTTCTATTTGATATTATTTTGCCTGGATGGCATTTAAATAAATCACATTTGTGAATTATGTAATTTATTTGGAATATTGTACAATCTATTTGAAGAAAAAGTATTTGTTTTTGCCTTTATGTTATGCAAATTTATTTTACAAGTCATTAGAAATCTATTTTTCGTGTTCAATAAATCTTTTCACACTAACATATTAGAAATTTGAGATGCAAGCACCGTAGTACGAAAGTGATAAATTAATCATATTTCTACTTGTGAAAATTACACAGTCGATGCCAACAACAAAACACTCTAAGCATTTTCTTTAGATAAACTATCAAGTTTCCTCAAAGTTCCTAAGATACAGATTTAACACTTGATCCTTATGCTTCACAACAAAACAAATCCATAATGTTTGTGAACCATCAGTTATGGTCCCCACATCTACAAATTATCGTCCGCACATATCGATGTTGTGATATCAATACGAACCTGTTTCATCTCAGGTTCATCCAATATTGAGATTGCTTCTGCCACGACATCATAATGACCTCTCTCATTACCAAATGATGTGCCCCCTCTAGATCTGGAACGTGAAGCGCCATTGTTTATCTCATGTGCTTTAACGAAATTTTGAAGAACCATTGTAGCAACAATGATCAAGTTTTGAGTGTGTATCTTAAAGGATGGCATATGTCTCAAAATTTTCCATTTATTCTTCCAAACTCCAAAATTTCGTTCTATGACCGAACAGAGTGATGAATGGAGATAATTAAATCTCTCCTCTGGACGATGCAACACTTCAGAAGGCCGAAATTCTCCAATGTGATACCTCTCCCCCTTATATGGTGCAAGGAACCCTGTCCTCATAGGGTATCCTGAATCAACAAAATAATACTTTCCTGCAAATGAACACATTTATTACATTAGCATTTCACTACATTAATATCTACTTTAATACTATAATTAAACTGCATATTTACAAACCAGGTGGAGCTTTTGGGAAGTTGTTACTCTCATCATTGAGGCAGCTTAAAAAGATCCTCGTGTCATGTGCTGACCCTTCCCATCCAACACATGCGAATGTGAACTTCATGTCAAAGTCACATGCGCACATGCAATTTGTTATGGTGATCCCCTTCCTGCCATAATATGGGAGCTGCTCATTTTCACCAACGACCACAGGGACGTGGACCCCATCAATCGCACCAATGCAACCCTAACCAAATTGGATAAAAATACCATGTGAAATAAAATACGTGGTATGACCATCAAGATAATTTAACTTAAATCAACTCTAGATACCAAGTTCTTTTTGAAGGTACCTTGAAATGTGGCCAATATCGATGTGAATGCTGAATATGTTCTGGCACGTCTTGAAATGTACGATCAGCAGGCTGGATAATGTCTGGTGCCATAACGGTGGCTAACAATTTCACTACCGTGGCCACGTGTCGATGCACTGTCTCACCCGAGTGCTGAAATCTGTCATGCACCATTCTGTTACCCCCAGCATGACCAAGTACCATCAATGTCATTGCCAGAGACTCTTCCAAGGCAACATTTCTGGTACCGTAATATCCATACTGGCGCAGTGTATTACACAAATCTCTAAACACATAGCTTGGCATTCTAAAATTTCTTCGACATAACTTCTCATGTCCAGTTAAAATATATTGTACCCATTCTAAGCCTGTTTGTGGATTCATATGCAATGGTTCTTTCGTCATGTAGGTATCCACGTAAGCTAGACATGCACACCCGGCTAGATATGCTGCGAGTACAATGTCGTCGCTCATGTCGAACTCCGCGTCCCTGCATATGTTACCGACTTTAATTGCATGTACATTTATTGATGTGATAGTATAATATGTAGGCTAAAAACAAGTTGTACGATTTTAAGCTACCTTTATCAGTAATAGGCTCAAACTATGGTCGTGCCAATAAATTAACAATCCTAAGCATATACTTTCACGATTTCATCCAGTGCGATATCAAAATTGTAGATTAACAGTTTGGAGAGGAAAGTATAGAAACTCACTGCTGCTGGGAATCAGATGAGTCATTTTGCAAATCCATCCTTTTGTATACCTTGAGACTGCTTTCTAGATATTGAACAATGATCTAAAAGATATCGACCTTAAAATTCAAAGCCTTGAAATACGGATTATATCTAATGCTACACAACCAAGAAAAAATAATAATCAGAAAATAGTATAAGCAATAACAAAAAACAAAAATTAAAAAAAAAAAAAAAAAAAAACAAGTTTGGGGGAAAAAAGGAAATTGGTGCGTTTAACTACACCCTGATTCTTTCGGTAAGTAAACATCTCTCTCAGTCCCTTTCTCTCTCTCTCACACACACACACGAGAAGTATTTAAAATATGAACTTGGAAATTGTGGCTTAAAATTTTCAGTGCAAATTTTGCTTGTGTATATAGTTGTATGTAAGAGTGTGTATAATAAAAATCAATCTCATCATAAACCGCCTCAAACACACACTTCATCTCTAAAAGCATCTCTTCTTTACAAGTAATCATCAAGCCAATCTTTTTCTCTTCCACCTTTAAACGTATTCTTACTCGCACATGTCAAGTTTATTTTATTTTTTGAATATTTTTAATATATATGATTGACAAAAACGGGAAGTTTGGCACGGGAAGTTAGGCGCTAAAAGATGCAGCCCATAAAAGGGGAAATATTATTCAACCTCACTAGCAGCACCTCTCATACAATTGACCATAGGCCATAGCTAAGCAATATATATATGAATGTAATGCTAGTAAATTTCCTCAATTTGACATTTTGTTGACAAGGTATAATTTAACTATCCTAGCTTAATGGCTTTAAAACCATATAACAACAATAGTAAGCATCTCAGATCAGGAATCCAGAAAGTAAAATTACACTAACAATGTATGAAAACCTCATTTATTTCATGACTACATAATGATTAATGTACTATCAGGATATAACATATAAATATATAAAGCATGTTGTGTGCTTTCATGGAGTTTACGCCATTGAGAAAGTGGCTTGGAACACACAATCCATCTTCTTTGGAGTTCCTCCTAACAGGAGAAACTTGATTTGGAATTGCAAATAAAAATAATGCATATTTATTATGAATCAAAATATCAAAAGCAAAAATTTAAGAAGGGTGTTGGGCTCTTGGCTTCATCCGATGTTTCATTCCCCTTTAGCAAACAATTATTACTCAAAATGAAATTGGCTTGGAACTATAGGTTGCCAATATGATGAATCAGAAAAAGACATGCATAGATTAATTTGTTAGCTGTGTAAATTTTTTTATACTTTAAAATGAAATTTAGAGTTAATTGCACTTTTTCTGTGCAATTACAATGTCCTGAACGATGCATAATAAACACTTTTACCAGATGCTGCTAGGTTTTCAGTTAAATTTAACAGCAATGTCAATTTTTTTTTGAAAAACATATCTAACAGAAATCTGTATTTTTTGTTCAATTTGACAAATCCGACAGTAAGGAACAAAGTGCTTAATATCAACAGCTAAAGGGAGCACAGTTCAATTTTGAAGTTTAGGTTAACACTGCAACTGCACTATAGTTAGGGAGGAGTGTAAATTACCCAAAAATTAAAAAACCATAAACAAATTACAAACATCCTTCCACATTACATCACCTCTAAGGTAAGGTCAAGGGTGAGAATTCAAAAAATTCAGTTTGAAGAGCCCATTTTGCCATGAAATAAAGAACAGAATTCCTTTCCCTGTACAAGCAACAAGACTAATTTTAGCATTCTACACTTTTTTAAATCATCCCTCCTTGATCATCGCCAAAACCAAAAATGATTGTCAGTCAAAAAATTTTCTGCTATTCCAAGATCTCACTTTCTATTCTTATTTGGGACAATGGCTCAAGTCAATCACTAGGTCCAGTGGTTCAACCAAAACTTATACAAACCAAGTATCATATGAACTGGGTTTAGAGTAATGTATACCTTCTTTTCCTCAACAGCAGGGGCAGCTGCAGCAACACACCACCGGCGCCGCCAACAGGGGCAGAAACAGCAACTGGAGCAGTAGCACCACCAGAACCAGCATTCAGAATAAGGTCATCAATGCTCCTCTTCTCTGCCAGTAGGACTCCACTGAAACTCCGGCCTAAATCACCAATGTAACAATCTTCTCGTACTGTTGAAGAATTATATCACAATTTAAATAATTTCAACAACAACAAAATAAACATTAACTCTACATCAAATACAAGGACACACATTGAATTCTAACAAAACGTTTCATTTTCATTTTCAAGCAACATTGGACAAACATATATAAATATAGCTCAAACACATAGGAATGATGAGCATTGTCTTACATACACACCCATAACAAGCATTAGTTTCTACCAAAAAAAGAAAGATAATAGTGCAATAAGTACAAGTCTTAAGTTTGATTATTACACCAAGCCTACACAACCCTATCGAGCCAATCTATTGTTCCTTCACTCAAAATGATAATCAGGGTGCCTTTGGTACTCTTTTTCTAGCCACTTCAGCTGGACATCCTTGTTATCGGCAAGTGCTGCAAACATGTGCCTACCTGCCTCTTTTTCCATGAAGCATATGGTGCTGAACATATGAAGGTAATGACCCGCGTACACCCCGGGAAGACTCAACACCATATCCAGAATTGCTTTAACCTGAGCAGTTGCTGTGGGAGCAGATGGTGCACGGGCACTAAGACTAGATCTCTCAACAATAACATTTGAGATGCTCTTCAACGAGTCCGACATCTCTTGCGCAGCTGAACTCTTTTTTTTTGGTTTCTTGCAAATTGGCTTGAAGATGTGGACAGTGGTTGCCAAGCCTTTCCCCTTATTCACTGCCGATCCTGCCCTTGACGATGATGGACCTTCAACCTCCATTACGTCAACATTCACACCGGGTTCACATTGGGAGTCAACAAATTCTACGCTATCATCGGAGTCCCCAGACCCTTCGGTGGTTTCCGTTGGTATTGGACCACTCGTGCAGAATGACTTATTCCCCGTTGCAACCGTGCCTCCAAACATGATGTCCAGGAGCTCACGATTCGGCAAACCAAGCGTTCTAAACGTTTTTGCCTCGGGACATGCCTGCATGTGGACAACAAATAGTTAGAACACAAGAATATAGTTTTAGACAGTACAATGTTTTAGAACTAAAATTTGATCACAACTAACCACAATCTTTCGGTCCCACCACTCATCAAGTGCGTCAAACTTCCCAGTTACAGGATCATAACCCAACCCAGTCTCCTTCACCAAACATTTGTTATAAATCTTCCACCTTTTTCTTAGATGATCCCATTTGTTTTTTATTTGCAGCCAAGTCACCACTTTTTCCATCTCACCCAACTGCCGAATCACTTCATTAGCCCCAATTTTGGTCAAAAATCCAGTGGCCTGCCTCTGGCCCTCCATGACTTGAACAGCACAGAACCGACAAAAGGCTTCTAGTTCATTACGGTCTTTCCAGTTAGCTCTTTCAGCATTACCACCACCCTCCACAGATTTCTTTTGCTTAACCATTTTTCCTACAACTTCCGTCTATACTAATTGAGGCATTTAAAGAAACAATTCGGGTGCATTTTATGATTAGTTAGGCATGCCCAAATGATAAGTAGAAAGTAAACTCCCATAGGTATTAACAGAAACGGTCACTAAGAAGGAACAACAAAACACTCTAGACATTGAATACAAAAACCACAGAACAGAGAAACTTGGATTCTGTTATTGAATACAAAAAACACACATCAACCTAGGGATACAAAAAAACCACTATTTGATGAAGTAAGGCATGGTCACTAAAAACATCTCACTGAATTCCCAAGTTTTGCAAAATATGAGTTCTCATGGTACCACAGACAAACGTATGCTCAACTAGAAATGATGTTTTACGGTCTACAAATAAGTAAGGCATTTCAACAAACAGTTTGGGTGCATTTTACAAGTTAGGCATGGTCAGCTGGAACATTGTAAGTAAACTCACATATTTATTGGATTTCATCAGAGGAAGAAGTTCATACAAGTAAACCAAGGATTAATACAAAAACCACACCATAGAGAGCAGATCACACAGACATTGTTCAATACACAAAACACACAGAAACGGTTAAATACAAGCACATTATGACTTTGATGAAGCTTCATGGAATTAGACTTACCCGTGAATGGATTGTTCCACAGTGGCGGCAACGATGGTTCACGCAAAGAGAAGGTGAGCACGAGCGTTTGTTGAACAGAGCTGAGTTTTTCTTTTGCTTCTGCGTACTGGGGTTGCAAACAAAAGCTGCTGTGAAGAGTGGGCTTAACTTTGTGGTTGGAGGGTAGATGAAAGACATTGAAGAGGCTTCGGACAGAGCATTGAAGGGGATTGAAACCATTCTGCCTCTGGTAGTTGAGAAGTTCCTCATAGCTGTTTGGATTTGCTGCGCACCATTTGATCTGATCCTCCAAGCTTGGTGCGCGATGAACAGGACGCGCAAGGGAAATTCTGGACCTCAGCGCACCGTTTGCACACTCAGTTATGCCATGAACAGGACGCGCAAGAAGTGGTATGCGAAGGCTAAAATTGGTTTCAGCTGTTGGGTTCAAAACGGTGTGCATCATCTTAAGTGAAACGGTGCGTACAAGACTGGAGGAATTTTCTGAAACGGGCCATGAACAGTAACACGCGTTTGGCTTAGTTAAATGAAACGGTGCGTTGCGCTTAAACTCACGTTTGCTGCTTGCGTTTCCTCTAGTTCAGTGTGCGCGTGGGTCCCAGCTTGACAAAACGTAGCTTCACAAAACGCCAGTTTCAGCGCTTACCAAACGGTCACATAGAGAACCAGAAAATCGTAATGTAACTTCATTAAACAACTTCAAAAATTTCACAAACACCTTCACATTATCCCAATCCTCAAAATCAAGTGGTCTTAATATTTTTCTGCCACTTCCATCATCCAAGAAGTAATGAATATATTATGCATCATTAACACGTAATCTTTCAAATGCCCTTTGAAATTTTTCTGCATTCTCTAGCATCATGTAGGTCGAGTTCCATCTAGTTGGAACATCAAGACATATACAACCCTTGCTAGCAATCTTCACTTTTTCCACACATGCTTTAAACTTATCATATCTAGATGGAGTGGACCTCACATACCTTATCGCATTACGAACTTTGACAATTGACACATGAAGGCTTTTCAAACCTTTCATCACAATAAGGTTCACAATGTGTGCACAACATCTCATGTGCATAAACTCACCACCCAAGATAGAAGCACCCCACTCTTTAGTTATCCTATCCAAGTAGGTTATGGTCCCACTGTTAGAGGCTGCATTGTCAACTGTGAGGGTGAAAATTTTATCAATGCCCCAACTGAGTAACAATGACTCCACCACCTTTCCAATGGTTTCACCTTTATGATTAGGGACATGTAATTATGTAATTAATATTTTGGATTGAAGTCCAAGTGCTAGTGGTGAGGGAAATCCTTTGAGTAGATTTTTCCAAAAATATTTTCAACCTATCCCTCTCTATTGAATAAATTCTTATGCAATCTCTCGCAACAGTAATGCGAGTTGGGACAGTGAACCTAGGCTGCAACACATTACTATAGTACCTAAACCCTTCATGCTTAACAAATTTAAATGGCAATTCATCCACAATAATCATCCAAGCGAGTGCTTCCCTACATATGCTTTCATTGTAGCTTACAGTAATAAGACTATTATTATTAGCACCCTCCGCATCATCACTCTTTTTAGGTCTAAAGGCTAAAGTCATTTGAGTCTTATTCTCCTTCTTATTCTTACCCAGTGGCGGCGCCACGTTATAGTCAGGGTGTTCCTGACTTGAAAAAAAAAATTATATATGATAACTAAATTTTTTTTTTTACCTTAAAAAAAAAAAAGAACACCCTCAATCAAAATTGGGAACACCCTCAAATTAAAAAAAAAAAAATTATTTGTTCTACTCTCAAGCCAAAAAAAAAAAAAAAAAGCCCAAAAAAAAATTTCAACTAAAATCTGAAAAAAAAAAAAAAAAAAAATTGTAACAGAGCAAAACAACGCACGGCAAGCCCAACTTCAAGCCCACGGCAAGCCCAACAGGTTACACAGGAAGCAAACCCATGGATTCTCAAAAAAAAAAAAAAACCCAATACAGATCACTGAGATCAGAAACCTCAAATCAGTAGTTCAGTACGTCAGAAATCACTAAAGCTTTTCTCAAAAAAGAAAAGAAAAGAAATCACTAAAGCTAAAGCAAACCTAAAAAGTAAAAACAGAGCAACAGCGCCTCCCCTTAAAAGTTAGATCGGTCCAGTCGCAGGCGGCAGTCCAGACTCCAGAGATCGGTCCTCATCGCATCGTCACCCCTCATCACATCGTCGCCCCTCATCGCATCGAAGATCAGTCCAGTTCCAGTCGCAGTCGCTCATCGAACATCGTCGCCCCTCATCGCATCGGAGATCAATCCAGTTCCAGTCGCAGTCGCTCATCGGACATCGTCGCCCCTCATCGCATCTGAGATCAGTCCAGTTCTAGTTGCACTCGCTCAACGTCGCCGTCGCACATCGTTGTCGCACAGGTATTTCTCTCTCTTTTTCTCTCTGACTCTCTCTCAGTCTCTCTCTTTCTTTATCTCAAATCTGAAATGAAATAAATGAGTTATGAGTCTCTCTCTCTCTCTATTTACTTTATCTAAACTGTGATTGGCTGAAGGACTCGGTGAAGCTTTAACTTTAATAATTTTTTGACTTTTTTAATTTGGCATTTTGGCTTTATCTTATAATTCTTATCCGTTGGTTGGTGTTTGTTGGTATTGGTGTTGATGAGATATTAATTGTTTTTTAGTGTAATATTATTGTGATTTGTGAAATTGTGATTGTGAAATTTTCTGATTGGGGGCATTAGGCAGGCTGGGGGGGGTGGATGGGCTGATGGGCACATGGGGTCGGGTAATTGGGTAAAGCAGTGTAATGTGCACATCAGCAAATGGGATATGTAATGTGCACATGACAGGCTCTTTTAGTGTAATGTGTAGCTAATAAACAATAATTTAATTAATCAATAATTAATTGGAAAAAAAATTAATAATTAATAATTAATTAATTAATACATTATAAAAGACAAACAAATTAAATTATGTTAGGCTAAACAACAATTAATAATTTTATAATTAATAAAACAATAATATAACAAATTATAGTTTATAAAATATAAACAAATTAATGAAACAACTCAACAACAATAATTAATGATTTTATTAATATTTCAAATAAACTTATAGTTTATTGTTCATTCTTTTGCTAGAATTATGGACAAATACTTGATAAGAAAACCATGTACCCAAGATTCATCTCCTGTGCAAGATTTATCTTCATCTTCTAAGCGAATTCTTGTTGACTTTAATTTAGAAAATCTTCCTTTAGATCCTGGGTTACGAGAAAAGGCCCTTGTCAACCTCCTTATGATTACCTTGTATCATATTTTTCTAGAAAGTCCCGTCGATTTAGATCCAAATGGTATGTAAATAGAAATTAGTTGGAATATAGTATAGATAAGGATGCAACATTTTGTTTTTATTGCTACCTATTCGGGCAAGATGTTGGTAAGCAAGGAGGAGGTGAGACTGTTGTTGTTGTCAATATATAAAATTTTCTTTTTATTAGATTGTGTAATTTATACTTGTTGAGGAACACCCTGAAAAAAATTCCTGGAGTCGCCACTGTTCTTACCATAAGGATATCTTTTACACTGAGCTTCCAAATGAGTTCTTAAGTTAGTAGTGCCATAAGTTTTTGACACAGCAGCATAAGTTTTGTCACAATACTTACATTCAACTCTCTCACCTTCTAATAAGATAAAGTGACCCCATACATATGATGTTTGGTTAGGTTTTTTTATACCTTCTGCTTCTATGGGAGGGAGATTTGAGGCAGCAGCACTAGTGTCTGTTGCCGCCATTTGAGGAGCCTCATTTGTGGGAGTGGGTGCCACTAGAACCTCATTTGTGCTGCATTGAGTTTCAGATGCCATCTATAAATATAAATATATATTTTTTTTAAAAACCCCAAAGAATAGTATAATGTAACTCCTTAACGACAAATAACACTAATGACTAAACAACAATAGTAAAAACAATAGGGAGAGGGCCAGATAGAGACAAACTTGTAAAGCAAGATAGAGAGAAAGAGACACAACAAGTCAATAAGAGAAAATATTGTAGAGTAAGAAATACACCTATATGTTAAGATAAAGCAAAAACATTTAAAAATCAACCAAAAGAAAACTAAGAAATTAACAAAGTAAAAAGCTAAACATTGATCCACCACAGAAAGAGAGATAAATAGATAGAGTGAGTGAGAGAGAGAAAACATTGAGAAACTTTACCTAACACCAGAAGAGATAGCTACCACTGGAAAGATAGAACCATTGCCGAGGTGGTGATAATAGCTGATGGACAGCAGTGGCTTAACAGAGGGAGAGAGTGTTAGAGTTCAAATGGGAGTGAAGTGTGACTGTGTGAGAAACTGAGAAGGGAGGGAAAGAGGGAGGCAGCACATTAGGTTTGTCATTTGTGTGATTGTGAACTAATAGGATGTTATATATGATAGGAGGAAACTAGAAGTGCTGGATAGCTGGTTTTTAATTTTTTTATATTTATTAATATGATAGTATTACAGGCTGATTTTTTGTTAAGGAATTGAAATGGAACTAAACACTCTCTAGTCATAGTCACCATCTAAGTCTTTTTACTAGACTTTTAAAAATTTTAATATTTTTCTCCAAAGTACAAGCTGACGTTGTACACATTTATGGTTGGGAAGCATTCCACTTTTTTCAATGCTATGAGTTATCATGTCAATTTGCAGAAGTTCTCAGAAGTTAGAACTCATGTGAATTGCAGACTATAGTGTTACACGTTTACATAAAGCATTCCACTTTATTTTAGTGTAGTACAGCTGGGTTTTTTTTAAAATTATTAAATATATAATATATTTTAAATATATATTAAATATGGGTGAGTTGGGTTGGGTTTGGCGAGTTTGTAATTTTATGACCCAAACCCAACCCGACCCATTATAAAAAAAAAAATTGTAACCCAACCCAACCCAACCCACCAAACCTTAAAAATTGACCCAATCCGATGGGTTGGGTTTAGTAGGTTGGTGGGTTTTCTGCACACCCCTAATCAAATGTTAAGAATTGTAAATAAGCCAAATGAAAAGTTTCAAAAATATGTAATTATTTTCTTGTGGGAGGTCATATATGTTCATTTCTATAATTGGGATAGACCACTTGACTTAGTACTAGTTGTGTATGACTTGATTGAATTGATCATTTAAACTTCACTCTAGACTAAGGATTATTCCACATTTGATACACACACACAACACACATGCCTAATGTTCAATGAATGCCTTATTCATTTGTTTGATTGTACTTGTTTAAATATGATGTGTGTGTGCTCAACTAAATATGGATCAACCCAAATTTTTTTTTGATCATTTTATATGTATTTGGAAGTGATTTTTATCACTCTTTGTGTTCATGTTTAGTGCTTACTTTGTTTTTCATTGTTTAAACATGTTCTGTGTTGAAAAATAAGTGTCAGAATTTTTGGCTACTCATTCTGACTACTCTCGCGAGTAGCGAATTTTGGCTACTCGATTTGGCGACCCGCTCAATTGTGAAACCCCAGTTGCAAGTTCATCCAAAAGCTTTTGCGACTCACTCGCAACTTACTTGTGACTTGCAAAAATTTTCGCGACTCATCTCACGACTCGCTAGTCGCAAAACTCCCAAAAACAGCTTTTTAAAGTGTTTTTCATGGGAAATGTGTTTTAAACCTCTCCCATCCTCTCTTAAACCCGCATTTCAATATTTTTACATTAAAACCCAATCAATTTGAATGGTTTTTTATTCCACTAACAGCTTTAAGGTAATTTTAAACTCTTTTGCAATATTTTTGGCTACTCGTTTTGGCTACTCTCGCGAGTATCGAGTTTTGGCTACTTGTTTTGGCGACCCACCCAGTCGCGAATTCATCCAGAAGCTTTCGTGACTCACCAGTCACGAAACTTCCAAAAACAGCTTTTTAAAGTGTTTTTCGTGGGAAACTTGTTTTAAACCTCTCTCATCCTCTCTTAAACCCCTCTTTCAATATTTTTACATCAAAACCCAATCAATTTGAATGGTTTTTCATTCTATTAACATCTCTAAGGTAATTTTAAACTCTTTTCATTGATTTGGATCCTTAGATTATGTTTTGGAGAGTTTTGTGCTCTTGGTTGGGATTTTCATCATAAGGGTTGGGAAACTTAATTTTTGTCAATTTTTTGTATGGGATTGGTTTCTTTTGATGATTTGCTTTGTATGTTGGCCATTTGTGGCAAAAAGAACATGTATTAAGGGTGGATTTCATGATATTTATGAATTGTTTTACATTGTTGTTCATAGTGTGTACGTTAGGTGTTTGATAAAATGCCTCTTATGTATTTTCTCTCTTGTTTGGACTCTGATGAGTACCAAACTTTGGGATTTCTCATGTTTCCTCATTAGGAACATATTTCGTTCATTGGTTGTGTATTTAACACACCTTACCCCACATGTGCACTTTCCATGCTTTGGTCATGCATTGCACATAGCCACCTCTTGCACACATATTTGCTACCCTTGTCATGCATTGGTCTATACCTTATTTCTTCATCCTAGCATGTCATGTTTACCTTATGCTTTGTAGCATTTTGTTTTGTCTTAGGTTTGAGCTTCATTTTCTCATTCATCTTGCACCACTCATGCATCATTATCATTATTCGTACCTTCATCTCTTGCCCTTGTTTCTCATTAACCCTTTGTCTATTTGTCACAAAAAGGGGGAGAGTATACTAGAGAGTTTTGTCATTTCTATATGACTTTTGTGCATATCCTTAGGGTAAGAAATTCTATCTCATGCACATTCGTAGGGGGAGAGATTACCATAGGGGAGATGCATATACTAAGGGGGAGAAGACTTTGATTATAAGAAAAATTTGTTTTGTTTGTTTTTTCTTTATGTATCTTTGCTTTGTAGCTTAGTACTTTTAGTTAATGTTTTGCATTTTCTTTAGTACATCACTTTTGTGCCCTTATTGGATCTTGTATCCTTGATGCAATTTAAACCTAATGCTTCTTGCTTTAGTGTTCTTGTATCGGTTGAGTATTGGACATGCACACATCCTTATGCTATTGTGCTTCATTGAATGCATGTTGGGATGATCATTTGCTTTGCTATGTGATCATTGTAGTCATTTCTTTATGACTGTTTTGGTGTATGATCAAGTTGCTCATATGTTTCATATCATGTTTACTTGATCGCAATTTACTTGTTGCATTATACTTGTCTTTTTATTACTTACTTTACCTTAAAGGTCTAATGTGTTTTGTACAAGTGTTTCAGGTTACAGGTATATATGTTCCAAGTGCATCACAGCTTCTAGATTTAGGTATAAGTGAGTTTTGCCATTGTTCCCAAACTCACGTTTAAGTCTAGAGTCTGTTTTAGGGTATTTTGTCACGGAATTGCCAAAGAGGGAGATTGAAAGGTTGAATTTAACCAACCATGTATTGGCTGCCAAATTTGCTTATAATTCAACATGTAAAAAATATGTATTTAGGTGGGAATAATGTAAGGGTTGTGTATGAGAGAGTGTGTAGAAACTCAAGATGTATGCATTCAAAGGAGTCTCACGACTGGATCTTGTGACTGGCAAGTCGCCAAAGTGGCACACATGTGAAGCATGCAGGGAGCTCAAAGGTCACAACAGCCGGAGCACTACAGGACAAAAAGTATAGTCTAGCTTGAAAGTTATCTCACAACTTAAACTCGCGACTCATTCCAGTCGTGAGGCTAAGTCGCCAAAATGCCCTGTTTGGATGAAGACTGACTTTTCACATTCCTCACATATCCTACTGTAAATACCCTTATTCCCACGAAATGTAAGTGTGGCTATTCATAAAGAAAAACCTTAAGACAGGTTTCTACAACACACCCACCTTATTAGAGAGAGAGCTACTTATTCTTAGAGAGAAATCTTTGTAGTCTCTTTTCATTCCCTATCCCATTGTTATACCCATTAAGAGAAGATTTATATCCAAATACTAGCCATACCCATTTAGAGTGTTAAGTGTTTTTGGAGCTTTGGGAAGCATTGGAAGATGCCAAGGATGGTGGATGCAATATGAAATTTATTGCGGGATCCGGTAATTTAGAGAAGACAAGGTTTGACGTAACCCTGTTAAAGCAAGAAGCTTGGAGGACTTAGGTCATCGGGTAGATTAGGCTTGGAGAGTTTACTGCTATTCATGTATCCCAACTGATTTTCTAGTGGATCATTTACCGCTTGGAGAGTGGCGGATAGGTTTTTCACCGAGTTCTTTGATTTCCTCTTTGATAACACATCATCGTATTATGTTTGTGTTTGCATCTCTCTTTCCTTACTCTTTACCTTTTAATTACTCCCATGTTTGTGATTAATTTTGGTTTAGAGTGTTTTACCAATTTGGGTTCAGCTTATATTCATCTTTCCGCACATATATTGTTCGTGTATAAGCTTGTGTTGGTAATTTTGATATTAGGGGTCTAAACGTTCATTGGTGTTTTATACGCTAATTGAACTTTCACATCAATATCAATTCAAAGCATATAAAGTTGTAAATGTATACAAATTCTTTGAATTTTATTCTTACATTTCTCATGACTTTTTAAATCCATCCATATCAATTCAAAACATGTAAAGTTATAAATGTATACAAATTCTTTGAATTTTATTAATACATTAAAATAAATGCATTTGTCATTACTTAATAGTTTGATATAAATGCTAAATTTATATGAGATGGAAGCTTAAATGAGAAGGATGTCGTATAATGTGTCATTTGACAAAACCTCATACTTTCCCATTACATGAGGTCTCTGCTTTTATATATATATTGAATGAATTGATGTGGAGACAAAAAATATTTGCACAATAAATTGAATTTGACTCTTGCAATTTTGCATTGAAGTTAGTCTTATGTAGAAAATTGAAAAGTTTTTTTGATTCTTACATTTCTCCTGACTTTTTAGATCCATCTGTATTAATTTAAAGCATGTAAAGTTATAAATGTATACAAATTCTTTGAATTTTATTCCTACATTTCCCAAGACTTTTTAAATCCATCCATATCTATTCAAAACATGTAAAGTTATAAATGTATACAAATTTTTTGAATTTTATTAATACATTGAAATAAATGCATTTGCCATTACTTGATAGTTTGACATAAATGCTAAATTTAGATGAGTTGGAAGGTTAAATGAAAAGGATGTCAAACAATATGTCACTTGGCAAAATCTCATGCTTTCTCACATGAGGTCTTTGCTTTTAAGGCTTTGGTAAAGGGATCTGCTAGATTATTTGCACTATCAACCTTTCCTACTGCTACATCTCCTCGAGCAACAATGTCTCGAATAATGTGGTTTTTTTTTTTCTATGTGTTTTTCTTTCTTGTGATTCCTTGGATTGTGCAACCACTCCACTATTATAGCAAAACAATGTGATAGGAACTTGCCCCATTCTCACAATACCAAAATCATGAAGGAATTTCTTAAGCCAAACAACTTCCTTTGTTGCTTCACAAGAAGCAACATATTCAGCTTCCATGGTGGAGTCGGCAATACATGATTGCTTAACACTCCCAACTTATGGCTCCACCTCCTAAGGTGAACACATAACCTGAAGTGAACTTTTTGAAATCAAGATCTGACTAAAAATCTGAATCTGTATAACCAATGGGAATCAAATCCTCACTATGGTAAACAAGTATATAATCTCTAGTTCTCTGTAGATACTTGAGAATATATTTTACAACATGCCAATGTTTAAGTCCTGGATTTGATTGATATCGGCTGACCATGCCAACTGAATAACAGATATCTGGTCTAGTACATAGCATGGCATACATGAGACTTCCAACTGCAGAAGCATAAGGAACTTGTCTTATTATATTTTCTTCCTCAAAAGTCTTAGACCTTTGGTCATTAGACAGAGGAACTCCATGTTTAAAAGGAAGTAATCCTTTCTTGGAGTTTTGCATGCTAAACCGTTCTAGAACCTTATCTATGTACCCAGTTTGTGATAAACCTGTTGAGGGTCTTTTTTTGTGGAACCCAAATGTAAGAAAGGAAGCCCAACCTAGCAACACAGAGAAGTTGGCAAAAGATAGAGAACAAAAACCATTAAGTCCAAGCGGCAGGAATAATGGATCACAGGTCTATGAAATAAGTAAATGAGTCTTGAGAAAGCAAATGGGCTCAAAAGAGCTCGGAAAGAGAGAAATAGCGAATAGCAAACCCATGGGCAGTGTGTGATGTGAAAAAAGTAAGAATGGGCCGCGGCAAGCCCAAAGCGATGCAAGCAAAGAGAGTAGGGGATTGATGGTAGACCCATAAACCTCAAGGATGAGTATGAAGTAATTGGGCCAGGGAAGCCTAATGAAGTCAGTAAAAACCCATGGGAATACAAAGTTAGTAAAAGGGCCGAGGAAGCCTAAGGCAGGCAAATGGGCCAAGGATGCCTAAGGGAAAACAAAAGGGACATAGGAGCCCGTAGGTAAGAAAGCACATGGTCGTGTTAAGCCATTGGGGAAAGAATACACAGCAGGCTCAAAATGGCCCGGTAGGATCAAGTCATTACAGCAAAAATGACAGGGTAATATGGCAGGACATGATGGCAATTAAGAGATGGGCTGGAAGAAATGTAAAGTCCAGTATCAAAGGGAGCCCAGCCCTTAAGGTGAGCAGAGAATCATAAAACAGCCCACATAAAAGGACGAAGAAAAAGCGGCAGACCATGCGAGCAAGCCTCTAGGCCACGGCAAACGCATGAGTGGCAGGCAGATCTTGGACATACATGAAGGGAAAGCACGCGTGAAGCTCAGGCACTACCCGCCTATACCCAGCCAATATGGAACATGGTGGGGTCATGGGTCAGAGGTAAGGGGGTATGGTTTGGTGGTGTGGAGAGGGGAAAAGACCTATTTTGCGGCTCCTACCCAAGCTCTTTTAGGAGGTACATCCTACTGGGATGACAGACCACCTAAAAGAGGCAAGGTTGAGGGAGGAACCATTAAGTGTACGTCACGAGGGATAGAGAAAGAAAACACCTACATCATGGCAGGAGAGGGCGCCACGGCAGGCCAATAAATAAAACAACTTTTCTTTGTCTGAAGCTTGGGAGGGTGATGCAAACAAACCAATGGTGATCGGCAAGTACACCCAAACCAGACAAAGGTGGTTAAAGGGCAAAATAGTAAAATCTGGTCATGGCAGATGCTATAAGAAGACCTCCACAGTGCCTAGAATAGGGGTCGAAAAAACAAGGGAAGAACACGAAAGGAAAAATAGAATAGAAAGAAAGCAGGAAAGCAAGGAAAAAGAAAAAGATAAGAAAGAAAACGAAAAAACAAAAGAAAGATAATACAGTGGTCATGCACCAGTAGGTTGATTTCCCTCTCTCCCCTTCAAAATCTTACTCTTTTCTCAAAAAGGAAAAAGAAAGTTTTTCTGTCGGGGCATTAACTATTCAGGTCAAATTCCCTCAAAGCTATTAATCCCCACGACAGGATCTTTTTCTTGGGAGATTAACTACATTGAGAGGAAGCGTTCTTCCTCTTTGGTTTCTTCTCTACTCATGTGGACCAAGTTTGACTTGTTTTATATTTTCTTCTTGATTAACTCTTACTATTACTTACCCTTCTATCTTCCTTATAAAAGTGATCATCATCATTGTAATTATGTATCATAAGTAGGGATTATTTGGTCATTTTCTATTAAAAAAATATGAAAGACTCTGTTTTTTGTTATTATTATGTTTGCCTGCCATAACTTCTCTGAAACAGCTCTGCTTGCCGTAAGCACACTCCTGGCAAACGAGGCATAGTTTGTGCACAAGCCAGCCCAAGTTGAGCTGCAGCTGGACTGGTCTCTACTTCCTTACCCAGAATACTTAGGTTCATTACCGCAGAAGGTAGCTTAGCTCAACGCACAATATACAAAAAAGGCCCTTACAAAACCTAACATCTTATTTTTGCAATCTCGCTAAAGCTTGATCCCTAGAATAAAGTTAGCTTCACCTAAGTCCTTCATATCAAATTGGCTTAACAACCAAACTTTTACTGATGACATTACCCCTATATCATTTCCAATGAGTAGAATGTCATCAACATAAAGTACTAGGAATATTACTACTTTATCTCGATGTCTTTTGTACACACATGGTTCATCAAGATTTGTTCAAAACCAAATGACTTGATTGCTTGATCAAATCTGATGTTCCATGACCTAGATGCTTGCTTAAGTCCATAAATGGACCTTTTCAACTTGCATACCATATGCTCTTGGTTCTTTGATATGAAACCTTCCGGTTGCATCATATAGATTTCTTCTTCAAGATTGCCATTAAGAAATGCAGTCTTGACATCCATTTGCCAAATCTCATAATCATAATAAGCAGCAATGGATAAGAAAATTCTGATAGATTTAAGCATGGCTACTGGCGAAAAAGTTTCATCATAATCAATACCTTTTTTTTGTGTATACCCTTTTGCCACTAGCCTTGCTTTAAAGGTTTCAACATTTCCATCTATCCCTCTCTTCCTCTTGTAAACCCATTCGCAACCAACAGGTTTAATGCTGTTAGGCACGTTTACAAGATCCCACACTTGATTGGAATACACTGAATCTAATTCAGATTTCATAGCTTTGACCCAATGATGTGCATCTATATCATTTATTGCCTCTTCATAAGTGTAAGGATCAATTTTAGCCTCTTTTGAGATAGCTTCATAAATTTCTCCCAGACCTATAAATCTTATAGGTGGCCAAACAATCCTCCCACTACGACGAGACACCTGTGTACTAGACATTTCATAAGTAGTATCTTGTAGTGTATCCCATACAACCACATCATCCCTAGTCTCATCCATTGGTTGTTCATTTACAGGTTCATTCATTTCAACCAACACAACTCTACTTCTAGGAGTATAATCATTTATATAGTCATTTCCCAAGAATTTGACATTTGTACTAACAAACACTTTATTATCTTTATGACTATAAAATAAACCTCGGACAGTTCCTTTTGGATACCCTACAAAGAAAACCACTTCTGTTTTAGATTGTAACTTGTCAGACTTTCCTTTTAACACATGTGCTGGACAACCCCAAACATGGAGATGTCTCATACTAGGCTTATGCCTATTCCACAACTCTACAGATGTTTTAGAAACAGACTTTAAAGGTACTAAATTCAGAAGATACATTATAGTATTTAAGGCATATCCCCAAATGGAAATAGGTAGAGTCGAATAACTCATCATGGATCTAACCATATCTAAAAGAGTCCTATTCCTTCTTTTTGCTACATCATTTTGTTGTGGAGTTCTAGGTATAGTCAATTGGGATACAATCCCATTTTCAGTTAGGTAATCCTTAAAAACCCCAAGAAGGTATTCACCACCACGATTAGATCGAATGGCCTTTATGCGTTTACTTAATCGATTCTCCACTTTAGCCTTAAACTCTTTGAACTTTTCAAAGGATTCAGACTTTCGTTTTATTAGGTACACATAACCAAAGCTAGAGTAATCATCAGTGAAAATAATGAAATACTCATAGCTACCTCTTGCTTGGATTGACATAGGACCACATACATTTGAATGTACTAGTTCTAGCAAATCTTGGGCTCTTCTACCTTTTGCATTAAAAAGAATAAAGAAAACCTTCACCGGTAACAGTTTCGATTGCATGACGGTGGTGGCTACCCTGAAATTTATCTCTTCGTCGATCTTTGTTCTTCATTTGTTTTAACGGGTTCATTATCTTGACTGAAGGCGCTTTCGATCTCTCTTTTGTAACGTTTTCAATCTCTCTTTCAATCTCTGTTCTTCTGCAGTTTACGAAATCTCTCTTTGTCTCTCTCTGTTCTTTTGTGTTTTTTCTCTTTCAACAAACCGTCTCTGTAACTTTAAAACCCTTTCGGTGTGAGAAATAGATGGCTTTTATTATGTTTGTTTTGGGCTGAACAGGTGTAACATGTGGGCCAATTAGTGGCTTTTATTATGATTGTTTTGGGTTGAACAGGTGTAACTTATGGGCTGTTGTGATTTTAATTGTAAAGGTGAGTCTTCTAGACACAACGTACGGTTTTTTAAAGGAAAAATTGTAAACGTGGCAGCACCTTCTTAAAGGCTTCTGCTATTATTTATAGTGACTATTTGGATAGCATGTTTATTGTGTCTGCGTTTTCTTTACCTTTTTTTTTTCTTTTTTTTTTTCACGCGTTTCAACTTTAGGGGACAAGTTCACTGTTCATGGGACCCACACCCACTTTATTAAAAAATATATATATTAAAAATGGGTCTCATGGTACTATCCACACATTTAAAAATTATTTTGTTACGGTATTTTCAGTTTTCAGTTTTTAGTTTTCAGCAAAATAAACTGTATCCAAATGGACCCATAGTATTAGATATTGATTAATGGATGATTTCTCTCTTTTTCTTTTGTCATCATCCATGGTGGGATTGGTTTTCCCTCTTTCTTCTCTTTTTTTTCTTTTCATTTGTCACGTGCTCAAAAAAAAAAAGAAAAAAAAAAAGAAAAGAAAAGGGTCCATCAAGGCGGCTAAATTATTCTAGACGTCAATATTTATTTAAAAAGCTAGTCAAAATTTATTTTTAGACTTTCAGTAAAATTTATTTCTAGACATTGGGAGAGGTATATCTATAAATTGCCATGAGATGCCTGCTTTGTAGAAATTAAGAATGGCTGAAGACTCTGTGAAGTTGCTAGGCAACTGGGTAAGTCCTTATTCCCTTAAAGTAAAATGGGCTTTGAAACTGAAAGGGATCCAGTACCAATATGTGGAAGAGGATCTCCAAAACAAAAGTCCCATGCTCTTGCAGTACAACCCTGTTTATAAAAAAATTCCAGTCCTTGTCCATGATGATAAACCCTTGGCAGAGTCACTCATAATTCTTGAATATATTGATGAGGTGTGGAAGCAGAATCCCCTCCTTCCAATAGATCCATATGAAAGGGCCAAAGCACGGTTCTGGGCCAAATTCGTTGATGATAAGGTAAGAGAAGAAGCCACCTTCTTCATGAGCTTAGTTATATGAACTACTATGCTGGTTACACCAACTATCACAGCCCTGATCATTGGGGATAGCTCTTAAACCATGCTTATTCATTAAAAAGAATGCATGCATCAGTTGTTTGACTATTGGTAATTCAAATACTAGATGACTTATATAGAGATTTTTCTTACAAGACAACGATCTTAAAATAAGCACAAGATTTTCATGCAGCTTTACGAGTACATGCTAACATGCAATTTCCGTCTAAGCTAACTAGCATAGAATAGCAATTTCTTATTTCAAACTCTAAATACATTAATCAGTCTACTCTTTTCAGTGTGTGCCAGCACTGATGGCTGCATTTACCAAAAAGGGGGAGGAACAAGAGAGAGCTGTGAAAGAAGCTCATGAGAATTTGAAGATTCTTGAAAGTGGTCTTGAGGGGAAGCGCTTTTTTGGGGGTGAAACAATAGGCTTTGTGGATATTGCTGCTGGCTGGATTGGATGCTCGGTTCAAATGACTGGGGAAATCATAGGCATAAACCTGATTGATGCAGAGACCATGCCTTTACTCCATTCTTGGTTCCAAGATTTCCTTGAGATCCCTCTTATTAAAGAATGTTTGCCACCTCAGGATAAATTGCTAGAGTACATCAAGGAATTACACACAAAAATTTTGACTGCAGCATCGACTTGAAGTCTTTATATCTCCGAGCACGTACTTAAGGCTACCTGCATAAAGCGTATGAATGATTGTTAGTGGGTTATATAAAACTATAAAGGATATGGACTTAAGCTGATATTCTTGATATGAACATCATGCATGTAAGATAAGCAAAATCTGATGAATAAGAATTGCAAAATTA
Source organism: Quercus wislizeni (assembly GCA_023055345.1). Classification (NCBI taxonomy): domain Eukaryota; kingdom Viridiplantae; phylum Streptophyta; class Magnoliopsida; order Fagales; family Fagaceae; genus Quercus; species Quercus wislizeni. Next base: position 725,100 of record JALGQJ010000015.1, read on the forward strand.
CTAGGCAATATTATATATATGCAATATTGGAAGTACATGTTTTCGGCAATTTGGTGTATTTTTGTGCTTTTGTTTTGTGATGTGATGTTGGGGGTGAGGGATTGGATGCATCTTTTTTATTTTTGAGTATGTTCAATTGCATGGCAACATATGTGGCTTGTCCTTCATCATCTAATTTAAGCTTCAATGGGTGAATAGTTTTGGGACCACACACCTTTTCATAATTTTTTATTACAACTTTAATGTGATAGACTATGAGTGGTTGTCTATTATTTATACATGAACCCACAACTTTTCCTTAACCACTCACACTCTGCCACATAACAATTGTGGCAAAAAAGTTGTAAAATAAGATGTGGTACCAGATTTTCTCTCAATTAGTAAAGCAATATGCAGGATTGAGTATGTTGGGTTCACCCATAAGGAACCTATGAACTCTTTAAGAATAGAAGTGGATATACCAAGAATAGCTTTGATCCATCTTGCGTGGGATTCATCCATAGGGATTTGGATAAAATTTATCTATAGTTTTTAAGGTATATGTAGTTATGTACATCTTAGGTTCATGTAGTTTTTTTTGTCAATATAGCAATAGCATAACTACGTGCCTTATTGATCAATGCATTAAGTTTCACTTGATAATTATTTACCCCTAACCTACAACATATAGAACTGGACCTAAGCTTTAACAAAATAGACTTTTTAATTTTAATTTATTTATTTATTTTTGGCTAATGGGTTTAGCGCTCCCTTGTTGTGGAGGTGGTATCTTTTGCACCAATCTCAAGAGACCATTGTTTAACCGACATGTGGGTTTAACAAAATGGTCTCATGAGACTGGCATATACAAAAGTTTATCCTTGTTGTGGGCCCAATGTTCAGACTTCTTTTGCAAAAAACAATCTGACTTCATTACAATTTCTCTCTTTTTCTGTTGTCATCATCCATGGTGGGATTGGTTTTCCCTGTCTCTTATTAAGAATGGCTGAAGACTCTGTGAAGTTGCTAGGCTGTTGGGTAAGTCCTTATGCCCTTAGAGTTAAGTGGGCTTTGAAACTGAAAGGGATCCAGTACCAGTATGTGGAAGAGGATCTCCAAAACAAAAGTCCCATGCTCTTGCAGCCACCTTCTCTATGAGATTAGTTATATGAACTACTATGCTGGTTACACCAACTATCACATCCCTGATCATTAGGGATAGCTCTTAAATTATGCTCTTATTCATTAAAAAGAATGTATGCTCAGTTGGATGACTATTGGTAATTCAAATACTAGATGACTTACATAGAGATTTTTCTTACAAGACAACAATCTTAAAATAAGCACAAGATTTTCATGCAGCTTTATGAGTACATGCTAACATGCAATTTCCATCTAAGCTAACTAGCATAGAGTAGCAAATTCTTATTTCAAACTCTGAAAACATTAATCAGTCTACTCTTTTCAGTGTGTGCCAGCACTGATGGCTGCATTTAGCAAAAAGGGGGAGGAACAAGAGAGAGCTGTGAAAGAAGGTCGTGAGAATTTGAAGATTCTTGAAAGTGGTCTTGAGGGGAAGCGCTTTTTTGGGGGTGAAACAATGGGCTTTGTTGATATTGCTGCTGGCTGGATTGGATGCTGGGCTCAAATGACTGGGGAAATCATAGGCACAAACCTGATTGATGCAGAGACCATGCCTTTACTCGATTCTTGGTTCCAAGATTTCCTTGGGATCCCTCTTATTAAAGAATGTATGCCACCTCAGGATAAATTGCTAGAGCACAGCAAGGAATTACACAAAATTTTGACTGCAGCATTGACTTGAAGTCTTTATATCTCTGAGCACGTACTTAAGGCTACCTGCACAAGGCGTATGAATGATTGTTAGTGGGTTATATAAAACTATAAAGGATGTGGACTTGAGCTGATATTCTTGATCTGAATATCATGCATGTAAGATTAGCAAAATCTGATGAATAAGAATTGCAAAATTACTAGGAAATATTATACATATGCATCTTTTGTAATCACAAATACAATGCTGCAGTTCAATAAAATAATTGCAGGATGTTAATACCTCCAAAAATGATAATTAATTATCTTATCAGTTGACTGCCACAATCTCCCTGAAGGAAATGTGCCCAAGTGACATCTGCCTTCCAAGATCTGCACAATTATAATCAGAACACTTAGAATGAGCTTTTGGATTAAACTTCTGCTTCTTCTTAAAAAAAAAAAAAAAAAAAAAAAGAATTGAAAAGCTTGCACCAGGTACATAAGCTATTATCCTATCCTCTTCAAAAGAATCTTCCGTTGTTAATGATTTCACCTCATGCGTCAATTTTTCATCGTGAATCTTTAAACCCAAATCAGGCAATTCAAAAATATGAACTGTATTCCATGTCTTTGCTAGAAGCCACTAGGACTTAATCCCTGGCAACAACTTTGCTTAAACATTGAAGGCTTGAACAAGTGCAGAAGTCTCATCATCCATCTCGATTTTATCTTTCTCCATCATCTGAAGGATGTCAAAAGCTGGTCTCTTAGCTTGAAGGTGCATTCTAAGCAATGATTTATACAAAGGTAAACTTGCAAGACCAAAACGGTGGATAAGTCTAATATACCAATTTGCATCTTCAAAACTCCCATGCTTTTCAAAGTACTCTGCCATGGCCATTAGAATACCATGTGATGGCCTCCAATCACAATGCTTCAACATAGCAAATCCTTTCTTCATGGCATTAATGGCTTTGTCCATGTTTTGGCTTTTCACCCATCCCTCCATGAGAATCTCCCAAGTCTTGTAATTTGGACAACCACCTCTCTCCAATGTGTGAAGATGCAACGACTCAGCTTTGTCTATCATTCCATTCCGCATATAAGCACCTAGAAGTACATTGGAGACTCTAATGTCATAATTCCGGAAACTAGATTCCCATTCCATAAAAATTCTCTCAGCCTCTACAATATCACCTAGCTTCACCAAGCATGACAGTACACACATGTAATTAGAACATGTGATTCTCCCTCCTACTGCTTTGCTACCTTCCCAGAGCCTCAATACTCCCTCCTTATCATTCAAAGAGGCATACAGCGTAATGAGGAAGAAATAACCAAGCCGGTTACAAGTAGACAGCTTCTCTTCTGCATTCTTGAGGACCAAAATAGCCTTGTCAACAAGTCCTGCCTTTATATAAACGCTAGCCAAAGTTGAAAGGGTGCTCCATCCAACTTGTATGTTCTTATCACTCACCATTTCTTTGTAAACCATTTCCACTGAAGCAACCCCAGATACCTCACCACATGCATTCATCCAAAGGTTGTAAGACAGAACATTTCGGGGTAGATTGTTTCGCTTCATTTGTTGAATGACAAGCGGCACTTTCTCACACTGAGATGTGGCCATATACAGCTTCATCATCTCGTTAAAGGGATGAGTAGTCACAATCAGTCCCATCCCACTCAACTTCACCATTAGAGCCTCGGCATTCTTGGTGTCCCTCTCTTTGACATAACCATGAAGAAGAGCTAGACATGCCGCTTTCTTCGAAGCACTGTCAGTTAATCGTGTAAAATAGTCTTCACTCTCTCTTAAACCACATACTTTGATGATTAATTCCAGTTTGACAGCATGATCACCCGGTGACATCCGGAAACCATTTCTAGTTTCCATCCATGTTGCTATCTGTACATTAAACAAACACATCACATGTTATTTAATGAACTACCTAACAATAACATAATTAGCAATGCTAAATATAATCTCGCATTCTCGCTACTACTTTCCAGCCACTTGACTGTGATTATTAGTGACCTAATACTAGTAGTGACACTGACGCGCAACCTAAAATTAGCAATAACACAATGAAAGTCTTCACTCAGATTACTGGCATTAATATTGAGACAGAAATTAAATCTATATGTTGAATTACTTTTCATTAATTATGGAGTATTGTGTATTGTGTGGATTGGATTGTGTGACACAGTGACAGCATTGTGGAGTGTGTTGAGTACACATTATGAGTTCCAGTTAGCTCAATTTATAAAGTCACTTAAATAAGAGCCTGGATTGAAACTCGCCTACACCAAAATAAAATATATTTCTATTGATGCCTTGACCTAACAATAAAGAGTTATCCTCATGAAGTACATGCAATAGGTTCAAATCCAATCATATCCATCAAAAAGAGTCCACATTGGTCTATCCAGGCTATATAAGTGATTATTTACTTGGAGCTCAACTGATAAAATCTTTTTTCACCAGATAAAGAACTGGGTTTGTATCTAAAATAAAAAATATACAATTGGGTACCATGTAGAAGTGGCTAGTGTGTTACAATATAAAGCAAGAGTATTAGTTTAGGCAGGATTAAAATGAAAATGGGTTATATTTATGAGTGACAAGAGTTGAACTTGAAACCTCGAGTGCGTGGTCATGGCGTTTAGACTTGATTAGTTGCCTGGTGATGCGTCGAAGCTCGGAGACTGAGAACTTGTGGCCTTGCTCGGCTCGATTCTGAAGCAAGGTAATTGCGCTGCGCTTTGGGGATTTGAGCCTCAGAATCTCGCTCATAAGGTCTTTGTTGCCGATTCCAGATCGTGCAGTAACGTTTAGTGGTGATGATTTTGAGGACATGGGTCTCCACGGACTTGTTGCTCCGAGTTTATGCTTGACGCTGCGTTTTTGGTTAGTTTCAAATTTTCAAAGTGTCAGTTGCGAGAACTGAGAAAGGTGTGTGAGAGAGAGAGAGAGAGAGAGAGAGAGAGAGGTGAAAGGTGGGACCTACCATCTTATTAAAGTGGTAAAGAGCGAGCGGTTCGCCATAGAAACCACCTATTTCAGCGGTGCTGTGCTGTGCTGTGCTCTGCTTTCCCAAAGGTTTTGGCGGAGTAACGGCGTATGGTTGGCAGTAAACTTTAAAGAGCTATCTGTCTTCGGATCTGGGCTTTCCTAGGTCCAGGTCTGTTAAGAGCTTTTGACCCGTTACATTAATTTCACATTAAAAAAAAAATCCAAATTATACTTTTAATTTAAGGCTCACTATTTTTATAAAAAAATAATTAATAAAAAAGGTTTAAAAAAAACACTAACTTATTTGCTTAAAAAAAATCACTTTGTGTCTTATAAATTTATTTTATGTTTGGATATAGCTTATTTCCTATAATTAGTTATGAGGAAAATTCTTCAAATCCACAGTGTGACAATTTAAAATTCAAGTGATCATCTAAACGTACTTTTTTTCACTACATATTTAATGAGACATATGATTTATTTAAATAATTTATCAAGTCATGTTATTTTCATACAAATGAATGATTTTATGAATATCATACAATGAGTTTGGAGGAAAATTTTATTCTCCTTGTTTTTTGATTCGTTCGGTTGGGCCTTTTTAGGGAGCCTTAAAAAAGTTTTTATTTTATTATTATTTTTTAAAAAAAATATCCAAAACTTTGTTTTACAATAGCAACTCTTCATAGTTTTTTTACAAAAACTTATTTTAAACTCAAAATACCATCTTGCAACCGCTTATACAAACGCCCCCTTTATCTTTCAGCAAATAAGCCAAATATTTTATACCTAAAAAAATAAGTATTTAAAAAGTCGCGTGTGAGCTTTAAAAATTGCTACTAAGCCTATTAAATTTTTTTGCATTTTATTTGCGAAAAGTGGGTTTTATATCGATGATATAATGGTACAATCAAAATGGGTAGAGCTTCTCGTCTAATTCTCAAGTGTATTAGACGAGACACGATGGATACACGAGATCAAATTTAAACGTGTTTGCATGTAGTGTTGTTAATGAACTAAGTTGTTTATGAACATGTTGAACGTTTGTTTATGTTGGTAAACAAGCCAAACTCAAGCCCAATGTTAGGCTTGACTATTTAATGAGTCAAATTCATACATAATAATGTATTCGTGAATATAAGGCTCATTTAAATTATACATATTTAGACTTGAGATTACATTATGTAAATTTGTAAATAGGTACATATGATATTAAATTACCATTTGTAGTTATTGATAATATAACTAGTTGGTTTGTGATGGATAAAGAATTTAAGTCACGATTTTACTATATATTGAAAAAAAAAAGTTAATCAAGTAATTCACGAATATGCTTGAACTTATTCGATAAGAAAATAACCAAACTTAAACATATAATATGATTTGATAATAAGTTCAAGTTTGGATTGTGTTTCAAATAAGACTAAATAAATAACTCTAAACTTTTGATACTTGACTTGGTTCGACTTATTCATAAGTTACAACTTTAATAATGACAAAAAAAGATAATTGGAAGAGAGACAATAAAATATAGTATTTCAATTTTAGCTTCTAGCTATAGTAAGTTGTATATATACAATCATATTGTTCATAATTGCTAAAATTTCATAGCAAAACACGTGGGTATAGTTTTGTAAGGACCAGTTTTGACTTGGACCCTAAACAGGATTAGGTGTCGGCCCAACAAGCTTAAACAATAAATTTGTAGAGCGTGAGAAAAAGAACTAGCCTAATTATAGAAAAGAGATAACGATCATAGATGATTTGGAAGAAGTATTGAGAATATAAGATACAAAGATTGTTCTCGGCGTAGCTTGAGTAACTTGGTCGTAATAATTTAACCAAGAGTCAAGAGTTCTTTTCCAGTAACTAGTTCTCTAGTCTTTTTTTCTAGTGTTTTTTCGATCCCTTCTTCTTGGCCCTCTTCTCATGCTATATACCATGATTTAAGTATCATTTTTACCATATACGTGTAAATTTGGTTCTGGGAGCTTCTTCTTGTCCTATCTCACATTTCCCTGAACTCTCTACTAAGAGCTGTAAGGCTGCTCGTTCACTGTTCAGATATCACTTCCACATTAATACAACCAGAGAGTTAGTTGAGAAGCATTTAATGTGGATGTAACAGCTCTCATAGATATTTGTTATCTTCACCACTCATTCCTTATCCAATGTCTGACTCCTCGTCATGGTGCCCTTTTAAAGTAGTATTCAGGATGATAGAAAGGTTCCCAACCACCTTGAACGAATGTTTCTGAGATGACTTTTCATCTCGGAAAGATTTGGGACTACCATAAATAACTTTAATTTCTTCCTTCAATGCCCTTCCAGTTATTACCTTAATTGACTGTCCTCGGACCGGTTAGTATTTTTGGATTGGGCCATTGGGCCATAGGCCCAGTCCATACAGCCTTAACTGTACTTCATAGACAACTGGTCTCCACAAGTTTAATTTGAAAATGTATGTTGCTAAAATAGCAATTTGAAGGGTTTTAACACCCTAATGCTATTGCAATTGCTTTTTTTTGTTCCAAAGCAATGGATGTAAGCCTTTTTAAATATATATATATATATATATATATTTAAATATTGGAAAAGGATGTAAGCCAAATTTAAAATGATGTTAAATTTTATGGACTTTATTAATTAAATAAATTAATTAAAAAGAAAAAGAGCCGGAAATTTTAGTTTCGATTTTAGCTTTAAAAAGTTTCTAAGATTTTGGCTTAAAAAAATACGGCGCCGTTTCACTTTTCGTAATCCCCAAAAAAAGTATCAGTACAGTACTACGCAACCGCCAACCGTTACATAAAACCCTAAACCCCGGCCACCAAAATTTCATTTCACCGATGAATCAATTCCTCATAGTTCTTCACCTCTCCGATCATTCTTTTCTTACATAACAACAATACCAATTTTTACCTTACTTTTCTCTCATACTTACACACCTTTTTAAACCACACACTATTTTTCTTCAATTTTTTTCAAACACTAAAAAAAAAAAAAATCTCACTGCTAAAAAATTTCACTTCGTTTACTTCAAATGGGAAGACTCAGTTTGTTAGGGCTGGTAAGTCCATCCGTACATCCCAATACACATTTAATCAACCAGAAACAATCAATTCGGTAACTTTTTTTTTTTTTTAACTGTACGCAGTATCGGCGGCATTTACTGTCTTCTGGAACAGTAAAACCGGCCATCGATAACGATGATTTGGTTCGAAGAGTTTCTTCATTTCGCTCACAAGGTAATGTGAGGTCTAAAAATTCACAGTGATTAACTTGTGATTTGCTCTAATTTTGATTTATGTGTTTGTTTTTTGTTTTTGGTGCGATCAGCTTTGCATAGTTGCAGTTTTGTATTAGGGAAACCTTTTGATTATGCACTCGCAAGAGTGCGGTTCGGAAATCGTTATATTCATGCCACAGGTTTTTTTCGAATTTCGATTACTTTTGTGAATAATTGGATCTTTTAATTGATTGATAGGATTTGGTTTTTATTGAGTGCTTTTGTGTTTGTAGGATTTTGTTCTTCGAATCAACGTGACTACTATGAAATTCTTGGCGTTTCGAAAAATGCTAGTCGAGATGAGATAAAAAAAGCATTCCATGCTGTGAGTACATTTTGGAATTTACATTTATCAATGTAGTTAACCATGTTCCAATCACTATATGTAACTCTATGATTATTAGCGTGCGACTGAAAATACCTATGAAGTTAAGGAGAAAGTTTTATAAGACTAGCTATACTTCATGGTATTGAATGTTGGGTTATTGAGAAATAATGTATTCATAAAAGGAGTGTGGATGACATGAGAATGTTAAATGGATAAGTGGAAATACTCAGAAAGATAGGATTAGACATTAAGAAATTTGCTTAAAGATAGGTGAGGCTCCTGTTGATGAAAAGTTGCGAGAGAGTCGGTTTTGTCATGGTTCAGAGGAGAGCGTTTAGTGCATTAAGAGAAAGAGTAAGGTGATTCAAGTTGAGGGGGGGGGAAAAAAAGGCATATGAAGACAAAAATATCATTAATAGAAGTATTATAAAAAAAATGCCAATTAGGAACAAAAAGTATGAAATTAGAATGGCGGAAATGAATATATGTGGCCGACCTTGACTAGTTTGTTGAGGATCCATAGCCAACCCCAAAATTTTGCATTCTATATAATTAATATCAGTAAATGTAACACTATATGATTATTGTTGTGTAAGTTTTAGAAATAGTATGAGGGAAGCGTGTGGTAGAAAAACCATTCTAAATTTCCATACATTTACTTGGACATACTGTGTTGGAAATGAACTCAACAATGCCTTGATCTGCCTTGTGTTATGTAATATCAAATTCTTCTTTTGGATCATTTTAATTATATCATTTTCGAAATATCTTTTTTGATGGAATCTTATTATTATTATTTTTATTTTTATTTTTTGTCTTTCCTTTAGTTAGATTTATAGAGTCTGTGAGGGGTTGAAAAAAGTATAGATTGGCAATTGCAACTGAGAAAGAGTGAAATTTAGTGATTAACGTGCCTGCCCCCAAAGCCAACACGAATGTGGCTTCCCTTCAATGGATCATGATCCTCTCCATTTGCTTTGAAATGGAGACGGTCCATTTTATGATCTAGATATAATTTTTATTAATCTAAAGGTGCACATGGTACCTTGTTGTTTAAAACTTATTCATTCAAGCCTCCTAGGCATGAGGATAAACTGCTTAGCCTGTTAGGGGTGAAAAACTCTTGGATTACCTGGTAACTGGTTTTGGTAGGTGGGGTCAGTTGTTCGTAGGAGTTTGATTAACGGTGAAAATTATTGTACAGTATGCTTTGCAACGTGCAACTAATTTGAGTGAAGTTCTCCTATGTTATCCAAAAAAAAAATCTTATTCATTCAAATAATGAATGATAATTGATTTGAAATGAGATGGCATCACTTACACCTTTAATTTAGTGCAAAACTAAATTCTCACCGTGAGTGAAATGGTCACTCAATTATAAAAACAAATTGAGATGATGGGGCTTGTTATCTTGGCTAATTTGTGAAAAGGAAAACAGGGGGAAAAGTTGGATAGATGTATTCTTTTAAGAGTTTTAGATGTCTTAGATTTAACTTACAACATGACATGAGAGTGTTAATTTGTTTTATGTTTCTAAAAGAATAGTGGAATCCCTATGGGATGGGTCCCTTTTAATTTTCTATTGCACTACAAATGTGATAATTAACAAACGTTTGACCCTTGGCAGAGTGAATTTTCATTTTGATTTTATACATTTTTGGGCATCATTTTGAAATTTGTTATTTTGGCTAATGCACCTGCTTGCATATAATCATTGTAACAAAAACGTTGTAATTCTCTGTTTAAGTTGCTGAGAATCATTTTATTATGCAGCTTGCAAAGAAGTACCATCCAGATGCGAATAAGAACAATGCATCTGCAAAGAGAAAATTTCAAGAGATAAGAGAAGCTTATGAGGTCCGTAGTTGTGTTTGGGTGGCAGGACATCAAACACTTATTTTTCAGTGTTCCCCTCCCAATTAATATTGAAATTCTGAAATTTTCAAATGGTATCTTAAATTGCCTAAATTTGCATATAATTGGTAATCTTGTTCATCATTTTGTTGTGGTGAATTTCAGATTTTAAATGATTCTGAGAAGAGGGCACAGTATGATAGGGTAAGAACTTTTTTTTTTCTTCCTTTGCTTATCCGTGATTTTTATATTTTTATCATTTTTTTTTTGGCTGTCAACTTATGCTAATTTTTGTGGTTATTGTCTTTGTTGTGCATTCATTAATGTAATAATGTTTGTCATCCATCCAGTGATTGCTGCTGAGTTTGTGTCTGTTGAAAATTTCAAAATTTCTGCAATTTAAAGCCTGTATCTCCTATTTAAGGTTTTCAAACTAACTGAATTCTTTTATGTGTCTTTATTTCCAATAAAAAAGCGCACACAAGGTAAAGAAAATGTAGAATATGCTGCGGGTGATGCAGAGGGGTTTAGATATGCTTATCGAACTCATTTCTCTGATTCATTCCATAAAATATTCTCTGAGGTAGTTTTCATAATCCTAAATGTAATACAGTCTATTGTCAATTTGTCATGGATAAATTTAAAAGTCATTTGATACCTTACAGATCTTTGAAGAAGAGTCCGATCCATTTGTATCTGATATCCAGGTGAACTCCTTTTGCCTTTACTTTCCAATTATGAATGAGGCTAATTTCCTGTATTACCTTGGTAAAACATGTGATCTTAATCTTTTTGAAATTTCCTAGGTCGAGCTGTCACTCTCCTTTTCTGAAGCTGTAAAAGGATGCACAAAGGATCTGTCTTTTGATGCATTTGTGCCCTGTGATTCTTGCTGTAAGTGAACTCATATTTTGTTGGAATTAATTATGTGTGTGATATCACTGCAGAAAGTGCCTTTATTCTAAATGTATAAGAATTTTTATGGGTTCCTTCTAACTCCACATGCTAATTTAGTGATTTAAAAAAAAAAACTTGCTATGATGTTGTCTAAATTATCAGTGTCCTGCAGCTTAAGTGCTTGTTTGTGTTATAGCTTACCAAATCTGTCAGTTTCAGGTCCCTGGAAACAATTCTTGAAGGCCTACTGTAAAATGGGATTAAAAGTCAATTACATGAATGTAAATAGAGGATAATAAGTATTCAAGTAGCCTAACTTAATTATAATTGAGTTTGAGATGTAATAGGTTTGAGGATAACCTATCGACCATCTTCCATAGAATCTTACCCACTCACTGATTTCAGTTGAGTCTTGCTAAGAATATATCACTTCCGTCACTTGTACTTTCACTTGCATTCGCAGAACTTTTAGAATAAACTCTATTAGCAGATGTACCATCTGTGTTCATGTTGCCAGGTGTATTTCCAGAAGCCTCGGCCATCCCATTAGGAGAAGGCATGGCAAAAGGACTAAAAGGACAAGATCTTGGAGGAATGGATGGTGAACATATTTGTCACCGTGTGGATAGATTGCTACATATGGACATGGAAGCATAGATTTTTTTGATGAGTAGATGTGGAAGCATACATGGGGAGCTTGGGGACTTGACGCTAAGAACCCGTGTGGAGGTATAGGAGAATATGCCTGAAATGCCAACCAGTCAAGATTAAATGTATCAGTGCTAGTAGTGGATGACTGCTCCTGCGTAGTTGTAGGAGGTGGAGGAGTTTTTGACACCTGCTCTTTTTGCCTGTTTATCCAGCTTGCTGCTACATATGTTTAGTATCACCACTTGCTCAAAATTTCCTTCAAACCATTTACTTTAAACCCGGACTTGTCAAAATGAAATTGTTATCACTTTGAAACTAGATGTGGGGAAGAGCTACAATTAAGAAGGGGGCATTGGGGTCAATTTGAAAACAGGCAAGGCAAGATGGGGAGAAGCTCTTTGCCATTTCTTTTTTATAAATTTTTTTGATTTAATTTGATAGGATTGGAAGGGGATGAGGAGTTTGGGGATTAAAGAGTGTAAGGAAAACAATCTTCAAGGGATATTTAATGATGTAAGCTCATGCCTTGAAACATTCTATACCATGATGGCTCAATAAACAGCGCCTACATCCTAGAAATTTCCAAGTAAGTCAGTACTTAAACAAAGTTTATAGTAACGTAGCAACTAGTTGTGCTCATAAAATCAAGTTTAGTGTAGTGTATTTTAACCAGGCGCTCCTCTGCAAAAAGGGTTTTCTTTTGTTGTTGTTATTAACACCCCCCCCCCCCCCCCTCTTCCCCTTTTTAAACTGCTTTATGTTCTGATAAACTATCACTTGTCCCCAAAACTTAAGTTGTTAGGAATGGTGAATCTAATCGTTTAACTATCATTCTAACTTTCCTCCTCATTTGTGGGCTCAAACTCCCCCATAATAAGTGGGGTGCAACACATGGGATTTTAACTGTTCAAATGGGTGGTAGATTAGAGACAAGGTTCGAATTTAGGACCACAAGCTTTGATACCATGATAATTACTTGTCCCAAAAGCTAAAACTATTATGAAATGGTGAATTTAATCATTATTAGAACATTAGTAATATAAATAATACTTTGTGATAGCAAGTTGCCAAACAAAGCTCAATGGAGAAAATTCAATCAGACTGGAAGAATATAGCAAGATGTTTTCTTGTCACCTTTAAAGTTGATGGTAAAGCTGAGATAAAGCTTGGCCATATCAAATAATTGTGATTACAATTTTTTTCCTTCTCTCTCTAGATAGCAGTAGAGGAAGCACAGTAGGGGAAAACCATTTTTTTGGAATACGTTTAATTAGCATCTAAAAGTTAGAAGGTTTAACAATTCCAAGAAATTCATGAAAGAAAATGGATTCAAGGCTTTCATCCAATCATGTAGAGTCCTTAGGTCTAATTTTATTTCATTATCAAGGAAAACCTAATTACCACAAGTCTATTGTAAAAATTTTGAACTGATTATTAATTGGATATTCAAAATTTGCTTTGTCTTGATGAACATGTTTAGAGTAAAGCATGCTTTGATCTTATTCATGCCCTTTGTGTAATCCCCGTTTAAGTCTATTGATTACTTGGTATAAATGATTGGGCTGCTCTTATCTTCGTGTTTATCTCATGATGTAGATGGGCGTGGCTATCCACCTGATGCCAAGACAAAAGTTTGTCCAACTTGCGGAGGCACAGGGAGTGTAAGTGCTTTGAAGATCTACATTGATGATGATTAGTGGATAAATCATTCTGAAAGGACTCACGTTGTGAGGAGGATTTCTTTTGCCTTTTATTTTGGAAGTGTGACAGGTTAATAGTTTGAATGTTCTTTTGCTTCTAATCCTATCTAAATCATCAACCAGGTAACAATTCCTCCGTTTACATCAAGGTGTGGCTCTTGTAAAGGGTCTGGCCGAATCATTAAGGTCTGATATGAATTTCAGTGAATAACTTTGTTGAGCTTGATTCTTGATTTAATTATAAGATATGTTAATGATTTTTTAATTCATCTGGTGCAGGAACACTGTATGTCATGTAGAGGATCAGGGATGGTTGAAGGTGTAAAGGAGATTAAAGTTACAATTCCAGCAGGTTGGTCTTAGACTCTTCTCTTTGAAGAAATCACTAAAGATGTAGCTGACATGGCCTGGGGGTGTGCAAAGGAAATTCATACATCTAATTCTAGCAAATAAAAGGAAAAAAAGAAAGAAAGAAAAAAAAAAGAGAGGCTGCAAAGGAATTATCACATATATTATCATTTAGTTATAATCAGAAACATGTTTCTTTTTATTAGGTTGGCCCAACAAATATTGTCCAGACACATCTACATGCTCAATATATGATTTTAAAATTGGGAAAAATACTTTTGAGAGGTTATATGGCATTAATGGTTATGGAAGTTTGGTTCAATTTTCTTTATTATATTTTTCTCTCTTTCATTTATCATTAATTGAATCTTCTCTATGACAAGAACAGGCAGTGGTTTCTGTCTTTGACATGAATGGAAGGTTTACATAATAACACAAACTTTTGAAAAATTGAAAAGCAATATGACTATAGAAACATAGGAATTGGAGTTGAAATTGAATACAGAATGCCTTACAGGGTGAAAAGAAGGGGAAAATAAAAGTTTTTACTGAAAAACCTCCCTTTTGTTGTGATCTATCTCAAATGACAAAGAACCGTTATAGATAGATCTTATTGGTAGGAGTTCATGTATTTTATCTTATCATTATTTCTATTTGCTAAATGGATTAGGTGTGGACACTGGAGATACGATTCGTGTACCAGGAGCTGGTAATGGAGGACGAGGAAGTCAACCTGGCAACTTATTCATTAAGCTAAAGGCATGGTTTTACTTATTCATAATATAGCTTACCCAAAGATTCATTGCTGGAGTCTGGAAGAGTGTGTGATTTCAACTTCTTATTAGTTTCTGTGATGGTAAAATAAGTGAAAGTTCATTAAGGGAGTTTCCTAGGTTGGGAGATGGTGGGCAACAGCATATAACCTTTTTCTATGAAAAATAAAACCAAAAAAAAAAAGAAAAAAAAAAAAGCATGATTTTTGTTCTAGTTTTCAGTTGGGTAGTCCTGTTACTCTTTACTTATCTAAAAAAGAAAAAAAGAAAAAAATCAGTTGGGTAGTCCTAATCTGTCATATTGTATGAGTAAAAGCACTTGGATCTCTCTCTAAACTAGTTTTACTTATTGATTATATAGCTTATTCAAAAATTTGTTGCTGGAGTCTGGAAGATTGTATGCTTGCAACTTCTTATAAGTTTTCATGATGGTAAAAGTAGTTGAAATTCAATAAGTGAGGTTTCTAGGTTGTGGAGATGGTGGGAAACAGCATATCCATTGTCTATGAAAAATTTAGAAAAGAAGTGAACAAAAGAAAAAGAAAAGGGCATGATTTTTGTTCTTGTTTTCTGTTGAGTAGTCCTAATAATCTGTCATGATATATGAGCAAAGCACTTGGATCTCTCTCACTCTCTGAATTAAGTTTAATCAAAACATTGTGGACATATATCACCTCCTAATTTGTTTATTTATCAATGTGTGTGCATGTATATCACCTCCCAATTTGTTCATTATTTCCATTTGAATTTTTTTACCATAATGAAGTGAATTTTTAAATGGTCTCTTGCTCTGTTTTTAAAATCATGTGACATAGCTAGCCACTGTCCAACCTTGATAGTACTTTGAATCTTATCTAAACTTTGATATGATGCTTCTATTATTTCCTTGGTTAAATGTCATTGATGTCAATTAAAAATGTATTGGAAACATAAGTAAATTATGATTTTTAATTTTCAAAAAGTTTCCATAGAATAGACTTGCATTTGTTATATTTTGCTAATTATATGGACTGTTTCAGATCCCTTCATCCCTGAATTCTGCCTGGTTGTCTCAAGGATAATTTAGTGTTTGAAGGCTGATCTATTCAGATAATTAGAATAATATCAATACAAATTTCTTTTACTTTACTGCATTTATCATAAATTGGTGCATACACTTACTTACAAAAAAGTCCTGGGTCAGTCAAATCAAAGATGGGTCCACATGAAAAAAAGGGGGTGTATTTTTTTTGTTCTAAATATATTTTCTCAGCCTGGTCTTGAGGGCAAATGAACAATAATAAACTTTTTTTTTTTTTATAGGTATGAACAATAATAAACTAATTGTGAACATTGTTTTATTTTTATTTTTTTTATAGGTATTAATTTTATTGAAATGAGACTACTTTGTGGAAAAATACATGAAGTAGCCTAAAGAATTACAATTGAAATAATATCTACATATGATTTGACTCTATGAAGGATTGAAAAAAGTCACTATCTGTGAGACTTGATACAAAAGACCACTCATAGAGAGAATTAATGAAGGATACAAATGACCACTCATTGTTAAATCTTATGAACTAAGAATTGGTTGACATCCTTTCATTTTCTGTTTTGCAAATTATGCTAACCTACTGTACAGTAACGGAAACCAACAATTTAATTTTTCTAAGCTTGCTTTTGAAAATTACTCTCATTATTTTAAGGAACATAATAATGCCTTGTTTAGTTTCTTTTTTCCTTGTTGCATGGAGAAATTAGACTAGCCAATTTATTACCAACCAAAAAAAGTACAAAAGTTTCTTCAGGAAAAAATTCTATCTCATTTAAAATAATGATTTCTCTCTTGCTCTTTCTCCCTCCAATGAAAAACTAAAGAAAAAGCCATCTTGTTTGCAATGTTTCACGTGCATTTCAATGGCCTGCAACTCTTATTAGCATATTTAAGATAAAGGTGCATATAGCGTAGATAATCATTCGGTACATTGTTCCTGCACTTTAGCTGTCTGTCACAGAGGCAGAGTATTTTCGTGAACTCATCAGTGCAATTCCAGTTTATCACAATTAAAGCAAGCCCCTTCCTTTTACTTCCTTTAGATTGACTTTATATTATTAATATGCATTATATGTTGTCATGAACTTGATAAGCAGCAATATGCTATCTTTCGGAAATTTTAGTTCCTTTGACTGTCTTTGGACACCTATGTTTGAAGCATTGAATGTGAATTTACTTGAACTTGACTAAAAGAGGAATGCTTGCTGCTGTAGAAGTAAATATTTTTTGTTGGTTGTGGATGCTTTTTGTCATAGTCCTTCTGAACTTTCTGCTGTTTTGGTAAATTAGGTTGCTGAAGATCCTGTCTTTACTAGAGATGGTGCAGATATCTATGTGAACTCTAATATCAGCTTTACCCAAGTGAGAACTAAATCCTTATGTAAATACCTGTCACACTTGAAAATTTTAATTTCCTTCCACTTTAAAAAATGTGAACATTATCATTTATAACACCTTATTTATATTTTTGCATAATGTACTTGTTTTTTTAATAAAAAAAGCTAAAAGTTCATTTTATACTTTGTAAATTATGGTAATTGTTATTTTGGTCTCTAAAGTTTCAATTTCGCCAATTTTGTCCTCATATTTTGCAAATGTTGTCAATGTGGACCTTCTATCCACTAATGTTAAAAAAGTATAATAGAAAATACACTCATAAAAAAATAAAACTACTATACCTTTTCAATAACTACCTTTTTTCAATAAAAAATAAATTCATAAAAAATTTTACACCTATGCCAAATCCCCAACACCTTGCACTGCAGCACCACCACCACCCTGACAAGTGCAAATCTCCAATGGGGGCCACCCATGAAAACCCCCTTCCCTCATGGCCGTTGAGCACCCTCAAACAACCATCTGCCAAAAATCAAGCTGAGCCATCACAACAGAACCCCAAGCAAACACCACTGGCCACATGATGACCTTCAAACTCACCATAAGCAGCCACTGCCTAAGGCCAAAACCATAACTGCCGAGACCCAAACTCCCTCATCAAAACCAACATCATAGACATATATTTTCAATTATGAAGTTTCAAGCTGCTGCTGCATAATTATCAATTTGTCCCTTTTGACCTTGATATGAACCGTGCTGGGTATAGGTGGTCATCAAGGGATTTCTGTGTACTATATCTTTCATGATTTGGTGGGCAACTCATGAAGGAATTCATTAACAATGCTAAACATATACAATATTAGAACTCTGATCTTTTATGACCTTTAAAAGAAGAATATTACGAAGAAATGAAAACCAAGATTGAAGTAAAAAAAAAGATATTTGGTTGCAGAGAAGAACACATAAAAAAGAGAGTTTTCAAGAGTCTTGTAACTCAATGACATTGCTTATTCTCCTTTAAAAAGTAGAACTAGAGTTCAAATTCCCCCTCCCCCACTTGTAACAATTGAATTATCAAAGAGAGAGAGAGAGAGAGAGTCTATTGGGGAAGTTTGAAAATGGGCAGCAAAGATGAGCAGGTGGGGGAGTGTATGACCTCAAGAGAAAAGAATCACCCAATGGAGTTGAGAGGCAAAAGGATTTCGCAGTCCCATGGAAAGGTTAAATTGGTGTGAAACATAATAACCAACTGGTTCTCATTGGCAAGACCAAACTGTTTCCCATGACCCATGAATGGCCATACTAGAGTGAGATGAGAGAGAAGCTTGGATGGGCTAGATTGAGAAAGAGAGAGCGAAGAAGAGAAAAGAATAAAGAGAAACAAAGAGGGAAAGAGGGGAAAGAGTGAAAGAAGAAAGAATTTTTTTATAAAAAATATTAAAGTTCAATTTTTTATTTGAAAGATTTTAATATTTTTTAGTACTTATTTATCCAAAAAAAAAAAAAATTTAGTACTTATTAACAAAATAATTGTATTGAAAAACTGGAAAAAAGAAAACGATTTCTTTTTGATGGGGTTAATGACCTCTTTTTTTAACGGCAGTAGATGGAAGGACCACATTGACAACAATTGTATACTTGGATGATGAAATTAACAATTGAAACTTCAGTTCCAAAATGGCAACTACACCAAACTTAGACGGTGTAAAATGAACTTTATCTTCTTCTTTCTTTCTTTCTTTATTTTTTTATTTTTTATTTTTTGGATAAATATACTTTGGTCAATTAATTTGAGTTTTGAAATTTTTTTAGGCTATTTTGGGTGGCACGGTCGATGTGCCAACTTTATCAGGGAAGACGCAACTAAAAGTAATAATTTTATCCTTTATATTGTTCTTTTTGTTTGTTATTTTTTGTTTAACAGAATGTTTCTTTCCTCTCCATATTCTAAGGAAACTGCTTGATTTTTTATAAACAATGTAACAGTGATGGGAATGGAATCTGTTGAAATATGGCTTAACTTTTATTTTAAAGATTCACTGTGAAGGCATAGGAAGTGCTATAGTTTAAGAAAAGGGATCAAAGGATCAAATATTGTCAGATAAAATGAGCTAATTTGACAAAATAGCGGCAAACTTTTAGCATGAACTTGGTCATGAGTCACAGATATGATGTGAACTTGACATGTAGTAGTGACTAGTGAGGTCTTGAAGAATTGAATGTAGACATGGCACTATGGCAGTAAAAAAAAAATTATGCAGCACTGGAATCTTCAGTGCTCTATTCCTCCAAATTAATATTAAAGAGAAGAAATATATTTCTTCTGATCTATGCTAAAGGTGTTATGTTAGCTATCTTAAGACTGCTGTGTTGGAAGTCATTGCAGCGGGTAAGTTCCTACCTTTTTATGTAAAAATATGCCAGGCCATGTTTGGTGGTGTACACGATATCTCTTGGCCTTTGTTTGGACATGCACCAACTCAATTTGACGCTGACTTTTGATGCATTACAAATTTGGCCTTCTCAGATACCAAAAGGGGTTCAGCCAGGACAACTTCTGGTTCTAAGAGGCAAAGGTATATTGTCATCCCCACCCAACCACCCCCCACCCCCCCTAAAAAAAAAAAAAAAAAAAACTATGCTTACATTGTAAGTTGCTGCAGGACTGCCAAAGCATGGCTTTCTTGTAGACCATGGAGATCAGTATGTTCGCTTCCGTGTTAACTTTCCCACGTAGGCTTCTTACTCTTTGTTGTTTTATAATTCTAGCTAAATATTCAAATATTCTGTTGTTGCCAATTTCTGCAATAATACCCACAGATGATGATGTTGAACTTAATGTGTATTTAGGGGAGTTATTTTTTCTTCATTGATTTTGTATGAATGACATTCTATAATGGTGTATTTGGTACTGTAACCTTTGTTTCTTGTTGTGTTCTCTTCCTGGCTTTTCCTTTTTATACATCTTGTGTATTTAGGATAGCGTCCTCTTTTTTACTTTTTTCTATAATAAATTCTAATTTCTTATCCCAAAAAAATAACAGTAGATGGAGTTCTATCTTTAAAGTTTTTGGTAATCAAGGACTTGCTAAACATACAGTCTATGTAGATCACACACTTGTTGTCAGTCATAACTTAGTTGCTACAGAGATATCTCCTGGAAAATTGAACTTCTGTTTTACCTCGACTATACTTTTCAAGAGGAAAGTATCTTAAGACAGGAAACACTTATGGAAGAGACCTTTTGTCTCTCAATAATAGTTTTTATGTTTTCTGAACATTCATTAGAACACATACTTGTGTCCATCAAGAAGTTTTCTTCTTCATGGTTGCTTCCAAGTTCATGCTCATTATCATATATATTTCCATTCATAAGTTTAAGGAAACCTGGTAAGATCATGTAGTTTGACATACTGCCTTAGAGTGGGAGAAGTTGAAGGTAAATCAGAATGCTGATGCACGATTGCTTATGATGAAGAGAAGCCAGTTATTAGAGCTGGTAACTCATAATGTTGTAATGTTTTCTCTGAGTTCTTGAAATTGTTGTGACTAATAAAGAAATCACTTTGCTCGTGAAGTTGGGATTGGTCACACTGGAACCAAGTTCAACCAGAACTGGCTTTATGTTTCTGCTTGGCTTGTTTACATGCCTTAAGTATTGCCTCTAATTTGATTTGTTTGTGCATGTTAATTACCATTTGTGGCCCTATTCCTTCCTGCAAAAAAAAAAAAGAAAAAAAAGAAAAAAGGGAACTATTTATGTGACTGATTGTAAGGGGCATACTATATTTTCTAGGAAGGCTCATCTTTGTCGTGCCTTATACCTTTTTTCTTTATTATTTTTGTCTTGTTCATCAGTGTGGCTAGGTTCCCCAATAAGAGCTCTTAGGGCATGCTTTTGAATATTGTTTCCATTGGAGTGTACTTATGTGAATGTCTGGATTCTGATCACTTGAGTTTCTAATGTCTGTAATATTATCACCCGTTTTTATGAGGAGTTTCAGATAATCGGCTCTTTGCAAAGACTGATATTTTGTTTTACATTCCCAATACTATAGTAAAGAAAAATTCTTCATCAAACTTTGTTTTTTTCTCTCTTTCCTGTGATATTTTAAAGTTCTAGAGCTAATTTGCTTCAGTGAGCTGTATTTACTCACTTGTGTTCTGTTTTATTCTATTTCTTAGTGAAATAAATGAACGCCAGCGTGCTATACTTGAAGAATTAGCGGTGGAGGAAATAAATTCCTCAAACGGTAACTCAGCTGAAGGAAACTGGTGAGTTTTTTGTTGTTGTAGGTCCTCATAGTGTGTGTAAGATGCTTATCATTCTTTTGAACTTGGATACCTGTCATGACTATATGAATGGTGTATGTTTCCACTATAAACCAAGTCTAGGCATAATGTAATTGTGTGCATATTGCATAAACCACTGTTGTAGCTTTCTTACATTGCATACTGCATATCTTATACTGCTTTATGTGAGAGCAGATGAGAAGCTTAAACCATTTGTGTGGGATTCTTATTATCATTTTTCACAATCTGGTTGTTAGGAGACCACTTTGTTTCATGTGCATAAGGCTCCACTCAGGTTGTAAAGAGGTGGGGTTTTAGGTTTAATTTTCAGCATCCAAAGGCAAAATAAAGACAGTTAAAAACCACCATTACGTGGAACCATTGTTTTGAGGAATCTTCTGTTTGGTTCAGTGGGTGTCATCATTGAAACTGACCTTTGTCTCTTCAAAAGATGGGCTTTATTTTTGCATACTAGCAAGTATTAGTAGCATGATCTGATTGAAGCAAACAACTTGCATTCATATTTTGAATAATTTTGCTCAAATTACCAAAGATCAGTTGGGTGAATGTTTGACTAGTGATCGTTGGCTCCTTTAGTCACTCTTCTGACTGTAATGAAGATCCTGAAATGGATAACAGGCTTTATCAGCAGCTATATACTGGTTGAACTTACAGGTGGCAGCAAATTCTTGAACGTATAACGGGTTCTAGGTTTATGCTTGAACTATCTCTATTCGTGTTGATCCTGCTGTTCCTGAACAAAACCATGGGCTGATAACTGACTCAAGGTGATTTTGATGAAGATATCTAGACTAAGCCTCAATGAAACAGGATCACTGCCTCTGTCAACCTTCGGACTTTTGTTGATAAAAGGTACACAATCATTCCCTATACATTTTTTTTTCCCATTCTTAATGTATTTGCTGGCTATCAATGTTTGCTATTGAATCCCTTATTTTTCGGTTTCAGGTCCTATGTTTGTACACACATACTATTGTTGTAAAGAACTAGTTATATTTTGATTATATTATAATAATAATGTTCATCTACTTATGTCTGTCTTCCATTCTTTTCAGATCTTTCATTAAGATTTTCTTTTCTACTGAAAAGTTTCTTTGTATAATTCATTTCTACTTGTCCAAAAAAAAAAAACTCAATTCTGAAGCTAAATGATGAGTAATGTTACTGATCTGTTCTGCCTTGAAACAGATTTTTTTAATAGTCCTCTCTCTCTTCTTTGGTGTTGGGTAAAAGGTTCAAGTTGGTGGTTCGCACCAAAATGGATTTTGAACCTTGGTCAGCCAACAAGTTCTTACTACAAGGCTAGGTGGTATTTTTTTCATTTAGAAAAGTAGTGGGGTACATATTGATGAGTAATCATGAATTAAGAGCCTGTTCATCAGTTCCTTAAACAGCTATACTCTAACAAAACTTGGCCAATACCTGATAGGAGGATTGCAAAATTTCTGGGTTGGATTGGAGGATTGCTAAATTTGGAAATGGTAATACTTGGAAATGAAAAGTAGGCATAACCCCTAAAGCTTCTATTTTGAAAAGTACACATAACCCATGACAAAAGTTTGGTAGGTTTCCTGACCTGTTTCAACTTTAATAGGACAAGTTTGAGATTCTAAAATGACTTCAAGTTGGAGTTTCGATTCCAATCTAAAACCTGACAGGATTTGGGATGGGTTGGTGCTTTTGGTATTAGGAACCCTAACATGATCTGACTAAATAATGTGATTACTAAAATGTTTCTAATACTAACAATATTTATAGAAATCCTAGGGTCCCTATAACCCTTAACTGCCAAATTTTTCCTCTTTTTTGTCAGCCAAGACTTTCTCTTCATGACCTTACCCTTGTGTATTATAAAAATCTATGTAATCTAAGGTAGTTTGAATCTTGTTTGGGGCCTTTATTAGTATTGTTAGATGGTTTAAGTATAGCTAGTTATGGTGTTATTTGGTTGACATAGTATTTGATGAAGTGTCATGTGAATTGAATGATTATACTGTTGAATTTATGTTAAAATAAAATACAATAATCTTCTATTATTTTATTGCTTAATGTTGAGTAAATATTAGATCAATCCCACCCAAATACATAAAATAAACATATTGGTTTGGGATGAGTTTGATGTGTATATTCTTAACCATTTCAAGTTTGTAAATGCTTAGCCCAAATTTGACCCGTTGCAAGTTCTATGCTACAAAAAATTTGTGACAATTGAAGATTTGCTTGTGATTTGTTACTGTATATGATAATTAATAGTATTAGTTGCACTGACTTGGGGCCTGGTTAATAGGTAAAGTGATGTTTTAACTTTAAGGGTCTGTTTGGATACCGTTTATTACTGAAAACTGAAAACTTATTGCTAAAAACACTGTAGCAAAATAATTTTTAATTGGCAAAAACATGGTAGTAAAAACTCTTCACGCGTTTTTAGTGTTTGGTTGGTCCATGAACAGTGCCATGGACCAGCCAAATGCAAATGCAGAATCATCACAAAACAAACGCACACTAAATACTCTTCTTTTTTTTAGTAAACATCAACAACTTGAAAACAATTACGAAACAGTTTAGTACAAACTCTACTAGAGCAGTTTGAATTCAAATGAGAAATAACATAATCAAGGGGAAATATGTGCAACCCATCTTAGCAAGAGTGTGTGCACAGTTATTGCTCTCTCAGTAGATGTGTTGCAATGCTTCATGTTTGATTGTTGTGTGGTGGACTTATATCGGTTGGTTGCTGATAATAATGTGATATTTGATTGTCAATGATGACTCTACAAATAGTGATTGGCTATTTATCTTTAGTGAGACTCGATTTAGTAGGGGATGGGCGACAGATTGTTGGATCCGACCCACGTGTCTGACCTGCCATTGCTTTGGTCAGTAGCGGATTCTTTGACGAGAAACCTGATAATTTTTTCATCAGATATCGGGTTAAGGGGGCTCAGATAGTTGAAACCACCCTACCTTGTTCTTTTGCCTCTTTCCCTGCAATAGCCAGTGGAATTTGCAGCAGTGGGAGAGGCATTCAATGCTGGCGAGGTTGATGTTTTGCAAGGGATGGCTAGATCTAATCTTGGAGGTTGAGATCTGGCAGTGACAATCTTGGAGGTCAAGATTTCCCTCGCCTTTCGTCATTGTCCGCTTTACCTATCGATGCATTTGCTGTCGCCATTGACTCACCAACCAAAAATCCAACAGAGCTGACCGTCAAACTCTTTGACTAATGCGGTCAATTACTCGGTGATGATTGGCTGGTAAAGGTTTGTTTCCTTTCAAACTTGACGTGATCGGATTGAGTGACAGGTTTAGGATCAACCCAAATCCAACCTACTTGTGATCAACCCGACATGTTATGGTCTCTCTTTCATTTTTTATATTTTAGTATTACTGTCACAACCTCTCGGCCACATCATTTGTGATGAATATGAACAATGAACCGCTATAGCGCTATACACAAAGCATAATGGTGTAAAAAAAAGCTCATGTAATGTGACCTCAAGGTATAGAGCAGCTCTCCAAACCAAAAGATAATGGTGGGAGAAGCTCCAAAACAGCCAAAGAACTTTGTGAAAATTAGCAGATCCTTTATCGAAATGATTCAATGTTACTATTTCAGGGAAAGATTTCTTACGTAATTTACAATCATGAGCATTTGTCTTTGGACATAGATAAGCTAGCAAATAGGACATAATCGAATTTCCCCGTCTAAGATTTCCACTTGCAATCCAAATTTGGAGCATTCCGGCCCTAATAAACAAATGGATCCAAGTAAAGTGGAGACATGCTTACATTTCAAATTCCAAATGTATACTACGGTATATCCTACTAGCAAAAATTAAAAAAATTAAACTTTTACGTCATATTTTAGGAATTTGAGGCATTTCTGACTCTAGTTCTGGGGTCTGCTTCCTTGTCTTGCTATGTTTTAGCTCACCATAAAAGTAGGTAACAGATCCCCAAAGAGAGTGCAAGAGCAACTCCTTTTTCTGCTTGAAAATTTTATTTGTAGAAAATAACAGCCAAGATCTCTGTCACGGAGAATAGAACTGTAGTTAAAATACCAGATAGCAAAGACGAAGCGCAGAAAATGATTCCAATTACTCCCAAGTAGAAACATTATTGACAAATAATTGCAGTCCATACTAGCACCAAGTGGTACTTTGTGTCCCCAAGATCGAGTTCCATCGCTTCCCATGTAATTTCCTTTACAATATCTAGGTCATATTCTTACATGGATTAAATAAAAATTATATGTTAATAAAAAAAATTCTACTATTATCGTAGAAACTATTTCAATGATTAATGAGTCACTCAAAATTTTAGAAATAGATTTTTAACCATATATTAAAATATGAGAAAAGTTAATGGATGTGTGAAGGACATTGGTTTAGAGAATATTTTTAGATACTTATGATAATAAGCTACAAGACTCTTGGCAGATTGTAGAGTTTAATCTAAAATAAGTTATCTTAATAATTAATAAGAATGTAGACACTTGTCATAAAGAGAAGATAATCATTCACTCATTTGATACAATCATGCTTTTTAGAACCCAACTTTTGTAATAGTAAGTATAGGATGGGTTGGTATATTTCAATATTAAAATAATTAAAATTAAAATTAATTAATGGGTATTGCCTAAGTTTTAGCTAAGAATAATTATCTAATTAAATGGGAAGAAGTGAAGGTTAGGTTAGAGTCCTTATTAGTTCAAGTGCACTTTGAGTTAACCGATGGAAAGATACCTTGAAGTCCTTGTTAATGAGCATCCCTACGGTGTAGAAAAGAGTTGCAAAAAAACACATCACCATCTGAATCTCCATCAGAATATTAGTGGGACGCCGCAATTGCCATTTGCCTATACATAATAGGATGCAACTTAGTATGAAAAGTACTTTCTTCATGCTTGGGTTATTTTGAAGCTTGAGCTCTAACAGGTCCTTGTGACACACACACTCTCTCTTCTTTGCGTGGATCTTTGTGGGTCTTTGCATGTGTGATAATTGATAACTGATAACTGATTACTAGTAATTGATACACCTCTAAAAAGTCTCCGTCTTTAATTTTAAGGTAATGTCTCTTATACACATTTGGTTGCATATACTATACATACAATTATATTTTTTGAATTGAAATTGTGTCTTGAAATCACGATTTTAGTTCAAAAAGTTTTAAATTGAAATTGTAACTTTAAGACATGATTTCAATTCAAAAACTGAATTATGTATTTTGTGTGTAATAGGGTAGTGTTTAATAGACCTGATCATTAATTATTAATGGAAGGTCAGATTGAAACCGTTAGGAAAATACTAAAACTAATAATTTGGCTTTAAGAATGCCGCAAATGCCTTGTGGGCAGTGGTTAAGGTGTATTTAATGTTTTATTAAATAAAAATTTTGTAACTTTTTTTCAAAAACAAAGTTAAACTTTACACATATATCCAAAAAAAGCACACAAAATTTGTGGTTGTAAGCCAATGAATAATTAACAAGTTTATTTTATTTTTCAAAAAATGTGCATTACAGCACATAATTTAGCATTTATAATTAATTAATATTTGAATTGTCTTTTGTGATGGGTGACATATTTGTTTATAAACTCTATGTAGTATTCCTAAGTCCTGACATCACTCAAAAGTCAAAGCAATTAAAATGGGTGGTTAAGATTTTAGCAGTTAAACTTATGGTACCCAAAAAAAGGTTGCTGAAGATGATAGGGGAGAATTCAATGAAGAAAATCTCAGCTGTGTGAACCCCTTACAATTGTTGAATACACTTAATGCAAGAGGTACTTCTAAGGTGCTATATTTGATAGTATGTATGGTTTTTTTTTTTTTTTAATAATTGTATTGAATGTTTCTTGTTTTCACTACATTTTCATTTTACTATTAAGATTTTATTTTATTTTTAATTAACTTTCATACCTTTGAATTTGTAATATTTAAGATAAATCATGAAATGAATCTACATGAAATTGAGAAAATACAAAACTTTTAGGAGAGACAATGTTGAGTAATTTACAATTAACTACCAACAGTAATATTTGTTGAACACAAACAATTTTACACAATATTGAGCAGTTCAAAAAACAACTAAGACCATGATTTGACTTTAAAGTCACAGATTCTAACCTGGAAATCATAGTTGGAAATCACAAATTTAATTCACTGTCTAAGTTTTTTTTTTTAATTTTTTTAAATTTAAATTTTTTTTATATAATATAGAAATTCTACTCTAACTTAATCTAAGTATACATGCGTGTAAAACTCCCTCCTGAAGACTTAAATTTCGACATTTGCCCCTTACAAGCACTTATATTTGTGGAGTGACCATTGCACTAAGAATATGCGGTATTCCACGACTCCACGGTCTAAGTTATTTGTTGGGTTGTGCATAAAACTGTGTAAATATACTGTGTAATACACGTCCCTTCTAATAGAAAGTATACAGGCCAACTTGTTACATACTTCCAATGCAAATGCCAGCATTCAATTAGTACAAGCGATTGTTATAGTTACAGGTCCTTCCTCAGTAAGTATGTCGTTTTGAATTCACCGGCATGTCATGGTATGAAATTAAAATTGTACTATTTTATACGCATATAAGCCACAGAAATAATTTCTGCCACCAATTAGCATCTTACAAAATATCATTAATGGCCTTGTATGAAACATTTTTGGTTCCATCGGGCCATTATCACTAGTGTTGCATACCGGTCCCACTATTCAATAAGTTTTGGCAATACATGAAAATAATTTGTGTCGTGAAAAGCAAGAGAACCTTTGACAGGGGAAAGCTTCTGCTTAGTACTATAGTAAACTGAACGAATATGAGGCTGACACATTATTTGGTCATCATCGGTCGAGTCCAATGCATTGGAGTACTGAATACAAAAAGGTCACTACTTCTCAAATACTAACAAAATATTGAATGATTGTCCATTCTTGTTAAAAAAAAAAAGTTTTTATAATTATTGAAAGGTTTACTCATGCTGTTGTTTTTATAATTTTATTGTTATTATTATTATTAGGATTTGAACCAATGGTATAACTTTACAAATTGAGTTAACTTGAACTCAATTCTATAAAAATAAAATAAAATGAATATGTTAATTTGAACTTAGGCATTTAAGCTCAATTTATGACCAGAGAACTCATAACAATTAGAGCATTCACAACAGCCTCACAGCATTCGCTATACTTTTAAGTGAAATTTGGTCATATTTGTTGCTTTCACTAATTTAATATTAACAGATGGACAAAACTTATGTATAATACTATAGGTGTTGTTCCTTAGTTTCCCATCTTAAGATTTAGTCATGTAATTATTTAATTAAAAAATACACTTTCATTTCATAAAAAAAAATCTATATGGCAAAATTTTAAGAAGAAAACCAAAGGAATAGTATCTAAGTATTGTACCCAAGTTTTGCCATTAATAGATAACTATATCAGCCTCAATACTTTATCCCTAACTCATTTAAATATTATTTTTTTTCTCTTACCAAAAATCAATCTAAATCCAAATCAACCACCACACCCACCTCACAAATCAAACCAAATATCAACACAAACCCACAAAAAAAAAAAAAACTTTAAACACCCAAATTTGCTACCGCAAAAACCAAACCAAGTTAGTCTATTTTATTGAATCGTTGAATCGGATCGAGAATTGTAAGATTCTACTTTTATTGAAAAAAAAAAAAAAAACATGAGTATAGACAATGTATATCAAATAATAATTTTTAAAATATTTTATCATAGTTGCACTCAATTCTCTTTGTCCACTTTTTGATTGTCAAAGTTCAAGATTATCCACAATCTTTAAAAGTTCAGCAAAGTCATCAAATGCAGGGGTAATACCCCAAAATATAGCACCACCTTTGGGCAATATATATATATATATATATATATGTGTGTGTGTGTGTGTGTGCATAGGACAATAAGAATTGTATACATGGAAGAGTCTAGTGTGATTGTCATCCTTCCCACAACTAAGCTACCATTTTGTTATCTCTAAACTAACACATAGTGCTTTCCTCATTTTACAATTGTGCCAAGCAACCCCAAGAGTGGTAAAGAAATTCTATACTCTATAAGGAAAAATTTGAATGTTTATGTTTATAAATTTTTTAATTCTAAAAAAAAATGTTTATAAAGTTTTTATTTTAAATATTGTATTTAAAAATTGGTTCTTCATTTTTACCTTTTTTTTTTTTTTTTTTTTTTATAATAATAATCTAGAAAAGCTTACAAAAGAGTTGATTAAAACATACAGTGGTTAATTGGCATTTTAGTTGCTAACTTGGCTAGGTAGCTGACATTACTAATTACAACCCTTGGGACATGCATAAAGTGATAGACTAAGTCAGAGTCTACTAAGTTAGACCAATCTTCCAAGAAAACTCTCTTCTGCCAGTTGGGTGTACATTTTCTGTTGGATACAAAAACTGATCTCCTACTGTCACTGAGAAACAAAATGAAGTTGTATCCCAAGCCTCTAGCCTTGATGGCAGCTTCAAGTATAGCTTCCTGGATTGTGATTGAATCCTAACCCTTTAATATTTTTAAAATGGTATATGAAAAGTGAACATGATTGTTAGAATTAATTAAGCATCTAATGATAAAAGACAACAGCAAAACATTTAAATATTGAAAAATAAAATGCCATTAAGCACAAACCTAAATAATAATAAAAATTATACCTATATAATTTATATATATATATAAAGCTAACTTTGTCAATAATTGAGATTTAAATAAAAATAAGGCGAACGTTACATGTTCGTCCTTACATTTTCACATGATTTTTACTTTGATTCCTAACTTTTATTTCCACCGCTTTTAGTCAATCTTGAAAAACGCTTCTTGTTTTTGTTTCTATCGTTACATCAGAGACGAAAAATGCACACGTGACAAACGGAGTGCACTGTTGACATAGTAAAAACTAACGTGGTCATTAAAATAATAATAAAAAATGTTATTTAGCATTAAAAAAATACCACATCAGCATTTAAATTAAAAAATTTAATTTATTAATTTTAACTAAATAAAAAAATTAAAAATAGTAATAAAAACCAAAAATTACATTAATTGAGACCAAAATATGTCCTGAACAAGAATAACAAGAACACAAACCCAGATTTAAGAACACAAAATTAAAATTCAAAAATCACAAATCCAGAAACACAAACACAAACCTAGCAACAGATCAATCAAACTAAACACAAAAGCAACAAACACAAACCCACATTCTTTTTCTAACATCTCTCTCACTCTTTTTCACACATTGACATTCCCAACTCTCTTTAGACTACTACAAGCAAAAATGC
This sequence comes from Quercus wislizeni, assembly GCA_023055345.1. Lineage (NCBI taxonomy): Eukaryota > Viridiplantae > Streptophyta > Magnoliopsida > Fagales > Fagaceae > Quercus > Quercus wislizeni. The sequence continues at coordinate 755,730 of JALGQJ010000015.1, forward strand.
CCAGCATTCGAGCAAACCATTCGAGATACCATAACCAACAAGCAAATCACAAGCCCCACCACTGCTGTTGCCACGCTCCACCTCTTCTTCCATGACTGCTTAACAAACAGCTGCGATGCCTCCATTCTCATCTCCTCCACGCCCTTCAACTTCGCCGAGCGTGATGCCGATATCAACTTCTCTCTCCCTGGAGACGCCTTCGATGTGATCGCACATGCCAAGATAGTGTTGGAGCTAACTTGTCCGAACACCGTCTCTTGCATCGACATTTTGGTAGTAGCCACTCGTGATCTAAGTATGTAAAAAAAGTATGTATAATTATAATATTAAGAGAGAAGAGAATGAAATATGGGTTTATGGGTTTCTCATTGAATGGGGCTTATTGGGTTTTTGAGATTTGATTTTGATGAGGGTTTGATCACTTTGATGGATTTTTGGGGTTTGATTTTGGTCTATGGGTTCCCTTTTTTTTTTTTTTTTTTTTTTTTTGTAATGAATTTATGGGTTTCTCATTGAATGGGGTTTAATGGATTTCTGGAATTTGATTTTGATGAGCTTTGAATTTGTGTGAAGAATTTGAGTGGGTTGGAGAAATTGTGCAATCTGTGGAGTTTGGCAGAAGTTTTGGTGGATGTTTGGCAGAGATTTTGTGGCAGTGGCGGTGGTTTTTGTGCAATTTGTGATTTTTGGTTTTCAATTTTGAGATGTTTAAGTCTTAGTTTGTGTTCTTGTTCAATATACTTTTAGATCTTAATTCATGTGAATTTTGATTTAGTTAAAATTAATAAATTAATTTTTTTAATTTAGATTCTGTGACATTTTTTAAGGCTAAATAACATTTTTTGTTATTATTTTCAGAGAAATGATATGTCCACAATATCTTCACAATAAATTCTAAGCGACAAGTTGTTACTGGTTGTTATTATTGAGGTAAAAATGTAATCTTAGTGTTAGGTTCAAATTTGAACTAATAATAACTAACCACCTATGATTTGTTGTGAAAATGTTGTAAAAATATTGTAAATGTAGCATCTCTCTTATTTTAATGGCCACGTTAGCTTTTAGTGTGCCAACAGTGCACTCCGTTTGTCACGTGTGCATTTTCCGTCTTTGATGTAACAGTAGGGACAAAAACAAGACGCGTTTTTCAGGATAGGGACTAAAAGCGGTGGAAATAAAAGTTTGGGATCAAAATAGAATCGCATGAAAATGTTGTATTTAAAACAAATTGTTCTTAATTTTCTCATTCATGATCAAAATGCTAAACAAAAATTTTCACCTTATTTGAACCCATGAACTTCCTATTGTCGTTTTCCATGTATAAAATTGCGAACTAACAAACTTTTTTTCAAACTATAAGCACATAAAACTAATGAAAGATAATTATGCTTGGATTAAGCATGAGATTTGGCATTTCTTCTTGTTGTGTTATAACTTCATGCTTTATGTAATATCCCTTGTTGAAATGATCAATGGATGATTTGCTAAACAAAAATTTTCTCCTTATTTAAACCTAGATTATATGCTGGACTAGGATTGATGAAAAATAAAGGCCAACTACCAAATTGTAATGAGATAAAAATGGTTGATATAAGAGTTGGCTTATGAGGATGCAAGTATGTATGGATGGATATGGGTTGTTGTTTTCTTATTAAAATCAACATTTAAATACCCAAATTTGTCACTGCAATAACCAAACCAAGCTAGTCTCTAATATGAAAGTTGGTGGAGGTAAGATAGAAAACTCAAATCTCCAATATGCGACCTCCAAGCGTGGCAATTTGTGACAGCGACAAGCACCACTAGATTGTGACTAATTCCACCACCACCACCACCAAGATGGAGCCTGAACTTTGGATTTGGGGAAGCTAGCATACAATGAGGGAGCCAAAAAATTTTCACAAAGGACTAAATTAAATTTAAAAAATTCTTTAAAAAAAAAAAATTCATGATAAAATTCTTAATTAACATGAAATTCCCATAATGTGTTAATCAATATCACACATCTCTAAAGTAATGTAAAAGGAGTTACATCAAGTGATTGAGCATGGTAGGAAGTTCATTATGCCATTTCATGTCCTGTCTATGGAATTACATAGTGCAAATCTTGCCTAAGAGCTTTATTGATAGATCTAGACTTTGAGGCCCAATAAATGGATTGGAATGCTTCCTTATCGGAACCTACTTCTACAAAAATGTGATCCAGTGGAGAGAGACACGGGGAGCTGGACATGGACATGAAGTGTTTGGGGATGTATTGTTGGACCCCTTTAGTGTGACATCTGTCACTCCATACGATGTGCCAAATTCCAACCCACAATGCATGTCTGCTATTTGTTGCTCTTCATCACTACTTACTCTCCCTCTCGAGAAAATCTATCATGTTTTCGTTATATGTATCTACATTTTCACATAGGATGGGTCCATCTCCTACTACGTTCAGCTACAAGTAAGGCGCCATTTGCATCCCACAAAACGTTCAAATTCCAAACAATTGATTCATTTGGGAAGGCCCAAATGAAATTTAATAAGAGTGGATTAATATGTTTGGTAGGTTCTTTTTTTTCTTTTCCTCAAAATCTTAGGGGTTCTGGTAAGTATGTTTACATACATTTAAAAAAAAAAAAAAAATCTTATTAGCATTATAAAACAAGGATTTTATAAAGCACATGCCAAAAGATGTAAATTGAGTACTTCTTTTGGAACAAAGCTTCTTTGGCTAGGAAGCAAATTAATTTCTTAATTTCCAAATCAAGGACTTGGGCTTTCTCTAAGAAAATTAATTCCATGCAAATTAGTGAAAGTGTTTGCAAGAATACATGATGGTTGGAAATTGAATACAAAAATTAGGGACATAAGCTTGTGCAAAGGGCAAAGTGGGTTAATCACTAGTAACTAGTAAGCCATTAAGATAATGTTTGAAGTTTCTCTTTAAGTTGGGCCCTTGCCTTTGATGTTCCCTCATTATCCTGTAGTGGTCTTTAAGAGCATTCGTTAGCATCCCAAATACTAAAAAAAGATCTACATCCAGTGAGCCATAGCTACATTTGCCTTTCACTACACTAAACATTAAAAAATTGTTCTTAATTCAATTTTCTCTCTCTTCCATGCATAAAGAAATACTAATAAAGAATTAATAAAAAGAATATTTAAATGAAGTGGTATAAGAATAGGATATGTGATGTAAGCTATATTGTTAAGTGGTATATTAAATAAATAATGTAGTTTTTTGGTGTGCTAAATACTAAATTTTTTAGCAAACCGTGCTAAATTTTTAGTAGAACGGATGTGAATACTCTTGCTCCATATTGTTGCTTCACTAGTAGGAATCCTCATTGATTATTATGTTATAATTTTTTTGGTGTATGTAACATTTTTGAAAATATAAATCAAACTAGCTTTTTGTCACATGTTTAGCATAAAAGCTACCAAAAACTATATCTTTTGATTAAAATAAATAATGCAAATAAGCTACTAAAAATTATAAAATACATAAATAGGTAACATGGAGTCAATTTTGTTGCCACTGCTAGCACCATAATATTTCATTACTTAGTAACGTCTCAATTGCAGCTTGCATGGGTGATTGTAGACTAAAGTACACTTAAACTTAGTGTTTGATTCTACTTTTCTTGTAGTCCATTTATGTTCATAATATGCTCATCCATTATATGATTTTCTCATTACAATAACGAAATTATTGTATTTTACAACATTTTAGTGGTACTATTTTTTGAAACAGTTAAACATGAAAGGCACTTATCGACTAATGAAAATGCCTAGTGCCTTATAGTTGTGGGATGCAAAAGTCTATTATAGGATGCAAAAGGCACCCTACTTGTAGCCAAATCAGAATGTAGTAGGAGAAGGACCTATTCGATGTGAAAGGGTGGATACATGTAATGGAAACATGATAGCTCAACTGGTTAACACTTCCTAATCTTTCCAAGACCTTCATGGTTTAAAAACCCTGTCCTTGTTGTAATTGAATTATCAAAAAGATTACTAACAAAAATAGATCCAATATGAAATCATAATAAAAATGAAAAGCCAGAACAAAAATTTTAAAATGTAAAAAATCAAGGAAATAAAAAAGGATAAAGTTTTTCTTCAAACTAAATGTGAATTTTGAAAAGCTAACTGTTGGATTGCATGTTCTTTATATTCTTAACACGCATGTCGAATTTTGTTCAAATAAGATATTATTTACTATTCGATTAATAAACTTATTTTTTAAGTATAATTTTTTACCACAAAAATTTGAAATTTAAATATGTGATGATATAGCTATTTATCTTTGATTTTCTTAAAATATTGTAAGCATAGAAGATATAATAAGTATATGCAATTTAATGATTAGATTTTAAAATTGACAAATAAAAAAAATATAGGAAGAGTTTGAAGGATAGTTTGGAGAGAAACTTAAAAAAAAAAAAAAAAAAACCAAAGGGAACAAATTTGCTTTTGTTTTCAAAAATTGGATACAGATTTAAAAAAAAAAAATCTGAATGTTAAAAAAAAAAAAAAAACTAATCTGAATGTATTTGCGAGTGTTATTTTTAGCCACGAGATACTTCTTCTTTCTTTACTTTTTTTTTTTGGGTAACTTGGTTGAGCTGAGCAACTTATTTCCCTTTGCGTGCTTCTACGATTTGAACCAATGTTATGAATACTGTTTTGGTGCTCATTTCAGTTTGTCTATTGGAATTAAATATTTTGGTACTGAGTTGTTTCAGCATACGGTTTCGAAGTTACCTTTTTTATACTTTTTTTTATTTATAATTTTATATACTTATATTTCCTTATATATTATTGGTCAAAATCCATATAATTTATTGAGTTTTAGAACCTATTTTTCTCTCTTTTATGTGTGTGTTTGTTAAAAAAAAAAAAAAAAATCTAAAAATCTATCCAATAATTATAATAATACTATTGATTCTCAAAAAAAAAAAAAAAAAAAATATTAAAACAATTTTACTATTAAAATATTCTTAAAAAAATTACTATTAAAAAACCGAAATATAAAAGCTAAAGTTAAATATTAAAATAATTTTATTATTTATATATTAAGTGTGAGCCCACATAAACAAAGCCTAAAACTTTTTGTCAGGTCTCTTTGTCATTTTCAACACCTAGTCACGTGCTAGGTTCACAAACAAGAAAGAAAACACAGAACTAGGGAATGAAAATTCAAAATAGAATTGAAGGACCAGCGGACGAAAAGAAAGAAGAAGAAGAAGAAGAAGAAAAAGAAGATGAAGCAGCAGCCGCAGCTGCCTCTGCCATGGCCTGGGTTCATTCCGGCAACCGTCGACGCGGTGGAAACCTGCTGTAAAGGGATGAGTACGCGAGCCATTCAACTTGTAAAGGACCGAAAGTAAGATGAACTGCGATGGGTGGCTCTATTCAGGTAATAGCCATTAAAACTTGACAAGGAAAATTTTTTCTGCATTTATCAGTAGATTCAGTACCGGCCGAAATTTTTCTGCTTTTGTCACTTGGTATGTTCTCTCTCTCTTTATACTTGGTACACTGAACTCCGAAGCATGTAAATATGTCATTTGTTAAGAATTGGGCTTTTATATTTTGGGCTTTGTAAAAATGTTGGGTTTGTAAAATATAGAGCCAGATGGAAATAGAAATAGAAATAGAAACAGAAACCTACTAGGAGCCCAGCAGCCTAGCCTAGTATTGTAGAATGGAGCTATCTTTATAAACAATTGCAGAGAGAGACGTTGAAGGAGTGAAAAATGGAGCTATCGTCTGACTGGAAATCCCTCTTCCCAATATCATCAGTTTTCAAACCTCCACTTCTCCTCACAGATTCAGACTCAGACTCAAAACCCATATTGGGTCCACTCTTCTTCAACCCTAAACCCAAAACCCTTTCTCTTCTCTTCTCATCTCCATCTCTCCCAAACCTAAACCACGCCGCACCAGCAGCACCACCACCTTTCCTCCAAACCCACAACCTCCTCTCCTTCCTGCGCCTCCCTCTTTCCAACTCCCTCCTTCTCTTCTTCCCCACCGGTCCCAACTCCGACCGACTCGGCTTCTTGCTTCTCTCTATCAAAGCTTCCCGTTTCGACACCTGGGGCGCCAAAGACGATGAGGTTTTACACGAAAGTACCGGGTTTGAGTACCGCATTCTCAGGATCGCGGTTAACCCCAATCCCAACCCCTTTCCCTTTCCAGGTAATAATCATAATCATTCCACTGTTGTTGGGTATTTGCTGGCTTCTACATTGTGCTCTGTGCATTGGTTTGGTGTTCAGGAAATTCATAATTCTGGTAAATTTCCCAGAGTTTCTTGTTTAGGTTCTAAGGTTTTTAAGACTAGTTCTGTTGTGTATGCTTGTTGGAGTCCACATATACCTGAGGAGAGTGTAGTTTTGTTAGAAAGTGGTGCTTTGTTCTTGTTTGATTTGGAGTCTTGTTTTAGAAGAAGTAGGACTTCCAATTCCAATGCACGTTTTAGAGGGACTAAGTTGCCTGTGTCGTGGGATGCTGATACTGATTCGGGGAACTGTAAATGGTTGAGCTGTGAATTCAGTTGGCATCCTAGGATTTTGATTGTTGCCCGGTCTGATGCTGTTTTCTTGGTTGATTTGAGGTTTGATGGGTGTGCTGTGAGTTGTTTAGCTAAGGTTGAGATGCTGAGGATGTATACTTCGGTTCAAAATGAACGGTTCCTTACGTTTACGATGGCGGGATCTGATGGTTTCTGTTTTGCATTGGTCTCAGATAGTTTGTTGGTTCTTTGTGATGTGCGGAAACCAATGATGCTGTTGTTGCAATGGGCTCACGGTCTTGATAATCCGTGCCATATTAATGTATGTAGATTGTCGGAATTGAGATCAAACTCAAGGGATGATAAATATAGGTGGGCTTCTGTATCAGGTTTTTGTATTATATTGGGATCTTTTCGGAATTGTGAGTTTAATTTATTTTGTTATGGACCTACTATACCAACCCCGAGAGGATCCATTATTTCTGAAGTTTCGAAAGTTTTGAAAACTCATTATGCATGGGAGCTCCCTTCAGATCTCTTATTGTCGGGTCGTGAGTGTCAATGTGGAAGTTGTCTTGTGAGAGAGGAGATTTTGAAGGATGATCTTCCTGAATGGATTGATTGGCAGCATAAGAAAGAATTGGCTTTGGGTTTTGTCATTTTAGACAAAGATCTATCAGCAATGCTTTCTGAGTTGAATGAATTTGGTGGTTTTACATTGATAAGACTTATGTCATCAGGGAAGCTTGAATCACAAAACTATTGTGCCTCGTGGAAGTTGAAAGAACTTCACACAGAACGGTTCCATTTTAAAGATAATTCCCTGTATATTATGGATGATGAGGAGTACAAATTTCCTAGAAGATTTAAGTACGTGAAACTTGATATACTCTCTGCATATTTGAATGGTAGTCTAACTGAAGTCTTGGTTTCAAAATTGAAAAAGCCTTGCAAGGGTCCTCGAGAAAAGGAATCTTTTAGCTCAGAATCTCATGAAATCTTGTGTGAGAAGTTGAAGGCTTGTGGGTTTGGTCGATTGAGATCGTCTCCTGCAGTTTCTGTTGTTTTTAATGACATCAGCTTGCCAGCAAGCATACATGAGGTTGCTTTGAGAAGGTTGTGGGCAGGCCTGCCAATGGAACTCTTACAACTGGCCTATTCCAACTACTCAGAGTTCCTTGAGGTACTTTTGGACCAGAAAAAAGTATCTTTGGAATTTCTAGTTGTCCCTGACCTACCTCAATTGCCTCCTTTCTTCCTAAGGAGGCCTTCATGCCGTAGCAATAAGTGGTCACACAAAGTGCAGCGGGATGATGCTCTAGTGGGTCCAGTACTTCCTCTTCCTATTTTACTTACACTTCATGAGTATCGTAATGGCCACTCAGAATCGGAAGAAGAAGCAGGTGTATTTTCATTAGAGAGGGAAATTAGCCTGCAATGTGATGAAATCAAGCAGGTGGCCAGTGAAATGGCCTTGTCAGATTCTAGTTGTGAGCTTCATGGCGACCAAGCTGTCTCCCTTGCTGATGAAAGAGAAGATATGTGGGGCAGTTCTCAAAAACCAAAACCTTTTTGTTTATACCATCCAGTTGCATTTAAGTGCTCTACCATGGATCACGCACAGGAAAATGTCTTTAAGGATGAGAAATTTGATAACCTGATTTTTAAAGTGCCTGAGAAGAAGCATGTTCCTAATGGTTTGGTGGAAACCATTGGACCAGAACTGTTTGATGAACTCTGCCCTACTGATTTGAGATTTGATACTTCTGCCAAGAACTTCAGGCCAAATGAATTAAAGATATACAAAGTTTTGAAGAAGAAATGGTCTAAATGGCAAGACGGATTTAATTTATATCAGCAATTTTGCACAGAGTCTAAATTCCAAAAGCAATCAGCATGACAGTTAGATTTTCTCCCCAAATTTTGTAAACATTCCCTTCCTGAGTTTTTTTCTCCCATCTCTTCTTCTTTTCTTTATTTTTTCCCCCTCCTTTTAGTTTTATTTAGAAAGAATGAGGAAAAGATTACATGTGATCTGATGAAACCTCAGAAACTGTTTTTGTACAGAATACATCAAGAAAGATTTTTTAGTTTTCTGAGAATCAGAAGATGATTTTAGTGATATGATGGCAGCTCTGAAATTTTTTTCATTGTTGTGATTCTATAAGTTCCTACCTTTTTATGTAAAAATATGCCAGGCCATGTCTGTTGGTGTACACGATATCTTTTGGCCCTTGTTTGGACATGTACCAACTGAATTTGACACTGACTTTTGATGCATTACAATTTTGGCCTTCTCAAATACCAAAAGGGTTCAGCCAGGACAACTTCTGGTTCTAAGAGGCAAAGGCATATTGCCATCCCCACCCTAAACCCTTCCCCCCCCCCACCCCCCTCCCCCCCCTCCCCCCCAAAAAAAAAAAGAAAAAGAAAAAAAAACTATGCTTACATTGTAAGTTGCTGCAGGAGTGCCAAAGCATGGTTTTCTTGTAGACCATGGAGATCAGTATGTTCGCTTCCATGTTAACTTTCCCACGTAGGCTTCTTACTCTTTGTTGTTTTATAATTCTAGCCTAAATACTCAAATATTCTGTTGCTGCCTATTTCTGCAATAGCTTTCACCCCCAGATGATGATGTTGAACTTAAATGAGTATTTAGGAGAGTTATTTTTTCTTTGTGATTTTGTATGAATGACATTCTATAACGGTGTATTTGGAACTGTAGCCTTTGTTTCTTGTTGTGTTCTCTTCCTGGCTTTTCCTTTTTATACATCTTGTGTATTTAGGATAGCGTCTTCTTTTTTACTTTTTTTTTTTTTTTCAATAATAAATTCTAATTTCTTATCCCAAATAAAAAATAAAAATAAAAACTCTTAACAGTCGATGGAGTTCTAACTTTAAAGTTTTCGGTAATCAAGAACTTGCTAATCATACAGTCTATGTAGATCACACACTTGAAGTGGTCCAAACTTGGGCGCCAACTTATTTATTTATTTTATTTTTTCCGTTGTTGGGGGGGGGGGGGGGGTTGCTAGGCTTGGTTGTTGTTGTAAGTCATAACTTAGTTGCAACAGAGATATCTCCTGGAAAATTGAACTTCTGTTTTACCTTGACTATACTTTTCAAGAGGAAAGTATCTTAAGACAAGAAACAGTTATGGAAGAGACCTTTTGTATACATGCATCATCTCTTTGATAAGTTCCTTGTTATTCAAGCCAATGATCCTTGGCTCAAATAGATCTTCTTCCTTTCACAAGTGTGAGTGGAGGGCAGGATCATGGGTTCATACCCATTGGGTGTGAGTGTAACTTACCTATAAGAAAAAAAAAGGTTCCCAATTTTTTTAACACGATTAATGTTAGATGGTATCTTGTGACAATGTAAAACTCTCAGTAATAGTTCCTATGTTTTCTGAACATTCATTAGAACACATCCTTGTGTCCATTAAGACGTTTTCTTCTTCATAGTTGCTTCCAAGTTTTTACTCATTATCATATATATTTCCATTCATAAGTGTGTAAGGAAACCTGGTAAGATCATGTAGTTTGAAATACTGCCTAAGAGTGGGAGAAGTTGAAGGTAAATCAGAATGCTGATGCATGATTGCTTATGATGAAGAGAAGCCAGTTATTAGAGCTGTGGTACCTCATAATGTTGCAATGTTTTCTCTGAGTTCTTGAAATTGTTGTGACTAATAAAAGAAATCGCTTTGCTCATGAAGTTGGGATTGGTCAAACTGGAACCAAGTTCAACCAGAACTAGCTTCATGTTTCTGCTTGGCTTGTTTACATGCCTTAAATATTGCCTCTAATTTGATTTGTTTGTGCATGTTTGTTACCATTTGTGGCCCCATTCCTTCCTGCAAAAAAAAAAATTTGGGAACTATTTATGTGACTGATTGTAAGGGGCATACTATATTTTCTAGAAAGGCTCATCTTTGTTGTGCCTTATACTTTTTTCTTTATTATTTTTGTCTTGTTCTTCAGTGTGGCTAGGTTCCCCAATAAGAGCTCTTAGGGCATACTTTTGATTATTGTTTCCATTGGAGTGTACTTATGTGAATGGCTGGATTCTGATCACTTGAGTTTACTAATGTCTGTAATATTATCACCCGTTTTTATGAGGTCTTTCAGATAATCGGCTCTTTGCAAAGACTGATATTGTGTTTTACATTCCCAATACTATAGTAAAGCAAATTCTTCATCAAGTTTTGTTTTTTTTCTCTCTTTCCTGTGATATTTTAAAGTTCTGGAGCTAATTTGCTTCATTGAGCTGTATTGACTCGCTTGTGTTCTGTTTTATTCTATTTCTTAGTGAAATAAATGAATGCCAGTGTGCTATACTTGAAGAATTAGTGGAGGAGGAAATAAATTCCTCAAACAGTAACTCAGCTGAAGGAAATTGGTGAGTTTTTGTTGTTGTAGGTCCTCATAGTGTGTGTAAGATGCTTATCATTCTTTTGAACTTGGATACCTGTCGTGACTATATGAATGGTGTAAGTTTCCACTATAAACCAAGTCTAGGCATAATGTAATTGTGTGGATAAACCACTGTTGTAGCTTTCTTACATTGCATACTGCATATCTTATACTGCTTTATGTGAGAGCTGATGAGAAGCTTAAACCATTTGTGCAGGATTGTTATCATTTTTCATAAACTGGTTATTAGGAGACCGCTTTGTTTCATGTGCATAAGGCTCCACTCATGTTGTAAAGAGGTGGGGTTTTAGGTTTAATTTTCAGTATCCAAAGGCAAAATAAAGACAGTTAAAAACCACCATTACATGGAACCATTGTTTTCAAAAATCTTCTGTTTGGTTCAGTGGGTGTCATCATTGAAACTGACCTTTGTCTTTTTTTTTTTTTTTTGCATACTAGCAAGTATTAGTAGCATGATTGGATTGAAGTAATCAACTTGCATTCATATTTTGAATAATTTTGCTCAAATTACCAAAGATCAGTTGGGTGAATGTTTGACTAGAGATTGTTGGCTCCTTTAGTCACTCTTCTGACTGTGATGAAGATCCTGAAATGGATAACAGGCTTTACCAGCAGCTATCTACTGGTTGAACTTACAGGTGGCAGCAAATTCTTGAACTATCTCTATTCGTGATGTTCATCCCTGCTGTTCCTGAACAAAACCATGGGCTGATAGCTGACTCAAGGTGATTTTGATGAAGATATCTGGACTAAGCCTCAGTGAAATAGGATCACTGCCTTTGTCAAACTTCGGACTTTTGTTGATAAAAGGTACACAATCATTCCCTATACATTTTTTCCCCTTCTCAATGTATTTGCAGGCTCAATGTTTGCTATTGAATCCCTTATTTTTTGGTTTCAGGTCCTATGTTTGTACACACATCCTATTGTTGTATAGAACTAGTTATATTTTGATTATATTATAATAATAATGTTTATCTACTTATGTCTGTCTTCCATTCTTTTCAGATCTTTCATTAAGATTTTCTTTTCTACTGAATAGTTTTTTTGTATAACTCAGTTCTACTTGTCCAAAAAAAAAAAAAAAAACTCAATTCTGAAGCTAAACGATGAGTAATGTTACCGATCTGTTCTGCCTTGAAACAGACTTTTTTAATGGTCCTCTCTCTTCTTTGGTGTTGGGTAAGAGGTTCAAGTTGGTGGTTGGCACCAAAATGGATTTTGAACCTTGGTTAGCCAATGAGGTCTTACTACGAGGCTAGACGGTATCTTTTTTCATTTAGAAAAGCAGTGGGGTACATATTGATGAGTAATCATGAATTAAGAGCCTGTTCATCAGTTCCTTAAACAGCTATTCTCTAACAAAACTTGACCAATACCTGATAGGAAGATTGCAAAAATTTCTGGGTTGGATTGGAGGAATGCAAAATTTGGAAATGGTAATACTTGGAAATGGAAAGATGGAATAACCCTAAAGCTTCTATTTTGAAAAGTACACATAACCCATAACAAAAGTTTGGTAGATTTCCTGACCTGTTTCAACTCTAATAGGACAAGTTTGAGATTCTAAAATGACTTCAAGTCGGAGTTTTGATTCCAATCTAAAACCCGACAGGATTTGGGGTGAGTTGGTGCTTTTGGTATTAGGAACCCTAACATGATCCGACTAAATAATGTGATTGCTAAAATGTTTCTAATACTAACAATATTTACAGAAATCCTAGGGTCCCTATAACCCTTGCTGCCAATTTTTTCCTCTTTTTGGTCAGCCAAGACTTTCTCTTTATGACCTTACCCTTTTGTATTATAAGATTCTATGTAATCTAAGATACTTTGAACCTTATTTGGGGTCCTTATTAGTATTGTCAGATGGTTTAAGTATAACTAGTTATGGTGTTAGTTGGTTGACAGTATTTGATGAAGTGTCATGTGAATTGAATGATTAATAATGCTGAATTTGTGTTAAAATATAATACAATAATCTTCTATTATTTTATTATTTAATGTTGAGTAAATATTAGATCATTCCCACCCAAATACATAAAATAAACATATTGGTTTGGGATGAGTTTGAAGTATATATTCTTAACCATTTCAAGTTTGTAAATGCTTAGCCCGAATTTGACCCATTGCACGTTCTATGCTACAACAAATTTGTGACAATTGAAGATTTGCTTGTGATTTGTTACCGTATATGATAATTGATAGTATTAGTTGCACTGACTTGGGGGCCTGGTTAATAGGTAAAGTGATGTTTTAACTTTAAAAACTTTTTTTTTTTTTTTTGAGTAAACATCAACAAATTGAAAACAATAACGAAACATTTCTAGTACAAACTTTACTAGAGCAGTTTGAATACAAATGAGAAAAAACATAATCAAGGGAAATATGTGCAACCCATTTTAGCAAGCGTGTCTGCACAGTAATTGCTCTCTCTGTAGATGCCTTGCAATGCTTCATGTTTGATTGTTGTGTGGTGGACTTCCATTGGTTGGTTGCTGATAATAATGTGATATTTGATTGTCAATGATGGGTGACAGATCGTTGGATCTGACCCACGTGTCTGACCTGCCATTGCTTTGGTCAGTAGCGGGTTCTTTGATGAGAAAACTGATATTTTTTTAATCAGATATTGGGTTAAGGGGGCTCAAATAGTTGAAACCACCCTACCTTGTTCTTTTGCCCCTTTCCCTTTGGTAGCCAGCGGTGCTTGCAGCAGTGGGAGGCATTCAATGTTGGTGAGGTTGAGATTTTGCAAGGGACGTCAAGATCTAATTGGGGAGGTTGAGATCTGGCAGTGGCAATCCTGGAGGTCAAGATTTCGCTTGCCTTTTGTTATTGCCCCCCTTACCTGTCGATGCATTTGCTGTTGTCATTGACTCACCAACCAAGAATCTGACAGATCTGACCACCAAACTCTTTGACCTGTTCGGTCAATTACTCGGTGATGATTGGCTGGTAAAGGTTTGTTTCCTTTCGAACTTGATGTGATTGGATTGAATGACAGGTTTAGGATCAACCCAAATCCAACCTACTTGTGATCATCCCGACATGTTATGGTGTCTCTTTCATTTTTTATATTTTAGTATTACTGTCACGACTTCTTGGCCACATCATTTCTGATAAATATGCACAATGAACTGCTATACAGGATCCATAAAAGATAATGGTGGGAGAAGTAAGTCATGTGATGTGACCTCAAAGTAAGGAGCAGCTCTCCAACCTAAATGGTAATGGTGGGAGAAGCTCCAAAACAGCCAAAGAACTCTGTGAAAATTAGCAAGATCCTTTATTGAAATGTGTTTCAATGTTACTATTTCAGGGAAAGATTTCTTATGTATTTAACAATCCTGATCATTTTGCTTTGGACATGGATAAACTAGCAAATAGGACATAATTGAATTTCCCCTTCTAAGATTTCCACATGCAATCCAAATTTAGAGCATTCCGGCCCTAATGAACAAATGGATCCAAGTAAACTGGAGACATGCTTACATTTAAAATTCTAAATGTATACTACGGTATTTCCTACTAGCAAAAACTAAACTTTGTCATAAATTGGGAATTTGAGGCATTACTGACTCTAGTTATGGGGTCTGCTTCTTTATCTTGCTATGTTTAGCTCACCATAAAAGTGTGAAACAAATCCCCACAGAGAGAGTGGAAGAGCAACTCCTTTTCCTGCCTGAAAATTTTCTTTGTAGAAAATAACAGCTAAGATCTCTGCCACGGGGAGTAGAACCATAGTTAAAATACTAGATAGCAAAGACGAAGCGCAGAAAATGATTCCTATTACTCCCAAGTAGAGACATTGACAAATAATTGCAGTCCATACTAGCACCAAGTGGTACTTTTGTGTCCCCAAGCTCGAATTCCATCGCTTCCGTTGTAATTTCCTATACAATATATAGCTCTTACTCTTACTCTTACACGGATTACATAAAAATTATATGTAAATGCATAAATAAATATTCTACTGTTATCATAAAAACTATTTCAATGATTAATGAGTCACTCAAAATTTTAGAAATAGAGTTTTAACCATATAATAAAATATGGGAAAAGTTAATGAATGTTTTAAGGATATTGATCTAGAGAATATTTTTAGATACTTATGATAATAAGCTACAAGGCTCTTGGTAGATTGTAGAGTTTAATCTAAAATAAATCTATATCTATATAATACTAAAAGCTGAAGCGTAGCAATTAATGTTGCTACGCTCACGTTAAGCTATGTCATTACTATCTTTTTTCTAGAATTTATTTTATAATTTTAAAATAGATTTCCTAAATTTTCACGATTTCTGTCTCCCCATCTTTTAAACGGCAACCCTTCATCAGCATTGATTTTTTAGCGGTTTCAATTCCTCAACGGCAACCCTTTGGCTTTTGCCAACGCTAGCCTGTAACAACAGTCTCTCTATCTTTCCTCCTTTGTCTCTTCCCTCCTCACAATATATTAATGCTGACAAAAGGTGGATGATTCAGTTCAGGTATCTGTGCTCTATTCTTGTGACTGACCAACATAATAATTCAATGTAAGGATTAGATTATTTTGATTGATTTTTTTTTTCTTTTAAAAATTTGTTACTGCCTCTTTTGTGCTGTGATATGGATGATTGTTATGTTGATTTTTCTTTGTATTTTATTTTTTTTAGGATGTTTAATTTTTGATTGTTGGGTTTTTTAATTGGAGCTTTACCTATTTTGTATTGTGGGTCGTATATGGGTTAGTGTGATTTTGATTTCTTCGTGTAGTGCTGTTGTGTGGATACCTCAACAATTTGGTTTGGTTAACATGTGAGGAAGTTCTTGCTAGGGATACGCCAACTGGGTGTTTTAATTGAAGTTCTACCTTTTTTGTGTTGTGGGTCATATATGGGTTTATGTAGATATTGTTTAATGAGAGAGGCTGGACAATTCATGTAGACTTATTTCCCATGTGATATGAGGGGTTGCCCCAAATTAATAAAAAGTGAATCAGGGTGGTCCAAAATTTCCCATAGTCAATGTTTTGGTAATGACAATATTAAAATTCATCCCTAGCTGCGCAGATTGGTCCAAGACAGATCCCAGCTGTAAGTTTTCTCATATTGAATCAACCGAACAATTATCAAAGATTGCCAAATTCCACCCCCCTCTTTTTTTTTTCTCTCTTAAATTTCCAGTTATACTTTAAGAAGTAATAATAAAATGGAATGTTCTGTTCTCTTCAGCTGCAAATTATCGAAATTCAAGAGCTGAATGTGATGACAAACCAAATAAGAGAAGCTCCAGATTTATTTGCGCAATGGTAATACAAAAACAATGTGGTTAGTCCATCTTCTACTCTCTCTTTTCTTTTATAGATTTCTTTCTTTTTTTCTCTGTTTTATTTCCCAGTGTAATTCCCAAATTTTGAATGTGCCTGTAGCGTTATTTGATGATTATCCAGTTGGGGAGAGGTAAGAAACTGAAAGGGAATTTGGCAATTCTTAACAAATAAAAGAAATATATAATAGATGACTCAATTCTTGATAGAGTCTTATGTAGGAATTGGAGTCTCAATTTTAATATCCCTTAAGTCCAAGTAATGGAATGGATTGGATTCATCTGTATAGTTTTGTACAAGTGGTTTTGCTGTAATTTCGATTCTCCTTCGCTGTAATAGTATCAGTCTTTGTGTTGTATATGGAGGTTGCAGTTTATAGCTAAAGCTGCAATATGCTGTACAGAATGATGTAGAGCTTGCTCTGCTGTCTGGTTGTTTGGCTTGCACCAGTGTTTTTTTTTTTTTGGTCAGATAGGGACTAATTTAAAGATTTTGAGTTTATTTACGTTGCATGCATCATGTGAGCCTAGATTTTTGGATTGGGTCTTCTCCTGTGTGATTTCAACAACTATGTGTGTAGGTATGTGTAAGTATTTTCTGTCATTTTTGTGTGTAAGTATTTGGGTTGGGTCTTATCCTGTGTAATTTCAACGAACATGTAGTGTAAGAGTATAACTTTTGCTGTCATTTGTCGACCACTTTGTTTTATGGCTACTGAAATTGTTGTATAATTTAATCTGGTCCTTTGAATTGATTTTGTTGTGGACCTATTTTACGTGTAATTTAATAATTTTATAGAATTTGATTTTGATTCATTTCTATCTGTTTAAAAGATTCAGTTTTTGGAAATTCTGAGAATTGGGGTTATATATTTAAAAAAATAAATAAAAAATTGAGATGTGGGTTTGTTTATAAATCTATTATAGGATGTTGGGTCTTGTATATTAATATTTGAATTGTTGTAATCTAAGACTTTTTAGGAATTTTTATAGGTTTGAAGTCATCGGGAAGATGGGTTTGATTGGATAAAGAAAAGGGGCTATTTGGCACAATATTTGTGAATTCATTAGATTTCAGCGATAATTATGTTTTTTTTTTTTTTTGGTTTTTGAGATAAGGTAGGAATAAAAAATTAATATGGGTTTTTGACTGTGGATTGATTTTGATGTTCAATGTTATAGAACCTTGTGCTATTAGGGAGCCTGGTACAACCTTTTGTTTTAGTCCTAGAGTGGCTGTATAGCTCGGGGATTGAAACAAAATAAGTAGTAGGATTAAAGATTTTGTTTTGTTTTTTTTCCAAGCGCTTTTCTCATCAACTAGAGGGTTGTTGTAATTTGATTCAATAGACCACCTTATGCTGGTTGATGACACATTGGGCGACAGTTTGGATTTAGAAGTTGATGGCTTAATTAAAGTTTGACAACATAGCGGATAAAGATGTGAGTGATGAAGAGATTGAAGCAAAAGAATTGGAAAGGTGAATGTGGAAGGATCGTATCAAACTCAAGAGGCTTAAGGAAACACAGAAGATTGCAGCCCAACAAGCTGCAGAGAAGCAGAAGCCCAACAAGCTGCAGAGAAGCAGAAGCCCAACAAGCTGCAGGGTTGTTGTAATTTGATTCAATAGACCACCTTATGCTGGTTGATGACACATTGGGCGACAGTTTGGATTTAGAAGTTGATGACTTAATTAAAGTGTGACAACATAGCGGATAAGGATGTGAGTGATGAAGAATTGGAAAGGCGAATGTGGAAGGATCGTATCAAACTCTAGAGGCTTAAGGAAAGATAGAAGATTGCAGCCCAACAAGCTGTAGAGAAGCAGAAGCCCAAGCAGACCACTGAGATCAGGCTTGGAGGAAGTAGAGCACATGATGGGATTCTCAAGTATATGCTGAAGCTTATGGAAGTTTGCAAAGCTTGTGGCTTTGTCTATTGTATCATTCTTGAGAAGGGTAAAAGCCAGTGAGTGGTGCTTCTGACAACATTAGAGCTTTGTGGAAAGAAAAGGTGAAGTTTGATAAGAATGGGAACTCTGAAAGCATTCTCCAAGACTTGCAAGATACTACTCTTGGGTCACTTTTGTCTTCTTAAATGCAACACTGTGACCCCCCTCAAAGGAAGTACTTGCTAGAAAAGGGAGCTCTGCCACCTTGGTGTCCAACTGGAAATGAAGATTGGTGAGTAAAGTTAGGGCTACTCCATGGTCAAAGACCTCCTTATAAGAAGCTGCTTGATTTGAAGAATATGAAGAAAGTTGGAGTATTAACATGCTGGATCTGAATGAATGCAATCACATGCTGCAATCCTATAAAATAAAGTTGTGCACATCACTTTCAAGGATTCTGCAATCACATGCTGCTGAATGCAAATTAAACTTGAAATGTCATATTTACATGTTTGTACGTACCGAATTAAAAATGTCACATTCAGTTTGATTGCTTATATGCATATTTATTTTTGATGTGTTGCTACTTTAAGGGTCCGTTTGGTTGGAGGAGTAGAAAAGTGGAAGGATGGAAAATTGTGGGAGGATGGAAAAGTAGGAGGATGAAAAATATTTAGTTTTCCCTCGTGTGTGTTTGGTTGGAGGGATGGAAAAGTGGGTGGATGAAAAACTCTTTTGTTTGGTTGAAAAGAAAAGTGGGAGGATAGAAAAAGTAGTTTATATAAATTGACCATTATACCATTGTTACATAATTGGTAAAAAATAGATTTATTTATATTCATTAAATAATATAAAATTTACCAACTATTATATTTTTTAATAAGAAGTGTTACGTCCATAACATTTTTTGCAATACTTTCACAACAAAATTTATGTGAAAAGTTGTTACTAATTCTAATTTGAACCCACCACTGAAATTATTTTTTTATTCACCAATATTAACTAATAACAATCTGTTACTTAAAATTTATTGTGAAAATATTGTAGTAACATTTCTCAATTAGCATTTTTTATTTTTTATATTATTTCTCTTTTCAATCTTTTCATTACAGCCATACGTTTTTGTTTTTGTTTTTTTTTTTTTTCCTATGCTCTCTCCTCCACCACACACGTTATCTCTATCCCCACCCCTTCTTTTTCTTTTTCTCCACACACGTTCCAGCACTCTCATTCTCCCTTCATCTTCTCCAGCTCGCTCTCTCTGGTTTTTTTTTTTTTTTTTCTTCTTCCTCCATACACGTTTTTCCTTATCTCTTTATCTCCCCCTTCTTTTCTTTCTTTTTCTCCCTCATTCAAGAAGTGCTTTCTCTCTATTTTTTTCTCTAGCTCTCGGTCTCTGGTTTTTTTTTTTTTTTACTTGATTCCAAGACAGCCGTTGTGTTTGTGAGGAGGGTAGGTGGGAGAGGGCATTTGTGTAATTTCACGTTAAGAGCAGCTTTCTCTCCACAGTTTTCCTCCCGATTTGGGAGGAAAAAAATTGGTGGGTCCAGGAGGAAAATTTTCTCCCGGATTTTCCATCCTCTCTGTTTTCCTTTGCTTCCCAAACAGTGGAAAACATTGTTTTCCACACCATTTTCCACCCATTGTTTTCCATCCTCCCTATAATCCCTCCAACCAAACATAGTGTAAAGTAGTGAGAAGGGAATTTGAATTATGCATGTCAATCTATAGAACAAATGGGGTTTGATGGATAGCTTAGTATCATATTTGATATTTTTATGTTCTGGTCTTTTGCAGGCCTGTTGAATAATAAAACACTGCATAGTGATTGACTTTGCATGGATTGTAGAAGGATTCACATTTCTAAGATATTTCTAAAGGCATTTTTTTTTAAACTATTTGCTTTGTCTTTGCCCATTAAACAATAAGTTAGATCAAGAGATGCACTTATCAAGTTAAAAAAAAGAAAAAGAAAAAGAAAAGATCAGGAGCTGCATGTTGAGAAACTGACTCTTTCTATTTTTGATCTTAAAAAAAAAAAAAACGAAATTCAATTCCAGTTGCATTAACAAATTCTATTATTTTATATGGATTGTAAATAATATAAAATGTATTTTTTAATGAATGGTTTATGAATTATTATTTATATTAGTTTAAAATATTATTGATTGATGATTGTGAAAGGGAGTTTTTATTTTTGCTCTGTTTTATGCTTTGTCAATGGGTATCATGACAACAATCTAAAAGTGACCTACCTTTGTAAGTAGAAAATTTGAATGGAAAAACATTTGTTTTCAAAATATAATTAAATGAATATAATCTCAAGTTTGGATGAGAATTTTACATAGTTAAGAAAGTTTTTGACTCTGTTATAGAAATTGACAAAAAAATTTAGCTTGAGAAGTGCATATTTTTTTAATATAGCAAAATTACAAATTTGATATCTAACTTTTGCATGTCGTATTACATTTCTCAACGTGTTTTATTGACAAGCTTATATTAGTGGTACTTCAAATGAATGTAAGAACAACAAAGGAAGAAGATACAAAAAGTACTTTAAAGTTGTCTTTCAATTTATTGGAAATTGATATTTTAACATTTATTGGATATTTGAGGATGTAAAGGATTGAAATCCTAATTTTAATTTTAATTTAAGTTTGATTTATATTTTCCATTTCATAATTTAATGTTTCCTATCAAAGATAGGAATCCTAATGTGAAATCAAATATGAAGAAACAAAGAATTGTTTAAATCTTCGTACACAATAGTTTTCCCGTGCATCGCACAGGTTAGCAACTACTTATCTTAATAATTAATAAGAATGTAGACACTTGTCATAAAGAGAAGATAGTCATTCACTCATTTGATACAAACATGCTTTTTAGAATCCAACTTTTGTAATAGTAAGTATAGGATGGGTTGGTATATTTCAATATTAAAATAATTAAAATTTAAATTAATTAATGGGTATTGCCTAAGTTTTAGCTAAGAGTAGTTATCTAAAATGGGAAGAAGCGAAGGTAGTCCTTATTAGTTCAAGTGCACTTTGAGTTAACCGATGGAAAGATACCTTGAAGTCCTTGTTAATGAGCATCCCTACGGTGCAGAAAAGAGTTGAAAAAAACACATCACCATCTGAATCTCCATCACAATATTAGTGGGACGCCGCAATTGCCTATACATAATAGGATGCAACTTAGTATGAAAAGTACTTTCTTCATGCTTGGGTTATTTTGAAGCTTGAGCTCTAACAGGTCCTTGTGACACACACACTCTTTCTCTTCTTTGCGTGGGTCTTTGTATGTGTGATAATTGATAACTGATAACTAGTAATTAATACACCTCTAAGAAGTCTCCGTCTTTAATTTTAGGGTAATGTCTCTTCTCTCATAAAGCAAACGTTGTGAGTGTCTTGCGACTAATATTTAATCCCTTACCTTTCATAAATATATATTGATATTTAATAATTGAATTATAGTTAGACTTGTTGGTGCAATCACAATAATAATAGAAATAACACAAAGAGAAATTGAATAATACTTTTAAATATTATTAATTTGAAGAGAAAGGAAATACATAATGCTATTTGGATTGAGGCGCGGCACTCGCTTGCACAAAGTGTTCAAGCCCAAAGTTCCACTATTAAAGTTCCACTATTTTTTTTAGTGTATATTGCAGTGATATGGATTGGGTCTGAATGAGTCTATTTATTCACCTCCCCCTTGCGCATGTATCTAGCCCAATATCTGAGTCAATTCATATTAGCCCATCAATCACCACAATTAAAAAGAATAAAATAGTTTCTCTCATTTTCAATGTGGGATTAAACATTTTCACTAACTCTTTATCTTCCATATTCACTCCCACATCTTTACATTTATGTTGAAATATTTATTCATTTTAATTAATTAATATTAAAATGCTCCAACAATCCCCCACTTATTTTAATATTAATTTTTTTAGATAAAAAGAGATTATAGGCAAAGAGGGGTCACTATGCATCATGAAGGTTTGCTCTGCATTGAACCTTCACTTAGTAAAATAGCGGTCTCAACTCCAGAGTCGTAGTGGTTTTCGAATTGAACTAGAACTTCTTTAGGGAAATTAAGCGTCACTGCTTACACATAACAATCCAGGTGTTGACATGAGCTTTTATAGCTAGCACTTTACGGCCATATGCTGATCCCAGTTTCATGAGTATATTTGAGATTAAGTCCAAATCTCATAGGGAGCGATCCCACCCCCACACTCACATAGGTGAAATTTTATCAAGGGTGCTATTGTAATTCTGACACCCCACTCATAAGAGCTACAAATTTCATTAAGAGTTTTTTACTCAACCTCTCCACATTACAAGAAAAATGCACTTACATCATAGGGATGAACAATTAAAAAAATATTTACAAAATAAATAATTAAAAAAATAAATAGTGCATTTCTTGCGACCATTGTATGATTCGTTTTTCCCATTGAACCCAATTCTTAGGATCTCTGATCCTTGGGTTGGGTATCCTCATACATGGCTCATGAATTTATAGACTTTAGTCCCATCCCCCTTGATGTATTCTAGATCCTATCTTTTGTTAAGGCCTTGGTAAATGGATCTGCAAGATTATCATTAGATTTAATATAATCCACAGTTATGATGCCATTACTCAAATAAGTTTGCATGGTACTGTACTTTCTTCTTATAGGTCTAGGTTTACCATTGTAATAACGGTTTTTAACTCTACCAATTGCGGCAGTGCTATCACAATGAATTAATATAGGTGGAATTGGCTTTTCTCAAAGTGGAATTTCATATTACAAATCTCTAAGCCAATTTGCTTTTTCACTGGCTGAAGCTAATGCTATTAATTTAGCTTCCATTGTTGAATTAGCAATTATTGTTTGTTTTTTAGATTTTCAACAAATAGCACCACTACCTAAGGTAAAAATATAACCAGTGCCCCCTTTTCCCTTCCCTTAAGATATATGGCATGCTTTATAATCATTGGGAGACTTTGGATAACGTTGGCACTTATGGTTCGTGAACTATTACCGAAGATTCATTGTAAGTTACTTGAGGTTAGTGGATTAGAGCGGCTTCGCTATGTCGATACCGCTCCTTGATGGGACCTGATCTCTAATAAGGGCGGAGAGTGGATTCTAGATTATATTAGTTGGGGTAGAAAGAGAATCACTTGACAAAGTATTCCAATTGGCATCACTAAAAGCTTCAATCATAGCAGAATACCTTTTATAAAATAAGCCATAGCTTTTGGTACCAATTAAATATCTTATGACTCGCTCAATAGTTAGCCAATGATCTTTACTAGACTTGCTAGTAAATTTGCTAAGCAATCCTACTGCATATGCAATGTCAGGTTTAGTACAATCAGTAGCATAACGCAAACTACCAATGATATTAGCATAATCCTTTTGATTAAAAATCTCATCATCATTATTCACAGGAAATAAATGAATACTAGAATCAAAAGGAGTAGCTACACTTTTGTGATCATGAAAATTATATTTTCTTAATATTTTCTCAACATAATGTGATTGATCAAGAAATATTCCATCACATGTTTTTGTAATTTTCATGCCCAAAATAAAATTAGCCTCACCAAGATCTTTCATATCAAAATGATTTTTAAGCATATTTTTCGTCTCATTTATAACATGCATATTTGAGCCAAAAATCAACATATCATCCACATAGAGGTTAATAATAACTTGTAAATTATTCCATGATTTAGAATAAATACATTTATCACGTTTATTTGATTTATAATCATTCTTAATCATGCAAGAATCAAACTTTTCATGCTACTGCTTAAATGCTTGTTTTAAGCCATATAGGGATTTAGTTAGCTTACATACCTTACTTTCTTGTCCTGGCTCTACAAAACCTTCAGGTTGATCCATATAAATCTCTTCCTTTAGGTCCCCATTTAGAAAAATAGTTTTTACATCCATTTGATGAATTTTCAAATAAAAAATTGTGGCAATAGTAATTAACAATCTAATAGATGTAATTCTTTGTTACTAGAGAAAATGTATCAAAGAAATCAAGATCAGCTTTCTGTTTAAAGCCTTTTGCAACAAGTTTAGCTTTAACTTATCTATTGATCCATCCGGTTTCAACTTTTTTCTAAGGACCCATTTACAACCTATGGTCTTACAACCCAATGGAAGATCTACTAATTTCCAAGTTCTATTAGATATTAGAGATTCTATCTCATCATTTATAGCCTCTTTCCAAAATATAGCATCAGGTAATGTTAAAGCTTTTTTTTTTTTTTTTTTTTTTTTTTTTTTTTTATATTTAAAATTTTTGGGGATTTTTCTCAATGTTAAAAACATAATAATTAGGGTCAAAATCATTTTCAACTCTAGCTCTTTTACTCCTAGGTTCCATTTCAAAATTTTCTTGATTTTGTAAATGTGAAGTAGAAGTACTAGGTTTAGACGAAATATTTTCTTCACCCTCAACTATTTTTCAATTTAGAAGGAAATTTTTCTTCATGAAAAATCACATCACCAGCTTCAAAAATTATTTTGTTTTCAAGATCAAAAAATCTATAAGCACTAGGTGGTCATTCACAGACCTTTATATACACACTAGGACACCCTTATTTCAAAGTACGTGAAAAATATAATTCTAAATCTCTTATGCTTTGAGAGTTCTTAGAGATCTTGTGACGTGTTGACTTAATCATTGAAGGGTTGTTGGCTAATAGGCCGACCCCACATTGATGCTCTCCGAGAGTGTATTCATCTTTGCAGGTCTTTAGGAGCTCTCCATTTGGACCGTTGGCTCACTGACGATTTTTTATACATTATCACTAGGCAAGCGGAAAAGGGAGATGAAGACTTTGAAAACAGATTAAGGTTATAAATAGATTCTCAAAAAAGAAAAGAAAAACTTAATAAATCAAGACACGCTTCTGACTAGGCTTAGTAGGGGGTTGGGAGGTCAAGTCTCCTTAGTGACTGATTTTCCACTATACTCTATTTAATACCTCTATTGAGTAAAATTTATGTAAATATGGGACGACCTAGTTCTAAAGTGACCACCAAGACCCTTCTAGCTTAATTGACTCTATACACATAGTACGCAAGGGTCTAGGAGGGACGAAAGGGTTTGAGCTGAACATATTGTAACTATTTAAAAAAAAAAGTTCTAAAGTGACCAAACAAACTTAGAACACCATCTTAGCACAAAGTAAAAAATATTGATAAATTTCTTACAATTGACAAGTGTAAAATTTTACCTTTTGAATTGCACTTTCTTATTCCAACTTTGGTTATTCTTTTTGCGAGACTTCTAGCCTGAAATTATTTGCAAAAAAATGGATTCATCACTAGAGCTTTTTGGTGGGGTCCTGGTCCTGGTTTGAGAACATACTGCAAAACAATGCTAGAGAATCATCCATAACCCAAGCTCACTGCTAGCTAAAACCTTCAAAGCAAAATATATTCCTAGAACAACAATTCATGACTGTGAACGCAAACCACATCATTCATGGATTTGGAGAAACATCATCTGTCAAAAAAATTCTTTAGTAGGGGATGGGAGATGGCTATTTGGAAAAGGTTTTGATATTCCTCACAATCATTCCTCATGGTTCCATGGTTCACCACAGCCTCCCAATGGGGGCAACTTTTATTTAGGCACTGTTACTGATCTCATCAATAACAACACTAAAGACGGGAAGCCCGACTTAGTTAGGCAAGTTTATCCCTACCCAACTAGCAAAGAGGCGCTTAATATCCCCTACTAAAGACTGATAATGGCACTGACAGATTGCTGTGGAGGCATTCATCCACTGGTGAATACCAGGTTTATAACCAATCATTAATTCAAGACCTTTCCAATCATTCCATCCATGAGCAAAGAAAACCAATTATTCCTAAGAATGTGTGTGGAATGTCATTTGGAAAATCAAAGACCCTATTAAGATTATTACTTTTATTTGGAAACTTCTTCATAATAGTTTGCTAGTAAAGTTCATTTTAAATAGGAGGGGAATTCCTACCAACAACACATGCCCCTTATGTCATGAAAAGGAGGAATCCTTATCTCATCTCTTCCAATATTGTCCATTTGCAAGAGCAGTTTGGCATGGATCAAACCTCTCAATCCATACCTCAGAGTTAAATCAAATAACAGCCAACCAATAGCTATCTGCTTTAATTTTGAGAAGAGATCTAGTGGACCCTGAGAAGAATATATATGTTCAATCTCGTTTCACTACCCTATGGACTTTGTGGAACCATAGAAACCAGGTGGTTCATGAAGGGATAACACCAAATCCTATGAATGTTGTATTCACCTCTCAATCTTTTATTTGCAAGTATCAGGAGGCTTTCGACAAAGAACAACCTTCTTCCCAAGAACATCGAAAGCTCAGTCACAATTTTAGTTCCAACAGGGAATGACAACTTACCGTCAAAGTAGCAGGTTCCAGGAAAAGGAAACCCAACAGAGGATGATATGACTATGAAGCAAAAATACTTATTGGGCAATATTAACTTCAATTGGGGGGGTGGGGGGAAGGCGCTAGTAGTGCTGTACCAACTTATCCAGCAAATGTCCAGGAAGCAGTAGTGGAGGCCTCAATAAAAGCTAGAGACCTTGTTTTAAAAAAAAAATGATCCTTACTGATTGCAAAAGAATAGAACAAGTTTGCAGTAAGAAAAGTCAACCAAAGTGGAAGGAACAAAGTTCATGGGCTCACACTTGGAAAAAAAACGAAGAACAGGAATTTTGTTTCATCAAAACTGAGTAAACCAACATATTACATTTACAAACAAACAGCTTTACTGAAAACAAAATCAACATGTAAAACAGTGCAAGCATTCATTGTGTATTCTTAAGTTAAAAACTGAGTATAACAATTTCCAAATACAGCACAAAGCTTTGAGATGCGTTGTACATATTCTTTATCTTGATCCTATCAACCCCTCTTGCTATCGCATGAATTTGCATATTAGATAAGCAAAGTTGGACATCCCAAGTATCACCTTTGAAATTTTCCACATGCAAGCCAAATTTAGATCTTTTTTCCCGGTGATATTATCGAATTCGAGTGAAGCGAAGCCATGCTTAAATACCTTCCAACTTCAAACATATCCTACTATATGTGAAAAATCAAGAAATACAACTAGTTTTGCTATCATGGATTGGGAATATCCTGAGGTACTTGTGTCTCTACCAGAATCTGCTTCTTTTTCCTATCATCTTTTATCTCACCATAGAAGTATGAAACAAACCCCCATAGAGAAAGTGCAAGAGCAACTCCTTTTTCCGCTTGAAATTTTTCTCGGTAGAAAATAACGGCTAGGATCTCTGTCACTGGGAGTAGAACTGCAATTAAAATTCCAGATAGCAAAGACGAAGCACAAAAGATGATTCCCACTGTTCCCATGAAGAAACACTGACAAACAATTGCATTAAACACTATCACCACGTAGTACTTTGTTTCCCCGAGCTCAAATGCCCTTGCTTCTCTTGGAATTGCCTACAAAAAAATTGAATTTACACTGCATGAAATATTCGTAGCTACAATATTATGGAATTAACTTGTTAAAATTTCACTTGGGTTGGATTTAAACTACATGATGGTGATATATACCATCACCATTTCTTTACTTAACATACAAGCCACAACTCTAGACAGTGTTTTATTTGGAGAATTTATTATGTTTCCAGCATCCAAAGTTTCAAGAATGTGATGTTTGAGAATGTAATTATGTTCAGGTTTAGCTTAATTAGGAATTTGATCCAGTTGAGCAACCGCCACTAGCTACTTCCGTACACAACTATAGATCCATTCTTCATACATGATGCAACTTCACAACCCTTCACATAGAACCGTTTTGCTCTTGTGAACACTGTTCATAAGTGGCAAAAGTCACTAGAAGCTCGGTCTAATAAGTGAGTTAATTGATTATCACCCATAACTCAAATCTCATAATTCAAGATCAATTCCCGTTACTCATTTCTCTAACTCTATTTTTTTCCACTCACTCTAGAAATAACTTGTTTGGTTTTATATCTTGGTGCATATCTCTTCTCTATTGATAGGCCAATAATGTGTTAACTACTTGTGATGAATTAACCAATTAATTAGCCAAGTTAATTAATTAATTCAATTAGCATCCAATAAGCGTGGTAGTACAAACAAATCACTAACTAAGTTAATATGCAGCGGAAAATAAAGTTGACACATTAATTTGTTTACGAATGGAGAAAACCTACATGGCAAAAACCTTATCAGGTGATTTTAACGTCACTACTCCCGAGAATCCACTATTATCACAACAAGCGGTTACAAGTAAAAGAATTCCAGTACTTTATACCAACCTACAATTGAACCCTTACCTCAATACCCAATTGAACTAGTTTTGTAGTGATAGTCTCTTATTTCAATGCACGGCTTCCAGTACATGACTAACCAATTCGATGCACGGATTCAAGTACGTGACTAACCACCAACTTGAGAAGGATGTCGGCTGCAAAGTTCTTTAGTTCATCACACGATGAAGATCACGAAACTACTTGGTTACAAAACCCTACGACGTACAAACGTAGCAGTTTCTTGAAGAGAAAGATGAACTAGGGCATATATCTCCGGTTCACAATATGCTTGTGAAAAACTTTTTGCATTGAGGTGCATCGGTTATGACGGCCCTTAAAACAATCCTTATATATGTTTAGGGTTGTGAGAAAAGAAAGGCGAAATATGTACACACGGATTGGAGTGAAATCAGATTTGGAAAACTGATTTTCTTAAATCTTGATAGATAGATTATTTGTCGAGAGCTGTCGAGAATCGGGCTGAAATAGTTTTTTAAACCTCGATAGATACTAGCTGTCGAGTTTTAAAAACCAGCACTTCTTCACTTGAATCTTGGACAGATTTGCATGGCTTTAACACTTGAACTTGAAACCTTGTTCCTTGAAGTATTAAACACATCATAGATCTACTCAATTATAAGTAAAGTGCTTTTATCAAAGGATTAGCTAATTCTATAATGACATATGTTCCTAACATGATTCACATATGTCTTAACATCTATAATTCAAATTTTTGCATAAAGTGGTGGAACTCATTGAAACCCATAACTTAAAAACATTCAAATTGTGTTTTCAGTTTTCATGACTTAAACTCAAAATTTTGAGTTTTGAGTATGGAAACTCAATTCAAAAATCAATCCAAACAAGTTGAGTTTTGGTAGACCCCACATTCTTTTAGTTTTAGATGAAAAAATGAGTTATATAATTTAGTTTTCATCAATCCAAATATCCTTATTCTTCTAAGAATATCTTTAGGCTTGTAAACCTCTTTTTTTTGGAATGCTTATATAGACACTAATGGAAAAAAGTTTTTAGTGGTAGACATATAAATATATAATGGTGCTTTTTAATTAAATATCAATATAAAAAGCCCACCAAAGTAAAGCCCATTTTTAGAATCTTATAGTATAGACGACATAGTGATTTTTTTTAGTAAGTAGAACTGTAGTAGTTCCATACATTGACCCATGATAATCAAAGCATATTGGACCGACCTTATCCACATATTTAAGTAGGGAAAAAGATTAATACATTAGACTGTTCATGTAAGACTTCTGCATAAAGAGGTCGCAGTTCCAATCATTAAAGGAAAAACATTGTCTCATATTAGACTGCTCATGTAAGACTTTCTACATAAAGAGGTGGCACTGCCACTCATTAAAAACGCCAAACTAGGGGTAATTTTAAAAATTGCAGCACCAACCAAACCAACCATGCTTATACCAGGCTGATCACTTCAGGCAATGGTCAGTGACTATTTTTACAAATGCAATAGTGTTGATGCAGACATTGGTAAGGGGTTTGAAAAATGGATAAAAATCACATTTGATTGCCTACCAAACCTCTCCCCACCCCCCCCCCCCCCCCCCCCCCCCCACAACAAAAAAACCCTTTTCTCTCTCTTTTTATATATAGGATTGCAATGGCGGAGCCAGGATTTCAGTTTGGGGGCAAGATTGAAAAAAAAAATACTAAAAACAAAAGTATTCTAAAAATATTAATCGATAATAATAACATAATAAATAGACAATTGTAATTACAAGTATATATTTTTGGTATTATTAAAACAAATAAACAAAAATAATCAATCATAGTTACTAACAATCAAAGTGAGAAATTAATTTAAATACATAAAATTTAGACATAATTTGATTGCTTAAAATAAATCAATCTACAAAGTTAACTTTGGAACCTACTAATTGAATTGTCATACAAACACAACTTTTTCACAATAAATTTTACAATTGTTAAAATAGTGGACTATGAGTTGTGAAGGAAATTGAAAGGTGGAACTTGTTTTGGTAGCTAAATTCGAGAACGGCTGGGGCCTCCAAAGAACACACAGAGAGAGAGAGAGAGAGAGAGAGAGAGAGAGAGAGAGAGAGAGAGAGAGAGAGAGAGAGAGATAGGGAAATAAATAATTCTGTTGATCAATAGCTAACAACCATTTACAATGGTCTTACCTTTATACAATTCCGCTCTGCAACTCACTGCAATGCCATTGCCTGCACAACCAACTAACTAACTAACTCCATAACCAACTAACTAACTCTAACTAACTACCACCAGCAACTAACTCACATAGCCACACAATTAGCTAACACAACATAGCTATAACATAGTGAACAGTACATCAATGCATAGTAATAGCATTGCATTAACAATGGTCCTGACAACTACCCCCCCCCCCCCTCCTCTTTTAAAGCACCTTGCCCATAAGGTGAGGAAACTAAGATTGCAGATCATACAAGACCTCCTAAGTAGCATCATCCTTGCTTTCACCCTGCCACTGAACCAAGACTTGAGTTATAGTCCTACTCCTTAACTGATGAGATCTTGTAGCTAAAATTTGAATTGGTTCTGGGGTAATGATCAAATCAGCATTGACAGTAGGTAATGTAGGCTTAGGCACCACCCGATTTCCCAATTTGGCTTTGAGATTGGAAACATGAAACACAGAATGGATAAGGGAACTAGCAGGCAAATCCAACTTGTAGGAAATATCCCCAACCTTCTGCACAATCTGAAATGGTCCATAGAAACGAGGGCAAGCTCACCAAGCTTCTTGTGATGCATAGAAAATTGCTTGTATAGCTGCAGCCTTAGGTATACCCAATCCCCCACCTCAAAGGATATCTCTACCCTTTTTTTGTTAGCATACCACTTCATCCTCTCCTGATTAGCATGCAAGTTCTGTTTGAGTAAAGCCAACAGCTGCTGTCTATCCTTAAGCAACAAATCCACAGCCCCAACTCTAGTTGTACTAGCCACACAATCCATAACCTGAGAAGGAGGATAGTTATAAAGAGCTTCAAAGGGAGAAAGCTTGGCTGAAGTATGGAAATTGGTATTGAATCAGAATTTTGCTAAAGGCAACCATTCAACCCAAGTATTGGGCTTATCAGTTGCAAAAGCTCTTAAGTAGTGCTCCAAACTTTTGTTAACTACTTCAGTCTGTCTATTAGATTGGGGGTGATAGGAGGAAGACATAGCTAAAGTGACTCCTTGCAACCTCATCAACTCCTTCCAAAAATTGGAGGTAAATATAAGATCCCTATCACTAACAATGGTGGGAGGCATACCATGCAATTTGAAGACAAACTGTAGATAGAGATTGGCAACTTTGGCAGCAGTGTAAGGATGGGAAAGGGGCATAAAATGGACATACTTAGTGAGTCTGTCCACCACCATAAACACAACAGACATCAAATGAGACTTAGGCAACCCTTCAACAAAGTCTATGCTCACATCCAGCCAAGGTCTTTCTGGAATGGGCAAGGGCTGCAACAACCACTAGGGAAGCAAGTTTCATGCTTCAGCTTCTGACACACATCACATTCCCTTACATATTGCTTCAAATCCTACCTTAGGCCAGACTAGTAGAAATCCTTCTAGAGCCTATGCAAATACTTTAAATATCCTGAATGACCTCCCAAGGGACTATCATGCATTTGTTGCAACACCACAGACTTCAAATCCCCATTAGAATCACCCAAATACAATCTACCCTTGTAAGATAGTAAGCCATTGTAGAAAGTAAAACCCTGAGGTACATCAGACCCTGACTGAATAGCATGAATAATAGCCTGGATTTTTGAGTCAGTAGCATAACTCAATTTGAGATTAGACAACCAAGTAGGGGTACGAAAGGATATGATCTATAATGTGCCTTCAGAAGTAGGTGAAACAGCTGATGCAATAACAGTTGGGTAGGTGACTTAGAAGCAGACCTCACCATGTCTCATTGAAAGGGCATCAGCCACGGCATTCTCTCTGCCTTGCTTATATTCCACTATAAAAACATACCTTAGGAGCTTAGTGATCCACCTTTGTTGGGCTGGAGTTCCCACCCTCTGCTCCAACAAATATTTCAAACGTTGGTAATTAGTTTTAATGACAAATGGCCTTTCTAACAAATAGGGCCTCAATTTCTTCACTACTACCACCAAGGCCAACAATTCTTTTTCATAAGTGGAAAGTGAGAGCTTATTTCCCTTCAATGCTTGGCTATGGAAAGCAATAGACCTATGATCTTGCATTAAAACAACTCCCCACCCTTGACCAGAAGCATCACATTCCATAGTGAAAGGCTTGGTGAAATCAAGTAGAGCTAACATAGGAGGGCATGAAATAGCATCCTTAAGCTGTTGAAAAGCTTGAGTAGCTTCAGGGGTCCAAACAAAGGAATCTTTCTTCAATAAGGCAGTCAAGGGTGCTGCAATTTGCCCATATCCCTTCACAAACTTCCTATAGTATCCAGTAAGGCAAAGAAAGCCCCTTAAAGCCTTGACATCTTTAGGAATAGGCCACTGTTGCATAGCAGTAGTCTTCTTAGGGTCAGTCTTCACCCTTTCACTAGAAATAAGATGGCCTAGATACTCCACCTCCTCACAAGAAAACATGCACTTAGACTTCTTGGCATACAACTAATGCTTAGCCAAAGTTTCCAAAACCAATTTGAGGTGACCAAGGTGATTAGACAGAGAACTACTATACACCAATATATCATCGAAGAAGACAAGAACAAATTTCCTTAAGAATGGCTTAAAAATAGCATTCATAAAGGATTGGAAGGTGGAAGGTGGAAGGAGCATTGGTTAAGCCAAATGGCATAACCAAAAACTCATAGTGGCCTTCATGGGTCCTAAAAGTAGTTTTAGGAATATCTTCCTCCTTCATTCCAATTTGGTGGTAACCAGACCTCAAATCCAATTTAGAAAACACATAGGCACCACATAATTCATCCAACAACTCATTAATGATAGGAATAGGGTATTTGTCTTTAATTGTCTCTTGGTTCAAAGCCCTATAATCAATACACATCCTCTAAGAACCATCAACTTTCCTAACCAAGAGAACATGTGAGGCAAATGGACTACAACTATTCCTAATGGGGCCAACAGACAACAACTCCTTAACTATTTTCTTAATCTCATTTTTTTGATAGTAAGGGTACCTGTAAGGTCTTTGACAAATGGCTTGAGCTCCTTCCTTGATGTTGATTTGATGTTCATGCCTCCTAATAGGAGGTAACCCCATAGGAGTGGCAAAGACAGCATTAAACTCCAACAACAGCTCAGCCACCTACATAGGAATTTTGGGAGCACAATCTATAGAATGAGAATCAGTAGGGATTGAAATTTGCAGAAACAACCCTCTCTTCACAGATTCCTTCAAGAACTGAGTACCTTCCTGAATATTAGTACCTACACCCCTCAACCCTTGTAGCAATATAAACTTTTGTTCATAGGAAAAACACATGGTTAGTAACTTGACATCATTGAATGATTCCAAGGGTACTCAATGAATGAGTCCCTAACACCAAGTCATAACCTCCCATAGGCAACACATGTAATTGAACCAAGAATTGATGCCCTTGCAAATAGATAGGAACTTCCTTACATAGTCCTTGAGTTCTAATCACATCACCATTAGCCACTTTCACTTCCAAAATCTGAGAAGTATCCACATGAATATGCAATTGAGGAAGTAAGGAAGTGTCAATAAAATTGTGTGTGCTACCTGAATCTATAAGAGTTACAAGGGACTTATGCTTGATCCTTCCCATTACCCTCATAGTACCAGAAGTAAGGGTATCACTCAAGGCATAAAGTGTAATTTTAGCATCCATAGTATTATTTTCTTGACTGTGTAAGGTGAGATCAGAAATAGAAACCCCACTACCTTCATCCAATCTAGTAATATGTACCCTTGAATTAACTTCAGGCACAAATTCCACATAATCAAGAAGGGACAACATAGCATTTTTACATTTATGACTAGGACCCCGCTTCTCATCACAATTATAACACAATCCTTTCTTCTTCCTTTCCTCCATTTGAGCAGGTGATATTCTTTTGATTGGTAATCTATTATTCCTATTATCTACCAAAGGAGTAACTTTGGGTGGACCTAAGATGGAGGGCTTACCTTGCTTCAATTGGACTTTAGAATTCCTCTTACAGCTCCAGTTGTACTCTTCTTGAATCTTGGATAAACCAAAAGCCTCATTTAGTGACTGAGGATTAAGCATACGAATAGGAAGCCTTATCTCATCCTTCAACCCACTGAGAAAGCAACTCAGCTTGTGTGATGAGGATAACCCTATTAGATAAGACTTCAAATTAAGCCTTATAAACTACCACAGAAGTTGTCTGCCTCAGCCTTGTCAATGTTTCCATGGGATCATCATATGCAATCAAGCCAAATCTCACATGCAGAGCCTGAACCAGTGACTCCCAATCACAAAATACCCTTGTTTCTTCACTTTCTTGGAACCAAATCAGGACTTCACCTTCCATATGAAAGGAAGCTAGCATCAATTTCTCTCCAATTGGAGTATTGTAATACCTGAAATACTGATTTGCCTTATACACCCCACTTGCAGGTTCTTCACCAGAAAATCTTGGGAAATCCAACTTCATGGGGCGAGAAAGAGGCAACAATGCAGAACTAGGGTTATGATTTTCCCCAATTCTCGGAGATTGGGAAGAGCCATCTTGATCTGAGGAACTCAATTTCTGCAAAATTGAAGTTAATTGTTGGCTCATCTCATTCAAAGTTCTTGTGTGAATTTCTTGTACGATTTGCATCTCTTGTAACTCCTTAGTATGATGATCAGACATGCTTTGAAGTGAAGCAATGGCTTCATTGGTTACAATAAAGGCATGAGTCTCTGCCATGAATGCCAAGGAAAGCCAAGCTCTAATACCAAATGAAAGGTGGAACTTGTTTTGGTAGTTGAATTTGAGGACAGCTGGGACCTCCAAAGAACACACAGAGAGAGAGAGAGAGAGAGAGAGAGAGAGAGAAACAAAGATAGGGAAATGAATAATTCTATTGATCAATAGCTAACAATCATTTACAATGGTCTTGCCTTTATACAATTCCCCTTTGCAACTCACTACAATGCCACTGCCTCCACAACCAACTAACTAACTCCATAACCAACTAACTCTAACTAACTACCTCCACTATTAACTAACTAACCCACCAGTAACTAACTCACATAGACACACAATTAGCTAACACAACTCACCAGCAACTAACTTACACACCACACAATTAGCTAACACAACATAGCTATAGCATAGTGAACAGTACATCAATGCATAGTAATAGCATTGCATTAACAATGGTCCTAACAGAAATAAAGTGGTAGGTTCATTGATGTAAGTTGTTCACCCTTCACAATTAACCATTTTCACAATTGTGAAATTTATTGTGAAAAAAATTATGTTTATAGCATTATAATTATAATAACAAAAGAAAAGAAAAATTAGAATAGGGAAGAAAAGTACTGTAAATAGTACAATGGATGAGACAAGATCAAAACTACTTGGAATAAATACTATTCAAGAATATTAAAATAGGTGAAAGTGATTGTGTGAGGGAATTAAGAAGCTTTTTTTCCATTCTTTCTTTCCAGTGTCGGGCCGTTTCATAATAGTGAGAGTGTTTTTTTTGTTTTTTTTTTTTTTTATAAATTTTATTTTATAATTTTTCCACTAACAAAGGGCAAACTACTTAAATACACATCACATAGCAAGTATCAAGGCATTTTTTAGAGGAGTCGGGGAGAGCAATTGCCCCCTTTCGCCCCTCTGGCTCCACCCTTGGGGTTGGGTTCAAATTACATCTAATATAACTCTAAGCAATGCTACCCTTACCAATAACTTGTTATAGAATTCATATTTTGAAAATCATACCATTAATTACATGTTCTATATGTTCTTAATATTCATGCAAATTTTCATGTCAATTGCATGTTATTTACCATTTGATCCATAAACTCATCTTTTATGCATTATTTTAAACTACAAAAACTTAAATTTGAACAATTGATCGATGACATGACTATTAAAAAATAATAAGACACGAAATAATAATAAAAAAATTATATTTTATAAGCACATAAATTACAATTAATACAGATAAATTATACATAAATTCTATTTCGTAATAACATTAATAGAAGTACTAGCAACATTCAATCTAAAAGGTTTTATTTAACCTAACGAAATTCCACTCAAATTTACCAATACACAATGTAAAGAAAGATAAAATGAAACATGCGTTTATTTAATTTTCTTTGTTTTCGATACAAAGGTTAGAATTTTAATATTGTCAATGATAAAGTTTTCAATATTAACCAATAAATTCTTTTAATTACTTAATTCCATATATAAAAAATATAATTAAAATTTAAAAATTTATTGAATAAAAATGACATTTATTTACATAAATTAGGGGAAATTACACTTTACTCCCCTAAATTATACTTCTTTTTACAGTTACCCCCATAAACTATTATCTAGGTAACACTTTACACCTTATCCCTTAAGTAATGTTTTAGTGAAGTAGTATGTGTGCATTATCATAATTTAGGGGAATAAAGAATACATTTTTATAGTCTATGAGGGTAAGTGTAAAATGGGTCATGTAGGGGCGAAAGTCCAAAATTCAAGTGTACTGGGCCTTGGGCTTGCAAGGGTCCAAATTGATAATTATTGGATCCTGGTTCTTATTCGAGAACCTGAAATTCCGAGGAAGTATGAATGAGAAGTTGAAGATTGCTAAGATTTACCAACTAAGGTTTTGGGCGTGAGAAATAACCGGTGAGCTTTCCGAAGAGATATTCCTCCTCGGATATATTGAATGTGGTTCAATTGTTTACTCGGACCATTATAATAATTCTCCACAAAGTTCCCACCACACAGAAACACCTCACGAACATACGAGGAAGAAGGAAGACTCCAAAATATCTAGAGAAAAGCTGTTACCACCACATTAAATGCATTGTACCTACTTTTATGGCCGCATTTATATGGAATAGACCTCTGAACAGTGTTTCCTGGGAGATCAACTCAGAAAAAGCTGAAGAAGAAGTTTGATGGGACAACTACTCAAGTGGTGGCTTGGATGATGAATAAGTGTAGGGGGAGGATGGTTGAAGGGGACTATATAATGGGAAATATCTTTCATAAGAAGGAGATCGGGAGAGAGAGAGATTTTTGGTATGATTGGAGAAGGATTAAGAAACTAAAGAAAAGAAAAGTCTCCTCGGATAAGGGACCTATTGATTATCATGTCTACTATTCTCTTGCAAAACGCTATTAAACATTATAATAGCCGTTATCAAACTTACTGAAGCTCAGTTCTTCAATCCATCTTTTACAAATTTATTGACTAGGGTTCATTGGGCCAAGATCTAGTACTATTTGGGCTTGCGCCAGGAAATCGTGACCCTACAATTGGTGCCGTCTGTGGGGAGAACTTGTGCATTAGTAAAATATAACGGTTAAATATGGCAAGATCAGGTCCACATCAAACAAGTCCGGATCAGGTAGAATCTGCGAACGTTCATCAACAAAATGATTTCCTCAATCTTGAACATGAAAGAGATCGGAAAAACTATCAAAAAGGCAATGTACATACCACCTATACAAGTGGAAGCTGTTTTCGAAGGAGAAGCCATATCTCCCACGGGCGAGATGATAATAAAGCCATGCAACGAGAGATTGATGACTTAAAGAAGCAACTCCATCGAGCACAATAGAAGCAATCCCCTTCCAGCTCTGATGTCTCTTCCAATGATGAAGAGGACACTATTTACAGACAAAGGTCAAGAACTCCACCAAGCGAATCCTTCTCCTATGATGAAGAGCGCCTTCACCGAAGAAAATGCAGAAGCCCTTTTCGCAAAGGAGTGGGAACTGATGTTATGAAGAAGGCATTGAGTCAAATTTCTAAGTCACCCTTCACACGAGGGATAGAAAAGGCAAAACTTCCTAGATGATTTCACCAGCCTACATTCATCATGTATAATAGCCGAACAGATCTTGTAGAACACGTAAGTCAGTTCAAACAGAAGATGGCTGTCCATGCTCAGGATGAGGCCTTGATGTGTAGGGTATTTCCATCCAGCTTAGGACTAATGGCAATGAGATGGTTTGATGGGCTAAGGAAAAATTCTGTTAGTTCCTTCAAAAAGCTCACCCAAGCATTCTGTTCCTGATTTATCACATGCAGTAGGGTTCCTCAACCTTTGGACTCTTTATTGTCCATGTCAATGAGGGAGGGAGAGTCCGTAAAGGCGTATTCAGACAGATACTAGGAAATGTTTGACGAGATTGATGGCGATTTTGATGACGTTGCCATCAAAACTTTCAAGGTCAGCCTCTCATCTGAGCACGGTCTTAGGAAATCTCTGACAGGTAAACCTGTTACTAGTTTACGCCAGCTCCTGGACCGAGTTGATAAATACAAGAGGATCGAAGACGACCAACAACAAGGAAAATGGAAGGCTAAAGTTATCCCTTAGGAAATGAGGGATTTCAGGTCGGACCGATACAATAATAATCGACCGAGAAGGGATTATGCAGGACAATCAGGGTCCACCAATACCTAAATGGTTAATGCAGTGTTTTGAGAGCCTGTTCGGCAAGTTCTAGAGAAGATTAAGAATGAACCATTCTTCAAATGGCCAAACAAAATGGCTGGAGACCCTACAAAGCGCAATCAAAGCCTTTACTGCCATTATCATCAGGAACAGGGACATACTACAGAAGATTGTAGGAACCTGTGGGATCATTTGGACCAGCTTGTTCGGGAAGGAAAACTAAAATCACTCTTGCATCATTCTAGTGGCCAAGGGAACTAGACGAGTTTAGATTCCCAGAAAAATGCTCATTCTAGGCCCCCTTTGGGAACAATTAATGTCATCTTTGTCGCTCCTGGAAGGACTGGATCCTACCCCTCCAGAGTGATGTCAGTGGCTCGGTTGTCAGCCGATGAGGATGGTTCAGAGCCGAAGAGGGCTAGAATACTAACTCAACTGACTTTGGGCCTCTCGGACGAGGATAAAGCTAGAACCATCCAACCCCATGACAACACTTTGGTGGTTACGCTCAGAATAGGGGGGTATGATGTGAGGCGAGTGTTGGTAGATCAGGGTAGTGCCGTCGAAATTATGTACCCTGTTCTGTACAAGGGGCTGAATTTAAAACCTGAGGATTTAACGGCCTATGAATCTCCCTAGTAAGTTTTGAAGGAAAGACTGTCATTCCCAAAGGCTAGATCAGGCTGCCCATACAAACCGATTCAGAAGTAGTAGAGGTGGATTTCATTGTGGTAGATTCTTATTCCCCCTATACGGCCATTGTAGCCAAACCTTGGTTTCATGCCCTAGGGGTTGTCTCCTCTACCTTGCATTAGAAGGTGAAATACCCCTCATAAGGCTTAGTTAAAGAGATTTTGGGAAGTCAATTCGTTGCTAGACAATGCATGGTGGCGGCCATTTTGCACAAACCCGAGGCTGCGCCCTCGGCCTTTGCTAGAAAGCTCCTATAGCAATCAAAAGCTCTGGCTTCATCGGAAAGGGAATCGGCTGAGGAGGCGAGTTGTGAGGATCTAGAAAGAGTGGTTATTGTAATGATCCAGAGAAGTTCTTTCAAATCACGGTTCAATTGCCTCCTCAAGAAAAACAAGAACTAATAGAATTCCTCTGAAAGAATGTTGATGTGTTTGCCTGGAATGCTTATGAAGCCCCAGGAGTTGATCCTGACTTCATCTGCCATCACTTGAAGAATGTCAACCCATCAATCACTCCTAAAAAACAACCACCTAGGCGCTCATCCAAAGACCATTATGAAGCTGTTAAGGACAAAGTAACTAAACTTAAGCAAGCAGGGGCTATTAAGGAAGTATTTTACCCCGAATGGTTAGCCAACACCGTGGTAGTAAAAAAGAAGAACGGAAATTGGCGAGTATGCGTAGACTTCACAGACTTGAACAAAGCTTGTCTGAAAGATCCTTTCCCCCTTCCTCAGATAGACTAGTTGGTGGACGCAATGGTAAGCCATCCTCGAATGAGTTTCCTGGACGCCTTTCAAGGATACCATCAAATACCACTGGCCTTAGACGATCAGGAGAAAACGTTTTTTGTCACTCCCATTGGGAATTACCACTATAAGGTAATGCCTTTTGGTTTGAAAAATCCTGGGTTGACATACCAAAGGATGATGACCAAGATGTTCGAATCATATATGGGCAAGAATATTGAGGTGTATATAGACGACATGGTGGTGAAGAGTAAGATAGTGTTCGAACATATAGGGGACCTCACAAACATCTTCGAAATTCTAAGGGGACATAAGCTCCATCTTAATTCCTCCAAATGCTCGTTTGGGGTAGGTTTAGGCAAGTTCCTCGGCTATATGGTGACTCACTGAGGAATCGAGGTGAACCCTGACCAGATTAAAGCCATAAATAATTTGCAACCTCCTCAGAACCCCAAAGAGGTTCAAAAGTTAACTGGAATGACGACAACTTTGAATCGACTCATCTTTCGGTTGGCAGATAGATGTAGATCTTTCTTCCTATTAATGAACAAATGGAAAGGTTTTGAGTGGACTGAGGAGTGTGCTCAGGCATTCCAACAACTTAAAGAGTATCTCTCTCATCCATTTATTATGTCCAGTCCTAAAACAGATGAAGTTTTGTTCGCTTATATCGCTGTGGCTTTTCATGCCATGAGTTTGGTGTTGATACGAGTCGACAATGGTAAACAACGACTAGTCTATTACGTGAGCAAGTCTTTACACGAAGTCGAGATTCGCTATTTACCATTAGAGAAGGCAATCCTAACGGTGATGCATGGTACTTGAAAGCTCCCCCATTACTTCCAGGCACACACGGTGGTTATCCTAACCCAGCTTCCACTCAAAACCATACTTTGAAGTGCTGATTACACAGGGACGATAGCAAAGTGGGGCACGATCTTAGGGGCTTTTGACATCAAGTACATGCCTCGTATCTCAATCAAAGGTCAAGTCCTTGCAGATTTGGTTGCCGAGTTCATTGAAGGCCCCGCAGAAAATAAATCAGAGGAACACCGCATGGGTGAAAGATCAGTTGGCCTAGTTACGGTGCAAGATTCATTGCAGTGCAAGGTATACGTGGATGGGGCAGCGAACCAAAAAGGGTTTGGAGTAGGGCTAGTCTTGATCTCGCCTGAAAAACTCATCGTAGAAAAGTCGTTAAGGCTAGGCTTTTCGGCCATGAACAACGAGGCTGAGCACGAAGCATTATTGGAAGGAATGTCTATAGTTCAGAGAATGGGGGGAAAGTCGGCTACAATGTTCTCGGATTCAAGGTTGGTCGTCGGTCAAGGGAAGGTCGAATTAGAGGCAAGGGATGAGAGAATGCAAGGGTATTTGGCTCAAATCAGGCATCTGCAACTGAAATTTGAATCATTCAGCCTACAACACATCCCTAGAAGTGGAAATACCCATGCCGACTCCCTTGCCACTCTGGCAACCTCTTCTGCGCAGAATTTACCTCGTGTTATTCTCATAGAATATTTGTGTAAGCTCTTAGGAATAAGAGGGAATATGATCTGTGTTCATCATGTCAGAATAGGACCCAGCTGGATGGACCCCATTATTCGATTCCTAAGTAAGGATGTTTTACCAGAGGACAAATCAGAAATTGAAAAGGTACGTAGGAAGGCTCCTCGAATCTGGCTATCCAAGGACCAGAAACTGTACAAGCGCTCCTTCTCTGGGCCATATCTACTATGCATTCATCCTGAGGCATCAGAGTTACTCCTTGAGGAATTACATGAAGGAATCTGTGGGAGCCATACAGGAGGGAGATCCATAGCTCATAGGGCCATCACCCAACGTTATTGGTGGCCAAACATGCAAAAGGAAGCACTAGAATATACGAAGAAATGCGATCAATGTCAAAGATTTGCACAAAACACATACCAACCAGGAGGATTCCTAAATCCCCTCTCCCGTCCTTGGCCTTTCGCACAATGTGGCTTAGATATTGTTGGCCCATTTCCCAAAGCAGCGGGAATCAAGAAATATTTGCTGGTCGGCACAGACTACTTCACCAAATGGGTTGAAATTGAGCCTTTAACGAATATCCGAGATGTGGACGTAAAGAAGTTTGTCTGGAAGAACATTGTCACCCGCTTTAGAATACCTCATTCCTTCATCTTGGACAATGGACTTCAGTTCGACAGCAAATCTTTTAGGAGATATTGCTGTGAATTGGGAATTACAAACATGTATTCCACTCCAGCCTATCCCTAAGGGAACGGACAAGCTGAAGTTGTTTACAAGGTCATAGTGAGTAGACATAAAAAAATGTTGGACAATGCAAAGGGAAGATGGGTGGAAGAACTACCGCATGTCCTATGAGTGTATCGAACCACTCCTCGTAGGTCAATTGGGGAAACCCTATTTTTGATGTCTTATGAAGCTGAGGCTGTTATCCTTATAGAAATGGGCTTTCCGACATTAAGAACCCAATCATTCAATCCCAGCAGTAATAATGAATTGTTGGAAAGGAGTTTGGACCTTATTGAAGAAAGAAAGGAAAGTGCAATGG
The DNA here is from genome assembly GCA_023055345.1 of Quercus wislizeni. Lineage (NCBI taxonomy): Eukaryota > Viridiplantae > Streptophyta > Magnoliopsida > Fagales > Fagaceae > Quercus > Quercus wislizeni. The sequence goes on from JALGQJ010000015.1 coordinate 798,853, forward strand.
TCCAATTGGCTTATTATTAGCACGAACTCAAACAGGGCTATGATGCCAAGGTAAAACTAAGACCACTAGAGCTTGGGGATTTGGTGCTAAGAAAGGTTTTGGGCACGGCAAAAAATCCATCGTGGGGGAAATTAGAGTCCAATTGGGAGGGACCCTATCATATCACCTCGGTGGCTGGCATAGGAGCATATTTTCTAGAAGATTTAGATGAGTGTGTAATACCTCGTCCTTGGAATGTAAACAACATGAAAATGTATTATTATTAATAAAATTTTCCTTTCTTCAATTATTTATTTTTGTTATGTAAATACATCAAATTAATTGTTGTTTGCTCTCTATATAAGTGTTAAACAGATCTCAAGTCATGTCAGGTCTCTCGGACCATATACTTGTATGAAATTAACACTCTTTGGCATCTATATAAGTGTTAAGCAGATCTCAAGTCATGTCAGGTTTCTCGGACCACATACTTGTGTGAAATTAACACTCATTGGCATCTATATAATTATTAAACAGATCTCAAGTCATGTTAGGTCTCTCGGACTACATACTTGTGTGAAATTAACACTCCTGGGCACCTATATAATTGTTAAACAGATCTCAAGTCATGTCAGGTCTCTCGGACCACATACTTGGGTGAAATTAACATTCCTTGATATTTATATAATTATTAAACAGATTTCAAGGTATGTCAGGTCTCTCGGACCACATACTTAGATGAAATTAACTTATATCAACTTAATATTGGTCGATACTTATTTGAAGATTAAGCACTCATTAAGACTCCAAGTATTCTTGTATTCATGATAATATACTAAGTGTATTATTTATCTATGTTGAACCTGACCTTTGATATAGTAATATCAATTTACAGCTCGGGTGGAAAACATTTAGTTGAAATAAACAAATGACTAAATATATGTTATCAACAATGTTTGTTAAGGATGAAATGATGACAACTTAAAGCCATTCATAATATCATCCAGAATCTAAGTCAAATAAGAGGATAAATGCCTTCATTGAATGATAAATACAAGTATTACATCTAGAAGCACAAGACCATTACAAAAAATTGCAAAAACAAAGCTAAAACCCTATGTCTGGGTCTTCGATTGATGAGAATCCTGTTTAGAATCAACCTTGGACTTGGATTCAGCAGCTTTAGCCTTGGACACCATATTTCCAATAGTAAGGGCGTCCTCGGAGGGATTGGCATCAGCAAGAGGTTGAACTCCTTTACCCTTCGCCTTCTCTTCTGGCCAAGAGACCCCCATATCAACCCTTTTCTCTTTTTGAATCCCTGTTGGGATCTCAATCCCCTAAGAAGGGTCTTGGGTGGTGAGAGGTTGCTCTGGAGGAGGAAGGGGAAAGGCTGCGAGAGGAGGAAGAGCAGTTGGATCCTCTCTGATATCTTCTGGATAGTATACCTTGTCTGCTTTTCTCAGATCGGAGTCAGCAAGGACTCCTGTTCGATCAAGGGTGTTGTAGTACGTTTTAGTATAATAGTCCCTGTAGACTACCGTTACCTCCGCGGTCAGCCTTGCCTCAGTCTCCACTACCCCACGCTCGTAAGCTGATGCCTCCGCGGCTTTAGCAGCTTCCTTGGCCACATTTAATGCCTTTTGGGCTTTCTACAGCTCAGCCTTTAGGTCTAGACCTGCTACCTTCTCAGTGGCAAGGTTGATTTGGGTAGTGTAGAGTTACTTGCGCTGATCCTTAGCTTGGGCTTCAGTAGTTTTCAACCCGGCCTCAGCACTTTGACGCACACTCTCTGCGGCCTTAAGCTTCTCGGTCAGCTGCGTTTTTTCATTGTTTGCTGTGCCAAGAGCTTTTTCAACTTCGCACTGAGATTGAGTTTCCGCATCAAATTTGTTATAGGCATTTCGTACCCAATCCTTGGCCACGTAAACCTGCTGAGTGACTTGCATGGAGATAGCAAATATAATTAAAACTGCGATAAAAACAACAGACAAAAAATTTATCTTAAACACTTGAGTAGGGAAGATACAGCTAACCATGGCTAGATCTCTTTTTAACGACATGAATAGGTCGGGCTGTCTTATGCGCTGAATAGACTCCATGTCCCTTGGGAGAAGGAGAGGTTGTTGTAGGGCTTGCATTAGGTAATTGGTGTGGCCTCTCTGCGCGTCCCATATTGAAGCATCATATGGAATGGGAGTACCCTCCATTTCTATCCGAGGAGCCCAGGTCTGCAGAGGCCGATGTACCTCAGCCTCATCTTTGCTATCTACAGAGGTACCCCTCTTATCCTTGGGGTCCTTGGCTACTTTCTGTTTTTTATTGTCCTTCCGAGGAGCCATCTTGCCTTCCTCCAATTTAGGATCTGGCCTCATTTTCTTCAAATTTGGTATAGCCTATAGGCCGAGATCAGTGGGAAGAGGAGGAAGAGGAAGAACTACAGGAGGTTGCGTTTTGGGGGCTTCTTTCGAACTTCCCCCTTTGTTCCTGCTAGCTAGCAGGTCTTTCAAACCAGGTTTTTTCTTCTGGTCCATTTCTTCTTCTTCCTCTTTGGATTCCGAATCTATCCGAGTAATAACCAACTGTTTTGGATGAATGGAGGAGAGATTAACAGATTCAGTCTCGGAATCTGAGATATTCATTGGCTTCTCGGATGGTCCCTCGTCTTCCACGAAGCGAAATTGATCTATTTCCTCCTCTAGGGATAGCCGAGAGGATGCAATTTCCTCTTCTGCTGCAACTGGTGCTTCCAGGGGAACTTGTTGCAAAGGGATTATGAGCGGAGGAGGGATTTGATGAATGGATAGTTTGACGGGAGGAAGATCGTCTTGAGCCAAGAAACCTGGCCTAGATACGTCGATACGATTTATTCGAGGATCTCCTACCCTGATGGCATGACCTATATCTTGAAAAGTCCTTGAAATAGGTTTGAAATCCAAAATCAAATGAACGACTCGCAATTGTCGATCCTCGCTCGTGAAAATCTCTGACTGGAGCAATTAGTTTAAGGCCGCTACATTGGTAAGGCTGAGCCGAGGTGCAACGTGCTTCCTATATGCAATAACAGCCGAGAAAATTGCCATGGTTAGCTCATAAAAACCCATCATCGAGATAAAGCAAAATAGAGAACAAAAACTACATGATAAGGATTAGAAGATCTGAAGTGTTTTGCTAAGGAACCTAACTCTAAGATATCCCACTTGGCTCTCTCTTTTGGGTTGGGCAGTGGAGACCATCATGCTATGCTCTTGAGGCGATGAGGTAGTCATCTTTCATCCCTTTGTTGGACTTAGGGAGGCACGAAATGAGCCTGACCACAGGTGATCAGGACTTGAGGCAAAATCCTCCGTTGGATTGGGAATGGCACTCGTACAGGTGTATTACATCGTGCCATGTGAGTCCTAATTGGAGATGCTCATTAAGAGCATCGACATAGCCTAGAACCCTAAACATATTTGGTGCGCACTGGTGATGGCACAACCTATGATTGATAAGGTAGTCCCTCGTTATCCTTCCCATGGGGAGGGTCATTCCACCTTCAATAATGGCTATCATAGGAATGATAACTTCCCCCATTTCCCTATTTGTAACGATTTGTTATGTGGAACAATATCGTAGACCCACTTCCTGAGGTATGTGATATCTCTCTTTGAAAAGTTCTATTTTTGAAGGGAAATCTACCAGATTCACGAATCTACCCATTTAGACAAACCTATAATGAAATGACTGGATTCTATAAGTAAAGAAAAGTAAAAGCAAGTGGCTGAGGAGAGTAGCCGAAGAGAAAAGAATATGTTTGAAAAAATATAAGTTTGTAGAAACTAATGTATATGATAATCTATGATACCTTAAAGAAGATGTTTTAAAAATCTCTTAAGAAAGAAAAAGAGAATTGGAATATTTTGTGTCTTAAAGAAAATATGGGGAGTTCAAGTGTGTGATATCTCTGAAAAATCTGAAGACTTGTGAAAATAGAGAAATTATGTCTCCGTTCGCTTTATATAGGAAGGTGATGTGAGTGGGAATTATCCCGCTCAAAAGTTTCAGGAAAGTTCCCATCCGTTGGATCTGCGTTTCATCGTTGGATATGTGAGACAGCACGTCGCCCGGAGCATTTAATAGCACTTTGCGAACCTCGAAGCGTTAGCAGCAAGTCTGAGGTGCATGAGTTATCCACCCCACACGTGTGAATTGAAGAATCATGTGGTCTTATGTCATGAAAGTCAAAACCCTGTTTTTTCTCCTTCGACGAAAGAGAAAAATCAAAGTTTTGAGGGGCTATTGTAGGGGCGAAAGTCCAAAATTCAAGTGTACTGGGCCTTGGGCTTACGAGGGTCCAAATTGATAATTATTGGATCCTAGTTCTTATCCAAGAACCTAAAATTCCAAGGAAGTATGAATGAGAAGTTGAAGACTGCTAAGATTTACCAACTAAGGTTTTGGGCGTGAGATATAACTGGGGAGCTTTTCGAGGAGATATTCCTCCTCGGATATATTGAATGCGGTTCAATTGTTTACTCGGACCATTATAATAATTCTTCATAAAGTTCCCACTACACAGAGACACCTCACGAACATACAGGGAAGAAGGAAGACTCCAAAATATCTAGAGAAAAGCTGCTACCACCACATTAAATGCATTGTATCTACTTTTATGGCTGTATTTATGTGGAGTAGACCTTTGAACAGTGTTTCTTGGGAGATCACAACTCAGAAAAAGCTGAAGAAGAAGTTTGATGGGACAACTACTCAAGTGGTAGCTTGGATGATGAACAAGTTTAGGGGGAGGATGGTTGAAGGGGACTATATAATGAGAAATATCTTCCATAAGAAGGAGATCGGGGGAGAGAGAGATTTTTGGTATGATTGGAGAAGGATTAAGAAACCAAAGAAAAGAAAAGTCTCCTCAGATAAGGGACCTATTGATTATCATGTCCACTATTCTCTTGCAAAACGCTATTAAACACCATATTAGCCGTTATCAAACCTACTGAAGCCCAGTTCTTCAATCCATCCTCTACAAATTTATTGACTAGGGTTCATTGGGCCAAGATCCAGTATTATTTGGGCTTGCGCCAGGAAATCATGACCTTACAGGTCATATTTTAAAGGGCTAAAGTATAATTTCCGTCCATAAATTAAATAGGTTCATGTCAAAACCAGTTAACCCAATAATATTTTGAGTTATTTTAGGTTGTAGGATAATACAAAAAAAAGAAAAAAAAAAGAAAAAAGAGTTAACCAATTTTTTAATTTTTTTCCCTCTTTTTCAATGGCATTGATCTACCAATCACAATGCTAGTACTACAACAAAACTTACAATTTTGCCATAGTTTACTCATATGACAAGTTGTGAATGATGAAGTTATAAATTCACCACTTTTACTCAACTATTCACAACTTGTTACGTAAACAAGTTGTGATAGAAATTATGCGTTTTGTTATGACACTACATTATTCCACAATTTGACTCTCCAACCTTTGGGGCAGGGATGTGATTTCCCATTTTGGGGAATTCATTGTATTAATGTGATATAAAGGGGTTTGACGCTTACCTCTAGTACTTTTTTAATTAAAATTTCTTTTTATTTTAATGAGAGATTGCTACATCACCCACTAACTAAATAAAATGTGGAGATTAAAAACTCACTACCACTTGTTATTGTATATTTAAAACAAAATTACATGTCCAATTAAAAAAGTACTGGAGGTAAGCCAAACCCGATATTAAAGATCCTTGACCCATTGAACATCTCTCAGATTTACAAAGCACAAAATTCCAACAATGTTTTAATATTGGAAAAAGTAAAAAAGTAGTAGGGCTGTAAACGAATTGAGTTTTGTCAAGTAGTACATGTTTAAGCTTGGCTCGTTAGGAAAAGTCAAAAGTTTAAGCTTGGCTTGAGCTTGTGACAAGCCTAAAAATGATGTTTGAGCTTGAGTTTGTGGGAAAGCCAAAAAACTTGAACTTGGCTTGGCTTGACTTGGTTAATTAGTCAAGCCAAACTCAAGCTTAATATCAAGCTCAAACTCAAACTCAGGTCAAGCTTTTGAGCTTGAGATCTAAAAAAATCACATTATCAAATACTTAAATCTCTAAAATTAAGAAAAAGAAAATAAATTACTCATTTTATCATGCTTCTAGTCCTACTTATGATTAGCCATTATTTAAATTTAAATTTTAAATAATTAAATTCATTAATTCATCATTCATTGTCTACAGTTTTAGCAATTATTCAAAATACAATTTTTACATTCATGTTAGATAGAGAAGAACTAGAAAAATACTTGTTTGTAACTATTATGAATGAAAAAAATACTAACATGTTTCATAACTTTACTTTAGATGATTAATGGAGAAAGATCATATGTGGCCCACTTAATTAATTAATTAATTTTTAAATGTAACTATAGTCTAAAGTGGTTCTTGGTCAATTTAGAGGGAAGGAAAAAAATTAAGGTAGTGAGTAATGGTTCCATATTGGCTATGCCATTATTAAGATATGTGTAATAAGTATAATTAGCTAACACATATAAACTTATAAATGAGTCTATATATGCTTGAATTGTTTTGTATCAAGCCTAATAGCTTATGAGCTTGTTCATGAACAAATTTGTTTGCTTGAGCTTGGCTTGTTTATTAAATGAGACTAAAACTAAGACTCAATCTTGACTTATTTATAAACAAATAAATATGAATGAGCTTTTTATCGAACCAAGCCTGAGTTGTTCATGAACGATTTGGTTCATTTACACCCCTAAAAGGTAGTAATAGGAGTTTGCGTTATGATAAAAAATAAATAACAATTTTTTTAATCACAGGATGGTAAATTGAAATATTATTGTCATTTTTAAAAGTTAACTTTTCGAAGCCATGACAAGCGTACGGGACAATTTTTGTTTTATAACAAAAATTATAAGACAATTTCTATTATTAACTTATTATTATTATTATTATTTCTTGGATATATATATATATATATATATATATATATATTAGTAAACTATTTTAATTTTTTTTAATAAAAAAGTAAAAAAAGTAATTAATTATTTTGACAATTATTTCAATTTTTCATAATTTAAAAAAAAATGAATGATTAATATATTAGTGGTATACATATATATATATATATATATATATATATATACTTTTTACCGTAGGACGAATACTAAATTTTTTTATTTATTTAAGTTTTTTTTGTTTGCTGACGTGGAATGAATACTTAATTATTATGCCCAAGAAAGTTCTGACATAATGCAAAGTTAAAACTATAGAAAATTAACTTGTCCCATACTTTAATAAGAAAAGAAGAAAGAAAACAAAACCCGTTGTCCTATTCTCCAAAAAATATTGGTCGATGAAAATAATTAGGCCAGCGAAGAAAGAGAGAGAGAGAGGCTAAAGACGGACTGACAGAGACATATTAATATATACTCAGAAGAGTCCGAAGTTAGTAAGACTTTTATACCATATTCTTACCTAATTTAATGTTATACTAAAATATTATTATAAATGATCAATTATTCAAAATTTTAAACTACTAAAAAAATGTAAATTCGATCCTTTAATCACAATTCTGTCACATACCTGGAAATCTTTGTTAATTAGCATCCCTATGGAGCAAAGAATAGTTGCAAACAAACTGATCACCATCTGAATCTCCATCACCAATGAATAAGTGATGGCCTGCTTGGCCTTCTTGTAGGTCAATTCCACCAACGGTAACACAAAACCATATAGTGCTGAAGCACCTAGTGTCATGAAGAACCCAGAAAAGTACTCCTTATTAGTTTCACCACTAGGACGATCATTGCTCGTATGTAAAGCCAAAACACCAGCTCCAATGGTGAGCAAAACCACTGCATTGATGGAATAGGAAGTGAACTTTTGCTTCACTAAAAGGAAAGCAAAGGCAGCCGTGAAAGCAAGCTGTGAGGCAATGATTAAAGAAGAAGTTGAGACGGGAAGGCGAGCCACGCCATAGGCGTAGAGATAATCAACAAAGCCTGTGAGGATTCCAATAACTGCGGAGGCAATGAACAAAGGTGGTTTCATGAAGAAGAGCTTGGTGCTTGTGCCTTGTTTGGCTCGGCGGTTAAAGTATGTGATTATGAGAGGGAAGAGAATGATAGGCCAGCCACCAGTTTCAAGCCAACTTGAGATCCAAACTCTTTTTCCGCCATGGATGAAGTAAAGTCGCATTATTAGTGGGCCGCCACCGCCTATAAATAATAGGATACAGCTTAGTATGAGAAGAACTTTGGTCATGGCGGGGTTTCCCTGAGATTCCAGTTCCATGATTGTAGAACTCTCTTTCTTGTTCTCTGTGTTTGTGTCTCTCTTATCTGATAATAAATAATAAAGTAGGGGTAAAAGGAGACAAAATACAGGTCAAGAATCAAGATATTTGTTGAGGAGGTATGAATTTTTTGAAGGCCTTTATATTTGAATATTTGAGTATTTATTTTTGGATCCGTTAGAGCATCCACAACAATGGAGCTAAAAATTTAGCTTTTTAGCTCCACCAAAAGTTACTTTATCTATTTTACCTATATATATGCTGCAGCAGTGAATCTATTTTAACTTTTAACACAATAAAATAATATAAATACCATAATAAAATAATATAACTATTACAATAAAATAATATATCTCACTTCGAAAAAAAATTCACAACGCCAACCACAACCACAGCCACAATTTTCACCCACCACCACCACCACCACCCCCCCCCCCAACCAGTCCACAGCAGAAAGAAAAAAAAAAAAAAAAACCCAAATTTCCAATCTTTTTCTCAACTCAAACCAATCAAAATCACTGATCACAAACAATATCAAAAATCAAAAATCACAAACAAACACAACGTCGGCAAGCAAGCACTCCGATCGGCGGCGTGAGTCTGAGGCGGATGGCGGTGGGTCTGAGGCTGAAAGAGTTGATCGGCGGTGGGTTTGAGCTGATCAGCGGCTTGGGACCATGTTGAAACAGATGTTGACGTTGACGATCGGTGGCAACGATCGGGAGGCGACGATCGGGTCTGAGCTGAGCGGCGGCTTGGGAGGCGTTGAAACAAATATTGACGTTGACGATCGGTGGCAACGATCGGGTGGCGACGATCGGGTCTGAGCTGAGCGGCGGCTTGGGAGGCGAACGGTGGATGGCGGTGACGTTGACGATCGGTGGCGGCGACGTTGACGATAGTCAGGTCGGCGGCGATCAGAGTGAGCTTGAGACTTGAGCTTCAGTGAATGGAGAGAATTGAGCTTCAGTGAATGCAGAGAGAGTGACGGAGGAGAGAGTGAACGAGAGAATGAATAAAAAAAGAGAAGCAAGTTGGAGTGCTGAATAAAAAATTACTTTTTTTTTTTAGCTTCAAGCTACAGTGCACATCTAAAGATAGATGTGCACTGTAGCAATTCAGCTAAAAAATTTAGCTATTGCTCCACTGCTGCGTGAGGTTTTTTTGTGGTTTGACACATCTAAAATAGCAATATAGCTATTTAGCTCCACTGCTGCAAGTGCTCTTAGTATTTGCTAACTATAATTTTTTTTTATAAATTTGATACTATTTTTATTGGAAGATATAAAAAGTTATAATAAAAATTAGCTAATTTTATTTATTTATTTTTTTATAAAAAGTTTCTAAAATTATTTATTAAACTAATGTTCTTAGGAAATTTATTAACTTTTTCCTTTTTATTTTTGGGTAAGATTTAGGTACATTACTTATGTGATATTTCTTAAGTTCTCATTTTAAGATTTTACCATGTGGATTTTTTCTTATAAGATGAAAATGTTTTTTTTTTTTTTAATTAAGTAGCCGCATGATTGAATCTTAAGATGAGAATCTAAGGAACAATATGTTGATTTATATATAAGGTTGTTTCAAAGGGTGTGTTACCGACCTTTCTTTGCCACAATTTGAACAAGTTGGTTTGATTGAAAGTGACTATATATATATGTTCAACTAAAAAAGAGTGACTATATATAAGGCAATAAATGTAGTGATAAATCAAATTTCACATGTTAAAGTGATTTTTTTTTTTTTTTTTTGGTTTATTGAGAAGAACATGTTAAAGTGATTGATTGGTAACTTGTAAACAATTTCTGTTCACTATTTTTTATTTGGACCTATCCCTCTTTCTCTATTATTCATATTTGACTATTTCGATCTACTATTTTTTTATTCTTTTTAAAATTAATATGGATTTGGATATGATATAATGCTTTCACTCCATCTTTAATTTTCATCAGATGTTTGATCACGAAACTCCTAGAATTGTTGTCAAGATTTTTTTTTGATACAAAATAGAAATTTTACTCTAGGCTAATTTAAGTGTATATGTGTGTGAAAGCTCATTCTTGGAGATTTAAACCCCGACCCTTGCCTCCGACACGCCACACGCCACACGCCACACGCCACAAACACTTATACTTGTAAAGTGACTATCGCACCAAGGGTGTGTGGTGATTGTTGTCGAGATTATTGAGATTGAGAGAAAAGAGAAAGCAATTATAGAGCATAAATAGAATTAATGTAGAATTGGCTTGATGACCTAAGTCCCACCACACACAAAAAATTGAGTGTATATTTTTATAATGTATTTTTTTTTGGTAAAATATATTTTTTATAATGTTGAACTATACATGACAATGGAACCTAATATTATAATAAGATGGGTACATCATCATTATCACGGATCTTCTTATTCTTTTCCGGTTTTATTTTTATTTTTTATTTTTAAAATTACTTTAGCGACTTGTTCTTGTTTTCTTCTCTTTTGTCTTCCTAGTTACACTATTATTCATCTCAATTGTCAACTTCCTTCGTATGGTTCGTCAGATTTTTTTGTTCCTCGATTTATTTTCTAGTTTTCGATCTGCATCATTATTATATATGTTCAAATCTTGTTGGTGTTAGATCAAGAAGTGTGGATGATTATCACTATCCTTTCGGGGTTGGAATCACCAATACTGACAAAGAGAAAATAAATCTAATGTTGACAATGTGTAAGGACCAAGGAATCCAAGTATTTATAGACTCCTAATGACTGTCGGTAACAATTATGTCTCCTCTTAAAAATGCATTTTATCTAAGAAACATAATATGTCAATATAAACTATAAAGGTTATAAATCAAGACACACTTCTGACCAGGCTTAGTAGGGGGTTGGGAGGTCAAGTCTCCTTAATGACTGATTTTCCACTATACTCTATTTAATACCTCTATTGAGTAAAATTTATGTAAATATGGGACAATCAAGTTCTAAAGTGACCACCAAGACCCTTATAACTTAATTGAATTCAGGCACAAAGTACTCAAGGGAATTTTTTTTCTAAATAACAATAAATATTAAAAAATTTAGTTAGTTGTCACGTTTCAAAATAATTTTGAAAATTAGCATCTCGAGTATCTAAAACTCGAGTTCCAAGATAAAAACCGAGTTTTTAAGTCTCGATTTGTAAATTGATTAGTTTAATGTGGGAAAAAATCAAGCTGAAAATCGAGTTTTAAAGACTCGATTTCCGTAAATTGAATACAAACGCCGCTATAGGGATATAAAACGTCACTATAGGGCTTAAAAACATCACTATAGGACTCACTAAACCTGTACTTATAAAATTTTTTTTGCAGGAAAACGCCGCTATAGGGCTTTAAAACGTCACTGTAAGGCTTAAAAACGCCACTATAGGTGAAATTTTTTTTGCATAAAACTCGAGTCTTAAAGACTCGAGATCTATGTGCCATTTTCACACTCACACTGCGAGTCTTTTGGACTCGAGTTCTAATATGGATCTCGAGTTTCTAAAACTTGAGATGCTAGTTTCCTTTATTGTTTCAAACATTGTCTAACTAACTATATACAGTTCTTTTGCACAGCTATTTTGCACATTACCTCTACTCAAGGATTTAAGAGGGACGAAAGAGTTTGAGATACGAGATTAGTAATATATTATAACTATTTAAAAGAAAAAGTTCTAAAGTGAAAACAAACTTAGAATGCCACCTTAGCACAAAGTAAAAAATATTGATAAATTTCTTACAATTGACAAGCGTATAGTTTTACCTTTTGAATTGGACTTTCTTATTCCAACTTTGGTTATTCTTTTTGCGAGACTTCTAGCCTGAAATCATTTGCAAAAAAATGGATTCCATCACTAGAGTTTTTTAGTGGGTTCATGATCCTGGTGTGAGAAAACTTCATCTCTTGAATTGGGATACAATACGCTAGTCTAAGAGGGAGGGAGGGATGAGAGGAGGCGGGGCTCGAACTTAAAAAATTCAGTATTGTCAACTAAGCCATGCTTGCAAAACAATACTGGAGAATCATCCATATATAACCCAAGCTCACTGCTAGCTAAGACCTTCAAAGCAAAATATATCCCTAGAACTGCAATTCAAGACTGTGAACCCAAACCACTTCATTCTTGGAATTGGAGAAACATCATTAGTAAGAAAAATTCTTTATTAGGGGAAGGGAGATGGCTAGTTGGAAAAGGTTTTGACATTCCTCTCAAGCACTTCTCATGGTTCCGTGGCTCACCACGGCCTCCCAATGGGGGCAACTTTTATTTAGGCATTGTTACTGATCTCATCAATAACAACACTAAAGCCGAAGCCCAGACTTAGTTAGGCAAGTTTATCCCTAAACAAGCAAAGAGGTGCTTAAATATCCCCTACCGAAGACTGATAATGGCACTGACAGATTGCTGTCGACGCATTCATCCACTGGTGAATAGCAAGTTTAGAAAGCGTATGATCTGTTAATTCGAGACATTTTCAATCATTCCATCCATGAGCAAAGAGAACCATTATTCCTAAGAACGTGCTTGAAATGTCATTTGAAAAATCAAAGGCCCTATTAAGATTAGTACTTTTATTTGGAAACTTCTTCATAATAGTCTGCTAATAAAATTCATTTTAAATAGGAGGGGATTTCCTACCAGCAACACATGCCCCTTATCTCATGAAAAGAAGGAATCCATATCTCATCTCTTCCTATATTGTCCATTTGCAAGAGCAGTTTGGCATGGATCAAACCTCTCAATCCATACCCTGGAGTTAAATCAAATAACAGCCAACCAATAGCTATCTGCTTGCATTTTGAGAAGAGATCTAGTGGACCCTGAGAAGAATATATATCTTCAATCTCGTTTCACTACCCTACGGACTTTGTGGAACCATAGAAACTAGGTGGTTCATGAAGAGATAACACCAAATCCTATGAATGTTGCATTCATCTCTCAATCTTTTATTTGCAAGTATCAGGAGGCTTTCGACAAAGAACAACCTTCTTCCCAAGAACATTGAAAGCTCAGTCACAATTTTAGTTCCAACAGGGAATGGCAACTTATCATCAAAGTAGCAGGTTCCAGGAAAAGGAATCCCAACAGAGGATGATATGACTATGAAGCAAAAAAAACTTATTGGGCAATATTAACTTCAATGGAGGGGCTAGTAGTGTTGCGCCAACTTACCCAGCAATTGTCCAGGAAGCAGTAGTGGAGGCCTCAATAAAAGCTAGAGACCTTGGTTTTTAAAGAAATTGATCCTTACTAATTGCAAAAGAATAGAACAAGTTTGCAGTAAGAAAAGTCAACCAAAATGGTAGAAACAATCCATGATGACAGACCTGCAACATCTAGCACAACTTGGTTTAACCATCCACACTATTTTAGACTTAGCTTCTTTAGCTATTAGAATGCCGATCCAGTATTACTGGGGTATCTCTAGTAGTTCTGTAATGATACTTTAACCTCTTCTTGCTAATGTTTTTCATGGTATCAAGAAAAAAAAAAAAAGATTGAGTTGAACTTGGAGGATTGCAAAATTTCATAAGGGTGATATTTGAATAGGAAAAGTAGACACAATCCATAAAACTCATACTATTTCTACTATGAATGAGTAGAGTAGTATATAAGATAATTTATCTTATTTATTTATGAGAGAAACCATGATAGAATGGTATCCTACATTCCTACCAAAGTTCATGGGCTCACACTTGAAAAAAAAATGAAGAACAAGAATTTTGTTTCATCAAAATTGAGTAAACCAACATATATATTACATTTACAAACAAACAGCTTCACTGAAAACAAAGCCAACGTGTAAAACAGTACAAGCATTCATAGTGTATCTTAAATTAAAAACAGAGTATAACAATTTCCAAATACAGCACAAAGCTTTGAGATGCATTGTACATATTCTTCATCTTGATCCTATTAACCACTCTTTCTATCGCATGAATTTGCATATTAGATAAGCAAAGTAGGACATCCCAAGACCTTCGAAATTTTCCACATACAAGCCAAATTAAAGCTTTTTTCCCCGTGATATTATCGAATTCGAGTGAAGCGAAGCCATGCTTAAATACCTTCAAACTTCAAACATATCCAACTACATGTGAAAAATCAAGAAATACAACTAGTTTTGTTATCATGGATTAGGAATATCTTGAGGTACTTGTGTCTCTATCAGAATCTGCTTCTTTTTCTTGTCATCTTTTATCTCACCATAAAAATATGAAACAAATCCCCACAGAGAAAGTGCAAGAGCAACTCCTTTTTCTGCTTGAAATTTTTCTCGGTAGAAAATAACTGCTAGGACCTCTGTCACTGGGAGTAGAACCGCAATTACAATTGCAGATAGCAAAGACGAAGCACAAAAGATGACTCCCACTGCTCCCATGAAGAAACACTGCCAAATAATTGCACTCCACACTATCACCACGTAGTAATTTGTTTCCCCGAGCTCAAATGCCCTCGCTTCTCTTGGAATTGCCTACAGAATAATAGAATTTACACTGCATGAAATATTCTTAGCTACAATATTATGGAATTAACTTCTTAAAATTTCATTTGGGTTGGATTTAAACTACATGCTGTGATATACCATCACTGCTTCTTTACATAACACACAACCCACAGCTCTAGAAAAAGTATTATTTGGAGAATTTATTATGTTTCCAGCATCCAAATTTTCAAGAATGTGATGTTTGAGAATGTAATTATGTTCACGTTTAGCTTAGTTAGGAAATTGATCTAGTTGAGCAGCTGCCACTAGCTACTTCCGTACTCAACCATAGATCCATTTTTCATACATGATGCAACTTTGCAACCCTTCATATTGAACTGTCTTGCTCTTATAAACACTGATCATAAGTGGCAAAAGTCACGGGAAGCTCGGTTTCTCTTATTTATTCTTTTATTAGTTGAGTTACCTAAAACTCATAAATTATTTATTCTTTTTAAGAATATTTTTATGCTAATAAACTTTTTTTGTTAATAAACTTTTTGTTGTTGTTGTGTGTGAATACTTATAATAAACTTATAATAATAAGGATATGCTCTTCGTAGGAAACATAATTGTTCTCCTTTTTCTTATCAAAATAATACTACTAAACCTTTTGGATTGAACTTCTTTCATTTCTTACAAAGTCACCAATTATGATATCGATTATATAGAATCGCATACATACATACATACATATATATATATATATATATATATATATATATATATATATATATATATATATTCGTACTACAAAATAATTGTTTTTATTTAAATCGGATAATTGGTAACATTGTCTTAACTAGAAAAATCTTAAAGAATAACAAAACTTTTCTTCATAAACTTATTATCGTAAAATATTATAACTTTCATTGTAATAAAACTTAACGTTTCATAAGAACAGATATTTGATAACTTTTAAACATAAACTTGTACTTTCATCAGAAGCTTTATCTTTAAAACGTAACAAAACTTCAGAAACTCTTACCTTTAAGGAACAGCTTTTCTTTTCATCATAAACTTCTTTTCATGAGAGCTTTTAACTTTTCATAATGCATTTAAACAAAATCATTCTCTCATGATTAATAACATGATATAGCTGTTCATAAATAACTTATTGGTTAGTCCATATCTGATAAGTCTGTACTTATTTGGGAGGCTTCTAGCACCACGGTGCTAGGCATCCAGCATTCCCCACAATGCCAGGTATTCCCGGGATCACATCATAATACATATCTTTCAACCATGGGGGTAGGTTGACTTCCCCCACAAGTTGGCCGTAACCAACAAGGGGCGGGTACAGCAGAGCCAGTCCCACTTAATGGCCAATCATATAACATTTTCCATGGAAAGCCAGTAATTAACCCCTACTGACAGAGTTCAGATCACCAGAGGACATAACCCGAAAACATTTCATTCTTTACATCATACTGAAATTTCTTATTTTGCGTAACATTTCAATATTAATAGGATTTTCATTCCTTTCTTTAAACGTCATGTTCGTGAAATTAATAATAGCATCAATATGCTTAAATCATATACATAGGGTTTTCGAGAACTCACGAACATATCTTTGTCAGAATAATGATTATATGCTATATCTCTAATCGAAAACCTTTTAATGCAACATATACTTTAAAATAACCTCATGACTTACCAAATGCCCATATAACTTATCCCTTACCTGAAAGCAGAGGAACCGAGAGCCTACAGTCGAAGGAGCTTAGACCTGAGGAACTGGTAACACCTAAACCAAATATCAAAACTTATCACTATCCATTACTCCTTATCATAAACTTACATACTCATCTCAAAACCTATATCTTAGAACCAAGAAAATTCCTATTCCCATCACATAAAGTTCCCCAAAGCACATGATACAATCATCAAACACATTATGCATCCAAACCATAGAGAAACCAATTCATAAAAATTCATATGTGATCTTAACATACCAAAGAATAATCATATTAAATTATAAATCCACAAAGTCAGAGGTAGCATATATTGTTCACTGCTCATTCCAGCAGCATACACCCCATTTGTAAAATACAAACGGGCTGTCCACACACATCCAATTGTCATGAAATTTTACATAACTACTCCCCTGTATGTCCAGTATAAACCATAAAAATTTCGGAGTCAAAGCATCAACCCATGATTTATTAAAAATCACGCAAGACAGCATACTCAAATCTGTTCTGACAGAAATTCATGCAACTTAGAAATTAAACCATTAATTTTATACTCATCCAAATGCTGTGAGACCAATTCCATAACAACCATACATGTCTTAGAATTCATAAAAACTACTCCTAGCCTCTTAATTCACAGCATATGATTTAATACATAATTTTCTTGTTGTAAATACCAAATCTGTCACAGAGACAGCTTCAGTACATATTCTTACAAAATCATCAACAAATAGCAATAAGCCTTAATTTCATTTGGGTATTTTTATACCCATAATAAACATACTAAAATAGGTTATTAAACATTCAATAAACCATAATATCATCAAACCTTCAAATCACTAAAACAGAATCATAATTCAGCCTCTAAAATCAAGATAGTGGATAAAGAAATAGAAATAACCAAATGAAGTTTTGATTACTTACCCACAAACTTGGAAGCTGAAATTTTAGTGTTAACCCTTATATTTCTTCTTTAGAGAGGGATATTTTGCTTTGGTGAAAGAGGGAAGGCTGCCGTGTAAGAGCAAAGAGAGAAGAAAGCAAAAACAAAGAAAAAGGAGTAGGAAAAGAGGGCTGGACTTTCTGGTATGATGCAGCCAGGAAAATAGGATAAGGAGAAGACTTTTGGGGCAGCAAAATCAGATAAGGAGAGTGGACAATTGGGGTGGGATACGTGGAAGACTAGGGAAGAAAAATCACACTCCCTTTTTCTCCACTTTTTCAACTTTCTTGCATTCACACTCACTTTTCTACAAAAATAATTTCTTGCATTCACACTCACACTTTTCTACAAAAATAATATCACTTTGCATATATATATATATATATATATATATATACACACATATATCCTTACCTTTACAAAGTTATATTCATAACATTAAAATAGCATATATGTTTTATAATATCACAAAATCAAAGCTTCATGCACTTAAAAGTAATTAAGATAAAAACATGCATATAAACTCTTACCTTAATACACTTAATTAAACACCAACAATTATATATCTAATAACTTAAATTACTTAATATAATTTTGTACATACTTAATATATATATATATATATATATATATATATATATATATATATATATATATAAAATACAAATAGCCATTCAATTATTTATAATCTTTGAAATTCTTATTCAATGGCATAATAAAATAATATGCTTATTAAATACTCTTATATTAATTATAAAAAGAAAGTGGCTTAAAAATAATAATAATACTTAACCACTTAAACACAAAGTTTAATTGTAAAATTGGGTCGGGGTGTTACAATTTCCATCAAATGTTTGATCATGAAACTCCTAGAATTGTTGCTGAGATTATTGAGATTAAGAAAAGAGAGAGCAATTATAGAGCATAAATAGAATTAATGTAGATTGTAGAATCGGCTTGATGACCTAAGTCCACAACACACAAAAATTGAGTGTATATTTTTATAATTTTTTTTTTTGGTAAAATATATTTTTATAAGGTTTTTTTTTTTTTTTTCTTTTGATTGGTATATTTTTATAAGGTTTAACTATATATGACAATTTCGAAATGAGCATGGAGATTGGCTTGGAGGTTTCTATAGATATATTGGAGTAATCACAAGCTTTGTAGCTGAACTTTGGGCTCTCCGAGATGGTCTTAATCTCGGTCATAACATGCATCTTCAAGCTGTTGATATTCAAATAGATGCAAAAGCTGTTGTGGATATTATTAGCAATCCTTCTTATTCTAACCGGGTTGTTATGCCTATTGTTGATGACTGTAGACAGCTGTTATCCCTTTTTTGTCAAGTCCGGATTGGGCATTGCTTTCGTGAGGCTAATTATTGTGCTGATTTCTTAGCTAGGAAAGGGGCGACCCAAGATTGTTGCCTTTGTGTTTTTCAGGATCCCCCTGTGGACTTGCTTGATCTTATTAGTGCAGATAAGGAGGGTGTGTTTTGTAACAGGGCTGTTTGCCTGTAGTTTCTGTTAATGCAATTTTCAGTTTACCAAAAAAAAAAAAAAAAAAAAAACTATATATGACAATGGAACCTACTATTATAATGAGATGGGTACAACATCATTATCACGGATCTTCTTGTTCTTTTCGATCCGTTTAAAAAAAAAAAATTACTTTAGTGACTTGTTCTTCTTTTCTTCTCTTTTGTCTTCCTTGTTACACCATTATTCATCTCAATTGTCAACTTCCTTCGTATGGTCCGTCAGATTTTCTGTTCCTTGTTTTAGTTTCTAGTGTTCTGCATCATTACATATGTTCAAATCATGTTGGAATTGGATCAAGAAGTGTGGATGATTATCATTATCCTGTCGGGGTGGGAATCACCAAAACTGACGGAGAAAATAAATATAATGTTGACAGTGTGTAAGGACTAAGGAGTTCAAGTATTTATAGACTCCTAATGACTGTTAGTAACAATTATGTTTTTTCTCTTAAAAATGCATCTTATCTAAGAAACATAACTTGTCAATATACAGTGAAAGTGCACTATATTCTGGTGTGATCACCCATCACTATTATTATATAGTAACGTCTTTCACTTGATCCCACTATAACTAATGGTGTTAACTGCAATAAACATACATTATGATGTCACCACGGTCCAGTATTGCCCAATGTTAATTTTTATTTATGCTCTTTATAGATCGGTGTTAGTGTCAGACTCTGACAAAACTGTATACACATCTTGTCACGCACAACTAACCTACTAGTCTTGCCTTTTGATTGGAAGATAAATTTTCTTTTGTCACTCTCAAACGTAAATACTACTAACTAGTAACTACCAAGATTAATACCCATGCAAATGACTCCTGACCCATTTCTAGGTCTCATTGTTTCACAATACCAGTTTTTGAAACAGATCGTTCCAAAGCAAATTATAGAAATTTGGATACAAAATTTTGAATGATGTAGACAAAAGCACTTGTCATTGTAACGTGGCTTTAATTAGATTACTCTTATAAGCTGGTTCCGTGCATGGCAACAAGATTCTAGCCTTTGTTTTAGGGAAAAAAAGGGGCCTTTGCCCTTTTCAAAAAATCAATCTAGGATTTTTCCCTCTTTTCCAAACTAATTAGGGAAATACCCCTATTTTGAAACTCGATTTTCTCAAAATCGAGTTAAGCCTTATAGTGGCGTTTTTAAGGAACTTATAGTGATGTTTTAAGAACTTATAGTGGCGTTTTGTAACTCAAACTTCATAAAGTCGAGTTATAGGTAAAAAAAAAAAGAATAAAAATTGTATGTAACTCGACTTCATGGAAATCGAGTTACAAAACGCCACTATAGGGTTTTAGAAATTTTTTTTTTTATAACTCGATTTTGAGAAAATTGAGTTTCAAAAGAGGGGCATTTCCTTAATTAGTTTGGAAAATAGATCAAAATGCTGGATTTTTTTTTTGAAAGGGGCATTTGCCCATTTTCTCCTTGTTTTAGCACCTTTGGCCGACCTATCTTGTCAAATTTGAGCTAAAAGGACCACTAGCTTACTTTGAAAAATATATATCAATTTGTGTCTTTATCTGATGATGTTTTGTGCTGCAAATTATTGTAGAGCAATAAAAAAAAAATTGTTTTTTTTTTTTTTTTTGGTTATAGAGTTTTTCTTTTTTTGTCTCGGTTTGGATTTTGTGAGAATTATTTTAGTATCATCTATATTTTATTAGTGAAATTTCCTTCTCATTATCACTTGCAAATTTTGAGTATCCTCTCTTGTGTGTTTTAGTGTTTATTTTTCTCTTAGATTTTCTTTGTTCCTATCATTTGTTTATGAGAATATTTCTCAACTCCATGATAGTTTTTTCCAATCGATTTTGTATGGGGGTGCTTCTAGAATCCCTTTCACATGTATAACAGTTGTAATTAACAAAATGGTCCTCTCAAGGCATTGAACAGGCTATCCCATGAAATTTTTATTGTCTTTCTTTTGCATGCTAAATCCAGCACAGAGCTCTTGTTTGCCTTATTTATATGTACAAGTGTACAACACGTTATTAATATCGATTGCAATGTAACAAAATGTTCTTGTCTTTCTCCATTTATTGTATTTGTACTATCCTAGGCATGCACAGCTGTGCAGCTAAAGTTGATGTTTTTCTTTCATAGAAACTAGTGGCACAGCGCCATCCACGATTTTGATACTAGTGACACAATAAAAGTTCACAATATCAAAAAGTTTACAATATTTTCATATTTTGATATGATGTTACTCTTTCAGTACACTTGGAGAAGCGGGTTGTAACCTTCTATTAAACATCTTAAAATTTTGGCAGTAACCTGTAAGACTGTTTCCCAAAAGTCGTTTAAAAAACACAAACTATTTCACAAATTTAATTTAACATGTAATTATGTTTGTTGCTTCACATAAGTTACTTCTAGTCAGGGACGGAACTGCCTTAGGGCTCCCCTCCCCCAAAAAATTGACAAGACCCATAAATCTCAAAAATAGATAACGAGAATTTAAAAAAAAAAAAAAAAACACATACCTGAATAATAAGAAAAATCTTTGAACAAATCATAAATATGGTCTAAGCAAAAACAATAACAACAAATCAATTACAAATCTCAGCAAAACAAATCACAAAAATCCAATAACTTTTACCTAATTTCTCCCTCTCATTTAAGAGCTCTATGCTTCTCTTAAATGACCTCATCTCATAGACACAGAGACAACTCTTATATTGTTGATCGTTCCATCCACACACTAGTTAATCACCAACAACTTGGATCAGTTAGTGTCTTTAACTCATCAATGGAAAAAAATTATCTATTTTTTGAATGGTAGAATTTTTTTTATTTTTTATTTTTAATGTTTTATTAACTTTGGGACACACTTGGCATGCATGTGTGAGATAAATTAACTTTGGGACACACTTGGCATGCATTTGTGACTTAACTAAATTAATGTAGTGACCGGAAAAGCTTTATTATTTACTTAGTCAAAGACTCAAAGTTACCGTCTATTATCATGTGATTGTTTACCAAGACACCAATAATTGTCTTACCCTTTTTTACGCTGAATATTAATGCATGGTATTATTAACCATTATTTTGGCTGTTTTATTAATATAATGCTTGACATAGATTTGAACTTTTAACTATAGTTTTTTGTATTTTTTTTAAGAATCTTTTAACTATACATATAGCATTATGAAGTTATTAGTTATAGAAGTATGTGAAAAGAGTGCATATATATATATTATAAAATTTATAATGTCAATAGAATAAAGAATCAAACTAATCTTGGCCAGACCTTGAAAGTAGTAGGACCTGCCAATTGACTTACAAAACTCTTTGTAAGGACCAGATTTGAGTTCTTCACCCAAATGATGGATGGACTTAGGCCCAAAAGGCCTAATACAATGAATTTGTAGAGAATGGGTTGGAAAACTGGGCTTTAATGAATCGTTTCAACAAATAAAGTGGGTTCAGATGACAAGAAAATGTAAATGGACTAGTTTAATCTAAAGAAAACTGCCCTAGGAGATCAATTCTTATATATTGATTCTCAAGTTTGATTACAAGTTCAATTCTTGATTGCTATTGTGTTTTTCTTTCTATTTTTGATCCCCTTTTCCTCAAGGGTCTTTTACATTATATATCTCCCCTTAAAAGATCTTGGCCCTCCACTTGTCAATCATTTAAGCCACTACTTGAGTGCTTGTCTCATTGGGCACCCTCATAGACTCTCTGTGAGTTGGGATAACCAAGGCAGCACTGTTCAGGGGTCTTCTCCACATAAATGCGGCCAGAGAGTTAGCTGTAGAGTATTCAATGCGGTGGTAACAACCTTTTCTTAGATATTTCTCAGCTTCCATTTTGTCCCATACGTTAACAGTGTATATCTTTATCAACAGAACTTCCTGGAACGTCACTCTGGATATTAGAACTCATTTTCTAACCCCTCATTCGTTTAGCTGAGGAGAAGTAACGTTCACAGTGTATATCCTTATCAACAGAACTTCCTGGAACGTCACTCTGGATATTAGAACTCATTTTCTGACCCCTCATTCGTTTAGCTGAGGAGATACTTCTCCTCAACCTACCTCTCTTAGCCTTAACAACCATAACTTGCTCGTGAAGCTCAAAGTCTTACTCCTTCCTCACTGTTGATCTATTCTTTGACCACTGTGCCT
Source organism: Quercus wislizeni (assembly GCA_023055345.1). Classification (NCBI taxonomy): domain Eukaryota; kingdom Viridiplantae; phylum Streptophyta; class Magnoliopsida; order Fagales; family Fagaceae; genus Quercus; species Quercus wislizeni. Next base: position 821,957 of record JALGQJ010000015.1, read on the forward strand.
CTTCGGACAGGGCCCAATATGTATTTGGGCCTGCATCCCCACACTCTTGATTATAAATTGTCATTTGTGATTTTTTTTTTTCAAAATAAAAAATGCAAATAATTAACAAATTAATGCTAATAATGCATTGTTGTCAACCTCTAGTATTGATATTTCAATTTTTAAAAATTTTTGAACAAATAACTTTGACCCCCTTAAGTTTGAATTCTGGTTCCATCCCTGATAAATCGCTTTTAATAGTTGGTAGAAAAATGGTGCTTTTATCACACATGAGCCTCCTGCTCAGTCATAAGTATTAACTCCGTGTCATTTGATTGTGAATAGCAAATTGCGATCAAATATTTTGTGGCTAGCTAGCCTCCCAAGTTTCCTAGCAAAAGTCTTTTTCTTTGTTATTGACTTACTGCTAGGTTGGGTTAAGACTTTCAAGCCTTATTGCTCATGGTACGGTACAATTCCGTTGACTTGCTTTTCTATGCTCACTTTTTACTTCTTGATCAGCTTTCCTCTAATTGCTATTTTCTTCTTTCTTGATCAAAGTAACATCCCCATCATTTTCATTAATAAAGAAATGAAATTACAATATTTGAATATTGAACTACGTGATTTTGATATTTGAACTACTTAATTTTGATTTTCATAAATAGTACGCTACAATTTTTGAATATTTCACTCGCAACTTGGCCTGAGTCGCGAATAACTCATGAAATTTAGCCTGTCAAAGACTCTTCAAATTCTAGCATGTGAGCGAGTTGGCACTCACGAGCTAGTTATGAAATCCTCATTTTCACATAATCTTCACCAAACTCTCACATACAACCCTTACATTAATTCCCATAAAAATGCAGGGAAATGATTGAACATAATTACAATCAAATTTGACACGGAATTAAAACCAATAAAAAACATAGTTGTAAATCACAATATACAAAACTCTTGATTATAAATTGTCATTTGTGATTTTTTTTTTTCAAAATAAAAAATACAAATAATTAAAAAATTAATGCTATAATGCATTGTTGACAACCTCTAATATTGATATTTCAATTTTTTAAAATCTTTGAATAAAGAAATTCGACCACCCCTAAGTTTGAATCTTGGTTCCGTCCCTGCATCTAGTTTTTATTTATTTATTTATTTTTTAAGAAATAGTTGAAAAAGCCCCATGAATTGTGACCTCATTTAACTCGTTTTCACTAAATCTATATTTTATGAGTGATATATCTCAAGAGATGTTTAATTCATTAGCATTTTTCAGTTATTTCATAGAAGACGATTAATTTGATTCAAATCCTCCTATCCTAATTTTTTGTGTTAAAAAAAAAAAAGAAAAAAAAAAAAGGAAGAAGAAGCTATATATCCAAAATAAAATCTTAAACAATGTCAATGGGGAAAATTTTAGGTTATTCAAATTTTTATATGTAAAATACACAGGAGTGTTGTTAGATACGAACGTATATGTAAGTGAATGTTTAAAATGTGTGTAAAACACCCTTGAACGTTTAGATCCCAATTTACAAAATACCAATTTAAGCTTATTATCAAACAATATATGTGCAGAACATGAACATAAGCTAAAATAGAATTGATAAACAATCTAAACCATAAATAATCACAACCACAGCAGTAATTAAATGACAAAGATAAAGGTAAGAGAGATGCAAACATAAGGACAACATAGCGATGTGTTATCGAAGAGGAAACCGAAGCTCTCAGCGTAAAACCTCTCCGCCGCCCTCCAAGCAGTCAATAATCCACTAAAGAATCAAGTTGAGATACATGAATAGCAGAAGCTCTTCCAAACTTAATCTACCCAGTGTACCTAAGCCCTCCAACGAGGTTACGCCAAACCTATTTCTTCTTTAGCTTACCGGATTCTGCTATAACCCATAGCATCAACCAATGTGAATTGGTCCCTTCCTAATTGCTTCCCAAAGCACCAAAAAGCCTTCTCATAGATATGGGTATGCTGAGAAAAGTTTTGGCTAATGAACCTCTTAAGGATGTAACAATGGAGAGGGTGAGAGTTGAGGAATTTGAAGAGTCACTATGTAAAGATTGTGGATGAGTCAATCTTGTTTTTCTCTAGGGTTTCTCTCTCAAAATTCTCTCTAGAAGCTCTCAATATTTCGTGGGTATAAGAGGTATTTATACTGAAGTGAGAAAGAAATGTGAAGAGTCATTTTTTCATAACAGAGTGGACTGGCAACTTGGCCTTGCGACTTGACTGAGTTGCGAGTCCAAGCTGCGAGATAATTGAATGGCCAGACTGGACTTTTTGTCCTGTAGTGCTACAGCTGGCATAATAGTTTAGCTTCTCTGCATACTTCACTCGTGTGCATCTTCTGGCGGCTTGCAAGTCACAAGCCACCCGCGAGATCCAGCCGTGAGTCCCTGCTTCACTGCATAGTTTTAAGCATTTCTTCACACTCTCTCACACACTACCCTTACATGAATTCCACCTAAATACATGGTAACTAATTGCTAAATTATAAGCAAATTTGGCATGGAATAAAGCTAACAAGATGGTTGATTAAATTCAACCTTATAGTAAGTTTAGTTTTCCCATTAGTTTGCTCAAAAGTTTTGCAAAGATTATCTTAATCAGTTGAACCTTTCTAGAAGAAATAAGAAGTAATTTCATTTTGCAAAACAAATGGACCTAACTCGGATTACCGCCCCTCTTAGGCGAGTTGGTACCCGGGTTATCTTGTGACCTGTTGCTCGGGGGTTCAATCCCCCGCACTTACCTAGCAAAAAAAAGAAAAAGAGACCTAACTCGGATTTGATCAGTTTGGTGCAATTGTGACGACGGTGGAATCATGTGGCCCATAATTATATCATAAGTCTAATAAGTTATTGGGCCTTAACTGTAATTTTGGACTTTCTGGTGTTTACGATGCCATGCCATGGCACCCCTCTTGGTAATTTTCATTTACATGTGCAAGTCACATGAGTGACTAACGTCACTTTAAAGTTTAAACATTTTGTCTACTAGATGACTTGTTTCCGGAATTATGTAGAGTATTCAGATCTTCTAGATTTTTTAGGGTACTTTACCAATAGATTTCCTTAAATCCTAACTACTCTGTAATGATTTAATGATATAGATTCTGCCATGTCAGCATTCCACTAATAATATTCTTAAAATAATAAAATACTGTTACAAACAAAACAATTAAGAATATTGATAATGGAATGTTGACATGGCAGAATTTAGACCATTAAATTATTAAAAAATGGTTAGAATTTAAGAAAATCTATTTGGTAAAGTACCATAAGAAATTTAGAGAATCTAAATCTATTTGGTTAAATAAAAGTTATTCATAAAGTATATTGATCATTCAAGGGGTGTCTTGGTATTTTTGTTTATAAATTTCCTATCAACAATTTCTTGAGATAGGTTGAATAGTTTCATGAGTTAGTCACAATTGATATGATTTTGACGGTGCGATATTGATAGTAACTATGAAAAATAGAGAAGGGAGATAAATAAAAATAATAAACTAAAAAAAAAAAAACAATAAAGAGTCTTTTTCCAGCTGGGTCGAGGCTTCATTTTAGCTCCTTCATGGATATGGTCCGGTATGGCGCAATGGAGGCGAAATGGGATCAGGATAGACTTGAAAAAATCATCATGGTAGCATGGGCTATTTGGATGGATCGAAATCAGACTAAGTGTGGAAGTCCGAAGAAGCTGTGTCAACAAATGGTTTTGGGGGCAATGGAGTACCTTACTAAGTACCAGGAAAGTGTTCATGTGGAGAATGGGCCTAGCCCAATTACACAGGCCCACTGGAGCCCTCCTCAAGCTAGTCAATTCAAAGTCAATGTGGATGGTGCTGTTTTTATGCACCAAAAGTCTACTAGAATTGGCGTGGTAGTTAGAGACTCAGCTGGTAGGATTATAGGAGCGTGTAGCAAGAAAATCCAGGCACCCCTCGGAGCTGTGGAAGTTGAAGCCAAGGCTGTTGAATTCGATTTGCACTTTGCGCGGGACTTGATGATCCAAGAGTTTGTTTTGGACAGTGACTCATTGACTCTCATAAATGCTTTGAAAGAGACCTCTCCCCCACCCTCTTCTATAGCTGCTATGATGTATGGTTCGTTATCTGATTCCCACAATTTTCGTCAAGTGGATTTTTCCCATGTTCATCGACAAGCCAATAGATCGGCTCATCTCTTAGCTAAATATGCTCTAGGTATTGATGACTTCTCTGTTTGGTTAGAAGAGAGTCATTGTTTTATTGAATAAGCTCTTTTGAATGATGTATTGTTAATTTCTTTGTTTCAATAAAGTTTTGAAGTATTTCAAATAAAAAAAAAATTATTTATTACTATTTTTAGTATGTGTTAGGTGGTAGATAAATTAGTTTGTTATTGTGAAATTGTTGCAAACTTAGCTTTAAATAATATAATACCCTCACTTGTATTAATTAGTTGAGTGGATGTGCAGAGAAAGATTGATTGAATTTAAACTATTGTTTAATGGAAACGTTGAATCTAAGTTACATATGTTTGTTACAATATAAAATACAAAGGAGTTAATGAGCAATATTGGGTTTGCTCTGATCTTAGACACGAGATGGCAAAACAATTGCGTGGCTTATTAGCAAGGTTTTCAGACCCGGGCCGTTCATTGAATCGTAAAAGGGAGAGGTTTAAGGTTTTTAAGGTCGAACTGAAGTTGAACCGGGGTCGAACAGTGATGACGTCATAATTAATTTAATAATTAATTAAAGCCTAAATATAGATATTAAATTTATAAAATTAGCAAAATTGACAATATATCTATATATGTGAGGGAAATTTAATGATTTTCAAGCATATATTTAATAATTAAATAAGAAAGTTAATAAATTAAAATAATAACCATGAAAACATTAAAATTTATGATTAATTTTTGAAGTAAAGTTGAATATTTTTGAAAGATTTTAATTATAATTTTTTTATTCCTTGTAAGAGATGGATAATTTAATTAAGTAGAATAAGATTGTGTTAAGTTGTTTAAAAAAAAAAATTTGCTAAGGGGTTGGACTGCATGGTTCTCACTGGTTCGTGTGGTCTAACCCCAGTTTTAGGGGTTCACGGAATTAATAAAAAATCCGGTTCTTTAGGCTTAAAAAACCAGTTTTCAGCCTAGTTCACGGTTTTCACGGTCTGACCTCCCGATCCGGTCTAGTTCTGAAAACCATGCTTATTAGTTGGTTCGCTATGCAATGAAGTGGTTTGGCCCATATGACAAAAATTGGCACGACAATTATTTTTAATGGAATTTGATATAGATGTCAATATCATACAAGATGTGATACATATTATACAATGCATATCTAACAAATGCTTTAAAATAAGTTTTTTTTTTTTTTTTTAATATTTGAATCGAACAAGTTGTTAGACTTGTTTTCAAAAAAAAAAAAAAAACAAAAACAAAAAACTAGATTACTTAATTTAGCATAATAAAATAATATATTCATAATTTTTTTTCTCTCTTTTTTGATTTCCTACTAATTTTGGACTACACATTACACTTCACGTTTATATTTACAAATTTCTTTTTCTATACTATGAATAAGGTATTAACCGACAATATAATTATTTTTTATTTTTGTCATTATTGTTATAAGTAAGTTAAAGAAACAAGAATACCAATAATAAATATTTTTAAAAAAAATTATTAAAGTAAAAGAAAAGAAGAGATAGTAAATGTATGTTATAGACACATGCTAGTTTGATTTATTTAGTTAGCTTGTTAATAATTATTACATAAGTGATAAATAAATTAGTCATTAATTAGTCGAATATATTCAAAATTTATATGAATATACCGTTTATATATGTCTCTATAATTTTTAATAATTTTATTAAGTGTTTGTATATCTTACAATACACGATACAATACATAATACGGAAAAATAAAAAAAATAATTCATTATACGATTTACATTTTGACAACTATGAAACTCGATAACATGTAAAATGTAACTCAATATCTAAGAAGTCGTGTACCATGTAATATTCACCTCCGTTGTACTCTCTCTCTCTCTCTCTCTCTCTCTCTCTCTCTCTCTCTCTCTCTCTCTCTCTCTCTCTCTCTCTCTCTCTCTCTCTCTCTCTCTCTCTCTCTCTCTCTCTCTCTCTCTCTCTCTCTCTCTCTCTCTCTCTCTCTCTCTCTCTCTCTCTCAACCATCCAATGCTCCTCATTCACTGGAAGATTTGTGAGGTCTCCAAATTTTACATAGCAAACTCTGATGAAATCAACAAAAAGTAAGAGGCTTCAGTACATATAGTTATAGATATAGATATAGATGGTGCCTTAAAAAAAAAACTACAAATACTATCATATGACCCACTTGAATAATAACAAATACATTTTGGAATTATGTGTTCAAAGCAGTTACCTAAAATCATGTTTATTTTTTCCAAACACTACTCTCTTTAAACTTGAGTTTTAGTGGTCCAAACCGAGTCCAAATCTTCTATTTCACTTTTTCTGCTCCACTCTATCCATTCTATACTTCACAAATAAAAACTTTACACATTTCCACTATTTAAATTAAATTCTAATTTTTTGCATTTCTTATTTTAGATACCTAAAATTAATATTAAAAAAAAAAAATCCCCACCACCGCCGTTAACACCAAATTACAAACAAAAATCAAACGTTATTTGGGTTTGCTGAACATAGAGGCAACTCCTTTGTCAAAACAATAGGTATTTTATATTTGGACTTGCTAAACATAAAGGTAGTTCCTTGAACATAGAGGCGGTGGATGGCCGTGACCAGTGTCTTGATGGCACTGGCAATCTCTTCCAAATGTTGCCGGTGATCTTTTCTAATGGTGACTAGTGGTGGTGGTGGTAGTGAGAATGTGTAAAAGCAAAAATTTAGAATTTAATTAAATAGGTAAACATGTATCAAATTTTTATTTGTGGAGTATAAAGTAAAGTAATAAAAGTGAGACAGAAGATTTGGGCTCATCTGAACCATATTGAACCCAACACTTACTATTAAACAGTTGAACCGTATATAATTTAAGTCGAATGAAAATAAATACCAGATTTGCAATAATAACAATAATTAAAGAGCTAAAAAATCAATTTTTTTATGGAAAAAATTGAACCGCACAGTTTTATTCGAACCATTTGATTTTTAATGTCAAGTTATTTTACCCAAAGAATCATATTTATGGTCTTCTAAGTACAATATGAGTCTCTAAGTTGTGAAGAATATGTTGAGGATCGTATAAAAGACTAAAATTTTATTTTATTTTTATTTTTTTAAAAGGTTGTTTCTATCCTGGAGATAGCCACCTTGATCATCCCTCAACCGATTGAGATTAAGCTACCAATAGCCGACTTGATCGACTCTCAATTGATCGAGATGCATAAGACCAAAATTATGCCGAGGCCTACAAGTCGACAATTGTTTAGGAATTCGTGCCCTACTACTTAGTGTATATAAGAAACCATTAAAGTCAGATAAAAAATAGTTTATATAGAACTGTATTTGCCCACCTAGGATTTTGTAACCAAGTTATCATTCACATCAAAATTAGAGAAAATGTAAATATTTAGATTAGTGATTAAACTGAAGCTATTTCAATTGAGAGAAATGTTAACAAATGCCTTAAGGGTTTTGATAAATAAACTATTTTTAGAAATATTTTTATAAAAAATAATAAAATAATTAATATTGTCAACAGTTTTTTATATATATACTACTATTTAAGGGGCTTTTCCTGTTTGGATTCCTCATTTTTTTTGTTCAAAAATGTCCCTACACCCTTATATTTAAGTAGAAACAAAACTAAAGGATAATCCAGTAAAAATACAACTCTAACTCCCACTAAAACATTGCCTAAAAAATAGGATCACTCTCCTGTTAATTTTTTTTTTTAAATTCTCCTATTAATTTTCAAATTACACAAATTTTTATTTTGCTACAAAATACTAAATAGGACCACTAAAATAAAATAAAAAAAAAGCCTCATCGCACGTGCGAAGCGCGTATGATGAGGCTAGTTTCTCATAAAAGTTATATTAAAACTTTTTTAATATAATTTATTAACAATTATCATAAAAATACCCGTTAACATGGCCTTTAATCAATATGCATTTTTCTTCTTAAAAAAAAAGCAGAAGCTATTTCAATTAATATAGACGTGTTGCTATGAGAAGCTTCTAGGCAGTCATTAAGGTCACGAATTGTTTGTTCACGTGAATGTAGTCCGAAATAGAAGATTCCACAACTGGATTGGAGCTATGTTTGGTTACGTTAGTAAGTCTATACTTGAGGTGGCATTAGAATTAGGACTAATTCTTTTGTAAACACTTCACGTTTTACTAGTGATTTTGTTTCCTTAAGCGTTGATAGTAAACTCTCAAAGTACTTTTTTCTATTAGGATTTTCACTTCATAAACATATTGCTTGTATCCTTTTATTTTCCACATTGTTCTTTAGCATATTGTTTACGTGGCTTGATTAATTGAAACTAAACGTTATATGCATAATTTGTTAGTAAATTGATTTGGCTTGAAATTGATAATTGGGGTCTAAATTTCCCAAAATCAATTCAATTGCCTTAATTTTAGTCATTGTTTTTAAAATCATCAAATTTAATATTTGAATAAATTTTTGGCGTCAATGCACTTTTAGTTCCTATATTTTGATTTTTTTCTATTTTAGTCTCTACATTTTATTTTTACTACTTTTAGTCCCTAAACCAATTAACGTGGAATATTTAAGTCCTTGAAACACCATTCCGTCAGCCAACTAACAGAAAAAGCTGATGTGGCTGACGTGGGCATTAATATATTATTACAAAAATTATTGACATTTTTTAAATGCCAAAATAAAAAAAAAAAAATTAATTACACAATTTTAATTAAAAAAAAAAAATATTTTCTTTTAAACAAAAATTTTACTTTCTTTTAATTAAAATGATTTTTTTTTCCAGAAGAACATATTCATGTTCTTTATGTTCTTCCCCGTATATGATTCATATTCTTACCAAATTAATCCTTATTTTCTTATCATTTTCTTTTCCTTTCTTGTACTTTCTTTATAACCAAACACATCAAAACAAAATAAATTAATTAAATGTCTTTCTTGTCTTTTTTTTTTTCTTTTCTTTTCATTATTTTTTTTCAGAAGAACATGTTCATGTTCTTTGTATTCTTCCCTAGTGTTCTTCACTATAATCAATCCCCAGCAAAAAAACAAACCCTAAACCCAGATCCTAACCAAACCCCAAATCCATATCCCCAATAAAGCAAACCTTAGCCTTCAAACCCATAAATTTTCTTGGCAAACAAACACAAAAAAAAAAAAACCCACTGGGAAAAAAAAACCCCAAATCACCACCACCGAATCAAATCATCCACTACCACATCAACGAAACCACTCCCAGAAAATACCTTGCAATCCGAAGCCCAAACCAACAACAAACCTAACCAATGATCACCGATCTAACCAACCAACTAACTGTTCCTGCAATCTGAAACCTACATAAACAGATTAGACCACCAGTCACCACCACTGTCACCGATCAGTCCATCAAGCCACTGCAACCCACACCAACGTCAAACCCATCCAAAGATCCACACCCACCGACCATCGGACCAACCACCACTCCACAACCATTGATTCAAGAGAGAGCTTTAGAGATTTTTCCAAATCCACAATCTAAGAGAGAGACTTTAGAGCTTTAGAAAGATGAAAGAGATAGGGAGATTTTGGTTTGAGAAAGAGATCTTTAGAGGTTTTTGTTTGGGTAAGCAAACCCAGATCTATGACCTCTTTCTTCTTAACCTAGCAAACCCATCGACTAATGGTTGTTGTTGTACGCAACCGTTTTTCCTCATCTTCTCTAGAATCTTCTTTCTCTCTCTCTCACCATCTCTTCTCCAACCCGAGCCTCCATGGCCAACCATAGTCATCTTGGTTCTCTCTCCTTGATCTAAACATACTCAGATCTATCCCCTTTCTCTATCTTCGATCTGGATGGTTAGATTGGGTTTTTGCCATTTGGGTTTGCTTGGGTCTGTAAATTTGGATTAAGGTGTGTAAGGACTTTGGGATTGTTGAAGGTATTTTGAATCAGGTCTTTGTGTTTGTAATGAGAATGTGAAAGAATGACAGAATAATCTTTTTTTTGAAAGGGAATGACACTGTAATTGTTGAATGTTTTTGTGTTTTGTAAATCTGTGGGCATGTCTTTGTGTTTGTAAATCTGATTGATTTTATGGGTTTCGTTGCTAAGGAAATACAAGAAAAGAGAAAAAAAAATTGATTTTTTAAATTTCTGGACAAGATTTGCTGGGAAGAAAATGAGGAACATTATTAACGGGGAAGATCACATGTTGTAGATTCTTCATGTTCTTTCCAAAAAAAGAGAAAAAAAATTTAATTTAATTCTTTTCTTTTCTTTTTAAAAAAATAAGAAGGTTAGAAATTTTATTATTATTTTATTGATCCGTCAATTTCCCCGTTAGTTTGGTGATGGAATGGTGCTTCAAGGACTTAAATGTCTCGCGTTAATTGGTTTAAAAACTAAAAGTGGTAAAAATAAAATGTAGGGACTAAAATGAAAAAATGTCAAAATGTAGATATTAAAAGTGTATTTACGCCTAAATTTTTGGAACAGTAATATTTTATCAATTTCAATCTTTGGTACACTTAGAACCATACGGTACACCGGCTAATCATTTTAGGGTAGAAGGAAAAACTCGACACATGTCACATGACTTCATCATGTATCCCTAGAGGTAGATCGTTGTCTTGTACGTTTGTATAGGTGGTCCAAGGGGTCTTTCATCCCATTGAAGGTCTTGGGCTGTGGGAGTGAGCACAGATAAAATTCTAATTAAAGAAGCAAGTGATTTGGAGGAGAAAGAAACTTTCAGATGGTTTTAATTAAATGTTATGTTAACGGGTGTCTTTAGGACAATTGTTTTTTTTTTAAGGGACTTTAGGACAATTGTTAATAAATCATATTAAGAAAGTTTTGACATTATTTTTATAGAAAATATAAAAAGTTGTTAATAAAAATTAATTATTTTGTCATTTTCCCATAAAATATTTCTAAAAATAATTTATTAATTTATAAATTAATAAAAAATAATTTATTTTGTCAACATTTTTCTTTAATTAAATGTGGTTTGTGCTTAGGGAGCACATTGAATATTTTAAAAATGTTTTGGTAGCACCTGGACTCTGGTATTAAGCACCTTAGGGATGTTTTCCCAAAATGTGACTATATTGAAACCATGAAATAAATTTGGTAATTAATTTTTATCTGATCTCACAGTAAATTCATTTATCTAATGCACTTAATGAAAACAGTTCTCATTGAGTCATTGTCTTCTGTAAGTTACGTCCATAAATTTTACTTATGTTGGAGTTGATGCAATAGGGCTATATAAAGCATGATATAAACATGCACAAGAACAGGCACCAGTACCACCATCGATCCTTGATACTATATGAATATGGGTGCCTCAGGTGGTCCTCATAACAATATAGGCAGCATTTTCATGGTATCACTTCTTTTATTGCTCATTTTTGTCCCCTCATCACAGAGTAGCTTCTCTGATAAATTGAAGGGAGCCTGGAAGCTGGAACAGTTTTGCTCATCCTTATCCATTCACTAGTACACTTAAACTCACGTCTCATATACCAGGTTCTCTTCGTATAGCTTGTGTGTTGGATGAAGGAATTCGGAAAATGGCCACTATTAAAACAGGCCAGTCGTTTAGCTTTGAATTTACAGAAAGATCCCCTGAAAGAAACAACATGATGTGTTTCTTATGGCAGCGCCATAAACAAATTGGTTGGTTTTACCCATTATATTATGGCACTGGTCCCTGCGAGGACGTTACACCTAATTTTTGGCCCAAGAACAGAAATCTTTGTAAGAGGGAAATTTATCCAAATTATGCTGTGGTTGCTCTCGGAACCAATCATAATGAATATTTTCCGTATGCACCAATTGGGGATAAATGGTGGTTCATCGTCTATCCGGGTGGAAAGCCATCATAAATTCATAATTTGTTTGTTTCATTAACATAATTTTTTATGTTCAATAAAAATTTAAGATTATTATATATTATGAATAAACTGGCCTGTAACATGTGCCTAGGCACAAAAATATTGAACAATTAGTCGCAAACCCGTATGGTGTACAGGATTATATACTTCTGTTTTTACATGCTCTATGAGGATCCAAACGGCCAGAATGAGATTTTTCCATTGCCATTGGCATTGAAGCGCTTAAAGATATCTTCACACCTACCTTTTGGATTTAATAAAATTCTTAATTTACTCAATAGAGGCTCACTGAAATAGGAAGTGATACACAATTTTTGAATCAGAGCCGTTTACAAAGCAGCAACAATTTCATATAAAAATGTGCAATATATAAATGCACTACCATAACTGCAAAGGAAACTACAAAAGCAATATATATACACACTATCATAAGTGCAAAGCAAACTAACTATGCGGGATCATTTTTTGAGCATGGTTTTAGGAGGCACAAATCCTAGCCGTCCAAATGATCTCTGCCATGACAATGACCTTGTTTGACAGCTAAGGCTATTTAATTCGTTCCATATTCTTCAAATTCTCCTATATAAAGTTGGGGAAAGGTAATATTTGAGTTCAAAATCCCAATTCTAACAAAATCACATATAAAACAACAATGAACTCAATTCAAAATAGAACAAAAGAAACAAAAAAAAATCTATTTCTCTTCTTTACCTTACTCTTACTCAGTAGCCAAACAGTGAAACAAATATAATAAAAACTCAACTTTAAGGCTTTGTTCTATTTAAACCAATTTCAATTGAATTTCAATCCATATCAATCAAAGAAAATTGAAACTTGAAAAAAGACCATATAAATAAACGTAGAAGATGCAATGACTTGCCATATAATGTATTTCAAATGAACTTTCTTGCAGCTTCATGTAGATTTGAAACAAAAAGAGAATTGAAATAGCCTTAATTTTCATGGGTCAAATAATTTGGTTAAGAATTAGAACACAATAACTTATTTAACAAATAAAAACAAAAGATCATATCACTGTGAATAAAGTATTATTCTTCTAAAATTGTAAATTAATTAATTGGTGACATGTTATGATATAGGTAAATATTTCCCATGAGTCAGAATTCCTAAACAAATCTGATATCGCTTCGAATCAGTGGGTTGGATAATCTGGCTTCGGTGAGACTACCGACGGTGGTGGAAGGCCTGCAAAGAAGGAAACGCAGTCAAAGAGGCGACCGGAGATGACCGGCCAAACCCCCTCCGATGAGAAAGTTAGTATGGAGTTTCGAATGTTTTGGGATTTTGTATTTAAGAGATTTCTTACCCCCATTTGGTTCAGACCGGTCCTTTATATAGGGATCTCGGGGTAGTTATTTTCTTGGTAACTTCCCCAAGATTCACGGAAGCCAGGGAGTTCGGAGATAACTTCCTCAACGGCTGGAAACTGCTGATGGAGATCAACTGCTCCAAGAACTTTGGGCGACAGTCATGGATTTATTAACCGCTCTATCATGTAGGGTTTTCCCAAGTGTTGTCTGTTCGTCCGTCCGTTGTATGGACGATTGGATCGTCCACTCCTCGTTATCGTCCATGGACGAAGTCCATGGATGGCTTCACTGTGGTCTATAGACAAGTTCCACGGACGACCCAATGATCGTCCAAGGAGGACCTCGTCAACTGTATACTTTGTTCTTAGTCTTAGGAAACTCAAGTCTTTTGTCAATGATTCCTGTCACTGTCCACTTTTGGTCATGGACGACCCTTATGGACGAACTGGAGACAGCACAAATTCAGTATCCTATCAGTTGCCCCTTTGTTCAAAGGGTCGTCCAGGATAAAAATGTAATCTATAGCTCGTTCATTTCGTCTTCCCAAGAAATGTCACGTGTCGAATTTTGATTGGTGCGCGTCGCTTCGCGAACCCTGTTGTGTCGATTGCTTTTCCCAACAGTTTCGCCACGTGTCGTTCGCTGGATGGACGACGTCGTTTCGTTGTCCCACTGCGCCACGTGTTGTACGCTGAGTGGGTGACGTCGCTTCGTTGTCCCTACTTCTGGGCCCTATATATATATGTATATTCTCTCTCTTGCCCCTCACATCTTAAACAATTCCCTTCCTGCCAACTCGTCCAAGATCCTCGTCTAGCTTCCTTCTTAGTTTCCAGGTATTTATTCTTCCTTCTTAGGTTCTCCTTTTATACTTTATAGTTATGTCTTCGTCCAATAGTAGCTTAGAGAGGGAGATAGACGAGTATCAGGACGTGTTTTCTGGGAGTGACGGTAGTTATGAGAGTAGTGATAGCAGTACAGCCAGTAGTGAGTCCTCAGACGAGCATTACTCGTCTGGGGTACCTGGAATTCCTTTAGAGGAGTTCCAGGAATTGCAGCGTAGGAAGGCTTCTACGTCTGGGGTACCTGGAATTTCTTTAGAGGAGTTCCAGGAATTGCAGCGTAGGAAGGCCTCTACGTCTGGGGCTAGTTCGTCTAGACAACCCCCTAGCCCTCAAGACGAGGAGGAAGAAATCATATATAGTTGTGCCCCTGAAGTAGCATCCATTCTAGACGATGTTAAGTTGAAAACCCTTGTAGATAGATATCAAATCCCCAAAGAATTTAATCCTCGTCTTCCCAGAGAAGGTGAATGGTGTTGTTCTCCTTCTTCTGGGTTGGGAGTGTACAGCTCTTATCTTCTAGCTGGCCTTAGGTTTCCTTTGAATTCCTTTTGTAGAGGTCTTCTCCATAGGTTGGGTATTGGACCTAACCAACTTAACCCCAATGGATGGAGGACGGTAGTGGCCATGCAAGTGTTGTGGCGTGAAGCATTGGAAGGGAACTGTCCTATCACCGTGGACGAGTTCCTTTTTTGTTATAAGCCTTCTGAGATAAAGAGATCTGCTGGTTTTTATCAGTTCTCGTCCAGAGGCTCTTACTATAGTTTGATTAAGGGCCGTAGCTCGTCTGACAGGCTCTGGAAAACAGAATTTTTTATTATTTCTGGAAACTGGGCTGGGGACCTAGTAGATGTGCATAGAGCCCCCTTCCCACCTTTTACCAGTCCTATAGGTCGCCTTCGTCCTGAGGGTATGTTTTTCTTCCCAATTTATTTTATTGTTTTCGTTTTTTTTCTTAACTTTCAATCGTCTAACTAACCTTAATATTGATGCAGCTGTCATTCGTCCACGATTGGACAAATTTCATTTAGAGCGTATAGAAAAAGTACGCGCCTTCCCTGGGAGAACCTTTCACGATTTGGTTACTCTCAGTCGTCTAGCTGCTTGGGGACTTGGTCCACTGCCTACTGCAGAGAACCTTAATCACGAGGAAACCACCCGTCGAAGTGAGCATCCTCAATTCGTCTTTCCCTTTTCTCGTCCTTGTTCTTTTTTTTTTTTTTTAACTTAATTTTCCTTGTTACAGGAATAGTTACCATGAGAGAAAATAGGGAGAAGAACGTAACTAGTGGGGACGAGGATGCTACAGCTACTCCTATCGTCCAGAAAACCTCTGTCCAGGCTGGGAAGAGAAAAGCCAAGCCTATTTCATCTGCTGTGGATCTGGACGACCTTCCAAGTCGTCGAGGTCCTAAGAAACAGAAATCCAAGGCAGACAAGGCTCCTCTTCCCAAGGTGCCTAAATTTGTACCTCCGACGGTGAATTTGGACGAATCTCCAGTAGATGTGGGACCCATCCAGACAATTCATCCTGGTTAAGGTGAACCTACCCCACAGACTAAGACTCCTCGCAAGCCTCCGTCGTCTGAGCCCTCTGATCGTCTTTCTAACCTGGTGTTGGACGAGAGCTATGCATGGAGAACGTTCAAAGGGATCGTCACTGATAATGAAGTTAATGAATGCTACAATATGTCAGTGAAAGAATTTGAACGCTCTGGTATCCATGACCTTTTCAAGGTAAGTCTTATTCGTCTTGGTGCTCTTGAAAATATTTCCAAAATAATGTTTTAACTTACCTTCGTCTATGCATAGGCTATGTCCAAATTTTATACTGCGACATGCCAGGCTAAGGAGCTTGCTACAGAGGCTAAGACGGCTAAGGAGAAAGCGAAGGAACTGAGCAATGAAGTTTTATTGAAAAAGGGGGAGGTCCTTAGACTGACAGAAGACTTTAACCGTCTGCAAGGGAGTGAGACGAGGCTAAAGAATGAGGTGGAAGAGCTCAAATCTGATAACATAGAGAAAGAAACTCGCATCGTCTATCTTGAAGGGCAGATCTCTGGGTTGGTTTCGTCCTTGGAGAAGGCACGTGAGGAAGCTATAGCGTCCTTTAAGAAGTCTGACGAGTATAAAGGTCGTCTAGACAGTCACTATGCTGCTGGCTATGAGGACTTCCGTGCTGACGCCAAAGAGACGTTCCCAGATCTGGATTTTGACTCTTTCAAGCTCCCTCTTGCCACTGAAAGCTCCGTCTTGCAGACGAGTTCTGAGGATGTCAATGTCATGGACGATGCCAGTAACGAGGTAACCCAAGGTGATCCAAAGACTGGGGGTAGCGCACCTGGTGGTTCGTCCAAATGATTTGTATTTTCTTTTGAAACATTAATTTACTTTTTGTTGGAAGTGCCCGTTGTTTTGGGCTTTATTTCTGCCTTTAAATTCAGATTTGTATAAGTACAATTACCTCGTCCAAGTTTATGGATGAGTTATTTATACACGAGGGTTTTTGGTACGTTGGTCGTCCACCCTTTTTCAAATCTTATGAATAAATGATTATTTCTCATCTACACCAGTGTTTGAACATGTCCATTTTTATATATGAACTTGTTTATACCGTCCATTGGTATTATGTGGACATGTGGTTCGTCCACTAAGGGAATCATTTCACCCCGTCTTGAGTATATAGGTGAATTTCTTTTTACATCACCAAAATAAAGTAAAATCACTTTTGTGCTCGTCAAGTAGAGCTCGTCTACGTACAACGTCAGTAGAATGATTTCCATTAAACTTTCGTCCATGCACAGAATTGCTGTGATGGTTTGATCTCGTTTATGGGTTTGCTTTACACAACCTTTTTCCGTCCAAGGTTTGGACGGTAGGTTTGATATTGCTTTTATTCGTCCATGTGTTTGGACGAAGAGTCTATAATTTGTCACAACTTGGTTCCTTCATGGCTTAGACGAGGGTTACTAGGATTGCATCCTGTCTTAAGCTTTAGACGTGCATGCCTTGGTGTTTTTCTCCTTTGAGTCAAACTTACGGACGATACATCCTTGCGTCCAAGGAATTTATCCGTCCATGCTTGTTTGCCCCTAATGGATCCTTCTGGATAAATGCATAAAAAAAGGATGAAGGATTCTCATACAACTATGTATGTACTTGAAAATACATCATATATATATAACTGAAAATCTAAACTTATGCAAATACTTGTCCATAGGTATGGCACATGCTGGAGAGCTAGTGCCTTAGGGAATAAAAACACACAATAATAAAAACCACACAAATTCATCCTAGAATAGTACAAGTACTTTCTAGGGGATTATTAACAAACATAAAGCAGTAAGCAAACACGAACAGTAAATTCCGTTCGTCCAGGTATGTCGTCTATGGCCACTTTCGTCCAGAGTACGGAGCCAACACTTACTGATAATATCTTCTTAGATGCTCAACGTTCCAAGGGTGTTCAAGCCTCCGTCCATCCAGAGCTTCCAGATAATAAGATCCTTGCCTCTTGCAGTTGATGACCCTGTAGGGTCCTTCCCAATTTGGTCCCAGTTTCCCATAGGCTGGGTTTCTTGTTGCCAAGGTAACCTTTTTCAGGACGAGATCCCCAATATTGAAGCGCCTAGGCTTCACCATGGCATCATACTGTCTGGCCAAGAGATTTTTATACCTCGCTGTTCTCTGTTTTGCATCTATCCTGACCTCGTCCATGAGGTCAAGGTTAAGACGGAGCTGTTCTTCGTTTTCTTCAGCTTGATACTTCCTCACCCTGTGGCTCATCATGTGTACCTCTGCTGGTATAACTGCCTCGCTTCCGTAGGCTAGTTTGAAAGGAGTTTCCCCTGTCGGAGTTCTCACTGTTGTTCTGTAAGCCCATAAAACACCTGGTAGCTCATCCGGCCATACGCCCTTTGCCCCTTCAAGCCGAGTCTTGATGATCTTCAACAAGGATCGGTTTGCTACTTCTGCCTGGCCATTGGCCTGTGGGTGGGTGGGTGAGGAGTAGTGATTCTTCATTCCAAGCTGTTCACAGAATTCTTTGAAAGGTGTATTGTCGAACTGTCGTCCGTTGTCAGACACTAGAGCTCTTGGTACGCCGAATCTGCATACAATGTTCTTCCAGACGAAGTTCTTGACATTCTGTTGTGTGATTTTTGCTAAGGGTTCGGCTTCCACCCATTTTGTGAAGTAGTCTATTCTTACTACCAGAAACTTCATTTGCCGAGTCCCAGTTGGGAAGGGCCCCAAAATGTCCAGTCCCCATTGCGCGAAAGGCCAAGGGGCTATCATGGGCGTGAGATACTCTGCGGGTTGTCTGGGAATGTTGCTGAAGCGCTGACATTGATCACATACTTTAACATATGCCTTGGCATCAGCTTGGATGGTTGGCCAATAGAATCCGCTACGGATGACTTTATGGACGAGTGATCTGGCTCCCGAATGGTTGCCACATGCTCCTTCATGAACCTCCCTTAACATGTAGTTTGCCTCGTCTGGAGCTAGACATCTTAAGAGAGGCTGGGAAAAACCTCTTTTGTATAACACTTCGTCTATAAGTACGTACCTGGCTGACTTGACCTTGAGCTTCCTTGCTTCGTCCTTCTCTTCTGGAAGCCTTCCATCCTTCAAGTATGACACTATAGGGATCATCCAATTTCCATCACCCTCTATCTGCAGCATCTCTGGAAGGTCTATACTAGGCATGTATTGTACTGCATCCAGTTCGTCCGCTGCTTCATTTGCAGACGCTTCCTTTGCCAGAGTATCTGCTTCCACATTCTCTTCCCTTGGGATTTGAATGAAATCAGCTTTCTTAAATTTCTTTACAAGGCGCACTACCTTCTTTAAATATTTCTTCATTCTGTCTTCCTTCGCTTCACATAGCCCATTTACTTGGCCCATGACCAACTGAGAGTCTCCCAAGACAAGTATTGAGTCTGCGTCTACAGACTTAGCCAACTCCAACCCCTTTAAAAGGGCTTCGTACTCCACTTCGTTATTAGTAGTCTGGTATTGAAAACGAGCTTTGTACTTCAACTTGTCTCCTTCTGGTGACTGCAAAACAACTCCAATTCCTCCAGCATATGATGTAGACGATCCATCTACATGGACAACCCATTTTTTATTGTACTCTCCTTCGCCATGGTCCTCGTAATTGGGAGTGAACTCTGCAATGAAATCTGCTAGGGCTTGAGCCTTTATTGCATTTCTCGGTTTGTACCGAATGTCGAATTCACTAAGTTCCACCGCCCATTGAATCAGTCGTCCTGCGGCTTCCAGCTTGTTCATTGCCTTTTTGAGCGGATGGTCTGTCATGACACTGATGACATGGACTTGGAAGTAATGTCTTAACTTCCTGGAAGCTGTTATTAGTGCAAAAGCCAATTTCTCTATAAGTGGGTACCTTCCCTCTGCCCCTCTAAGTGCTCGGCTAGTGTAGTACACGGGTTTTTGTACTCTTCCTTCCTCTCTGATTAGAGCTGAACTTACGGCGTGTGGGGACACCGCTAAGTATAGGTACCGTTCTTCTCCTTGCTCGGACGGACTTAATAATGGAGCTCTAGTGAGATAGTCTTTCAGGTCTTGGAAAGCCTTCTGACATTCGTCCGTCCATTCAAATGCCTTCCTGAGGACTTTGAAGAAAGGTAGACATTTGTCTGTGGCTTTCGAAACAAACCTGTTCAAAGCAGCAACTCGTCCAGTGAGGGATTGGACTTCTTTGATATTCCTTGGTGGCTCCATGTCCAATATGGCTTGGATCTTGTCTGGATTCGCCTCAATCCCCCTTTGCGAGACCATGAAGCCTAGAAACTTTCCCGATGATACTCCGAACGCACATTTACTTGGGTTCAATTTCATCTTATACCGCCTAAGTGTTTCAAAGGTTTCCTGTAGATCGTCCAAATGGCTTCCCTCGTCTACGCTCTTCACAAGCATGTCGTCAACATAAACCTCTACGTTCCGTCCTATCTGCGGACGAAACATATGATTTACCAGCCTTTGATAAGTTGCCCCCGCGTTCTTCAGACCGAAGGGCATCACTTTGTAGCAAAACAAGCCTTGGCTAGTGATGAAGGAAGTCTTCTCCTGATCAGCTTCATCCATCTTAATCTGGTTGTATCCTGAGAAGGCGTCCATGAAGCTCAGCAATTGATGGCCAGCCGTAGAGTCTACTAGTTGATCAATGCGTGGCAAAGGATAACTATCCTTGGGACACGCCTTGTTCAAGTCAGTGAAATCTACGCACATTCTCCACTTGCCACTGGCTTTCTTCACCATCACCACATTGGCTAACCAATCCGGGTAATAGACTTCCTTAATGAACTGGGCAATAGTCAATTTCTGAAGCTCTTCCTTGATCGCTTTATCTCGTTCCGGAGCGAATACCCTCTTCTTCTGGCGAACAGGCTTAAAAAAGGGGTACACGTTCAATCGATGAGTGATTACACTTGGATCAATTCCCGGCATGTCGTTATGACTCCATGCAAAGACGTCGATACTCTTTCTCAGGAACTGGATGAGGTCTTCTCTTGCCTTCTCCTTCATACCTGTTCCAATTCTAGTGAACTTCTCGGGATCATTTTCTTGTAAAAGAACATTTTCCAATACTTCTATGGGCTCTGCGACAACCCTTCTCTCCTCAATACTCAATGTTTGCACCTGCTCGTCCAGAGCCATCATGGCTAAATAACATTCTCTAGCTGCCAACTGATCTCCTTGTGCTTGGCCTATTCCATACTCCGTTGGGAATTTGACTGATAGATGGTAGGTAGACGTTATCACCTTCCAACTGTTCAGGGTTGGTCTTCCGATAATGGCATTGTACGAAGATGAACAATCCACCACGAGGAAATTGACTTCCCTAGTTACCTGCTGTGGGTATGACCCTACCACTACTAGTAATGTAATGGTGCCCACAGGCTGCACCTTCATTCCTCCAAATCCTATCAGTGGTGAGCAAACTGGACGAAGTTGATCCCGCCCAAGCCTCATCTGTTGGAAGGCGGGATAGTACAATATGTCTGCTGAGCTTCCATTATCAACTAACACTCTCCTGGTTGTATAATCTGCAATAAGCAGAGTAATGACAATTGCATCGTCATGCGGGTGATGGATCCTCTCAGCATCTTCGTTGGTGAAGGAAATGGCAGGGTCGTCCATAGAATTCGTCCTTGGAGATCGTCCAGAGAGCTGGACGTTCTGAACCACTTTGAGATACGTTTTCTTCGATTTGGAAGATTGCCCCATTGAATTTCCTCCAATGATAATCCTTATCTCTCCAAGTGGGGGGCGGGACGATTCCTCCATTTTTCCTTTCAACTTCTCCTCTCTATGATCCCTTCCGACAAAGTGCCTCAGCTTTCCTTGTTTAATCAGATTTTCAATTTGCTGTTTCAGATCGTAACATTCATCAGTGTCATGCCCATGGTCCCTGTGGAAGCGACAATATTTATTCTTATTGCGCTTATTGGGATCTCCCTTCATCTTCTCTGGCCATTTTAGAGAAGGGTCGTCCTTGATTTGCATGAGCACCTGATCAAGGGGAGCATTCAGGGGCGTGTAGTTTTGACTTCTTCCCGAAGGACCAGTCTTCCTGTTATCTCGTTCCTTTTTATCTTCCGTCCGTCCCTTCTTTGGACGAGGGCCTTGCTCTGAGTGGCGTGCTGGATGTGCTTCCGTCCTTTCAGCTCTTTTCCTCTTCTTGGCTATGATCGCATCTTCTGCATTCATGAAGTTCTGAGCTGAATGAATTAGCTCGGCCATGGTTTGAGGCTCCTTCTCATACAGCTTGTGGATAAATAGGTCAGAATTAATCCCGTTGTGGAAGGCCGCCAATAGAAGCTTGTCGTCTACCTCGTCCACACTAAGGGCTTCTTTGTTGAAGCGAGTGATGAATGACCGCAGGCTTTCGTTCTCCCCTTGCTCTATGGTCAGCAAGCTGGACGAAGAACGCTTGTGTCTCTGTCCCCCAATGAAATTGTTAACAAACAATTTGCTTAACTCTTCGAAGAACTTACAGAACTTGGGGGTATTTTGCTGAACCAAACTCGTGCTGGGCCTTTAAGGGTGGTTGGGAAGGCTCTACACATGATTTCGTCAGGAACCCCTTGAAGGTGCATTGTCGTTTTGAAAGTAGCAATGTGATCAAATGGGTCACGCGTTCCATCGTACGAATCCAGGGAAGGCAGTTTGAACTTTGATGGTAGAGGATGACCGTTGATGGAAGCCGTGAAGGGAGAGTCAGTTCTGTGGACCAAGTCTTCTATAGGATTCGTCCTCCTCATGTTTTCTTTCATTTCCTGCATGACCTTTTTCATTTGGTCCATCTCTTCTTTCACCGTCCGTGAAGTTGTGCCCCTTAACTGACTTCCAATCTCAGGATTTTCTCTATCACCATGCCCTTGTGTTTGTCCTCCTCCTTCATGTTCCTCACGCATCTGTCTTCTCTGATTGATCTCCATTCTTAACTCTTGGTTTTGGCGAGTCAATTCCGCCATTGCAGCCGCCATAGATTGCGTGTGCGGAACAGACGATGTCTGCATGGCTGGTGCAGATTGGCGATCGCGCTGGGGATCGCTTGAAGCGCCTCTGCTTCCTTGACGGCCTGGGCTAGTAGCCCTCGACCTAGTCCTGACCATCCTAACCCTTTGTCGCGGAAAAGAAGTCGCAAAACAGCCTCCTCTTCCCACAGACGGTGCCAACTGATATCGCTTCGAATTAGTGGGTTGGATAATCTGGCTTTGGTGAGACTACCGACGGTGGTGGAAGGCCTGCAAAGAAGGAAACGCAGTCAAAGAGGCGACCGGAGATGACCGGCCAAACCCCCTCCGATGAGAAAGTTAGTATGGAGTTTCGAATGTTTTGGGATTTTGTATTTAAGAGATTTCTTACCCCCATTTGGTTCAGACCGGTCCTTTATATAGGGATCTCGGGGTAGTTATTTTCTTGGTAACTTCCCCAAGATTCACGGAAGCCAGGGAGTTCGGAGATAACTTCCTCAACGGCTGGAAACTGCTGATGGAGATCAACTGCTCCAAGAACTTTGGGCGACAGTCATGGATTTATTAACCGCTCTATCATGTCGGGTTTTCCCAAGTGTTGTCTGTTCGTCCGTCCGTTGTATGGACGATTGGATCGTCCACTCCTCGTTATCGTCCATGGACGAAGTCCATGGATGGCTTCACTGTGGTCTATAGACAAGTTCCACGGACGACTCAATGATCGTCCAAGGAGGACCTCGTCAACTGTATACTTTGTTCTTAGTCTTAGGAAACTCAAGTCTTTTGTCAATGATTCCTGTCACTGTCCACTTTTGGTCATGGACGACCCTTATGGACGAACTGGAGACAGCACAAATTCAGTATCCTATCAGTTACTATTTATGTTCAAAATTCATTGTTGTTCTATATGTCAAACCGTGCAAAGCATAATGTTGGCATGGGCGGCTCTAACCATAGCCTAAGGGGTTCAAATGAACCTTCTGACTTGGCCAATGTTTGTGTATATATATATATATATATAATATTTTTTTTTTGACCCTCTAAAATAAAAACTTGAACACTCTGATCCCGTATTTGTTTTCTTGAACACAACTAAAATAACCTTAAATATAATTCTCTTACCAATATCTTGGCATTTAAAAAAAAAAAAAAAAAAAGCCCAACAACAAGCCAATTTAATCTAAAACCTTGAAAATAACAATTAGTTGTTGAATTTGAAGTGCTTTTAATTTGTTATTTGTTGAGTGAGGATCAGGCGCGTGAGTTTGATCAAATTGGTGCAATAATGACGGTAGAGTCATGTGGCACGCTTTGCGGGCTAGCATGCTAGTCTAAGCCCATGATTACATCATTAAGTCTAATAAGTTATTGGGCCTTTACTGTAATTTTGGGCTTTCTATTGTCCAGCCCACTCGACTAACTACATCGGGTTATTGGTAGTCATATTCTAGATAAATAAGTTTTTATGGTTTGGTTTATACTCCATTGATCATTTTTTGTGTTCTACTTGGAACGAAATTGTAATTGATTGAATCAATATGATGAAATGAATTTTGGAGTTTAAGTAATGGCTTAGTTGAAATGCATCCTTTGTCGAATTAAATGTTTGTGGTTTAAATCCCATCTCACACTCTCCCGCAACCTATCAATAAAAAAGGATTTAAAATTAAAATTAAAACTAAAATTCAGAATTTAATTTGTTGATTGGAATGGATTGAATTGGCTTTTCAATTCAATTCAATTCATTTGTTTAAAAGACACAAATTGAAATAGAATTTTTGGATGTATAATTTTTTTTTTTGGACAATTCGATAGTTGGGGGGGGGGATTTGAAATTTTGAAGTATGTTTCTACTGATAACAATAGGATCAATTGAGTTACAAGACTCTTAGTAATAGATATGTGAATAAAATATGATATTTTTAGGACTTTGGTAAAAAGTGTAAATAAGGCTTATTGGCATAATGTGGAGGAAGTTACAACTGCAAAAAAATATAGTGGAAACAGATTTTCCTATATGGATTTTGCATTATGTTCTCTTGACCTCAAAGAACTTTCAAATTTTGAGACATATTTATTTTTCCTGAGTCTTAAGATCTAGATTGTCCTAAATATTGCTATAAGGACACAATTTGGCTCCTAAGCCCAAAGGATAAATGAACTTAGGCCTAAAAAGCCCAAAACAATGAATTTGTAGAGAATGGGTTGGAAAACTGGGCTTTAATGAATCAGACAACAAGTAAAATGGATTCAAATGACAAGAAAATGAAGATAGATTGGTTTAATCTAAAGAAAATTGTTCTTGGCACAATTTGAAGAGATTTGTTCTTATATATTTCTCTTAAGTTTGATTACAAGTTCAATTCTTGATTGCTACAGTGTTTTTCTCTTAATTTCTCGATCACTTTCTTTTAGGACCTTCCTCCTATTTTATACTACATCTCCCTTCTCATCTCTACCCTCCACGTGGACATTAGATTGCTTGTGTTGATCTTTGTCGCATCAGCATCTTTCTGAAGTCTTTGGGGACAACTATAAGGCTGAAAAGTACTGTTCAGATATCACTTCCTCATTAATGCGGTCAAAGAGTTAGCTACAAAGCATTTAATACGGTGGTAATAGCTTTCTCCTAGATATTTCTCAGCTCCCATTTGTCCTGTACGTTCATAGTGCATACTCTTATCAACAAAACTTCCTAGAATGTCACTCTGGATAATTGAACACACCTTCTGATCCCTCATTCGTTTAGCTGAGGAGATACCCTCCTCGGCTTATCTCTCCCAACTTTTCCAGTCATAGCTAGCTCGTGAAATTCAAAGTCTTATATCTTCCTTACTATTGATCTATCCTCGGACCACTGAGTCTCCTCGGACAAAGCCCAAGGCCCAATATATATATTTGGGCCTGCGTTCCTACAATAGCCCCTCAAAACTCTGGTTTTCCCCTTCTATCCGAGGAGAAAAATGGGGTTTTGATGTTTTGAACAATAAATCTCACACATTTCTTTGACTTCCACACATGAGAATGTCGCTTCACATGTCCTATAACTGTTCCTGACGTTTCAAAACCCACAACATCTCATTAAATGCTCCAGGCGACGCTCTGTTCCCCATATCATACGGTGAGATGTAGATCCTACAGGTGACATTTCTCCTTGAAATTCGAGTGGGATAACTCCCATCCAATTCCACCTTCTATATAAGGCACCCAGGGGAATCATTTTTCCTCATTTTACAAATCTTCGAGCTCTCCAGAAATTCCTAACTCTCAAACCTTCAAGGCTTCCCAAGTTTCTAAAGTCTCCAAGTCTTTTTCTTTAAAAAATTTAAACCTTTAAGAGGAACCAGAAGCAATACACGTGCTTATTCTCGTAAGTTTCTTCTTTTCTAGGTTCTTTTCTCCTCGGTCAGTCTCCTCGTACTTTCATTCTCTATTTCCTTTCCTTGAAAACTTCATCTATTTCCCTTTAGCTTAACTAAATGGGTTGATTTAAGCACCTTGTAGACTCTCTTGCCGGTATGGATGGCTTAAGGGCTAAATATCACATTCCACAGGGGGTTGCCCTACGGTATTGTGCTCCAGATCAAATAGTTACAGATAGAAAAGAAAGGGAGGTTGTCATTCCTATGATCGCCTTCATAAACGGAGGAATGATGCTTCCTATGGGTAGGGTAACCCGAGATTACCTACTTAACCATAAGTTGTGTCCTTATAAGTGCGCACCCAACCTATTTAGAGTCATGGGTAGCGTCGATGCTCTCAATGAGCAGATGGGTTTGGGACTTACTTGACGATGTTGTCCATTTGTACGAGTGTAATTCACTTGTTGACTCAGGGTATTACCTCAAGTCTAGGTCCTCTATTGTTAGGCTTATATCGTGTCTTCCTAAGTTCAACAAGGGCCGGAAGGACGACTACCTAATTGCCTTTGGGAAATGGCACAATGGTCTTCATTACCCAACTCGGGAAGGAGAGCTAGGTGGGGTACCCTAGGGTTAGATCCTATGAAATGGGATTTAGTTCTTTCAGCTTTGCTACTCTTCCTTCTAGCATTTCATTTTCCTTTGATGATAAGTTTTATTGGTTTGACCATGCTTTTGCTTCTCGGCAATTTTTGCAGATAAAAAGCACATAGCACCTCGTCTCAGTTTGGTTAACGTTGCGGGCCTCAACAAAATTCTAAGGTCGAGGTGTTTATGAGTGAGGATGGGCAATTGAGAGCAGTCCACCTCATCCTCGATTTTGAGCCGCTATCAGACGTTTTCTAGGACGTTGGCAATGCTATAAGGGCAGGTGACCCTTAGCTACGTAGGATAGACGTCTTGGTTCCTGGTTTTCTAGCCCAAGAAGATCTCCCACTAGTCGAACTGCCCTTCCACCATGCTCTACCTGAAGCAGCAGCCTCAAGAGAAGAGACTGCTTCCTCATGTCTATCACTCGAGGAGGAAATAGACCAATTCTAACTTGAGGAAGAGAATGAGGAACAAGGAGCTCCTGTCATCCACATATTGGACGCTGAGGAAGAGTTTAATAGACTTTCAGGTGTTTGCACCCCAGCCTTTGTGGTAACGCGTGTAGTTGACGGCTTCGAGTAGGAAGAAGAAGAAATGGCCCTAAACCTGAGGAAAGGTTTGAGGGACCCTATGGCTAGGAGGAACAAAGGGTTATCATCCAAGGAGGTCCCCAAATCCCAGGATCCTGCTAATCTCCCCCCTCCCCCTCCTCCTCCCACAATCACACTTGGCTTGCTTCCCATTCCCAACCTGAAGAAGAAGAGCATGGATCAGGAAGTGGAAAAGGGTGAGATGGTCCTTAAAAAAAGGGTCAAGCAACAAAAGATTGCCAAAGACAAACAGGCCTCCTCCGTGGATAGTAAGGAGGAGCCAAGTGGGGCCGAGGTGCACCAACAGCAATGCAGTTGGGCTCCTTAGCCCAAGCTGGTTGGCATTACCATCCTATGAAACTCCTCTATCAGGGAGTTCCAGAGAGGGCACTCGGCCTACATTGCTGAAGCCCTAGAGCAGCCCCTCCTCCTGCCCAAAGATATGGAGGCTTTAAGGCGAATAAGGCAGCCAGACCTCTTTATGTCCCTAAAAAGGGATCTTGTCATGGTAAGTTAACCATCATATCTTTTAATTAAATGCTACAATGCCCTTTCCATTCTCTCTTCTTTTTCCTTTTTCTACATAGGATTCCTTTGTCATTTTTGTGTAGGTTGCCCAAGAGTTTTTTGTAGCTGAGGAATGGGTCAAGGACGCCTGGAACAAGGCCAAGGTTGAGGCCAACCTCCGCGTCGAGGCCAAAGAGTCTTTGGGAGCCATGAAGCAAGAAAACCAAGAACTGGCCACTTAGCTGACTGTTGAGGAGAGGGTGAGGAGAAGCGCTGAGGCTGGGCTGAAGAATGCCCAGGACCAGGTTGAAGATCAGTGCAAAAAGCTCTATCTCACTGAGATAGAGCTAACCACATAGAAACAGCTGGTCCAGGACGTTTTTTTTTTTGGTAGTGGCAGTTTGCCATTGTATATAATGTACTTTTCCTTTTAATCAATGAAAAGACTTCACTCTTTATTTAATGAATCTTTCTTTTTCCCTATAATCTTTATTCTCTAATTGGTGTAGTTACTGTTTTGCCCTTTGATGAGACTTAGGATTGACAAAGATGCTAACAGTAGTGAATTGTTAACACCCAAACTTTAACAAAAGCTAACAGTGATGCATTGCTGCTAATTCAAATAAATTGAACACGTATAAATGGTAAAGAAAATGATCAAATGTTTGCACTAAGCACTAGGCTACCCACAAGGAAGGCTAATCCTCATGGAGATGGACAAAACACTTAGTAGAAAAATAAACAGGTGTTGAGTTGTTTGAGGGGTGTGATTTGAGGAACCAGACATAGCCCTTGTTTTGCCCAGTACTTAGGCAAATAACCGAGAACATTAACTTAACTAAAACAAGTAATCTGAGGAGCTGGGTATAACCTGGGATCTATTTTAACACTTAGAAAAATAAATAGAGGGTGTTAATTTACCCAAAGTATGTGGTCCGAGGGACCAGAAATAACTAAAGTTCTATGTCATTAAGTATTAATTTACCCAAAGTATTTGGTCCGAGGGATCAGACATAACTAAGGGTCTGTTTAACACTTAGAAAAATAAATAGAGGGTGTTAGTTTATCCAAAGTATATGGTTCGAGGGACCAAACATAACTAAGGTTCTGTTTAACACTTAGAAAGACGTCATTAAGTATTAATTTATCTAAAGTATGTGGTCTGAGGGACCAGGCATAACTAAGGTTCCATTTAACACTTAGAAAGATGTCATGAAGTATTAATTTACCCAAAGTATGTGGTTCGGGAAGCCAAACATGACTATGGTTCTGTTTAATACTTAGAAAAGTAACTTAATATATCAATTTACCCAAGGTATATGGTCTGGGGAGCCAGACATGACTAAGGTTCTATTTGATACTTAGGAAAATGATATGAAATATTAATTTACCCAAAGTATGTGGTCCGAGGAGCTAGACATAACTAAGATTTTGTTTAATACTTAGAAAAGTAACTTAATATATCAATTTACCCAAAGTATGTGGTCCGAGGAGCTAGACATAACTAAGATTTTGTTTAATACTTAAACTTAATATATCAATTTACCCAAAGTATGTGGTCCGAGGAGCTAGACATAACTAAGATTTTGTTTAATTAGAAAAGTAACTTAATATATCAATTTACTCAAGGTATGTGGTCTAAGGAGCCAGGTATGACCAAGGTTCTATTTGATATTCAACCAAATAATAGAACGCATGATGCATAATGTAATAAACAAAAATATGGTAAAGAAAACTTTCATCAATAATAATACATTCTCAGATTATTTACATTCCAGGGACATGGTACAACATTTTCATCTAGATCTTTAAGATGATATGCGCCTATTCCAGCCACTGAAGTGATGCGGTATGACCCTTCCTAATTAGGCCCTAATTTTCCCTAAGCTGGGTTCTTGGCAGTACCTAAAACCTTTCTTAATACCAAGTCTCCAGGTGTCAATGGCCTTAGCTTCACGTTGGCATCATATCCTTTCTTGAGCTTGTGATGATAATACGCCGGTTGGACCATGGCATTTTCTCTTCACTCTTCAATTAAGTCTAGGCTCTTTCCTAACAGCCCATCATTGTTGCTTGGAGTGAAAGAACTTGTTCTCAGTGGTGGGAATCCAATCTCTAGAGGAATAACAGTCTCAGTTCCATAAGTCATTGAAAATGGTGTCTCTCTTGTTGATCTACGAAGTATGGTCCGATATGTCCAAAGAACGTGTGGCAGTTCTTCCATCCATTTTCCCTTCGCATCATCC
The DNA here is from genome assembly GCA_023055345.1 of Quercus wislizeni. Lineage (NCBI taxonomy): Eukaryota > Viridiplantae > Streptophyta > Magnoliopsida > Fagales > Fagaceae > Quercus > Quercus wislizeni. The sequence goes on from JALGQJ010000015.1 coordinate 852,042, forward strand.
AACATCTTCTTAAGTCCACCCATTATGACCTTATTAACAGTCTAGGTCTATCCATTCCCCTATGGGTAAGCCAGAGTGGAATACCTATTCATAATTCCTAGGTCACAACACACTATGGTACACCATTCCTTAGGCCAAGTGCTTATAAGGCAAGGGTGGGAGGGGTCTCTCCTTGATGTGGGATTGAAAAAATTCATGAGGGTGGCATCGGCTCCTCGGCCCATTCCCAAAGTGAACAATATCTGATTGGGGAAAGATTCATTCCTCCCACAATTGCATAGAACATGATATTAAAAAGAATTTAAAATATCAATTTTTTTCTAGTTTTCTTGGCATCCAAACTGAGCCTAATTAATTTCAGGTGGTTTTTGTTTGTTTTGGTTTTGGATTATGTTTGTTTGTTGTATCAGTTGTTTGTCTTTGACACAACATCTCTTTCACTCTCAAAATCTCCAAACCTCAGCTCTCTGGAGACCCACTACTACTCACGCCATTGCCAATCTCCAATAAGCATCTAAGTTTTATTCGGCTTTATTTGTCCCTACATGTGCCTCTATTTTCAAGAATCGATGAAGAAACCCATATGCGTTTTGTAGGAAATTTGGAGAAACATTAATCAAGCAAGTGGAGTTACTCAAGAAAGATCGTATTGGAGCCACCATTGATGCTTATACAGAGGTACATTGTGGAATTTGATTGGATTAATGAATAGTTTGAGGTATGGTAGAGTGAGCATGCCATGGTGGTAGTGTTTTGTTATTAGTACGATTTTTATTTTAAATGGACTGAAAGTGAATAATTTTTGTGTTTTATGTGAATGGATTTGTTATCCGTTGGTCATTTGGTTAATGATGTGTGAATATTTTGCGGGTAGCTTTTGTTTTATGTTTTTGTTGCTCAAAGATTGGAAATTTGATAGTTTCTAGTATGTGGAAAATATTGTAGAATTAGATATGATTCATTTATTAGTTTGAGATATGGGAAAGAGACCTACTTTGTTGAAATTTTGTTTTGTTATTAGTTTCATTTCACTTTGCAATAATTCTTTTTTGTTCTTTTGGGGTTAAATTCAATGACCCTTTTTAGCTTTAATGGTTTTGATGCATGTTTATTTTTGTTTTATAGTTGTTCGTGGGCTCCTTTATTCTGCTTCCTGGCAAGATTTGAAGGTGTGGAATTTTTATATTAAAAAGTAATTTGCAGATTTTTTTTTTTTTTATGCTACTGTTCGATTTATATGGTTCATATGAGTTTGATGGTCAATTTTCCTTTCCTTTGGCAAATGAGCTCTACCTTAAATTACACCTCTTTTTCTTTTTATGAGTAAGTTGGAGGATGAGGTTGTGGGTTAAAGTTCCACTAGCTGCCTGTGTAGTTACCAATTTGAAGAAAAAATCATTTCCTCTTTTTATGTGGAAATACAGATATGCTTTGGATATGCAAATAGTTGTGAGACTAACTCATTATGTTTGTTGAAAATAAAAATTTTCTTATGGAAAAAAATTAGCATGTCTCATAATTTATTTTGAACAAAAGTTTACATGTCCTACGCTTGATATCTATAGTTTGCAACTTTGCATTTGGTGGGTTGATGCCATGTTCTTTTGTATTGTCTATATAGCTACAATAAGGGAAACAAGACAATGGAGATTGCCGATGCATGTTTAATGATTATAGCTCATTAAAATATTGTGGGACTGTAAATAATTATTAATGCTACATGCATTAATAATTAATGCTGCACGCATCACTTGTTAATGTTGTAGGACTGTAAATAATTAAAATTTGATGGATAGTTGATGATTGTTGTAGTTACTTTACGAACTAAGCTCCAACTTTAGATGCGTACATGCTAATGGATAGTTTTGGTTAACATTCTTAATTAGGCAGATTTGAGAACGCAATAAACTATATATCAATTTCAGATTTGAGAATAAACTTAGGTTTATATATATTCATTCCTTGTTGGCAGATTGCAAAAAGAAGAGGCATTACAAGTTCATGCGATCAAAGCAAGTGAATTTGTTTATGATAGACTTAAGGTATTCTCTCTCTCTCTCTCTCTCTCTCTCTCTCTCTCTCTCTCTCTCTCTATATATATATATATATATATATATATATATTTTTGTGGTGGATTGTTGAATTGGGACAAGCAGATGACTTGTATAGAGTTATAAGGTGGTTTTAGTTGATATTAGGAGTGTTGACTGTTTTGTGTAATATTGAATGATTTTTGTTGAGTGGTTTTTATTTGATTGATTAATTTTAGAGGCTTCTCTCTATCTTTTTTTCACATGAGGAACACTAAAATAAAATGTGATATTTAAAGAAAAGTCCATTCCTAAAGAATATTGCTAATAATGATATTAAAGTTATCAAATGTGTTGATAACTTCTCTATGCGTTTAAATTCATTGTTTTCTTAGGAACATAGCTGAAAGTGTATGATTAAAGATGATTTGTTTCTTAACTTAAAGTGAAATTAACTAAATAAAACGTGTGTTAACTCTTGGTTTGTGCTTTCATGAAATCACATTATAGGTGTTTCTTGTAAACCACTTTATAGCAATGGATAAGAATTGGATAAAACTTACCAATAGAAGGTTGCAAGAATATTTAGATGGAGTCCAATAGTTTCTGAATTTTTCATTTAACCATGCACACCCAGATGGAATGATTTCATGTCCGTGTAAAAAATGTGTGTGCGTACAGATTCATGGCCTACAGATGTTGTACAGGCTCACTTAGTGTCACATTGGATTTGTAAGGGTTATGACCCTTGGGTTTTTAACGGGGAATCATCATTTGTAAAGACTTCTACTAAAATTCCTAATAGTCGTGTCCAAGAAAACCCGATAGAGTATGCCAATCTTCATGATATGTTGCATGACATATTCCTCATACATGATATGACATCTGGGCCAATGGAAGAAGTCCCTAGTGTGCAACAACCCACAGAAGGTCCTGGAAAAGGTCCTAATGAAGATGCATTTCAGTTTATGAAATTGCTTGAAGATGCTAATCAAACTCGTTATGGAGGTTGTAAGCATTTTAGCAAATTGTCAGCCATTATGCATTTTTACCACATGAAGTGTCTTAATGGTTGGACCAACAAATCATTTACCATGTTGCTACAATTTTTGCTTGATTTTCTTCATTCAAATGCTAAGTTGCCAAACAATTGTTATGAGGCTAAGAAGATTATTAAGGATCTAGGTTTGTTCTAAAGATTGTATTTTATATTGGAAGGAGAATGCCAACCTTGAAACTTGTCCAAACTATGGAGTTTCCAGATGGGAAAGTAATGAGTCTAAAGGTTAACAAAGTACTAATGCTTCCCCAAGAAAAGAAAAAAGAAAGTTGCTAAGATCCTACGGTGGTTCCCCTTAAAGCCAAGATTGAAATGACTTTTCATGTCTCCCGAAACAACCAATCATATGAAGTGGCATACCAATGGTCGTGTGAATGACGGGTTATTGAGGTATCTTGCTGATTTTGAAACTTGGAAATCATTCGACTCTAAGTACATAGAGTTCTCATCCGAGCCTCGTAATGTGAGGCTTGGATTAGCAGCAGATCGATTTAACCCATATAGAAATATGAATACTAGTCATAGTACGTGGCCTGTCATTTTGATCCTATATAATCTCCCTCCATGGATGTACATGAAAAGGTCTAATTTCATGCTATACATGAAAAGGTCTAATTTCATGCTATCATTATTGATTCCTAGTCCAACCTCTCCCTGGAACGATATAGATGTGTACTTGCAACCCCTAGTAGAAGAACTAAAGAGTTATGGGATGTTGGAGTAGAAATGTTCGATGTGTCTTCCAAACAATCATTCCAAATGCATGCTGCATTATTGTGGACCATAAATGATTTTCTTGCATATGGTGATATCTCGGGTTGGAGTACCAAAGGTGCTCTTACATGTCCCCTTTGTAACTATGATAGTCAGTCTCATTGGTTAAGATATGGAAGAAAATTTAGTTATATTAGACATAGACGATTCTTGGATAGTGATCATAAATTCTATAGGCAAATAAAAAATTATTTGATGGGCATGTTAATATGAGATCAACTCCTATTATAGTATCCGGAGGGGAAATCATGTTACAAATAGATGTTGTAGCTAACCATGTGTTTGGGAAGAAACAAATTAATTTGGGCAATAAAAGAAAAAGAGGAGAGGAAGTCTTAACTGTGTGGAAGAAGAGAAATATATTTTTCACCTTGCTTTATTGGGAGGATCATATGTTGCGTCACAATCTTGACGTGATGCTTATTGAAAAGAATGTATTCGATAATATAATTGGCACATTGTTGAACTTGGATGACAAGATAAAGGAGAACTTGAAGGTATGCCAAGACTTAAAGGATGTGGGTATAAGAAGTGAACTTCACTTGGAAAAGGTTGGGAATGATCAAACACATATGCTACATGCTTGCTACCATATGAATGCTAGTGAAAAGGATGGTTCTTTGCAAGTTTTGAAAGATGCAAGAGTGCTAGATGGTTATTTTTCAAACATCTCACATTGCGTCAAACTTAAAGAACGCAAGATTAGTGGAACAAAGAGCCATGATAATCACATCTTAATGCAGCAACTTTTTTCTGAGTAGACATTTAATTGACTTATCTTGTTTCTTTAGGGAGATATGTTCCAAAGTACTAAATGTGGAGGAACTTAGGGCTCTTGAGAACATAATTACAATGACATTGTGTGAGTTGGAAATGATATTTCCTCCCTCTTTCTTTACAGTGATGGTACATTTAGTCATACATTTTGCTAGCAAAGCCAAAGTTGTTGGTTTAGTTCATTATCGTTGGATGTATCTCATAGAGAGGTAACATATATAGTAACTTGGTCTATTTGGTTTTGTTTAACTTACCAATTTTCCGTTGTTGATCTTGAGTTTTCTAATAGGTACTTGTCAAGACTTAAGTCTTATGTGCATAATAAAACTTATCCAGATGGCTCCATTGCAGAAGGGTATATAGCAAAGGAATGCTTAACATTCTGCTCACGCTATTTTAAATCTGTTGAAACTGTATTCAATCGGTCTATAAGGAATGTTGAGGAATCCATTAGTGCGGTGGTGAGCATTACACTAGATTCAAATTCATGGATCCAAGCACATCGTTATGTGCTATTCAATTGTGAAGAAATCACCCCATTTCGCGAGTAAGTGATATGTCCTTGCGTATCCTTTCACGGCATTCCAATACAATACTCTAGCTTAACACTAACACATTTGTCTACACAGTCTACACGTTTGTTTTTGACATTTGTGTCTGATGCTTGTGAGAGTGTGCTAATTTGATTGAGGTTTTGTTGAATGTGGTTGTAATCCATATTATTGATAGTGGATTTCAATTGGTGTTGTTGCTAGTGGACTGCATGGAGTTGACTGAACCATGCTCAATATTGTTTCTTGTAATTATTATTTTTTAATTGTTAATGTGAATGTGCTTTCACTAGCTCCAAATCAAAAGAAGTTTTACTAAAACCTATTATATATCAAAAGGCTTTGTAGGACAAATTCTTCTTAATTCTAGTAAATTTTGATGAGCAGAATGCAGAGTTTTGTTGCTCTTTTTAACTATATAATTTTCCCTAAAAAAATTGTGACCTTATAACCTTTGGTCTAGCAACAAGGGTTTAGTTAGTCATGCCTCTGCTTGTGTTGCCTTTTGTTTGGGTTAATTTGCTGGTTGAAGTAAGTGAGTCTTGGGATACTTTGTCCACTAAAGATGAATTCTATCATTCTTGCTTACATTATTTTGTTGCTCTCATTGGGGACTAGTTTAAAGTAGAAATAATTGTTATTTGTAGTATCAAGAATGCTATAAAAATATGTATATATTCATTTTCTAAAATTGGTTATTGTTCTCTAAATGTACCAAGTTTTTTGTCAATTGTTATGAAATTCATGAAAAATATAATTTCTGTTATCTTGAATCAAATGATGTTGCTAATTTCTAAATTTTTTGTTTTGTTCAAACCCAAATATCAGGAAAAAAATGAAGGAATTGTTGGCTGACCCTTCGAATCAATTGCAGTCATTTGACACAAGTGGTAGTATTGCATGGTCAACAGATGATGTGTTTACCAAAGTGATGGGTAAGGAGTGCAAATGTCGTATTCATGGGGTAGAATTTGGTCCAAGCCCAAGTGGTCGAAGTAGCAAGAGTGCTCTCACGGGCATTCAAATATAATCAAGTTAAGCAAGGGACAATGAAGTTGAACAACTGAAGGCTTCTTGGGCTACTATGGAGGAGAAACTAGCAAGTTTTGATGAAATGAAGGAAAAACTTAGTCAATTCGAAGATATGGAGCAAAGAATGGCTTGCATGCTTCAACAAATGCAACAAATTTCTTCACAATGAAGTTAGGTATGATAAATGACTTTTAGAATGTAAATTTTAAAACATATGAGACATGTCTTCATTTAAAACCCCATAGGACACAACAGTTTTAAGTAGTTGGAGACATAGGAATATGCATCCCAAAAATGGCCATTTTCAAAAAGGAAAATGGAAAAAGAGTTTGGACTATTGTGGGTTTGTGGTGGGCTTGTGAAGTGTTGTTGGGTTTGAAAGGGAAAAAGAGTTTGGACTATTGTTAGGTTAATGCTGCTTGTGGCTAATTGGTTTGCTGATAGTCTTGCACTCTTTTCAGCCAATGCATCACAGAATGCTCTATGGGTTATGAAGCTATCCTTTTTGTCAATTTTACATGAAAATTAGAGAGAAAAAAAATTCAAAAAAAGAAGAAAATAACTATGTTTGTGAATGCTAGTAAGTGTGTGTTAGGATCAGTTTTTTTTTTTTTTTGCTGGAAAACTTATTTGTTTATTGGCTGAAAAATTAATTTATGAACAATTGTAGAGAGAGAGAGAGAGAGAGAGAGAGAGAGAGAGAGATCTTACAAACCTATATATATACATAAATAAATTAGTAAGTTAATGGAAAAAAGCTAATCCAAATGGACTGGTACTACTATATATTTCTCTTTATATTGTTGTGATTGGTAACATTAAGTAATAACCATATCTTAATATCAATTATATACTAATTGTAGCTAAATTACAAATCATCCAATTAGATATTGAGAGGGATTTTGTTTTGTTCCCATTTTTTGCATTGGTAATATTTCTTGTCATTCTATTCCATTTATATGCACTTATTGAGTAATCATAATTTGTATGTAGGATGTTCCTCTGGTCCAACAATCTCAAGCTCTCCAAAAATCATCAGCTGCATCCCATCAACCAAGCAGCTTATAAGTTTTATCTTGGTGTTCGAGGACTTTTTTTTGTGTACAAAGAACTACATTTGAACAACCACACTTTTCTGCAAGTGTTGAAGAATATTTTTAAACACTTTGGAACTTTGATTATGGTATGAGTTTAATTTGAGCAGTTGTTTTATTCAAAGGACCACATCTTTTTTTTTTTGTTTTGTTTTGTTAATCTTATGATGATGGTTATAAACAATGTTATGTATTTGATAATACATTTTTATGTTAATATTATGTTAGTTTGGAGACATTTGTGGTATGAGAAGTGATATGTACACAACATTTTCACAACATTTTTACAACAAATCCTAAGTGGTAGGTTGTTATTGGTTGTTATTATTGGGGCAAAAAAGTATTCTTAGTGTTAGATTCAAATTTAAACCAATAACAACCAATCGCTTATGATTTGTTGTAAAAATGTTGTTAAAATATTGTGGACGTAGCACATCTTTTTGTGGTATTGTGTCAATAGAGCTAAAACTATTACAGGTTCTTTGTAACAGGTCTATGAACAATTTATCAGCAAATAGTGGTTTTAAAACCTAGTGGAAAAATAAAAAAATTTAACCTATAGCAGCGGTCAAAAAGCATTGCTATAGGTGCACATGTTATGTGTTAAATGAAGCCCTATAGTGGCACTTCTCGCCCGCCGCTACAAGTGCAATTAGTTCGTTTTAATTGATGCCCTATAGTGGCGCACATAACTCGTTGCTAAAATTCAATTGACCCGAAATCTAACCTGATATAGCAGTAGTTTTTTTCCTGCTGTAGTAAACCAAAACCGCTACTTAAAGATGCATATACAGCGGCTCTACAACACTGACGGGATGAACCACCACAATAGCACCCGTCGCTAAAGGTCAAATGTACCTTTAGCGGAGCTTTTCGCCCGCCGCAATAGCCTATTTTTCTTGTAGTGATGGTGGGATGAAGGGACCACTGGATCATAAGGGATTATTAGTGTATTTAGTAGCATATACTGCAAATGAAGCCATTCTTCTTAATTTTCAATTCTCATTCATCTTCTGTTAAAATTCTAGAAATGACAAAGCAAACACCAATGTAATGGGTCATTTTAATAAGCTTCTGCAAACATTTTCAGTGTCAAGTTATTTTGGTTTTTGCATTACTGAGTGTTTATGATGGTTTTTTTTTTTTTTTTGCTAAGTGTTTATGATGTATTAATCTTTGATTTGATTTGAAAATGATAAACTACCTCTATATATAACATAATTTCGTACTTTATAATGTGCCATAAAGAATATTTTAACTCATTGCCCCAAAACAGAGAGCTCCACATCTCTTCAATATTGTGTTAATCACATAATCCCATTAAGGCTTTTGGTAGAATTTTGGGATTATGAATATGTATATGTAACATGGTCAGGTGAGACAAAAGGTCCAATTTTGACACCATAGTATTACTTCTTTCTGTGTTTTGTATTTTTACCTTTAATTTTCACCTTATTTTGCTAATTTTCATCAAATCTACATTTATGAGTGACACGTCACAAGGGATTTGTAACTCAGTAACATTTTCCAGTTACCTCATGAAAGAAAATTTGATTTAAATCCTCTTATTCTAACTTAAAAAAAAAAAAAAAAATTTGAAAATAGCTTATTCAAAATCTTTAAACAATGTTAAGAAGGAAAAAAAAAAAAAGTTTATTCAAATTTTATACGTAAGATAAGAACATGCACGTAACTTTACTTTTCGCATCAATTTGCTCAAAAGTTCTGTTTAATCATTTGAACTTTCTAAAAGAAATGAGAAGTAATTGCCGGGGAGCGTGCTGGTCCAAAGTCCAAACCCATGATTACATCTTTTAGTTTAATATGTTATTGGGCCTTAACTGTAATTTTGGACTTTTTCCTGTTCAGTGCACTCAAATAATTATTGTTAGTCATATGTTACAAGTTTTCTTGCAGTATATGCAAAAGATATTGACTCTCTTGTAGCTTGGGTGGAAGATTGTCCACCGTTCATTGAATCATTGGTGATTCAAGACTCTATGTTTTATTCCTGATTTTTCAAATAATGTTCACGCATTTCCCATCAATATATATATATATATATATATATATATGTTACAAGTTTTGAGTTAAAGAATGAAAATCTTATAAATCATTTTTCTTTTTCGTGTATTTCACTTTATACTCTATTTGGAATGAAATTGCAATTGATTGAGTCAATATGATGAAATGAATTAGAGTGTTTAAGCGATTGCTAGTGATAATACATCATTTGTGATGTTACATATTTGTAATTTGAACTCTCCCTTTCTCACTATCTATTTATATATTTATTAAAAAAAAAAAATTAAACCTCACATAATAATTTTTTTTTTTTTTTCAATTGGAATGGATTGGATTGACTATTCAATTCAATTCATTTATTTAAAAGACATGAGTTGAAATAAAATAGGATATTTTTAGGACTTTGGTAAAAAGAGTAATTCAATAAATAGAAACCGAAGAAAATTTTCTGTCATTGCATCTTTATTGGTCAATTTACATTAATCATAATCCAGTTTAACCTAATATGTTTGCTCTGATTCCAAGTACATAAATTGAATTAAAATTCAATTATGTAGGTTAGTCTTTAAAATTATTTCTTTTGTTCATTTTTTTGTAGAATTCTATTCAATTCATTTGGAATTTTGTGATTTTAGTTAGCTAAATTGGAGATAAAGCCCCCTGTTGTCAAATAAAGGATTTGAGATCAATCCTGCCTTTAAAAAAAAAAAAAAAAATCCATTGTCGCCTTGATTTGATAGTAAATAACAATCTATGTATAATTAAAAACATGAGACACTTTCCATGAATTTGAATGATTGTCATAAAACTCACACAATAAATGACACCCACAATATGTGAGATAAGAGGTACATCATACATCATTAAAATTATAACGATTTGAGGAAAGCTTGATACTAGTACCCCAAAAGGGCTATTCTAATGGCAATTAGGGCTCCTTCTTGTGTAATCATTTATAAACTCAAAATTCACTTAGTAAATATTTAATGTGGGATTAGCACACACTCGCACACCACACACTCAAATAATCTATAATCAAAACCACACAATTTTGGGGTTTTTTTTTTTTTTGGGGTTAACCAAGCTGATTACATAAAACTAAACAACAACCATTACAAATGGTATGCGAGTGTAGATGTGGCTAATACTTTTATTTGACCATTACAAATGGTATCAGAGCAAATCTGGTAATGCCATATGTCTCGGGAGCACTACAACAAAATGTGATTTTTGACAAAGATGTTAGAAATTTAAGTGAAAAATATATTGCGATACCCTAAGTAATACACAGATGTACGTAGATATGGCTAATGCTTTCTTGGATTTTTTACAATTTTTAAAATATTACATCATATAAAGTTCCTACACTTTAACCTTCCATCCATGAATGCTTTGGATTGTGCCACATCAATTTTTAATTATTTATTTTCATTTTATGGCTTTTTTCGGTTTCTTGTTTAACTTGAAGATTGCATGTATGGATTTTGTTGATGTTGCTTGCATATTTGTTGTTACTTGTTAGGGTTTTATTTATTTATTTATATTTATTTTAATTTTTTTTAAATAAAATAAAATTTCTGTCCGAATCATGTTGCCATAAAATTCTTCATTTCTTCTTAACAGGTAGTCAAATCTTGAAAATTTCATGGTCTATAATGATAAATGATATAATCAGAATCATTCCAGAAGTTCATGGTTTTGCGTGTTCAATTGGATCTCTTAAAATTCTTTCGAATAGAAGATGATGAAGACGGATGAAATTTTAAATTTATGTACTGATTAATCTGAATTTTTTTCTTGATAGGGAATGATTGGAGGGAGAGAAAGAGTCTTCTCTTTTAATGTGACACATAACCTTTTTATTTTTGAGTCAACAATATGACATAACCTGATTCGTTTTATTATTAATTTTTTTTTCCTTCTCCTGAGTTTTTTTTCTAGTAATATGTTGATATGATATAATCCGAATTATGATGATATGCATAGGGCCATAGGGTCTCTCACCCATATGCACAACTATTACTCTATTTTTTAGTTTTTAGGACACACACCTTTAGAGCATTCTTATCAAAGGTGCTAAAAATGTTAAATGTTATTTTTTAGCATTTTTAGCACCTCAAATGATAAAAACCCACTCACATCAAACATGCTAAATCTTAAAAAATTTCACTGTAACTGGATTGTAAAAAAAATCATTTTAAATTCACCAACGGCTCTTTTTTAAATTTTTGTCTCTCTTTCCTCTCTCACTTCTCTCTTCGCTCTTTTGTGGTTCATGGTTTGTGGTCCGCTGATGGTTGTGGTCCAACATTGTGGGCTGTCGTGGGTTTGACCTAGCCAACCCACGCCTGATTGACGCTAACCCATGCTGCCAAACCTTCTCCCACGTTGCCCAACCTTCTCTCACTCCTTGGGTTCCGATTTGCAGGTTTTGGGTTTGTACAGGGGTTCTGATTTGGGCATATTTTGGTGGGTTTGTGATTTGGTTTTGGATGGGTATGGTTTGTGGTGGATCGATGGTGATGGGTATTTGTTTGATGGGTTTTTGTGGTGGACTAGTGGTGGTTGATGGTGGGTGGGTATGAGTTTTATGGTTTGGTTTTGGGTTTGGGTTTGTGATTTGATTTTGGGTTTGTTTTTGTTTGTGATTTTGGTGGTTGGAGATTCAAGTTGTGGGCAGTGGTGGCTGTGGCAGTGGGTCATCAACGTGGAATGGTGGTGGTTGTTTTGGGTTTCGTGGGTTTGAGTTGTGTGAAATTCTTGGATTTGGGTATGATGGGTGGGTTTTTGTTGGTTGTGGTATGGGTAGGTTTGACGTTGTTGATGATGGCTGTGACTGTTGTGGCCGTGGTGGCCGCGTTTGAGTTTGAGTTTGTGATTTGATTTTGGGTTTGTGATTGGTTTTGAGATTGTGATTTGGTTTTGGGTTTGTTTTTATTTGTGATTGGGGGTTGGGGTTGTGGGTAGTGGTAGCGATGGTGGTGGCTAGTGGTAATGGGTTGGGTTTGCTGTGGGTTGGGTGTTTCTGTTTTGGAGAAGATACACGTACAAAAGAGAGAGGAAGAAAGAAAGAGGGAGGAATAGATGAGATTGAGAATAATAAATAATTAAGAAAAAATATTTTGATGAAGTGTTAAAAAATATAAAACCTTTGATGTTGGTTATATTATAAAGTGAGGTGTTAAAATTGATAAAAATAGTATTTTAAGATGCTAAATGCTATATTTTTTAGCATTCTTATTGTGAATACTCAGGGTCGCTATTATTCTGGTATAGTTTGTCTTGGGCGTTATGTTTTTCCCTACTAATATAATTGCAATTGGACACACCAATCACATAATTGCGTGACAGATAATAATACCACGAAGAGGATAATTCCATACGAATCATCAGTAGTCAGTCAAACAAAGCAACTACGTAGTCTCCACCAAAATATTTTTTTTCCCAATATAGGTTTGTAACACTTTCCCAATATTTTTTTTCATAAAGCATTGAATTGTCTTAAGCATATAGGTTTGTAACACTTTATTTATTTTTTATAATTGGATAGTGCTATGGAACTGAATTGTAATGTTCTTGGCGTAATGTGTTAATTATTAGACACACAATTTGTTTTAAAAAAAAATTATTAATTTTTATTATAAAATATTTACAAATTGATAGTGACAATAAATAAAATTTTAACTTTTTTTCTTTCTTATGTTTAAAAGTTGACTCATTAATTTGTAATGTAGTAAAATTTATAGTATTTTTAATATTATTGTACAACAAAAACAAAAAGTAATTAAAATTTTTATTTATTTATTTATTATTATATATTATAACTGCGGTAGCTTTAGAATTTTCCATAAATTAATAAAGGAGCCAACAATAAAGCATTAATAGCGTATGAAAAAAAATCATGGTCTTGACAAAATGATTATAATTACAATTATATGACAAAGTAATACTTGCTAACAACCTTCAAATTTTATATTCACTGTTGATACTTGATAGCCACATTATTCCCTTTCTGCTAGCCGCTAGGCCAATCACTAAGCAGAACATCATTTTCACTGCTCCATTCTTTATTTTTTCATCCACTCCACATAAAAATAAAAAATAAATAAAGAGTCGATCCCAGTACAGGGTTACAAACCAACACAAGATAAAAGAATAATTCGAAGACACATTTAATTTTATACTCAATTTTATAACATATTGATATATACGATTGTGAGTACGATAGATATTTTCTAGTCACTTTTATTTTTATAAGTTGACAATTTTTTATCGATCACTCACAATCTATAAGTCAATAAATCATAAAATTTAGTGTGAAAAATGGATATATCCATAGTATTGTTGTAAAATAAAAGTGAATGCACCTCACACAAGCGAAAGGATTATAATGCATATGACAGATGATGATGATGATTTCTGCTTATTTAGTAATGTTGGTACGGTCCTGGTGGCGGTGGAGGATAAGTGTGAGCCCCAGGTACCTCTGGTTCACACGGAGGTCCTCCTCCATGCAAACCAATACCACTACTAGTACCCACAGCTTCATGAATTCGGACATCATCTTCTATTGTCACAGTTTGCTCGCCATATGGACCGGTTGCTATTGTTTCATGGACTCGTTCTTCTTCCTCAATACAAACTGGTGCGGGAACCATCACTGGCCTCTGCTTCTTTTTCTTGGCTAAGCAGAAGAGACCGACTAGAAGGAATGCAAGGAAGAAAGCACCGCCTAGAGAGACACCAACAGCTATAATAGTTGTGTTGTGATTCCCAGATGGAGGTGACAATGATGGTGGGAAAGCATTTGGAGGAGGAGGAGGCACATAAATTGGTGGGGTTTTACCAGGGAAGTTTGGTGAGGACGGTACAATACTATAAGGGGTTGGTGGTGTTGATGAAGTTGGAGTCGGAGGTGATCTTGGGTATGGTGGTGGTATTGGACCTTTTGATGGTGTTGGTGGAGATGATGGGGATTTTGATGGTGGTGTCTTACCTGGTGTTGTAGGTGATGGAGCTGGAGTGGTGGGTGGTTTTGGTGGTGGGTTTGGGCTGGTTGGGGGATAAGCATGTTTAGGTGGTGGTGCATGTGAATGTGGCGGTGACCAAGATGGGGTTGGAGGTTGGGGAGTTGGACCATTATGAGGTGGTGGTGGTGTTGGGTGTGTTTCTGGTGAAACTTTAGGTGGTGGAGTTGGACCATAATGAGTTGGTGGTGGTTTCGGGTATGGACTGTGTGGTGGTGGTGCCCAAGATGGGGTTGGAGTTGGGGGAGTTGGACCATAATGAGGTGGTGGTGCATGAGTTGGTGGAGGTGGAGGTGGAGGTGGCTGAAAATACCCAGGGTAGTGGTGTGGTGGTGGTGGTGGTGATTTGTGATGAACATGATGGTGTGGCGGTGGCGGCGGTGGTGGTGGTGGTGGAGGTGGAGGTGGAGGCTGGGCATGATGATGGTGGTAATGGTGATGGTGAGGTGGTGGTGGCAGTGGTGGTGGAGGTGATGCCACGACAGGGTTACATGGCAATGGTGATGGTGGTGGTGGTGGAGGAGGTGGTGTAGATGGTGGCGGAGGAGAGTAGTATGGGTAACTCATCTTTGTGAAGATACTTTGAAAAGAGTTCTTTGTTGAAGTATTAGATGGATACAATGGCTCAGTAGCCGTGCTCTATTTGTACTAGTTGAGACTCTCAAACTCAATTCACTCTTTAGTTGCTTCAGTCAATGTTTGCTCCAACATGTACAATATTTATTTAGATATATTTCGGCTTGCCCTAATAATAAGTTTACGTCGTGTTGTCATTGCATTAAAAATTAAATGGGTTTTTATTCCCAAAAATAAACTTTTAAATGAAATTCGGACCCAATGATAGAAGACAGAGCATCACTATTTTGAAGTCCTTTATTTTGTTCCCCACCTTTTTTATTTTTTTTATAAAAAAGAAGTTCTGAGTCGGTGACTCGGTGTAAACACACATTTTAATTTCTTTTGATGCTGTACCATGGAACATGCATTATTGGGTTGGTCTTGCTGTAAGGGCACTCCACGTTTAATTGTATAATCACGTGATGGAACTGAATAAACATTTTCATAAGCCTAGTAGCCGATCATGGGTCAGAAAATCCTTTGTTTTTTCAATTTTATACTATTTTATTTTGTTTTCAAAGATCATGTACCAGACTGCATATAATGAGTTAAATTGAATGATTATCAACTTACCCATCAATACTTGCTTATCAGTTTAGGATTTTTGAATTTTACACACAACCCTTCAAAATTTAGGTTTTATTCTTTAAAGTTTTAGAGTATTTAAATTTTACACTCCCAAATTTTGAAACTTCTGATAGTAATATTCAAAAATCTCAAAACTTTAGGGAATTATAAAATACAAACATCTCTAATATTTATGAGGTAAAATTCAAATTCTAAAACGTTAAGGTGTAAAATCCAAACACTCCAAATTTCAGGGGATAAAATCTAATTTCTTAAATTTTAAGATGTAAATTAAAATCCAAACATTCCCAAACTTTAGACATATAATTTATAATTTACCTTATTTTTTAAAATTTTTTAAAAGTGATCATCAACTACATACTATCATATATCTTCCTATATTTTCTAAAAGAAAAAAAAAATGATTAATAATTTAACGGTTTGTCTTGCTTTGAAGCCACCGAAATAGAACGCTAAGCACATCTTAGTTAGCCCACGTGCTTTGAGTTTCGTGGTCCTAACTTCCCTAGATGACTTTTTATTCATTAAATTTTTGATTAGGTGAACTCTTCCTTAATTTATTTGTTTCCTTTACCTTATAATTGGATGAATGGAAACTATTTCAACCAAAAGGTACCATATTACAGACTAGCATGCCATATAAAACAAATGAAAGCTGCTAGTTTTTTTAGGTATGATCGCATGGCTTCAATTATTGGCTGTACGTACAACTCGAATTCAGAAAATTTTCAACCAGTAAATGTAAATATATAGCTTTTATAATCATCTTGTTTGGATTTTATTCTCCTCAAGATAAATATATTTAAATGTAACAAAAAAAAAATTACGAATTGGATTTGTTAATCCCAACTAAGTAACTAGTAAAATCACTAAAAATAGAGTTCTTAGAGCTTCAAGAATTAATGCTGATAAACATGGAAAATTGATTCTGACAAATTGGCTGAAACCCATAATAGGTTCATTAATTCAAGCTGGTTTGTGACTTTGTGGTCCAGAATAGACAAACCTCAAACTATATTTTATGTGCTTCCCAGTCCAAAAAAAAAAAAAAGATATTGTGCCTGAAGCTTAAACAAGGCAAGCATAACACACCTGGCCTTCTCCATTTGGTAAGCAATATGAGTTAATGCTGATAAACATGGAAAATTAATTCTGACAAATTGGCTGAAATCCATAATAGGTTCATTAATTCAAGCTGGTTTGTGACTTTGTGGTCCAGAATAGCCAAACCTCAAACTATATTTTATGTGCTTCCCAGTCCAAAAAAAAAAAAAAAGATATTGTGCCTGAAGCTTAAACAAGTCAAGCATAACACACCTGGCCTTCTCCATTTGGTAAGCAATATTGCTTACCAAATGGAGAAGGCCAGGTCAAGGTGTATACATATATGGGACTAGGATGTATCCCACTCCTTGGACCAGTACTCATAGCCCTAGTTTGTCAAGTTTTGTTGCTTGATTCTCACTGTGGAACATGACAGTTTTGAGTGTCATATGGCAGAGCCATAATCCATGGAATTTTAGGCCCCAAAAATCGATTAAAGTGATGTCAAATTCGTCCAAAAAAGTAAAATATAATCAATAAAGCTTATACATAATTAATTTCTTAGATGTTGTACCATATCTCGATGGTTGAAAAAAGTTTTTGATGGTTGAATAAAAGATTTGGGGTGCAATCTTCACCTACAAAAAAAAATCAATTGGCCGTTTTAATATGATGATAAAAAGTAGAATCATTCGAAGTGGATGTCATAAATTAAAATTCTATAAAAAAAATAATTTAAAAAAAAAAGGACCAATAAACTACAAGGTTAAATTTAATTATTTATGAAAATAAATATTGCTTTGATTAATACAGTTCCATGATTAAATTTATTTGGGTACTTAAAGAACAACAGTTAAAAGTTAAAAACATTGTATCTAAATTTTATATTACCTAACAAATCATTAATAGAATGTTGAAGTCAATGCTAATTTTGTATGATATTAGGGCGGCATTGAGGCAATTTCTGTGGTTGGTCCCACGACAAGTATAATATAAGCTGTAAAGATATATATTCTCTTTTTCCTTTTTCCTTTTTTTAACTTCCCTATTAATTAAACATCAAGCAAACCTAAACGTGATGCTTGTCGTACGTCTGCTACTTATTGCAAAACATTATATTACTAACAAGGAAAGTATAATATATATATATATATATATATATTTAAGAATCGATAATATAAATACAGGACATCATATTATAAGACAACATGGAGCTCGTGGACCACATTTCTAGTAATTAATTAGCATATCTTTTTATATATTCACGAATTAAATAAGACCTAAGTTGCGTGTATAGGAATCAACTTGGTAGATGAAATTCACTAGTCAATTTTAGAAGATAATACGGTGAGACTTTAACATCTAGTAAGAGTCAAATCTTTTTTCTTTTTCTTTTTAATCTTTTGTTTTAAACCACCACGGCAGCATTTCAATTAAAATGTTTCCCTTCATGAATTAAATTCCAATATAAGTAAATTTACCTCTTAATTTTCATGTTGTGGTGGAGATATATATGCAACTCTAATCTAATTGTGTTGGAGATGCTCTATCTATATATATCCTTAGTGCACTCTCTAGTAATTAGCATATGTTATATATATATATATATATATATATATATATATATATAAATTCACTAATTAAATCAGACCTAATTTATAAAAAAAAAATTAAGTTTCGTGTATGAGAAAGTGAAACCACTTTGTAGATAAATTCACTAGTCAATTTAGAAGATAAAATGGGGAGACTTTAACTGCATCTGATAGTGATAGTCAAAAGGTTTTTTTTTTTTTTTTAATCTTTTGTTTTAAAGTACCACGGCACCATTTCAATTACAAAGTTTCTCTTCATGAATCAAATTCCAAGTTCCAACCTAAGTAAAATTTACCTCTTAATTTTCATACATGTTGTGGTGGAGATGCTCTATCCATCCTTAATTAGTGCACTTTCTTCATAACTCTGCCGCAAATAGTGAACAAATTTTTTGACGCCCTTGCTAGTCTCGGTCCCTCTTTAACTTGTGTTTTTACTATTTTTGATAACTTTGGATGTAGAGGGAGATGGAACAAAGTTTCTCTTCAAATTAGTTCGGAGAGAAACTCTTCAAACTCTTCAAACTTCTCATATATCTCTTTATTTTTTTGAATTTTGAATTTTGAAAATCTAACCGTTGAATTTTATGTTCTTTATATTTTTAACATGAATATCAATTTCATTCAAATTGGATTTTATTTAACTTTCAGAAAATAAACATATTTATTATATATAATTTTAGATCATAAAAACTTAAAATTTTAACATTTGTTTGATAACATAGTAATTGATTTTTGATTTTCTTGAAATTTTGCAAGCACAAAAGATATAATAAAAACATTCAATCCAACGGTTAGATTTTCAAAATTTACACTCAATATAAAAATATATAAGGAGTTTGAAGGGTTTCTTTCCAAACTAATTTAGAAAGAAACTTTGTTTGAGGGAGATACCTGTAACAAACTAATTTCTATTAAGGTAGATTCTTTTCTCCCAAAAATAAAATAAAAATTTCCAACTATTATTTCAAATTTTAGTTCATTGTATTTCCCAGTAGTGTTTTGTGTACGTTGGTCGGTTGGTCTACGTGTAATTTGTGTTTTCTATTAACAAAGGCCATATGTCACATGTGGAGACTAATTCGTAAGATGTCTTACTGTTATCCTCAAGATTACATTTTAATGTGTTACTGACGTAATTTTCAACTAGCCCACTTGAATACATCCATTAACGTCCATATTCCATAATCATATATTAGACCATTCCTAACCGGTCGGCACGCCTTTGAAGCGACAAATTCAGTATAAAATTTCTTGTTCCCTTTAATCTAATCATCAACCATTGATCATAAATAATACCCCCTACTAAAAATGATGAGTAATTATAAAGTATTTTTAGTGACGTGATATGGTGTTTCATTTTCTCAAGTCTATACTAAATCTCACTAATTGTTGAGTAATTATTAGGTATTTTGAGTACGAGAACGTGGTACTTTCTCTTCTCACATTATAGTGGATCTTATTAATTAAATTTTTTGTGAGATCTATCATAAATATGAGAGGATGGAGGATCATATCAATGTATTCTACGAGTACCTAATATAATGGTTTAGAAAAATTATTTTTCTTTCATATCATGGGTTCCACATAATACATCCCGGCATGGGCTATACTTTGGTGATGACTTCACACAATACTCAACTGCAATTAAATCTACTATCCATCACCAATCTAATTTACGTTATCTTAATAGTAGATCTACAAATTGCATTCTCATATCCTCCATCATTTAGAAGGCAACTAAAGTAATGATTGTATGTAATGTATAAATTTTATTTTTTTACAATATAAAATTATTAAAATAATTAAAATCAAATCAAATGTTCTAGAGATTTTTTGAAATAGAATTTTAAATTTCTTAAAACTTAGTTAATAGAGCTTCTGTTTTACCTAAAAGTGAACTATCACAATTAATGAGAATTTAACAATTTTTTGCAAAGACAAGATAAGCATAGGCCTAATTTTTATTTGGACAAAATTTAGCTACAAAATCGGTTGTAGCCTAAGGCTACAACCTTACTTAATATCTTTTTATTGGATTTGAATTTTGACAAATCCATTATTGGATTACATCTTCTTCTTATAAACTATATACTTGCAAAATTTATAGAAAATTAAAGATCAATAGCTATGTCATCAATAAATTGTTTAAATTGCAAGTTTTTGTAATTTAAAATTATGCATAAAATATAAACTTATAGATCATATAATAAATAATATCCGATTGACACAAGGTTTGACATGTGTATTAAGAGAGTAAAGAACATGCAATTGAACGGTTAGATTTTCAAAATATATAGTAATTTTTATTTTATTGAATAAGGTTGTAGCCTAAGGCTACAACCAATTTTGTAACTAAAATTTTTCATTTTTATTTTATAACATAGTATGTTACAGTTAGATCTGTACCATGTGTAATACGTTAGTCCATTATGATAGTTTCAAATAATATCCTAATACCTATCTATATGAATTTTCTTTTTAATGATGCCATAAAGGATGGAGTTTAATAGAAGCCATTTAAGATCCAACGTATCCAATTATTATTATTATTATTATTATTATTATAAATGTAATTCAAAAGCCTTTTAATTTTAAATTTTTTTATATCATAAAATAGACTCTATCTAAACTCTAAAAGAAAACATTCGAAATGATCACATCATTGATACCATATCATGATGGTTGCAAATAGCAATATTATTATTCATGATTAATAGGTGAATAATGAAACTGTGAATTAACAATTTAACAATTCAAATACCAAGTTTAAACTACAAGAACACATATACAGAAGACTCCAAATATTGGAACGTACTTCTTCTGTCATTTTCATTATTCAATCAAAATCAAAGTTTTAAAGATAATTCCAATTTAATTAAACCCAATACATACATACACATGAACATAAGGAATTCCAAAAATAAAAACAACAATCTCCAAAAGCCTTTGCCTAATACAATCATTATTTTTTTTTTCCAGATTGTGCATTCTTTAGTTCTTTTTCCTTTTATGTTTCATCAAACTTTTTCTAATTGACCAAAATACCTCTCATATATGTTAACATTAAACATGATAAGAAAACTTTACATACCTTTTGTTTTGAAGGCGATCCAAGAACCGAAATCAATGCAAGAGACTGAGTAGTACATTGGAAGAATAATCCAAAAAAAAAAAAACTATTTAAAATATAATATAGGAATGAAAAGCAGAGTTGAAATTGTAACAAATAATCCTTAAAAAAATATATATATATATATATTTATAATATGATATAGGGTTATGGATTTCAAATCAAATTTGGTTATATAAATTTTTTTTTTTAAAATTTAAAGGATGAATATGTTGGTAGAGTCCATTTGATATAAATTTAAATCCTATTGAAATTATAATTTCTAATCAACGTTAATATATAAAAAAATGAAAAAAAGAAGAGAAAGAAAACGTAATTGATAGATATAAGGAAATATGATAGAATTTGTTTAAAATAAATATCATCAACGTAGAAATTATCAAATTAATAGAGATATATATATATTTTTTTTTTGATAGATTTATATTAATGGATTATATAGTTTTTTAGGATTATCAAAAAATTCTCCAATTAGGTGATAAATTAGGTTTCCTTTAAGTACAGTGGTTATATGGCAACAAATAACTAAATTTAATTTTTTTAAAAAAGAAATTTAATAAATTTTCTGCAATTTGGTGCTATAAAATTGAAAGAATTAAATTAAATTAAAAAATATTAATAAAAAATGCTGACGTAAAAAATTATGAAGAGGTCAATCAAAAGTCAAAAGTTTCAATTTTATATATATATAGATTAACCGGGTTAATTTATAACCCAACAAAAGCTATTGAGAGTTTGAGACTGGAGCCGGTTTTAAAAAAAAAAAAAAAAAGTTTAGTAATACGTAGATTTGTTATAGACCTGGTCATGGGTAAAATAGGATTCAGAGATTCAAACAAAATCAATTTGCTAGTCTCAGCCAATTAGAGACCTGGCAAAGCTTGTCAGTGAAAAATTCAGTACATAACTTCCCTTCTCATTTGATCCAATCATCTACCATTTATTTTAGATGGTTAATTAATATATAATTACCACATGAAATAATGGAATTCACTTGAAATAGATGAAAGTTGATTAATCACTAATATGAATAAGAACAAAGGCTTTCAATATTGGAAATGAATTGCTAAATTATAATAATATAATATCAATATACCCAAGTGATAATTAAGTTGGTCACAAATACAGAATTGAAGGCCATGATCAGTTTCAGATTCTTAAAATTATTGAGTAGACTTCGTTATATTCTTAAAAGTATTTTTTACATTCATAATTTATAAACAAAAGAAACTCGAAGGTTATCTAGCCACCATTTATTTATGTTTTAAATTTTTTGATTAGTTCCTTGCTTGTTTTATAATTTTTGTTAGGATTTTTAATGCTGGCTAATTCCATGACAAATTCTCATGTATTTTAGGTTTTAGTTGGTTAGGTCCAAAATATTGAATGTTGGCAATCCGCCATGATAAAAAGGCTGAGTCCCGGTTAGAAATTGCTCAAAGACGACAAAATTTCAATGTGCTCAAAATAACCATGAAGACAAAGCCTGAGAAAGCCGTTGCAGTAATAAACTGGGAGCTTAGATACAAGTCATGTTACATACAGTATATTAGAGGTCTTGTAATTCTTGATTGTAATGCAACCTATTTCTAGTAGAGTTGACAAAACTGGGCTAAGCTTTGGAGTGTTATTATAATTATTCTTTTTTAACTGAGTTTTCACTTCATAAACAATTCATCATCTCTTGTGTGATTGTTTATCTATATTATTGAATCTGGTTAATTAACTACTTGAGCCTAATTTGTGAAATTGGTAAATCCATAGTAAACTGCACTAGATTTCAGAGCATATCTAACATTTTGAAACCAATTCCTTCCAATGGGATAGAGATGGAAAATGACATTCCATGCCAATATCTATCTTTCTTTAATATTTTATTTAAATGGTGTATTGATGTGTCAAATATATTCCCTTTCTCAATTTATATTTATTTTGGTCGGATTTTTGGATAAAAAATATATATATTTAATTAATCTACTATATATTTTATTTTGATGGCTCTCACTTTCATTTGGCCCACTGTTCTACTATAATATTGACCTTTCACCTCCGCTGCTCCGCAGCCATACCTTAAGAGTTAAGACCAGGGAAGAATAAACGTAAACGTGAGATGTAGACAGTTTTTCTCCTTCACTGGTTGTTGGCATTGTTGCATAAGTGTATCTAGTTGTTACCTGAGGACTAGCGAAATAGATGCTTCTTATTTTTCAAATGAGTACTTCTAAGCTTATTTTATTAAGGACAAAAATAGGGGAGTAATTATCGTGTTTACCCAGCAAAAAAGAAAAAGAAAAAAAGATGAAAAAAAAATATTGGACATTGACTAGTATATAACCAAAGGGTTAAGTGCGAAACTTAAATACCAGACATTAGATTTTCAATTAAATTTAAACACAAGATTGTATGGTTAAATAAGATATTTGGAAATTAATCCTCCTACCTATATCAAAAGTCAATTAGTGTCTTTACATGATGATAAAAAGCAATAATCAAAAGCAAACATCATAGGGTCATGTTTGGTAACAGCTTTTGTTTTCTATTTTCAAAAACTTGTTCATGGGAATATAAAGAAAAAAAATTTCTTGTATTTTTCAGGTTTTGGGCTTATTTGGGTGATTTCAAAGGTTTATGGGGTTATTTTGGTCATTTTTAGGTTTCGGGATTATTTTGATCAATTTTTAGGCGTCGGAGTTATTTTGGTCATTTTTTAGGTTCTGGGGGGTATTTTGGTCATTTTTAGATTTCTAGGTTAATTTGATCAATTTTTAGGCTTCGGGGTTATTTTGGCCATTTTTTAGGTTTCATAGGTATTTTGGTCATTTTTGGGGTTTTGGGGGTATTTTGGTAATTTTTAGGTTTTTGGAGCATTTTAGTCTTTTTATTTTTTATTTTTTGGATTTCAGGGGTATTTTGGAAATTTTTAGGTTTTGGAGATATTTTGGTCATTTTTGGGGTTTCAGAGGTATTTTTGTCATTTTTTGGGTTTTGGGGGTTATTTTAGTAATTTTTAGGGTTTGGAGGTATTGTAAGAGACTGCAAAAATGCCTCTAAGAAAAATAAGAGAGAGAGATTTTTTGGTGCTTTGAAAGACACCTCTATTTTTTGGGTAAGTGGTGTGTGTTGGGAAATTTAGACCTTAGTTGATAGAATTAACAAGTTTTAAATCCAAGTTGTTAATTAAATTTATTATGAATAAAATTTGTTAAAACAAACAAATATCAATATCATGTCAAAATCATGCAGCGAAAAAAAAAAAAAAAAAAAGATATGATGACCCAAGAAAACCAATGAAACAAACTAGTTTCACAATAAAAAACCTGAGAGGAAACTTTTCCAAAAAACAATTCACTATAGTAAAGAGAAGTTTCAGATCTAGTACAAAACATTTGTCCTTAAACTCTACAATCCCCATAGATGAACTTATAGTAAAAACCTTCTACCATTTCAGAACCTTTGAACTCTTCAAAATATGAATGCCACTCTTTTTTATGCATGGATCCAGTATGTGATTAACTTCTTTGCACGAATCCCAGTACGTGACTCACTCACCAACTTGAGGAAGGAGAATGTTGGTTGCAAAGTTCTTCACTTCATCAATAATGAAGATCAAGAAGCACTTGGTTACAAAACCCTAAGACGCAAAAGACGCAGTAGCTTCTTTTTGAGAGAATAAGGCATCGGCCACCTTTTGCAGATGTTCTCCTTGTATTCTCTTATGTGACGGCCTCTAAAATAAGCCTTATACATGTTTAGGGTTGTGAGAAAAGAAACCCTACACAATACATAAGCATGGGCCGAAAATCAGATTTGAAAATCTGAATTCCCGTAATCTCGATAGATACCTCGATAGATAGTATTTGTCAAGTCTTATTAAACCTCAATAGATAGCTATCTATCAAGCTATCTGTCCACAGGTGTCGAACTATTTGTCAAACTTTAGTGAACAACTTTTCTTCACTTGTTTCTTGGTCCAATCTTTATGGCTTTAATACTAGACTTAAATAACATGTTTTTTGAAGTATTAAACACATCCTAGATCTACCCAAATACAAGTAAAGTGCGTTTTGTCAAAAGATTAGCCAATTACACAAAATATGTCCTTAACAGTGTGGAGTCGCCACTTATTTTTTATACAATAAAAAGAAAAAATTAAATACAGAATACATGACTGAATTGTTCCATTTCATTGATTGAATAAAAAAGAATACATATTTGATAAATTGAGCATTACATGGCTTTGGATCCTAGTTACAAACTACCAAATAATTACATGGCTTTTTGTTTTAGTTACAATCTACCCAAAATAAAAATAAAGATAAAGTCTAGGTCTACCTATCCAAAGCCATTTCATTGATTGAATAAAAAAGAATACATATTTGATAAATTGAGCATTACATGGCTTTGGGTCTTAGTTACAAACTACCAAATAATTATGTGGCTTTTTGTCCTAGTTACAATCTACTCAAAATAAAAATAAAGATAAAGCCTAGGTCTACCTATCCAAAGCCATTAAATTCGGAGGCTACGTTACGGAATGGGAAAGTGTTAGGCACCTATTCCGCCCAGACAAAGTCTGGTCTTCTAGACTCTTGTGACCAATGTACCCCTTTATGCATGACATGAATAATATGTTGCACACATTTAAAATAAAATAAAAACAAATCACACAAGTTTATTTATGAATGCATCTTCCTTTTTGTTAAATAAAATTCAGATCTGTTGTTATGATAAAAAATTGAATTGGGTTTAGAAAAATCAGATTTGTTTTGTGATATAAAAAAAAAAAAAAATCAGATTTGTATATTAAAAAAATTAGATCTGTTTTTATATGTGTAAACAATATTAAGGAAAAGATTTTTTTTTTTTTAAGAAGAGGACTTTATTCACGAAATAAATCTATGCTACATGCACTAAACAAACAAACAAAGCCACTCATGATCCCTTTTTTTTTTCAAAATCTATTATGTTAAAAAAATCATATTTGTATCTAAGGAAGATACAAATCAATTTTAATTTTAAAAAAATTCAGATCTGCATCTAATGAAGATACATATCTATTTTTTATTTGAGAAAAATTCAGATCTGCATCTAATTAAGATGCAAATCAATCTTTTATATGAGAAAAATTCAGATCTGCATCCAATGAAGATGCATATCCGTTTTTATTTGAGAAAAAGAAGATAACATGCAGATTTTTGAAACTAAGAAATAGATCAAAACAATAATAAGAAAAATCAAGAACATGTTTCAACAAAAATAAATCAACAATTCATAATATGAATATTTGAAACAACTAAACTACATATATATATATATATATATATATATATATATATATATGCATCATCACAACAAGAGAAACATAAGAAAAAAAAAGGGTTAATAAGAAACAACCTCTTGCATGGGGCACTCTTCTTCTTGAGGGGGTATTTTAGGGTTCAAAGAAATTTATGCAATTATCTTTAAAATATAAAAACCCTAGCTTAAGAGATAATATCAAAAAGGGAGATCTGAAATATGAGAAATATGAGAGTGTGAGAAAGTGTCTCCCTTAGAGCGTTAAAGAGTGTCCTGAAATTTGAGATCCAGTCTCTATTTATAGAGGCTAGAATGCTTAAAAAATAAGCAATGATGATTAGAGTGTGAATCGGGGCGCGTCCTTCTATGAAAAAGTCGAAAATGATGTGTTTTACTGTCACCTAAAGAACGTCGGGCCAAAGCCCTTATAGGTACCATTCGGCTCTTTGAAAGTGCCGATCAGCACTCCAAAAGTGCCGGATGGCACTCTTGGATGTCAATTGCACTTTTGTGTTCGGGTGCGTTTTGGAATCCTTTTTTAGGTTTTCTTGAGCCAGGCCTCGCACTTAGACGTGTTTTCAATTTGTATTCTAAGATTTTTATCTTTTTTCTGGATAATTCAAGTATTTTCAGCAACAATTACCTTGTAGATATATTCTAAAATAAATTTTGATAAAGTTCAGACTATTCATAATTTTATTATTATCCAATTATCCCCTTTATTCCCATGCAAGCAATCCAATTTTAGACATTAATTATCAACCAATCACAAAATTATTTAATTAATTTTAATTGTTTAGCCAATCAGAATTAATTTAAATTAATCATGCGTGGTTGACCCTACCTAAATACAATGCATACTGATCGTGTAAACTTGATCATTCGATATCTTTCAATCCGACAGTTCGATTTGGAAACTAGGCATACTGTCGTGAATGTTAGAATCTTAAGATCATTTTTATGATATGCAATGAACAAGTTAATGCATGTAATGCAATCATGATTTTTGGAGTATATGAATGGTCATTCCAATCATTCTCCTTGATTAAATCATGGGTGCAAAATCAAGTGTCTACAGGTATTTTGGTAATTTTTTGGGTTTTGGGGGTATTTTAGTAATTTTAAGGTTTCAAGGGTATTTTGGTCATTTTTTGGGGTTTAGGGGGGTATATTGTTCATTTTTGGGTTTTGTGGGTATTTTGGTAATTTTTAGGTTTTGGAGGTATTTTGATCATTTTTTGGGTTTATGGGGTATTTTCGTAATTTTTTGGATTTGGGGGGGTATTTTGGTCATTTTTGGGTTTCAGGGGTATTTTGGTAATTTTTAGGTTTTAGGTGTATTTTGGTCATTTTTTTAGGTTTAAAGAGTATATTGGCTTTTGTTTTAAGTTTAGGTGTATTTTGGTCATTTTTTTAGGTTTAAGGAGTATTTTGGTCTTTTTTTAAGTTTAGGTGTTATTTTGGTCATTTTTTAGGTTGAGAGGGTATTTTGGTTATTTTAGAGGTTTTGGGGTATTTTAGAGTTGGGTGATTCGTAGAAATGACACTTGGATCTAAGGACAGAGCCAGAATTTGAAGTTAGAGGGGGCAGTTTTACTGTTAATTGCGTGCAGTGGCTTTAGCTTCCGACTCAATTGCTTAACAGCTAATGAGGTTTTTTTTTTTTTTTTGGTGTGTTTTTTATGTGTGCATCCAGGTATGGACAAAATTATTTTGTTTAAAATTTTTTAAAGGGTCAAGTTTTTTGTTTTAGGTAAAATTGGCTGATTAAGTTTAATTGTTTTTAGCTTTACTATTGATAATTTTTGTTGTTGAATAATTTTTTTGGGCTTGTTTATTTTGCTTTAGATTTTAGATCTGGCCTTTAAAAGGAGAAAAATGCTAGAATTACAAACTTTTTTTTACAAATTATTAATGTGATGAATGGTTATTAGTAAGTTAAAATGCGATATAAGTGATGAGCCCAGATGCAAACCAATAAAAATTTATTACCACAAAAATTTTTAAAAATGTTATAGAAAATTTTGTAACTAGAGTAGTACTCGTAAAAGAAACAATAATAATATTAAGAGAGGCAAAGTGTGATTTTATAGAACAAAATTACTAAAATTGGTGACTATGTTTATATTAATTAAAAAAAAAATTAAGGGGGGCAATGCAAGCCTCCCTCCGTCCCTGCTTAGATCATAATTGGGTTTAATTGGGTTAATACCCATTTAACCTAATTAATAATTTGGTGGGTTTGGGTTTCATTCAAGTTGTTAGGTTTAGGTGGGCAAATGGGTTTGGGTTTCGGTTAATTTTGCCACACTTAGAAGTGATACACAAATTTTGAATCAGAGCCATTTATAAAGCAGCAACAATTTCATATAAAAATGTCTAATATATAAATGCACTACCATAAGTGCAAAGGAAACTAAAAGTGCAATATATATACACACTACCATAAGTGCAAAGCAAACTAACTATGCGGGATCATTTTTTGAGCATGCTTTGAGGGGGCACAAATCCTGGCCATGCAAATGGTCTCTGCCATGACAATGACCTTGGTTGACAGCTAAGGCTATTTAATTCGCTCTGTATTCTTCAAATTATCCTATATAAAGTTGGGGAAAGGTAATATTTGAGTTTAAAATCCCAATTCTAACAAAATCACATATAAAACAACAACGAACTCAATTCAAAATAGAACAAAAGAAACAAAAAACAAACAAAACAGACTATTTCTCTTCTTTACCTTACTCTTTCTCAGTAGCCAAACAATGAAACAAATATAATAAAAACTCAACTTCAAGGCTTTGTTCTATTTAAACCAATTTCAATATGAATTTCAATCCATATCATTCAAAAAAAATTGAAACTTGAAAAAAAAAAAGCCATATAAATAAACGTAGAAGATGCAATGACTTGCCATATAATGTATTTCAAATCAACTTTCTTGCAGCTTCATGTAGATTTGAAACAAAAAGAGAATTGAAATAGCCTTAATTTTCATGGGTCAAATAATTTGGTTAAGAATTAGAACACAATCACTTATTTAACAAATAAGAACAAATGATCACATCACCGTGAATAAAATATTATTCTTCTAAATTTGTAAATTAATTAATTGGTGGCATGTTATGATATAGGTAAATAGTTCCTATGATTCAGAATTCCTAAACAAATCTAATTATGTTCAAAATTCATTGTTATTCTATATGTCAAACCGTGCAATGCATAATGTAGGCATGGGTGGTGCTAGCCATAGCCCAGGGGGTTCAAATGAACCTGCTAACTTGGCCTATATATAATATAATATATATATATATATATATATATATTACCCTCTAAATAAAATTTTGAACACTCTGATCCTGTATTTGTTTTCCTAAGCACAACTAAAATAATTATAAATATGATCCTTTTACCAATATCTTGGCATTAAAAAAATTAAAAATTACAAAATTAAAAAAAAAAAAGAATTAAAAAAAGCCCAATAACAAGCCAATTTAATCTGAAACCTTGAAAATAACATTTAGTTATTGAATCTGAAGTGCTTTTAATTTGTTATTTGTTGAGTAAGGATCAGGCACGTGAGACAGGTTAAGAGTGATTGAGTGAAGATAAAAGTAAATGTTAAGACAACAAAAATTTTCTTTGTATCTATTAGAGAATAATTTATTTAACTTTTTGCCTTTGCTAAAAGTATAAAATAAGACTCTTATTTCCTTTA
The DNA here is from genome assembly GCA_023055345.1 of Quercus wislizeni. Classification (NCBI taxonomy): domain Eukaryota; kingdom Viridiplantae; phylum Streptophyta; class Magnoliopsida; order Fagales; family Fagaceae; genus Quercus; species Quercus wislizeni. The sequence goes on from JALGQJ010000015.1 coordinate 882,400, forward strand.
AACATAATTTATTATTAGATGAGAATTATGAGAAGAAGAAGAAAAGGAAGACAAATAATTTGATTCAAATCCTCCTATTCTAATTTTTTGTATTAAAGAAAAAAAAAAAGGAAGTAGAAGCTATATATCCAAAATAAAATGTTAAACAATGTCAATGGGGGAAAAATTAGGTTATTCAAATTTATATGTAAAATAAGCAAGAGTGTTGTTAGATAAGAACATATGTGTAAATTTATTTTTCCCATTAGTTTGCTCAAAATTTCTGCAAAGAAGTAGTTTTTTCCAAAAACTTTCTCTCTCTAAGTTGAGAGCTTCTCTTTCTAAGTTTTCAGAGTTTCATTCCACTTAGGTGTTCTGTGTTTACTTCTAACTAGATTGTGTTTCCTTCTAGACTTTGCCGGCACCTTTACCCAAAATACTCCACCCCACCCCTTCTCCTAACCTTTATTTCCCATCACTCATTTTCACTTTAACTCCTATTTGCTTCTTTTACCGTGTTAACCTTCAGTACCATTATGTCGGTTGTTGTGTACTCCTTTTAACTCTACTCTTTTGCAATTTTCTTTATCCTTCCCTTAACTTTGCCTTTGTTCTTGTTCTACACTTTTACCTTTTTCTTCTCTTTGTTTTTTTGGTTTGGCCTTTTGTGGGGACTGTGTTATGTGTTTTGACTCACGGCTCTTGTAGTTGTGCTATAGTTCCCTCTTCACGTGTACATAAGGGACCCTTTTGCAGCTCGTAATTTTGGATGGTCTAAAAGTAGTGGGTCAGAGGTGAGCTCTGGCCCTTTCATTGAAGAATCCAAATCGGATTCACTAGGTAGTGAGGATGATGAGGCCCCTTTTGGTAGGCATGCAAAGAGGGTTTTGGAGTCACTGTGCATTTGGTTTTGTTCTAGATTACAGAAAGTTCTCAATTGCGTATCTACAACAACTTATCAATAGTGCATGGCAAATCAGAGGTGTGGCTACTATTGTAGGTAGGGATTCATTTTTCTACTTGATCCATTTTGAAAATTCTAAAGATTTAGAGGATATGTGTGCTAAAGGTCCATGGGCTGTTGATGGTGCCCTTCTGGTTTTGGAGAAATGGAGGCCTAATCTGGTGGTGAACAAACTTCATCTTAACTATGTGTCTATTTGGGTTTAGCTACATGGCTTACCCCTTGAGTATCAGTACCCTAAATTGGCTAAGTAGATGGGTCAGTTGATAGGTTTTATTAAAGGGGTTGATTGGGAGGATCGTATTCCTCGGAACATTAGGTTCATGCAAGTCTATGTGCGTTTGGATCCGTGGATGCCAATCACTTATGGTTTTGTACTTCACCTAGATGATGGTTCTAGAACTTGGATTCAATGCCATTACGAAAGGGTACATAAATTATGCACTAGGTGTGGCTTGATTGGTCATACTAGAAGAAAATGCAATGAGAGCATGGATGAGGTGGAGAGGTGTTTGATTCGTCAAAGGCAACGTTTGCAGAGGATCTTTCATGTACAGTATGTGTTTGATTCTATGGAGCCTCACTTCCACAATGAGTTGAGGGCCTTCTATAATAGAAAGAGGCACTGGACGACTCAAGTTCATGGTGGCAACATGCAACCTAATGCCCATGATCACATTCATCATCCTGACTCTAATCCTAATCATCAACCACAAAATGGTGGTGGTGACATGCAACCTAATAACCCTGGTCACATTCCTCATCCTGACCCTAATACACCCTCAAACTATTATGCTGACAATACTCTAGCACCACTTAATCTTGCCACTGCCCAACATCAACTGGCTGACCATGCAAATCTCTCCTTGGCCATTTTTTCTCTCAATTTAGGAAATATCTCTGATCCCCACACCCTTGTGAATTCCCCTGCATCATCCACTAATAATACCCCTGTACACCCAACCAACACCACAGACTTGAATCTAGTTCCTAAAGAGGCCTCACAGGGTTCTCTTAATGAAGAAGTTGCCCCCAATTATCCCCTTAGGAGGACTTGGGTAGATGGTATAGGCCCATATATCACGATTGGGGAATTGAGAGTTCAAATAGATGTAAGCTCTAATATAGAGAGTGATTCTGAAACGATGAGGATGTTTAATCTAGATAAGCTGAATGAAGGTCGTCCAAAGTGGTTACATAGTGATGCATGGGATGTGGGACAAATTCTTGAAAGATAGGCCAAAAAACGAATTGACCCCTTGTGATTAATTAATTGATTAATTAGCCAATTTTATTAATTAATCAAATTAACATGCAAATGCATGGTAGCACAAACAAATCACCAATAAACTAAATATGCAGCAGAAAATAAATTGACACGGGGATTTGTTTATGAATAGGGAAAATCAACACGGCAAAAACCCCACTGGGTGATTTTAAGGTCACTACTCCCGAAATTCCACTATTATCACCAACAAGCGATTACAAGTAAAGGAATCCCAGTACTTTATACCAACATACAGTTGAACCCTTACCCCAATACCCAATTGAACTTGTTCTGTAGTGACAATTTCTCCTTTTGATGCACAACTCCTAATACGTGACTAATCAATTGCGCGGATGCTAGTACGCGACTTCAATCACCAACTAGAGAAGGTGGTTGGTTGCAAAGTTCTTTAGTTCATCCCAACGATGAAGATCAAGAAGATGCTTGGTCATAAAACTCTACGGTGCACAAAACACAGCAACTTCTTCACATGAACGATGAACTACGGCAAATTCTGTCTCCGATCACAATTTGCTTGAACAAACTTTGCTCAACATTTGTGCAACTTGTGAAAACTTTGACGACCCTTAAAATAATCCTTTTATATGTCTAGGGTTGTGAGAAAAGAAAGCTCAAATACATAATCACGAATTAGAGTCAAAACAGAACTGAAATTTTGTTTTTCATAAACCTCGACAGATATCCTATCTGTCGAGCTGCTGTCGAGCCACAGGGCTAGAACAACTCTTCAAGCTCGATAGATGGCTAGCTGTCAAGATTTAATGACAGGCATTTTTCAGATTTGAATCTTGGACAGACTTGCATGGTTTCAACACTTGATCTTAAAACAAAGTTTCTTGAAGTATTAAACACATCCTAGTTCTACCCAAATACAAGTAAAGTATGTTTTGTCAAAGGATTAGCCAATTACATAAAATAGTGACATATGTTCCTAACAAGTGAATCACATATGTCCTAACAATCTCCCCATTTGGCAATCATTGACAAAACCACAACAAACAAATGAACATATGAGAGAAATCATAAATCACTCAACTTATATTCACTTATTGAATACAATAAAATCTATCCTAACACACACTCTTGAAAAACTTTACAAGAAGAAAGTTTATGGCAAGTAGACTTTGACAACCTGTATTTTTGAAATACTTTAAACAAAACTCATTAAGGCATCTTTGTGTGAAATAGAAATAATAAATTGCATACAAATAATAAGATCCATGTGTATAAAGAAAGAAAAGAAACAACACATGCAAGGATAGGTGAAAGAAACATACATTAACATATAAAGAGGATAAGTACAATGTATGTCAATAATGGTCACAAGACCCATGTACAAGAATAAATATATCTAAAGTAGAGAAAAGAAAAAAATTCAAATAATCCTCACTACATCCCTCAGATATCAACACTCCCCCTAACAAAAAATGTCTTATACTAACTCTCCCCCTAAGAATGACTACTCTCATATCCAAAACTGCTTCCCCTTTTTGTCACGAGTGATAAAGGGTAAGAATGTCAAGTAAACATCGATAGAGCTAGCATCTCCATCATCATCATTAGAAGCATCATTGTCATTACCATCATCATCATCCTCATTCTCAGAATCAGAAGCCACTGAAGGAGGTGGATGAGAAGCCTTAGAAGTGAAGCCACCCATGATCACCTGCCGCTGTGCAATACGTCCGACATGAACGTTCACCTGATATAGCTTTGTAGAAAATGTATCAAGGCGAGCATCCATGCGCTACAGCTGCGCCATGATGTCCCCGAGTGACACATCACTCGTAGAAGAGGAGGGAGCGGATGTGGATGGAGTAGATTGAGATGGAGCCAAACAAGAGGGAGGAACTGCTGAATCTGACTGTCGTGACCTAAACTGCGCCTCACTACATTTAACGATAGTGGCGTTTATGGCACACATGACAGAAAAGTGGTTGGAAGAAGGAAAAGGAACAGGAAAATGGCATAAAATCTGTGTAATAACCGAAGAGAAAATGAGCTTATCATGGGTAGCCGTATCCTTAAACACATCTATAATAGAAAGAATAAAATGTGAAGAAAAATCTATAGTGAGATGCTCAAGAAGAGAAAGTAAAAATCGAGCATGAGACTTTGTGATAGAGTTATAGTGAGAGAATGAGTGCAAAACAAAAGTCATCACCATGTTTATGAATCTAGAACTTTTAGCAAAGGCCTTACATGGTGTAAACTGATGATCACCCCAATCAGAAGGGCACTCGCAGAATGTAGAAATCATCTGGTCTTTGGACACAGTCCTCAGACACTCACATTTGGGGTAGTCAACATGCTTTACCCTCGGAACACGGAGCACATCCTTAACAAGCTGCAGTGTGACAACAATGCGCATACCTTGAATGCGAGTATGAAAAAAAGGTACTGAAGAATTGAGTCCATGCATGTTGGAGTAAAATTCCTGGATCATCATGGAAGGACAAGTGACCTGGATGTCACATAATGACTCCTAACCCTGACTATGAATGACATTGGGTAGGTCAGTGTCGGCGAAGTCCGCCAAAATGACTCGGTGTTCTGAATGAACACCTTGTCGAGAAAAGTTCTCCAAGAAGTCCTTTCAGGCATCCTCATCACGGAACCGAATATGTGAAGGAGTAGGATCAGAGAAAGTGGATGCCTCAGAACGAGAAGGGTTCTAGGACGGAGTAGACTTACGTTTAGGTGCCATAGACAGAAAAGATAGGGAGAGTGAGAAATAATCAGAAAAGTCCCAACACATTTCAAATATAGCAAGTACATTGAAAATAGAGCACGTATGCGTAAAGAATGCATGAACATGTGACATGCAAAAGAAATTGCATCATGGGCTCTGCCCAATCCAATCCTACTAGCACACAATCAATTTGCACACATTTAAATGCATGATAATGCTATTATAATGCTTATGTGATACAATGCATGAGATTTTAAATTCATTTAAGCAAAAAACCATCCCAAAATTTCACCAATAACTCATCAATTTTGAAAAACCCAAAAATTTTTAAAAAACCCTAAAACCTAGGTCTCAAAACATGAAATGCATGTAAATGAGAGATTCAAAGCTTACTAAGTGAAGAAAAACTTGTAAAAACTTGAAGAAACCTTGAGGAAGAAGTTTGGAATGAGAGAGAGGTTTGGGAGGTGAAAAGACGAAGCTATCGAGAGAGATCGAGAGAAATGAAAACCGGATCGCACAGAACCTATATATAGAGGTTCAGTAAATCTCGACAGATAAAGGTGTCGAGACATCTATCGAGAAAGGTGTCGAGAGTTTAAAGCGTCAACAGATGCAACTGTCGAGAAGGTATCGAGGTACAAAGCAACAAAGATAAGAAAAGAAGCTCGATCGATCCACCAACTGTCGAGAAGCTATCGAGGATCCAGGAACTTTCTCGATCGATCCACCTAGCTGTCGAGGAAGTTTCGAGATTGCGATAAGAAATAGCTTAAGAGCTCGACAGATAACCAGGTGTCGAGATTGTTTAAAAACAGTTTTTCAAGAAGGGAAAAACACAGATATGAATGCAATCAAGCATGCAACTCAACCAAGGATCCAATCAACATTTTAAGCTCTCAAAATTATCTCTCAACAAAAATTTTAAGCACAAAGATCCCAAAAACACACACACACACATACACACTAAATAAGTCTAACCAATTTTATATTTCAAAAACAAGTCAAGACAGTTTAATGAGCATACATTAACACAGGTAAACCTTGTGATAACCAAATCACATTGTACCTGCACATGTATCAAGAGTAGCAAAGAATATTGCGTGTTGTGTGTGAAAAACGTCGCAAGATTGCATAAGTGTATACATGTTATGACGATTTGAGATATGAGAAAATCACTTTAACTCACACACAATCATAACTGTTTGATGGGGACTATCTCCTTTGAGGTACATCCTATAACTTCCATATCTCCTAGAATACACGCTTGCAATCATATTTAAAGCATTTTGATTCTTTTTACTTTTTATTTTCTTTGCATATTTTCTTTTTAAGTAAATCATGCATGGGCATATAAGAGATAGAAAAGAAATACCCAATGATGTTTAGCTTTTGACATTGCACTTTTTCTATACTGAAGCATATAGATGTCATTTAATGATTGGCGGACAACAGTAGTGAGATGGTTATTTATACCTTTCTCTTAAGATTTTCTAGTCCTTCTCGTCAAAAAGAGAGATACGAGTGTTAAGTACAAGAGATTACTTAATCTTACTCATCACAAACATGAGGCACAAAGCTCAATTACTTAGTTGTGCATAGAGATGCTCACCTAAGTTACAAGAGATACAAAGTTTAGAAAACTTTGTTTCAATGGCCATCAAAGATACACAAGTGCCAATGTACACAAAACACATCCTGTTTTTGTATTTTTCTGATTTTTCAATTTTTTTTTAAATTTTTATATCAAAAACAAAATAAATAAAACTGAAAACAAACAAAAACATATTAAACAAAGCAAAGCATAAAAACTATATTGACTCAAAATAAAAGCAAAACACACAAGTTATGCAAAAACAAAAACACAAAGAGAGAGAAGAAAGTGATAGAATCACTTGAAGCCCTTTTCCTTCCACACTGTGGAAAAACCTTTCATTTGATTAAACTCTTGAACCAGTGGTGAGGGGGAAGAATTGAAACCGTTCAAGTCCAAAAGAAACGTGAGGGCTTTGAAAAGATCTCCAAAGGGAGCAAGAGAGGATTGAAGCTGATTCTGGCTTCCAAATATTATCATGCCATTACTCTATTGAGTGGCTAACCATTTATAGCAATTTGGTTAAGTATGACTGACAACTCCACAATAATGATAGAGATGTTGCTTCTTTTGTTTAGGCTTTTTAGAGTTAGCCTTCTTATCCCTAGGGTTTTTAACTTCCTTCTTATCTTGCTTAGGGGGTGCTCCTAAGATAGATTTACCAATGTCTATGTTCTCACTAGCTACATCGGTTTTGACATTATTATTCTCAATTTCAACATTAATAGCGTGAGAAACAAAAATAGTAGAACTAGTAGAAGCAGTAGTAGAAGAAGAGAAACCATACCCTAAACCTGTTCGATCAAAAGCAGATTTCTGAATGCTTAACATCTCGTCAAGGTTCGCACTTGAAGCTCTCTCCAATTGAGCTCTGACTTGAAACAACTCCGCTTCAAACTTCTTGGTCTTCTCAGCCAAGAAATTGTTCTCGAATCTCAGTGCTCCAATAGTCTAATTAGCCTCATCAAACTTTGTGAAAAGCTCTTCACAATCAAGTTCTAAATCATTGAGCTTCTTGGTGGTTAGCCTATAAAGTTTCTCATGTTTCTCAAAGCTTGTATAATTTCTCATAGGTTGTATGAATATCATCTTGATCATCATCTTCTCAAACTTAGACTCCACAAATTCCTCTTCTTCATTCACATCTTCAACAATCCCCTCAATAGGATTGAAAGTGGCAGTGAAGGCATTTAGGATTCCATCATCCTCATTGTCAGAATCATCCTCAGACTCGATGTCGCTCAAAGTAGCAGCAAGTGCCTTGCTCTTCCCAATGCTCTTGAAATATGTAGGACACTCCTGTTTCATATGACCGAAGCCTTGACACCCAAAGCACTTGGGTCCTACTGGAACAGTGTACTGACTACCATCCCTTGCATCCTTCTTCCCTTTGTCTTGACTCTTGAACTAAAAAGAACTGGATTGCCTATGGTCCTTGTCGAAGCCCTTCCCATTGGCATTCTTCATGAACTTCTTGAATTGCCTGGTGATGTAGGACTTCATTTTAGAATCTTCATCGTCTGAAGACTCATCCATGTCATTGCTCTTGGCCTTCAAGGCCATGCTCTTGCTCTTGCCCGACTTACCAATCCTTGTTAACCCTAACTCGTAAGTCTGTAGATTACCAATCAACTCTGTCAAAGAAATTTTGTCAATGTCCTTTGATTCCTCAATCACTATAATCTTGGCATGGAATCTCTCAAGTAGAAATCTGAGCACCTTTCTCACAATCTTAGGTTCAGGAATAGTTTCCCCAAAATTGAAAGCTAAGTTCACTATGTCCCTGAGCTTGGCATAGAACTCATCGAACGACTCATCCTCCTCCATCTTAATCTCTTCGAAGCTTGTAGTGAGCCTTTGAAGTTCCTTCATAGGTTATCTGGAGGATGGTCCATGCTTCATTTGCAGTTTCAGTGGAGGATATCTTCTTGAATTCCTTATTAATGACTGCACAAAACAAAACATTCAATGCCTTGCTGTTGAAGTTTGCCGCCTTGATCTTGGCTTCATCTCAATCGGTTGGTGCTTCCTTTGGCTTGGTCCATCCTATCTCAACAACTTGCCACACCTTCTCATCTAGAAACTGCAAGAAAGCTCTCATGCGTACTTTCCAATATGCATAGTTAGTGCCATCAAATAAAAGAGGTATGATTAAAGACTATCCTTTATCCATGACAAATTGGGGTCAATGGATCAACATAACAAAAATTAAAACCTAATTAGAGTGTGCCTACTCTGATACCACTTGATAGGCCAAAAAACGAATTGACCCCTTGTGATTAATTAATTGATTAATTAGGCCAATTTATTAATTAATCAAATTAACATGCAAAAGCGTGGTAGCACAAACAAGTCACCAATAAACTAAGTATGCAGCGGAAAATAAATTGACATAATGATTTGTTTACGAATGAGGAAGACCAATATGGCAAAAACCCCACCAGGTGATTTTAAGGTCATCACTCTTGAAATTCCACTATTATCACCAATAAGTGATTACAAGTAAAGGAATCCCAGTACTTTATACCAACCTACAGTTGAACCCTTACCCTAATACCCAATTGGACTTATTCTATAGTGACGATTTCTCCTTTTGATGCATAACTCCCAGTACGTGACTAACTAATTGCGCGGATCCTAATACATAACTTCAATCACCAACTAGAGAAGGTTGTTTGCTGCAAAATTCTTCAATTCATCCCAACGATGAAGATCAAGAAGATGTTTGGTCATAAAACCCTATGGTGCACAAAACATAGCAACTTCTTCACATGAATGATGAACTAGGGCAAATTCTGTCTTTGGTCACAATATGCTTAAACAAAATTTGCTCAAAACTTGTGCAACTTGTGAACACTTTGATGGCCCTTAAAATAATCTTTTTATATGTCTAGGGTTGTGAGAAAAGAAATCTCAAACACATAATCATGGATTGGAGTCAAAATAGAACTGGAATTCTGTTTTTCATAAACCTCGACAGATACCCCATCTGTCGAGCTGCTATTGAGCCACGGGGCTGGAACAGCTCTTCAAGCTCGATAGATGGCTAGCTGTCTAGCTTTAATGACAGCACTTTTCAGACTTGAATCTTAGACAGACTTGCATGGCCTTAACACTTAATCTTGAAACAAAGTTTCTTGAAGTATTAAACACATCCCAGTTCTACCAAAATACAGGTAAAGTGCGTTTTATCAAAAGATTAGCCAATTACATAAAATAGTGACATATGTTCCTAACAAGTGAATCACATATGTCCTAACACTAAAGATTCTGACTCTATTGTACAACCTGTAATCAACAAAGTGGATAGAGATAGATTGAGGGTTGAGATTGTAAATCCTATTTCTGGGCCGAGCATTAGAAGAGTTTCTGAGGCGGGCCCCTTACAAACTGTGAGCCTTGATACTGGCCTTAATTCCTTGTTTGGTTCTAAGGCCCATGGGCTAGGCCCAGGTCCACCTTTACTTACCTCTATTAATTCTGATCCTAGTTATTTGTCAAGTTTGCATTGTAATGACGTATTGCCAGAGACAAATGGTGTAGCTAGGAAGAGGTTCAGACCAAATTTGGGGAGGCTGGGGAAGGAACATTAGACAGAGGTTACTGTGTGGTTTTCTCCAAAACGAAGGCACAAAGAGGCTTTCCTTGATCAACCAAGCCACACCAGTCAGCCAAGTAGACCTCAACTAGGCCACTACTCATCCTCAGGGTAGTGGTAGCTAATTGTTAAACTTGCTGGAGCTAGGAGCAGGAAGCCAAGTTGATGGTTTTCTGCTTATGAAGCTATTACTAGGTAGGGAGATAACTTGTTTTATGGTGTAAATAGTAGTGTAGCAGATATAACATGTGGGGCGCTGTTGGATGCTATGGTAGAAGCTACTCTTGAAGCTAAAAATCATGGTTTCCAGTATATTTTGTTTCTAGGTACTAGCAGGCATTTAGTCCATTTATTTCAGTATAGGAAGACCACAAACTGGCTGCAATAGATCAAACTAGCTGATTTAGATTTTTTGAACCCAAAAAAAAAAAAAAAAAAAAAAAATCTGCAAAGATTATCTTAATCATTTGAACTTTCTAGAAGAAATGAGAAGTAATTTCATTTTGCAAAACAAATGGGCCTAACTCGAATTTGATCAGATTGGTGCAATTTTGACGATAGAGTCGTGCGGTACGCTTTGCGGGCTAGCGTGCTGGTCTAAGCCCATGATTACATCATTAAGTCTAATAAGTTATTGGGCCTTTACTGTAATGTTGGGCTTTCTGTTGTCCAGCCCACTCAACTAACTACATCGAGTTTTTGGTAGTCACATTCTAGGTAAATAAGTTTTTGTGTTTTGCTTTATACTCCATTGATCATTTTTTTGTGTTCTACTTGGAACGAAATTGCAATTGATTGAATCAATATGATAAAATGAATTTTGGAGTTTAAGTAATGGCTTAGTCAAAATGCATCCTTTGTGGTGTTAAATGTTTGTGGTTTAAATCTTATCTCACACTCTCCCAGAACCTATCAATAAAAAAAGGATTTAAAGTTAAAATTAAAACTAAAATTCAGAATTTAATTTGTTAATTGGAATGGATTGAATTGGATTTTCAATTCAATTCAATTCATTTTTTTAAAAGACACAAATTGAAATAGAATTTTTTGAATGTATGATTTTTTTTTTGGGGGGGGGGGGGGGGTGGGACAATTCAATAGTTAGGGGGGTATTTGAAATTTTGAAGTATGTTTCTATTGATAACAAAAGGATCAATTGAGTTACAAGACTCTTAGCAATAAATGTGTGAATAAAATATGATATTTTTAGGATTTTGGTAAAAAGTGTAAATAAGGCTTATTGGCTTAATGTGGAGGAAAGTTACAACTGCAAAAAAATATAGTGGAAACAGATTTTCCTATATGGATTCTGCATTCTGTTCTCTTGACCTCAAAGAACTTTCAAATTGCTGATGCATATTTATTTTTCCTGAGTCTTAAGATCTGGATTGTCCTAAATATTGCAATTAGGAAAAAAAAAATTCTCAATATTATGTGGTTATATAACAATTTATTTGACAAGCTATGGTGCAATTTTGCTTGTTTTAGAAGCATGGTAAATTTGTATTATTATCATCTGCTTTTCTTTGTATCAAACCTTAATCTGCATTTAGTTCCCTTCTTGACTTTGATGATTGTTCATTGCCAATATCCAGGCAATTAAAAGTTATAGAGACAAGATAAAGAGAGTGCTAATTGTTTTAACCTTTGAATGCCTTTAACTTAAGTGGAATGGATACATTTCTTAAGTACGACTCAGATAACCAAATCTTTAAGACCTGTAAAATGGAGCAAAGTACTGAGGATGGTGGGATGAAGGGACCGCTGGATCATAAGGGATTATTAGTATATTTCAGTAGCATATACTGCAAATGAAGCCATTCTTCTTAATTTTCAATTCTCATTCATCTTCCGTTAAATTTCTAGAAATGACAAAGCAAACACCAATGTGATGGTTCATAATCATTGTAATAAGCTTCTACAAACATTTTCAGTGCCAGGTTAATTGGGTTTTTGCATTACTGAGTGTTTATGATGTTTTTTTTTTGGTTTAGTGTTTATGATGTATTAATTTTTTATTTTATTTGAAAATGATAAACTACCTCTATATATAACATAATTTTATACTTTATATCGTGCCATAAAGAATATTTTAACTCATTGCTCCAAAACAGAGAGCTGCACATCTCTTCAATATTGTGTTAATCACATAATCCCATTAAGGCTTTTGGTAGAATTTTGGGATTATGAATATGTATATGTAACGTGGTCATGTGAGACAAAAGCCAAAAGGTCCAACTTTGACACCATAGCATTACTTCTTTCTTTTTTTCTTTCTTTTTTTGAGAAACTAGCATTACTTCTTTCTGTGTTTTGTATTTTCATCATTAATTTTTACCTTATTTTGCTAATTTTCACCAAATCTATATTTATAAGTGATACGTCACGAAATATTTGTAACTCAGTAACATTTTCCAGTTATCTCTTAAAAGAAAATTTGATTCAAACCCTCTTATCCTAACTTATTATTAAAAAAAATCTGTTGAAATTAGCTTATTCAAAATCTTATACAATCTTTAGAAGGAAAAAAAAAATAGTTTGTTCAAATTTTATATGTAAGATAAGAACATGTATGTAATTTTAGTTTTCGCATCAATTTGCTCCGAAGTTCTGTTTAATCATTTGAACTTTCTAAAAGAAATGAGAAGTAATTGCCGGGGAGCGTGCTGGTCCAAAGTCCAAACCCATGATTACAACTTTTAGTTTAATATGTTATTGGCCTTAACTGTAATTCTGGACTTTTTCCTGCTCAAATAACTACTTCGACCCATATTTTAATTCAAAGCGTAGCTCAGCCCAAAAATAATGCCCGTTACTATTGTTAGTCATATGTTACAGGTTTTGAGTTAAAGAATGAAAATCTTATAAATCATTTTTCTTTTGTGTATTTCACTTTATCCTCCATCAACAACTTTTTATACTCTATTTCGAATGAAATTGCAATTGATTGAGTCAATCTGATGAAATGAATTAGAGTGTTTAAGTGATAGCTAGTAATGATACATCATTTGTGATGTTACATGTTTGTAATTTGACTATATTTAAAAAAACCACAAATTCACAATTTAATTTTGACAAAAACCACATTTTCACATGATTCCCACTTTAATTCCTATTTTTTATTTTCATTGCTTTTACTCCTTATCCTAAAAAACGCGTCTCGTTTTTGTCCCTGCTGTTACACCAGAGATGAAAAATGCACACGTGGCAAACAGAGTGCACTGTTGGCATACTAAAAGCTGATGTGTCCATTAAAATAATAATAAAAAAAATGTTATTTGGCATTAAAAAAATGCCACATCAGCATCTAAATTTAAAAAATTAATTTATTAATTTTAACTAAATAAAAAAAAATCAAAACAGAAATAAAAATCAAAATTCACATGAATTAAGATCTAAAAGTATCTTGAACAACTACTTTCAAAAAAAATTATCTCTGTACTCCCACTAGTACTCTCTCCCCCTCACCTTTCCCTTAACCTTGCAAACATGCCACCTATTCTATCCACCCCTTCCACCCGCTCCTCCACACTCCTTCCACCCCATTTTATCGTCTTTCCTCTCTCAATCTTAATGCGAAAAGTTCCATCCTTACGCCCCTATTCCAACATGGAGGTCTCAGACCTCATTTCCCGCATAGAAAAAGTAACATATGAAGAAGCCAAAATAGAGCTCTCTCCAAACCAAGGCCTTACCTTTTCTCCAAACCTCATACTCCTTGCCAAACTTATCACCAACAAAGACATAGGCCTCGCCTATGTCAGAGATGTGGTCATTAAAACTTGGAACCCAGTCTACCCATTAAAGGTGAAATGTATGGATAAGGACATCTTTATGTTCTCATTCAACCATGAACTAGATGCCCATAGAGCGTATCACAGACAGCCTTGGTCTTGTAAGGGAGGCCACCTTATACTCAAAACTTGGAGCCCATAAGTCACCTAGCAAGAAGTAGATTTTTCCTCATTAACCTTCTGGGTCCAAGTCCATGGTCTACCCGCCTTGTGGAATACTAAAGATAACCTAAGGAAGATAAGGTCGAGGCTGGGAGAAGTTATAGAAATAGATCTAGCCAGTGATCCAAACGGGGCATGGAAAAAATTTGTCAGAATCCATGTAGACATCCCTCTGGGAAAACCATTAATCCTAGGTCTTTTCCTTCCCCATCCAAATAACATTGACTCTTGGATTTGGCTAAAGTATGAAAAGCTCGTAGATGTGTGCTACAAGTGTGGAATGGTAGGGCATGAGGAAAGGTCATGCACAGGTACCTTATTTCAAATCTGCAATCCCAATGGTTTAAGGTTCAAAGCTATCAAGCCTTGGCTCCTACCTGAGTACGAAAACCTACCACCTGGAATTTTCGAGCAGCTTGACGGCAACACCAATGTGACCATAGATTCATCAGGACAGTCATTAGAGAATGTTAGCAGCTCCGTGCAAGTTAGTACACTTGAGAGGGCATCACCAACGTCGTACAACATGCACCAAGACCACTGTACTAGCCCGCTCCCTTCACAAAACACATGGCATTCCCATGACATTCTGACCTCCATTACGTCAGTAGGTACGACTTGTACTACCTCTATAATGTCTATCCAAGCTGAGTTGGCATCACCAAAGAAGACAACGGTCCCCCACCACGCATCTCGCACTAAGGCAAAGTCCAAAATAGGCCTTACTACCAAATCACCAACCCGTGGCTTTCGCAAAATGTTTCGTTTAATCCCGGTGCAAGTGGGCATGAGGCCTATAGAGGAGCTTATAGACCTTTCTTCAGACCATGCTTATAGCCTAACCCACCAAAAATCCTTAAGTGATCATTCTGAATCCCTAACTCTATAATCCACCACATTCCTCATATCTCCGTGCTTTTTCTCCTCTGTACCAAATCAAGAGCTCTAACCACCACCTTTACCTACACCAAATGATGCATTACCACCATCAAACCCGCTAAAGAGGAAAGTAACGGAAAAATAGCTTGAGCTCTTCACCAAACAGCTCAGAATTACTGCAAGGGGACTAAAGCCAATTTACTTTGATCCTAAGACTGTAATTCTCATTTCGTAGTCAAGCCTAGAGTACTTTATACTCAATGAAAGATAGAAAACAAAAGATGAAGCACACAATCGTAAATCTCTTTATCACAATCTATCTGAAATTTGTTCACACACCAATGCAAACACTAATTTGGCCTTATCATGCCCCCACTGTCCCCATGAAGCTACTCGGATGGAACTGTCAGGGCATCTACAACGCCTCAGCAGTTCGGGCCTTAAATGCTTAAATAAAAGGGGCTAAGCCTGATTTAATTTTCTTGTCTAAAACTAAAGCTAGTGTTAGTAGAATGGAGTTTGTTAGAAAGTGCCTTTCATGGGCCGAAAGAAGGACCCTTTATGCTCAGTTACCCAATCCATTCTGAATTACAGCCTGTCTACTTTCAACATCCCTAAAAAAGTGTGCAAAAACCTAGACTCCCTTTCTAGGAGATTCTGGTGGAATCGTAAGAAATCAGAGGGCCATTTTCTAGCTTGGAGATCCTAGGACAAACTCTGCTATCCAAAGAGTCAAGATGGCCTTGGATTCAAAAAAGTGAAGGATATCAATAATGCACTTCTTGCCAAGCTCGCATGGATGATTGCCTCCAAATGGGATAGCCTGTGCATGAATATCCTGAGGTCGAAATATAAAGTTTCAAAGGATTGGTTGCACTCCGAGCCACCTAAGTAAGCTTCACCCATTTGGAGGGCTATTGAACAGTCAAAGAAAATTATAATTAATGTTGCGTGCTTTTCTATAGGCAATGGGACCTCCATTGACATCTGGACAAATCCATGGGTCCCATGGATAGAAGGATTCATTCCAACCCCCAATGTAGAGGTGTATACCCAACTACCTATCCTCGTAAGCCACCTGATTGACCCTAACCTTCATTGCTGGAAGCATAATTTAGTCAAAGAGTTGTTCAACCCCCCCCCCCCCCCCCTCGGCACAAGCAATCCTATCCATCCCTATTCCATCTAGACCTTCCCCTGATAAACTCATATGGACACCGGACCCAAAAGGTAACTTCTCAGTTAAATCAGCTTACCACTCTTCCCGCTCTCACCTAACCTCTTTACCCCCCTATGTAATTTCCTAGAATAAGCTCTGGAATTTGAACCTACTTGAGAGATTGAAAATGATCCTTTGGAGAATTGGGGTCAACTCTCTTCCCACAAAAGAAAACCTCCTCAACCGCTTCCATGTAAGTGATGCCTATTGCCTCTTCTGCAAGGATAGCAATCCTCAAGCCACTTTTTCTTCAACTGCCCTGCATCCAGATCATTTTGGTTCATTGATTGTTAGGGCCTTAGAACAGAGAATCTAGATATTTCCCAACCTGAGGATATTATCAAGTTCTGTTTGAACACCCCTCCCCCCCCCAAAAAATTTCCCTTACGAAGCTGTTAACAAAAGCCAAGTACCCCTACGTTTGGCGTTTACAATTGAAGAAATTTAGTTGGCAAGAAATCATGCCCTTCATCAAAACTGCATTTGGGATGTCTCCTCTTCTATTAGGCTTGTCCAGACTAGGTGCTCTGAATTTTCCACAATCATAGCCCCCCTGCAACTCATGTTCTTCCTACACCGGTCCAGGCGTGGTCTCCTCCACCCTATTATTGCATCAAGATCAACTTAGATGCAGCCATTTCTGACACGCAAGCTGTTATTGCCGTGGTGGCCCATGATCACCGTGGAGTGCCTCTCAAAGTTTAGGCAAGGTTGATTAAGAAGACAACTCCCCTCCAAGCTGAGACCACAACATTGCTCTAGGCTATTTAACTTGCTAAAGTGGAGAGATGGAGCAAGGTTATATTCAAAGGGGATGCTAAGATTTGTTTTGATGCCATCAACTCACCCAGCAAGACTTACCCCTGGTGCATTTGGACCCAACTTCTTAATACTATTGCTTTGGCTGATTGTTTCTTTTCTTGTTCGTTTGTTTGGATTAGTAGGAATTGTAATGGTGTTGCACACTAAGTAGCTAGCTTCTCCTGCTTTCCTGTATGGCTTTTGTGTTTTTGCTGGATAACCTGCCCCCTATCTTGTTGGCAATTTGTAAGGCAGATTATCCCTTTTGCTCTAGTTTTATTCAATAATACATTGCAGCTTACCAAAAAAAAAAAAAAGTATCTTGAACAAGAACACCAACCCAGACTTAATATCTCAAAATTGAAAACCAAAAATCACGAATAACTTAAAAAATAAGATCACAAAATTAAACATAAGATCCACATCAGAATAAACATGAACAAGGAATTAAATAAGAACAAGATCAATATTCCAAGCTCAAAAAAATCTTTCTCAAACTATTAACAGGGATCTAAGCATATAGAACAACACATGAACCCCCTAGCAAAAGTAACAAAATATCAAACCCCAATAGAGCTGAGATTCAGAAATCAAAGCAAAAGAGAAGGTGAGACACGATGAGAGTTGAGAGAGCTGGAGAGAGGTAGACCCACCACCACACCACCATCACCAGACCACCCCCACAACCTAGCAATAACCCACACCACAAAACACTGAAATCCACCATACCCACGGCTACATCACACCCACATGACCTAGCAGCCACAATACCCACACCTACAACAACCCTACATGATGATTCCACCACAAGTCCAACCCTGTGCGGCAATTCAAACACCACCTCAAATGTGGGCCCCTTAGGCACCGGCACAACACCATCTCCACCACTAGACTCAAGCCTAAGCCCAGCCTATCAGCGCTGATGAGGTTCACACTTTCTGGATCAGAGACCTCCAGTACTGGATGGATGAGAATTATCCCTTCACCCAACATCACTTTTCTACGTGCTTTTTATTCGTTTTTGGTTTCTGGGTTTTGATCTATGAGATTGTGTTGTGTGTTGTGTGTTTTTTGTTTTTTTGTTTTTTTGTTTTTTTGTTTTTTTTTTTGGGTTGTGCGGTTTAGGTGTTTGATTTATTGTCTCTGAGACTTCTTTTGTCAAAATGGTTGTTTTGTTGCATACCCATTTTTTTGTTTTTCGATCCTGTTCATGTTTCTATTATCTTTTGGTCATGAAAACTTTGTGGGCTTTACATTATGTGGTGCAAGGAGAAGGGTTTCCCATTGTTCTCATCCATGAATTTGGTGCCTCCGCATTTCAAATCTATGTGTGTGTGTGTGTGTGTGTGTGTTTTTTTTTTTTGAGTTTGTGTTCTTAGATCTGAGTTTATGTTCTTGTTCAAGACACACTTAGATCTTAATTCATTTGATTTTTGGTTTTTAATTCTGTTTTTAATTTTTTTTATTTAGTTTAATTTAATAAATTAATTTTTTTAATTTAGATGCTAACGTGGCATTTTTTAATGCCAAAATAAAAAAATAAAAAATTTATTATTATTTTAATAGTTTCTTTTGCCACCTAGGATTTTGCCGTTAGGGCACTGACGGAAAGGATTAAAATGAGACGCATTTTTCAGGATATGGAGTAAAAGCTGTGAAAATAAAAGATATGGACCAAAATGGGAATCACATGAAAATGTAAGGATGAAAATGTGGTTTTCGCCTCTAATTTTTTTTATAATTGGAATGGATTGGATTGACTATTCAATTCAATTCATTTATTTAAAAGACATGAGTTGAAATAAAATAGGATATTTTTACGACTTTGGTAAAAAGAGTAATTCAATAAATAGAAACCGAAGAAAATTTTCTGTCATTTGCATCTTTATTGGTCAATTTACATTAATCATAATCCAATTTAATCTAATATGTTAGATCTGATTCCAAATACATAAATTGAATTCAGATTCAATTATGTGGGTTAGTCTTTAAACTTATTTCTTTTGTTCATTGTTTTGTAGAATTCTATTCAATTCATTTGGGATTTTGTGATTTTAGTTAGCTAAATTGGTAATAAAACCCCTATTGTCAAATAAACAATTTGAGATCAATCCTGCCTTTAAAAAAAATTTCATTATTGTCTTGATTTGATGGTAAATAACAATCTACGTATAAAAATTTAAAACATGAGACACTTTCTATGAATTTGAATGATTTTGTCATAAAATTCACACAATAAATGACACCCACAATATGTGAGGTAAGAGGTACATACATCATTAAAATTATAACGATTTGGGGAAAGTACTAGATACATCGATACTTATACACCAAAAGGGCTAGTCGAATGACAATTAGGGCTCCTTCTTGTGTTATCATTTATAAACTCAAGATCCACTTAGTAAAATTTGATGTGGGATTAGCACACACTTGCACATCACACACTCATATAATCTATAATCAAAACCACACAATTTGGGATATTATAATAGTCTAGATGTGGCTAATACTTTTCTTTGACCTTTACAAATGGTATCATAGCAAATCTAGTAAAGCCATATGTCTTGGGAGCACTGAAACAAAATGTGGTTCCTGACAAAAGCGTTAAAAATTTAAGTGGAAAATATATTGCGATACCCTAAATAATACACAAATGTACGTAGATATGGCTAATGCTTTCCTAGATTTTTACAATTTTTAAAATATTACATCATATAAAGTTTCTACACTTTAACCCTCCATCCATGAATGCTTTGGATTGTGCCACATCAATTTTTATTTATTTGTTTTCATTTTATGGCTTTTTTCGGTTTCTTGTTTAACTTGAAGATTGCATGTATGGATTTTGTTGATGTTGCTTGCATATTTGTTGTTACTTGTTAGGGTTTTTTTTATTTATAATTTTTTTATAAATAAAATAAAGTTTCTGTCCGAATCATGTTGCCATAAAATTCTTCATTTCATCTTAACAGGTAGTCAAATCTTGAAGATTTCATGGTCTATACTGATAAATGATATAATCAGAATCATTCCAGAAGTTTATGGTTTTGCTTGTTCATTTGGATCTCTTAAAAATCTTTCGAATAGAAGGTGATGAAGACGGATGAAATTTTAAATTTATTTACTGATTAATCTGAATTTTTTTCTTGATAGAGAATGATTGGAGGGAGAGAAAGAGTATTCTCTTTTAATGCGACACATAACCTTTTTTTTAGACAACAATATGACATAACCTGAATCGCTTTTTTTTTTTTTTTCCCTCCTTCCCCTGAGTTTTTTTTTTTTTTTTAGTAACATGTTGATATGATGTAATCTGAATTATGATGATATGCATAGGGTCTCTCATCCATATGCACAACTATTACTCTACTTTTTTGGACACACACCTTTAAAGGGTCGCTATTACATAAATGCTTTCATAAAGCGTTGAATTGTCTTAAGCATATAGGTTTGTAACACCTTTATTTATTTTTTATAATTGGATAGTGCTATGGAACTGAATTGTAATGTTCTTGGCGTAATGTGTTAATTATTAGACACACAATTTTTTTTTAAATTATTAATTTTTATTATAAAATACTTACAAATTGATAGTGACAATAAATAAAATTTTAACTTTTTTTTCTTTCTTATGTTTAAAAGTTGACACATTAATTTGTAATGTAGTAAAATTTATAGTATTTTTAATATTATTACACAACAATAACAAAAATTAATTAAAATTTTATTTATTTATTATATAGTATAACTACAGTAGCTTTAGAATTTTCCATAAATTAGTAAAGGAGCCAATAAAGCATTAATAGCGTATGAAAAAAAAAATCATGCTCTTGAGAAAATAATTATAATTACAATTATATCACAAAGTAATACTTGCTAACAACCTTCAAATTTTATATTCACTGTTGATACTTGATAGCCACATTATACCCTTTCTGCTAGCCGCTAGGCCAATCACTTAGCAGAACATCATTTCCACTGCTCCATTCTTTATTTTTTCATCCACTCCACATAAAAATAAAATAAATAAACAGTCGAACCTAGTACAGGGTTACAAACCAACACAAGATAAAAGAATAATTCTAAGACACATTTAATTTCATACTCAATTTTATAACATAGTGATATATGCGACTGTGAGTACGATAGATATTTTCTAGCCACTTCTGTTTTTATAAACTGACAATTTTTGATCGATTACTCACAGTCGTACAAGTCAATAAATTATAAAATTTAGTGTGAAAAATGGATCTATCCATAGTATTGTTATAAAATAAAAGTGAATGCACCTCACACAAGCGAAAGGATTATAATGCATATAACAGATGATGATGATAATTTCTGCTTATTTAGTAATGTTGGTAAGGTCCTGGTGGCGGTGGAGGATAAGTGTGAGCCCCAGGTACCTCTGGTTCACTCGGAGGTCCTCCTCCATGCAAATCAATACTACTAGTACCCACAGCTTCATGAATTCGGACATCATCTTCTATTGTCACAGTTTGCTCGCCATACGGACCGGTTGCTATTGTTTCATGGACTCGTTCTTCTTCCTCAATACAAACTGGTGCAGGAACCATCACTGGCCTCTGCTTCTTTTTCTTGGCTAAGCAGAAGAGACCGACTAAAAGGAATGCAAGGAGGAAAGCACCGCCTAGAGAGACACCAACAGCTATAAAAGCTGTTTTGTGACCCCCAGATGGAGGTGACAATGATGGTGGGAAAGCATTTGAAGAAGGAGGAGGAGGAGGAGGAGGAGGAGGAGGAGGAGGAGGAGGAGGAGGCACATAATTTGGTGAGGATGGTACGATACTATAAGGGGTTGGTGTTGGTGATGGAGCTGGAGTGGTGGGTGGTGTCCAATATGCTGTTGGATCAGTTGGTGGAGGTGGAGGTGGAGGTGGTGGTGGCTGAAAATAGCCAGGGTAGTAGTCTGGTGGTGGTGGTGGTGGTGGTGGTGGTGTAGATGGTGGCGGAGGAGAGTAGTATGGATAACTCATCTTTGTGAAGATACTTTGAAAAGAGTTCTTTGTTGAAGTATAGATGAATACAATGGCTCAATAGCGGTGCTCTATTTGTATTAGTTGGGACTCTCAAACTCAATTCACTCTTTAGTTGCTTCAGTCAATGTTTGCTCCAACATGTACAATATTTATTTAGATATTTTTCGGCTTGCTTTGATTATAAGTTTACGTCGAGTTGTCATTGCATTAAAAATTAAATGACTTTATGCTACCCAAAAACACAATTTTAAATGAAATTCGAACCCATGCAATGATAGACGACGTATAATTTCTTTTGGTGTTGTACCATGGAGCATGCATTATTGGTTTGGTCTTGCTGTAAGGGCACTCCGCACTACACGTTTAATTATATAATCACGTGATGGAACTGAATAAACATTTTCATAAGCCTAATAGCCAATCATGGGTGATCACAAAATCCTTTGTTTTATCAATTTTATACTATTTTATTTTTTTTCAAAGATTGTGTACCAGATTGCATATAATGAGTTAAATTGAATGATTATCAACTTGCTTAAGTTGTTTGAATTTTACACCATGAAGTTTCAGAATTTAAATTTTACTTTCTGAAGTTCAGAGATGTTTGGATTTTACACCATGACATTTTAAAATTTATATTTTACCCCATAAAATTTGAAAATGTTTAGATTTTACACTTTCAAATTCTAAAATTTAAAAATGTACAAAATCCAAACATCCCCAAATATAATTTGCAATTTACCTTCTTTTTTTAAAAAAAATTTTAAAAGTGATTATCAACTGCATACTATCATATATCTTCCTATATTTTCTAAAAGAAAAAAATATCATTAATTAACAATTTAACGGATTGTCTTGCTTTGACGCTACCGAATAAAAACGCTAAGCACATCTTAGTTAGCCCACGTGCTTTGAGTTTCGTGGTCTAAGTCTAACCTCCCTCGATGACTTTTTAATCATTAAATTTTTTATTAGGTGAACACTTCCTTAATTTTACTTTATAATTGGATGAATGGAAACTATTTCAACCAAGAGGTACGTACCATATTACAGACTGGCATGCCATATAAAATAAATGAAAGCTGCTAGTTTTTTTTTTTAGGTATGATCGCACGGCTTCAATTATTGGCTGTACGTACAACCCGAATTCAGAAAATTTTCAACCAGGAAATGTAAATATATAGCTTTTATAATCATCTTGTTAATTTGGATTTTATTCTCCTGAAGATAAATATATTTAAATATAACAAAAAAAAAATTACTAATTGAATTTGGTAATCCTAACTAAGTAACTAGCTAGTAAAATCACTAAAAATGGAAAATTATTGTGTACTCCCGGAGTACCATAAATGCGTGCTCTCTCCTCTCACATGAATGGTGGGCCTCACTAATTAAATTCATGATGGAACTCACCATTCATATGAGATGAGGGAATACGCATTTATAATATTTCGGGAATACTTAATAATTTTCCACTAAAAATAGAGTTCTTAGAGCTTCCAGAATTAATGCTGATAAACATGGAAAATTGATTCTGACAAATTGGCTGAAATCCATAATAGGTTCATTAATTCAAGCTGGTTTGTGACTCTAAGGTCCAGAATAGCCAAACCTCAAACTATATTTTATGTGCTTCCCAGTCCAAAGAAGAAAAAAAAAAAAAAAAAAAAAAAGATTCTGTGCCTGAAGCTTAAACAAGGCAAGCATAACACACCTGGCCTTCTCCATATTGCTTACCAAATGGAGAAGGCCAGGTGTATACATCTATAGGACTAGGATGTATCCCACTCCCTTGACCAGTCATAGCCCTAGTTTGTCAAGTTTTGTTGCTTGATTCTCACTGCGGAACATGACAGTTTTGAGTGTCATATGGCAGAGCCATAATCCATGGAATTTTAGGCAAAAAAATATCGATTAAACTGCTGTCAAATTCGTCCAAAAAAGTAAAATACAATCAATAAAACTTATACATAATTAATTTCTTAGGTGATGTACAATAAGTATCTCGACGATTGAAAAAAGTCTTTAAAGTTGAATAAAAAATTTGGAATGCAATTTTTGCCTACATAAAAAATCAATTGGTGTTTTAATGTGATGATAAAGAGTAGAATCATTTGAAACGCACATCATAAATTAAAACTCTCTATAAAAAATTTAAAAAATAATAATAATGACCAATAAACCACAAGGTTAAATTTAATTATTTATGAAAATAAATATTGCTTTGATTAATACAGTTCCATGATTAAATTTATTTGGGTACTTAAAGAACAACAGTTAAAAAGTTAAAAACATTGTATCCAAAATTTGTATTACCTAACAAATCATTAATAGAATGTTGAAGTCAATGCTAATTTTGTATGATATTAGGGCGGCATCGAGGCAATTTCGGTGGTTGGTCCCACGACAAGTATAATATAAGCTTTAAAAATATTATATTCTCTTTTTTCTTTTTTTAACATCCCTATTAATTAAACATCAAGCAAACCTAAATGTGATGCTTGTCGTACGTCTGCTACTAATTGCAAAGCATTATATTACTAATAAGGAAAGTATAATATATATATATATATATATATATATTTAAGAATCGATAATATAAATATAGGACATCATATTATAAGACAACATGGAGCTTTTGGACCACATTTCTAGTCATTAATTAGCATATCTTTTTTCTCCAAAAAAAAAAAAAATAGCATATCTTTTTTTATATATTCACAAATTAAATAAGACCTAAGTTGCGTGTATGAGAATCTACTATTGGTAGATACAATTTACTAGTCAATTTTAGAAGATAATACGGTGAGACTTTAACATCAGCTGATAGGAGTCAAATCTTTTTTCTTTTTTTTCTTTTTTTCAATCTTTTGTTTTAAACCACCACGGCACCATTTCAATTAAAATGTTTCCCTTCATGAATCAAATTCCAATATAAGTAAATTTACCTCTTAATTTTCATGTTGTGGTAGAGATATATATGCAACTCTAATCTAATTGTGTTCACACCTTCCCACTAGCCCTTTGTCCCATGACTCAACTCAAACTCCTACCCCGACCACACCTCCATCCTTCAATACTCAACCTACCCATAACCTGGCCACATCACCTCCCTATTCCACTCAAACTTCAAACCCGTCCCCATCTCCATCCTTCAATACTCAAAATAACCATAACTTAGACACATCACCACTTAGCCACACTCAAGTTTCTACCCCAACCCCATCTCCATCCCCCAATACTCACACTACCCATAAACTGGCCACATCATCACCCACTCCTAATCCCCCACCTACTTGGAAACGTATTCCGAGGGCTGCCGTGGAACATGCATCAAAAGAAAAAGTAGTAAGTGGCATGAAAAGGACTTTACCTAGAACACAACAACAATCTGAGTTACCCAAAAAAAGACACGTGGTTTCCGAGATTGATGAAGAAAACATTTAGATATTGGCGGAGGCTGGTGTTCAGCCCCGCCAGGAGCAATGAGTTTGATAGTTTGGAACTGTCGTGGGCTTGGGAACCTACGTACAGAAGATCAGCTTGCAAACTTGGTGTGGGAAAAAGATCCCTTTATCGTGTTTTTAGCCGATGATAGACCACAAACTGAATGACCCCTTGTGATAGAAATCAATTAATTAATTAGTCAAGTTATTAATTAATAAATTTATCATGCAAACGCGTGATAGCACAAACAAATCACCAATAAACTAATAATGTTGCGGAAAATAAATAATACGGTGACTTGTTTACGAATGGGGAAAAACCTAATGGCAAAAACCCCACTGGGTGATTTTTAGGTTACTACTCCCGAAACTTCACTATTATCACAGCAGGCCGTTACAAGTAAAGGAATCTCAAGTACCTTACCAACCTACAGTTGAACCCTTACCCCAATACCCAATTGGACTTGTTCTGTAGTGACAGTTCCCCTTTCTGATGCACAGCTCCCAAGTATGTGACTAACAGTTGCGCGGATCCTAGTACGCGACTTCAATAGCACCAATTGAGAAGATTGTTGGTTGTAAAGTTCTTCAGTTCATCCACATGATAAAGATCAAGAAGATGCTTGGTCACAAAACCCTACGATGCAAATATACAGCAACTTCTTCAAGAGAAAGAGATGAACTAGGTCAAGAACCTTGTCTCCGATCACAATTTGCTTAAAAAGAGTTTGCTCAATGCTTGTGCAACTTGTGTACCGTTTTATGGCTTTTAAAACAATCATTTTATATGTCTAGGGTTAGGAGAAAAGAAGGCCTAAAGACAGATTCACGGGTCCCAAGAAAATCAGAGTTGAATTCTGAAATTCTTAAACCTCGACAGATAGGAGGTGTCGAAAAGCTATCGACCAGCTGTCGAGCTTTAATGAATTTGCACTCTTTGCTTGATTTCTTGAACAGACTTGAAGGCTTCAACACTTGATCTTGAAACGTAGTTTCTTGAAGTATTTAAACACATCCTAAGTCTACCCAAATACAAGTAAAGTGCGTTTTGTCAAAGGATAAGCCAATTACATAAAATCATGATATATGTTCTTAACATGTGAAACACATATGTCCTAATAGCCGAGACATGGACAGATAAAGCTAGGCTAGAACAGGTACAAAGACAAATCCAATTTAAGAATTTGTTTGAAGTTCCAAGGAGGAATAAAGCAGGGGGTTTGGCGATTTTTTGGAAGGAAGGGTTTCCCTTGGACATTGAGACTTTCTCTTTAAATCACATTGACACCACAATCAACAAAAATAAGGAGAATGAGTGGCGATTCACTGGATTTTATTGTGAACCCAAGACACACAAGAGACATGAATCATGGGCAAAGTTACGTTCCTTAAAAAACCGTGGATCATCTCCATGGTTATGTGCCGGTGACTTCAATGAGATCACACGCCAATCAGAAAAATAGGGAGGGCGTTCACGCCCACACAACCAGACGCAACCTTTCAAGGATGTTGTGGACGAATGCGGGTTCATGGACTTAAAGTTTGTGGGCTTCCCTTTTATTTGGCATAAACACTACCCGAATTTCACTGTGTGGGAGAGACTTGATTGGTCTTTAGCTACCAATGAGTGGTTTTTAATGTTTCCGGGCACAAAGGTTCACCATCTTAATGTTACAACATCTGATCATAAGGCCCATTGGATCTCTATGGAAGGTATGGACTACAGCTTTCAAAAACCCTTTAGATTCGAACAAATGTGGATGACAGACTGCAGCTTTCAAAAACCCTTTAGATTCTGAACCGTGGGACTTAAAGGTGTTAACAAAAATTGATAAATGTGGGCAGGAATTATCTCAGTGGAGCAAGAAGTGTTTTGTAACATTCGAAAACAGCTTGAAGTAAAACATAAACAATTACAGAAGGCAGAACAGGCGGCTCTTCGAACTGGTGATTCAAGCCGAATGAAGTTCTTGGAGAATGAGGTTAATTTGCTGATTGATAAAGAAGCTATTATGTGGAGGCAGCGGTCAAAAACATTATGGCTCTCTGATGGTGATAAAAATACTCGCTTCTTCCACTCTAAAGCATCCCAGCGACGCCGAAAAAATTATATCACAAAATTATATGATGTAGATGGGAGATGGTGCTCTCGGCAAGACCAAATATGTGATACTATTGTTAACTTCTACAAGACACTTTTCACTTCGGAAGAGCCCAACAACTTTGAGGAAGTAATTGATACAATCCCACATGTGGTGACAATTGAAATGAATGTGAAACTTGAGGTAGATTTCACCATTGAGGAAGTTGAGATAGCCTTGAAACAAATGGCCTCCTTGAAAGCACCCGGCCCGGACGGGATGCCTCCATTGTTCTACCAGAGCTATTGGTCCTTGGTTGGTTCAAATGTCTCAACCACTATCTTGCACTACCTTAACTCTAGTATTTCACCTCAAACTCTTTTTCATTCTTTCATTACATTGATTCCCAAGGTAAAAGATCCAAAATATGTAACAGAATTTTGACCTATTAGCTTGAGCAATGTTTTGTATAGAATTTTTGCTAAAGTTCTAACCAACCAATTGCAAGATATAATGCCTTAGCTCATTTCAAATCACCAGAGCGCCTTTATGTCAGATAGGTTGATCTCTGACAACATCTTGGTGGCCTTCGAAACTTAGCATTACATGCAGAATCACAATAAAGGAAAATCAGGCTTTATGGCCTTGAAACTCGACATGACCAAGGCATATGATAGAGTTGAGTGGTCATACATGGAGAAAGTTTTGATAAAAATGGGCTTTCAAAATAGATGGGTGCACCTCATGATGGCTTGCATCACCACCGCCTCATACTCCGTGTTGATTAATGGGCAACCCCACGAGCACATCACTCCTACAAGAGGTTTAAGGCAAGGGTATCCTCTCTCACCTTACCTCTTCCTCATGTGCACCGAGGGTCTTCATGGATTAATTAATAAGGCGGCCATAGATGGTTCTATTCGTGGAGTTTCCCTTTGTCGTAATGGGCCTAAACTAACACACCTCCTGTTTGCAGATGATAGCTTAATTTTCTGCAGGGCTAAGGAAGAGGAATGTCAAACTTTACTTGAGGTATTGGCCAAATATGAGCGCGCTTCAGGGAAGCAAATTAATAGAGCTAAAACCACTCTATTTTTCAGCAAATCCACTTCCGAAGAGGTGCAAGGGGTGATTAAGGACATGCTTGGTGTTAATATAGTTTGTCAATATGAGAAGTACTTAGGCCTTCCCTTTCTTGTGGGCCGGAGAAAAAAGGAAAGTTTTACACATATTAAACAACAAGTGTGGAGGAAGATTCAAGGTTGGGAAGCTAAATTGCTTAGCCAAGCGGGGAGAGAAATTTTAATAAAGGCCGTGGCACAGGCTCTCCCCACATTCACCATGGCTTGTTTCAAATTGCCTATTTCACTTTGTAATGAGATCGAAAGCTTGATTCATAGATTTTTTTGGGGATAATCGCAAAATTCATTAGGTGAAGTGGCTGGATTTGGGCAAGCCAAAAACTCAAGGAGGCATGGGGTTTAAAGATCTCTCCCTTTTCAATGATGCACTTTTGGCTAAGCAAACCTGGAGACTTCTTCATGACACGAGCTCCCTATTTTACAGAGTTTTTAAAGCTAAATTCTTCCTTAATACATCTGTGATGGAAGCCAAGGTACCAGCCAATGCTTCATATGCTTGAAAGAGCCTTATGAAGGGGCGTGATGTGATCAAGCGTGGTGCAAGGAGGAGAATAGCTTCGGGCATATCAGTACAAATTTGGGGAGACAATTAGTTGCCCTTCAAAGTTGAACCCAAAGTTGTCTCACCAAAGGTGGAGGGGAGTGGCTTAACCATGGTTAGCAATTTGATTGATTCGATGTATAAAGTGTGGAATGAGGATGCAATTGACAGAACTTTCTTTGCTTTTGAGGCGACCACCATAAAAAACATCCCGCTCTGTAGGTCCATTCAAGATGATGTCTTACTGTGGCCCTTCAATTCGGATGGAGTGTATACACTCAAATCCGGGTATAGATTCTTGTATGAAGAATAATGCAGGAGACAACCGGGCCCGTCGGAAATGGAAGTGTTGAAGCCTATGTGGAATAGGATTTAGGGACTCCATGTTCCTAATAAAATTAAACACCTCGCATGGAAGGCATGAAAAAATGTTCTGCCCACTAAACTGAATTTGGTTCGTCGTAAAATCATCACGAATGGTTGTTGTGATGCTTGCAAAACACAGTAGGAAGATGCAGTCCATGCCTTATTCCTATGTCCTGAGCTTCAGCCCCTATGGAGTTCAATGCGAAAGTGGAATCATGGCACGCTCAGGGCGTGCACCTCTTTTATTGACATCTTTGATTGTATTTTTGCAGGTAATAAGGATCCGGACTTGTTTGCGGTTGTGATCTGGATGTTGTGGACTCAGCGCAATAACTTACGCCTGGGCAAACCTGCATTACCTCTCAATAAGGTAATTGAGTTTTCCTGGGAATGATTGACGGAAGTTGCTATGAGTACCTCTCTGTTTTCGTACTCTACAACAAGGGCACACAGCTACAACTTGAATTCAGATGGAGCCACCTCTACTGAAGACACTACCACGACTAATGCACTACCTTCGCCCCATGCACAATGTACACCAACTACGTGGATGGCACCAGAGGCACACAACTACAAATTGAATTTTGATGGAGCAACTTTTGCCGAGGACAGTACTGCTGGAATAGGGGTGGTGATTCGCAATGATGCTGGACTGGTCATGGCCTCACTATATCAACGGATTCCTCTGCCCACATCAATCATTGAAGTTGAGGCCCTTGCAGCAAGAAGAGCTATGGAGTTTGCTTTAGAGCTTGGTTTTGACAATGTGACACTCGAAGGAGACTCTGAAGTACTTGTGAAGACACTAAATGCTGGACGAAACAGACTTGCACACTACGGCAACTTGACAGTAGATATCTTATTCCTTACTTCCCATTTCTCCAAGGTTCAGTTTTCTTTTGTAAGGAGACAGTGTAATAGGTTAGCACACTCATTAGCTAGACGTGCATCCATTATTCAACAAATGTATGTTTGGATGGAAGAAGTACCACCAGACCTTATACCTATATTCTTGGCTGACTTAAACAACCTTCCTTAATGAAAAGTTTTAGTTTTGGATTCTTAAAAAAAAAATCTAATTGTGTTAGAGATGCTCTATCTATATATATCTTTAGTGCACTCTCTAGTAATTAGCATTTTTTTTAATAAATTCACTAATTAAATAAGGCCTAATTAAAAAAAAAAAATTTAAGTTTCGTGTATGAGAAAGTGAAACTACTTTGTAGATAAATTCACTAGTCAATTTAGAAGATAAAATGGGTAGACTTTAACTGCATCTGATAGTGATAGTCAAAAGGATTTTTTTTTTTTTTAATCTTTTGTTTTAAACTACCACGGCATCATTTCAATTACATAGTGTCTCTTCATGAATCAAATTCCAAGTTCCAACCTAAGTAAAATTTACCTCTTAATTTTCATATATGTTGCGGTGGAGATGCTCTATCCGTCCTTAATTAGTGCACTTTCTTCATAACTCTGCCGCAAATAGTGAACAAATTTTTTGATGCCCTTGCTAGACTCGGTCCCTCTTTAACTTGTGTTTTTACTGTTTTTGATAACTTAGGATGTAGAGGGAGATGGAACAAAGTTTCTCTCCAAACAATTCTTCAAATTTCTCATATTCTCCAAACTCTTCAAACTTTTCATATATCTCTTTTTTAGGTATGAATTTTGTAAATTGAACAGTTAAATTTTATGTTCCTTATATTTTTAACATGCATATCAATTTCGTTCAGATTGGATTTTGTTTAACTTTCAAACAATAAACATATTTATTATATATAATTTTATATCACAAAAACTTAAAATTTTAACATTTGTTTGATGATATAGCAATTGATCTTTGATCTTCTTGAAATTTTGCAGGCATAAAAGATACGATAAAAACATTCAATTCAACGGTTAGATTTTCAAAATTTACACTTAATATAAAAATATATAAGAAGTTTAAAGAGTTTCTCTTCAAAATAATTTGGAGAGAAACTTTATTTGAGGAAGATGACTGTGACAAACTAATTTCTATTTAGTAAGGTAGATTCTTTTCTACCAAAAATAAAATAAAAATTTCCAACTATTATTTCAAATTTTAGTTCATTGTTTTTCCCAGTAGTGTTTTGTGTGTACGTTGGTCGTTTGGTGTACGTGTAATTTGCGTTTTCTATTAACAAAGGCCATTTGTCACATGTGGGAGACTAATTCGTAAGATGTCTTACTGTTATCCTCAAGATTACATTTTAGTGCGTTACTGACGTAATTTTCAACTAGCCCACTTGAATGCATCCATTGGCGTCCATATTCCGTAATCATTACTCATTAGACCATTCCTAACCGGTTGGCAAGCCTTTGAAGCGACAAATTCAGTGTAAAATTTCTTGTCCCCTTTTATCCAATCATCTACCACTGATCATAAATAATGATAGGCCAAAAACATATTGACCTTTTGTGATTAATTAATTGATTAATTAGTCAAGTTTATTAATTAATCAAATTAATATGCAAATCATATGGTAGTACAAACAAATCACCAATTAAACTAAGTGCAGCGGAAATTAAATTGACACGATGATTTGTTTACGAATGGGGAAAACTAACATGACAAAAATCTCACTGAGTAATTTTAAGGTCATCACTACCGAGAATCCATTATTATCAAAACAGGCAGTTACAAGTAAAGGTATCTTAGTACTTTTTACCAACCTACAGTTGAACCCTTACTCCAATACCCAATCGGACTTATTCTGTGGTGACAATCTCTCCTTGTAATGCACGGCTCCCAGTACGTGACTAACCAATTGCACGGATCCCAGTATGTAACTTCAATCACCAACTAGAGAAGGTTGTTGGCTACAAAGTTCTTCAGTTCATCCAGATGATGAAAATCAAGAAGATACTTGATTACAAAACCCTATGGTGCACAAAACATAGCAACTTTTACACAAGAACGATGAACTAGGGCAAATTCTATCTCTGGTCACAATTTGCTTGAACAAACTTTGTTCAACACTTGTGCAACTTGTGTCACCTTTAATGGCTCTTAAAATAATCATTCTATATGTCTAGGGTTGTGAGAAAAAAAAACCTAAACACATAACCACAGATTGGAAGAAAATAGAACAAAAAATCTATTTTTCTTAAACCTCGACAGATAGCCATTTGTCGAGCAACTGTCGAGCCATAGGGCTAGAATAGCTCTTCAAGCTCGATAGATGCTAACTGTCGAGTTTTAATGAACTTGCACTTTTCAGCCTGAATCTTGGACAGATTTGCATGGCTTTAACACTTGATCTTGAAACAAGATTTCTTGAAGTATTAAACACATCCTAGATCTACCTAAATAAAAGTAAAGTGTGTTTTGTCAAAGGATTAGCCAATTACATAAAATAGTGACATATGTTCCTAACAAGTGAATCACATATGTCCTAACAATCTCCCCCATTGGCAATCCATGACAAAACCACAACAAACAAATGAACAAATGAGAGAAGTCATAAATCACTCAATTCATATTCACTTGTTGAATACAATAAAATCTATCCTAACACAAACTCTTAGAAAATTTTGCAAGAAGAGAGTTTATGGCAAGTAGACTTTGACAACCCGTATTTCTGAAACACTTTAAACAAAACTCATCAAAGCATCTTTGTGTGAAACAAAAATAATAGATTGCATATAAGTAATAAGAAGCACGTGCATAAAGAGACAAAAGAAACAACATATGTAAGGGTAAGTGAAAGAAACATGCATCAACATATAAAGAAAATAAGTACAATGTATGTCAATAATGGTCACAAGACCTAAGGTACAAGATATAAATGTATCTAAAGTAGAGAAAAGAAAAAGATACAAATAATCCTCATTACATCCCTCAGATATCAACACTCCCCTAACAAAAAGGTCATATACTAACTCTCCCCTTAAAAATGACTACTCTCATATCCAAAACTACTCCCTATTTTTGTCATGAGTGATAAAGGGTAAGAGTGTCAAGTAGACATCGCATCTGTACCAGAAGAACTAGCATCTCCATCATCATCATCCTCGAAAGCAGTAGCATCAACATCATCATCCTTAACCTCAGAAGCCACTAGAAAAGGTGGAGGAGAAGCCTCAGAAGCAAAGCCACCCATGACCGCCTGCCGTCATGCTATACGGCCGACATGAATGTTCACTTGATACAGCTCAGTAGAGAGTGCATCAATGCGAGCATCCATGCGCTGAAGTTGCACCATGATGTCTCTGAGAGTCACATCGCTCATAGAAGAGGAGGGAGCGAATGTGGATGGAGCCGAACAGGAGGGAGGAGCTGCTGACCTATACTGCCTCAACCTAAACTGCACCTTGCTCCATTTAACGGTAGCGACGTCTATGGCACACATATAGGAAAAGTGGTTGGACGTTGGAAAGGGAACAGAAAAATTGCATAAAATCCTCGTGATAGCTGATAGGAAGATGAGCTTATCACGGGACGCCGAATCCTTATAAACATCTATGATAGAAAGAATAAAGTGAAAAGGAAAATCTATAGTAAGATGCTTAAAAAGGGACAACAAAAATCGAGCACGAGACTCTGTGATAGAGTTATAGTGAGAAAAATGGTGGAGAACAAATGTCAGGACCATGTTCAAAAACCGAGGGCCTTTTACAAAGCCCGAACAGTAAGTGAACTAACGTTCACCCCACTCAGAAGGATGCACACAAAAAGTAGATTTAAGCTCGTCTTTAGACACAGTTTTAAGACGCTCACAACCAGGGTAGTCAGGAAACTCTACCTTAGGGACACGGAGCACATCCGCAACAATCTACGGTGTGATGGCAATGTGCGTACCTCGAACGTGAGTGATAAAATGAGGTACTGAATAATCAAATCCATGCATGTTGAAGTAAAACTCCTGGATCAACATGGATGGACATGTGACCAAGAGGTCACACAGTGACTCCCAACCCCAACTGTGAATGACATCAAGTAGGTCAGTGTTGGCGAAGTCCGCCAGGATGACTTGGCGTTCAGAATGAATGCCTCGTTGAGAAAAGTTCTCCGAGAAAGCCTTTCGGGCATCCTTATCACGGAACCGAACAGAGGAAGGAGTAGGATCAAACGAAGTGGATGCCCCAAAATGAAAAGAGTTCTGGGACGAAGTAGACCTGCGTTTAGGTGCCATGGACATAGACTAACGCAAACAGAAGAGAAAGGGAGAGAGAGAGACAATCAGAAAAGTTCCAACACAGTTCAAATATAGCAAGTATATTGAAAAGAAAGAACGTATGCATGGGAATGCATGAACATGTGACATGCCAAAAAAAAAATCATGGGCTCGCCCCAATCCAATCCTAGTAGCACACAATCATTTGCACACATCTAAATGCATGATAATACTATTATAACGTTTATGTGATGCAATGCATGAGGTTTAAAGATCATTTAAACAAAAACCCATCCCAAAATTTCAACAAAAACTCAATCAATTTTGAAAAACCTCAAAATTTTTCAAAAACCCCAAATCCTAGGTTTCAAAACATGAAACGCATGAAAATGAGAAATTAAAAGCTTACCAAGTGAAGAAAAACTTGAAAGAGCTTGAAGAAACCTTGAGGAAGAAGTTTGGAGTGAGTGAGAGAGGTT
The DNA here is from genome assembly GCA_023055345.1 of Quercus wislizeni. Lineage (NCBI taxonomy): Eukaryota > Viridiplantae > Streptophyta > Magnoliopsida > Fagales > Fagaceae > Quercus > Quercus wislizeni. The sequence goes on from JALGQJ010000015.1 coordinate 917,566, forward strand.
TGGGAGGTGAAAGGACAGATAGATCGAGAAAAATGTTGAGCAAAATGACAAACGGATCACGCTGAACAAATATATAGGAGTTCAGTAAATCTCGACAAATAGAGTTGTCGAGACAGGTGTCGTGCATAAAAGGCTTCGACAGATGTAGCTATCAAGGATCTGTTAAGGAATAATTCAACAGAACAGATAATAAAGAAACGCAATCGATCCACCAACTATCGAGAAACTATCGAGATAGTGAGAAAAAGAAGTTGAAAAACTCGATAGATAGCTAGGTGTCGAGGAGGTGTCGAGAAGCTATCGAGATTGCTTAAAAACAGTTTTTCAAGAAGGGAAAAACATAGATATGAATGCAATCAAGTATGCAACTCAACCAATGATCCAATCAACATTTTAAACTCTCAAAATCATCTTTCAACAACAATTTTTAAGCACATGGATCCCAAACACACACACACTAAACAAGTCTAACCAATTTTATATTTCAAAAACAAGTCAAGACAGTTTAGTGAGCATACATTAACACGTGTAAAACCTTGTGATGGCCAAATCACATTGTACCTGCACATTTATCAAGAGTAGCAAAGAATATTACGTGTTGTGTGTGAAAAATATCGCAAGATTGCATAAGTGTCAACTAGTTATGACGATTTGAGGTATGAGAAAATCACTTTAACTCACACACAATCATAACTATTTGATGGGCACTATTACCTTTGAGGTACATCGTATAACTCCCACATCTCCTAGAATATACGCTTGCAATCATATTTAAAAGCATTTTGATCATTTTGCTTTTGATTTTTCTTTGCATATTTTTTTTTAAACAAACCATGCATGGGCATATAAGAGATAGAAAAAAAATACCAATTATGTTAAGCATTTGACATTCCAATTTTGCTATGCCGAAACACACAAATGTCATTCATGATTGACGGGAAATAGTAGTGAGATGGTTATTTATGTCTTTCTTTTAGGATTTCTAGTCCTTCCCGTCAAAAAAAGTAATACGAGTGTTAAGTACAAGAGATAACTTAATCATACTCATCACAAACACGAGCCATAATGTTCACTTGATTAGTTGTGCATAGAAATGCTCATCTAAGCTACAAAAGATACAAAGTTTAGAAGATTTTGTTTCAATGGCCATCCAAGGTACACAAGTACCAATATACACAAAACACACATTGTTTTTGTATTTTTTTGATTTTTCAAATTTTCTTTTTTTTTTTAATGAAAACCAAAATAAACAAAACTGAAAATAAATAAACAAAAACATGTTAAGCAAAGCAAAATATAAAACTATACTAACTCAAACTAAAAGCAAAACAAACAAGTTATGCAAAAACAAAAACACGAAGAGAGAGAAGAAAGTGATAGAATCACTTGGAGCTCTTTTCCTTCCACACCTTGGAAGAACCTTTCCTTTGATTAAACCCTTGAACTGGTGGTGAGGGGGAGCAAGAAAGGATTGAAGTTGATTCTGGCTTCCAGATGCCATGTCGTTGTTCTATTGAGTGGCTAACCATTTATAGCAATTTGGTCAAGTATGACCAGTAACTCCACAATGATGACAGAGTTGCTGCTTCTTTTTTTTAGACTTTTGAGAGTTAGCCTTCTTAACCCTAGGGGTTTTAGCTTCTTTCTTCTTAGCCTTCTTAGCCTTCTTAGCAAGAGGAACAAAAACAGTAGTACTAGCAAAAGCAATACTAGAAGAAGAGAAGTTATACCTTAACCCAGTTTGATCAGAAGCAGATTTCTAAATGCTGAGCATCTTGTCAAGCTTCGCACTTGAAGTCCTCTCCAATTGAGCTCTGACTTGAAACAACTCTGCTTCAAACTTCTTGGTCTTCTTAGCCAAGAAATTATTTTCAAACTTCAGTGTTTCAATAGTTTGATTGGCTTCATCAAACTTTGTGAAAAGTTCTTCACGATCAAGTTTCACATCACTGAACTTCTTAGTGGCCAGCCTATAAAGTTTTTCATGCTTCTCAGAAAGCTTGTACAATTTCTCATAGGCTGTATGGATATCATCTTGATCATCCATCTTCTCAAACTTAGATTCCATCTTCTTCGTCACATCTTCAACAATCCCCTCAGTAAGATTGACAATGGCAATAAAGGCATTCAAGATTCCGTTATCCTCATTGTTGGAATCATCCTCAAGTTCAGTGTCGCTCAAGGTAGCCTCAAGTGCCTTGCTCTTCCCAATGCTCTTCAGATATGTAGAACACTCCTGTTTCATATGTCTAAAGCCTTGACAACCAAAGCACTTCGATCATGAGGGAACAGTGTACTGACTGCCAACCCTAACATCCTCCTTGTCGAAGCCCTTCACAATGGCATTCTTCATAAACTTCTTGAATTGCTTAGTGATGTAGGACTTTATCTTAGAATCTTCATCGTTTGAAGACTCATCTATGTCACTACTCTTGGCCTTCAAAGCCATGCTCTTGCTCTTACCCAACTTACCAATCCTTATTAACCCTAGCTCGTAGGTCTACAAATTACCTACCTCTGTCAAAGGGATCTTGTCAATATCCTTTGATTCCTTGATCATCGTAATCTTGGCATGGAATCTCTCGGGTAGAGATCTGAGCACCTTTCCACAATCTTAGATTCAGGAATGGTTTCCCCAAGATTGAAAGTTGAGTTCACTATGTCCTTGAGCTTGGCATAGAACTCATCGAACGACTCATCCTCCTCCATCTTGATTTCTTCAAAGCTTGTAGTGAGCCTCTAAAGTTTTGAATCTTTGACAGCTTTGGTTCCCTCATAGATTGTCTGGAGAATGGTCTATCCCTCCTTAGCAGTTTCAGTAAAGGATATCTTCTTAAACTCCTCATTGGTGACCGCATTGAATAAAGTATTTAATGTCTTGTTATTGAAGTTTGCCGCTTTGATCTTGGCATCATCCCAATCGGCCGATGCTTCCTACGGCTTGGTCCAGCCTATCTCAACAGCTTGCCACACTTTTTTAACTATAGACTGCAAGAAAGCTCTCATGCATACTTTCCAGTATGCATAGTTAGTGCCATCAAATAAAGGAGGTATAATTAATGACTGTCATCTATCCATGACAAACAGGGGTCAATGGATCAACACAGCAAAAATTAACCCTACTTAGAGTGTACCTACTCTGATACTACTTAATAAACCAAAAACATATTGACCCCTTGTGATTAATTAATTGATTAACTAGTCAAGTTTATTAATTAATCAAATTAACATGTAAAACGCATGGTAGCACAAACAAATCACCAATTAAACTAAGTGCAGTGGAAATTAAATTGACACGGTGATTTATTTATGAATGGGAAAAACCAACATGATAAAAAACCCACCGGGTGATTTTAAGGTCATCACTCTTGAAAATCCATTATTATTAAAACAAGCGGTTACAAGTAAAGGAATCTCAGTACCTTTTACCAACCTACAGTTGAACCTTTACCCCAATACCCAATCGGACTTGTTTTGTAGTGACAATCTCTCCTTGTAATGCACAGCTCCTAGTACATGACTAACCAATTGCGCGGATCCTAGGACGCGACTTCAATCACCAACTAAAGAAGGTTGTTGGCTACAAAGTTCTTAAGTTCATCCAGACGATGAAGATCAAGAAGATGCTTGGTTACAAAACCCTACGGTACACAAAACATAGCAACTTTTACACAAGAACGATAAACTAAGGCAAATTCTGTCTCCGGTCACAATTTGCTTAAACAAACTTTGCTCAACACTTTTGCAACTTGTGTCACCTTTGACGGCCCTTAAAATAATCATTCTATATGTCTAGGGTTGTGAGAAAAGAAAGCCCAAACACATAATCACGGATTGGAAGAAAATAGAACATAAAATCTTTTTTTCTTAAACCTCGATAGATAGCCATCTGTCGAGCAACTGTCAAGCCACGAGGCTAGAACAGCTCTTCAAGCTCAATAGATGCTAGCTGTCGAGTTTTAATGAACTTGCACTTTTCAGCTTAAATCTTGGACAGAGTTGCATGGCTTTAACACTTGATTTTGAAACAAGATTTCTTGAAGTATTAAACACATCCTAGATCTACCCAAATACAAGTAAAGTGCGTTTTGTCAAAGAATTAGCCAATTACATAAAATAGTGACATATGCTCCTAACAAGTGAATCACATATGTCCCAACAAATAATACCCCCTACTAAATGATGAGTAATTATAAAGTATTTTTAGTGACATGATATGGTGTTTCATTTTCTCAAATCCATACTAAATCTCACTAATTGTTGAGTAATTATTAGGTATTTTGAGTATGAGGACATGGTACTTTCTCTTCTCACATTATAGTGGATCTCATTAATTAAATTATTGGTGAGATCTATCATAAATGTGAGAGAATGAAGGATCATATCACTATACCCCAGGAGTACCTAATAATTAATGATGGATATCACTTGTAAGTTTGGCTGAATTTATGACTTGAAGTTCTCCCCTTTCACATTCATGATGGACCTCATCATGAATTAAATTATCGGGATTCCCCATAAATGTGAGAGTCAGAAACACTACGACACCATCATATTTTTAAGGGGTAATTGTATTTTTATATAATACACAAAATAAAATTGATAAAATAAACTTATCCAAACAAATGACTAATAAGTAATATTTATTTGCTTGTATAAGTATATAAAAGCTGTTAGGGTCATATTTTTTTTATATAATTAGCATATCCTTTGACAAAATGCACATACTTGTAATTGGGACTTAGTTTCTAGTGTGTTCAAGAACATCACGAAGAAAATCTACAAGTGGTATTATTAAAGACACAAGACTGCTCAAGAAACTGCTAAAGAAAAATTGAATTTGCAGGTCCCAATACCTCCTCAATACATGTCAATCTATTGAGACTTAATGAAGCTCGATACCTGGCTTGATACCTCTCAATCTATTGAGCTATGAGATTTATGATATAGTCTGCAACGTTTTATTCTAAGCGGCTATTTGTTTATGAATTTGTGAAAACTAATAGGAGAGCTTATTTAAAAGGCTCATTAAGTTCCTATTAAAATAAAGTGGTAGAGAAAAAAAAAACCATAATGCTTTATATGTTTTTCAATATTGAGACCTTAGCCTCCATCTTTTGAACTTGTGAGTTTAGAAAATAGAAGAAAGAGATCTTGTTGGGTTTTGCACCAAGCAAAGTCTCAGGCACTAACAATTGAAGATCTTATTGGTATTTTTATGTGAAACTGCTGCAAATCAATGACAACAATCAGAAGAGTTGCTGTGGATTTAATCACATAGTGGGATTCATGCAAAAGAGTTAGTCATGTACTGGGATCCTGCAAGAATAAGTCCAACTAGGTATTGGACCTGATAGGTTCAACTGTAGTGGGTATTTTGAGATATGCTAGTGGGGTAAGATTCCTTATATTTATAATTGTTTGTTTTTTATTAATGGATTTTTTAGGAGTTGTGATTTGAAATTCACCCGATGGGATTTTTTTCTGTGAAGATTTTCTCATCATGATCAAATTGCTGTGTCAAACTTATTTTCTGCTACACTCTATTTAGTTTGGTTATTTGATTGTGCCTCCACTTGTTTCACATGTAATTTGACCAATTAATCAACTTAGATAATTCGCTAACCCGTGCGATGCAAGGGATAGTTAAATAAAAATTAAAAGCATTTATTTTGCTTAAAAGTCTATGACTTGACTTAAAAAAAATGTATAACTTGAAAATGAATGAAAATAAGTAATTTTTTGTTCAATATAATGGTTTAGGAAAATTATTTTTCTTTCATATTATGGGTTCCACATAACACATCCTGGCATGGGCTATACTATGGTGATGACTTCACACAATACTCAACTGCAATTAAATCTACTATCTACCACTAATCTAATTTATGCTATCTTGATAGTAGATTTACAAATTATATTCTCATGTATTCCATCATTTAGAAGGTAACTAAAGTAATGATTGTATGTAATGTACAAATTTTATTCTTTTTCAATATAAAATTCTTAAAATAATTAAAATAAAATCTAATGTTCTGGAAATTTTCTGATACAGAATTTTAAATTTCTTAAAACTTAGTTAATAGAGTTTTTATTTTACGTAAAAGTGAACTATCACAATTAATGAGAATTTAACCATTTTTTGCATAGACAAGATAACCATAGGCCCAATTTTTATTTGGACAAAATTTAGCTGCAAAATCAGTTGTAATCTAAGGCTACAATCTTACTTAATATCTTTTTATTGGAGTTGAATTTTGACAAATCCACCATTGTATTACATCTTCTTCTTATAAACTATACACTTGCAAAATTTCTTGAAAATTAAAGATCAATAGCTATGTCATTAGTAAATTGTTTAAATTACGAGTTTTTATAGTTTAAAATTATGCATAAAATATAAGCTTATAGATTATATAGTAAATAATATCCGATTGATACAAAATTTGACATGTGTATTAAGAGAGTAAAGAACATACAATTGAATAGTTTGATTTTCAAAATATATAATAATTTTTATTTTATTGAGTAAGGTTGTAGCTAAATTTTGTCATTTTTATTTTATAGCATAGTATGTTACAGCTAGATCTGTAGCATGTATAGTACATTAGTCCATTGTGATAGTTCTAAATAATATCTTAATACCTATCTATATGAGTTTTCTTTTTAATAATGCCATAAAGGATGGAGTTTAATAGAAGTCATTTAAGATCCAACGTATCCAATAATTTTTTTAAAAAAATGTAATTCAAAAGTCTTTTAATTGTAAATTTTTTTAATCATAAAATAGACTCTATCTAAACTCTAAAAGAAAGCATTCGAAATGATCATATCATTGATACCATATCATGATGGTTGCAAATAGCAATATTATTATTCATGATTAATAGATGAATAATGAAACTGTGAATTAACAATTTAACAATTCAAATACCAAGTTTAAATTATAAGAACACATATACAAAAGACTCCAAATATTGGAACATACTTCTTCTGTCATTTTCATTATTCAATCAAAACCAAAGTTTCAAAGATAATTCCAATTTAATTAAACCCAATACATACATATACATGAACATATGGAATTCCAAAAATAAAAACAACAATCTCCAAAAGCCTCTGCCTAATACAGTCACTATTTATTTTATTTTATTTTTTCAGATTATGCGTTCTTTAGTTCTTTTTCCTTTTATGTTTCATTAAACTTTTCTAATTGACCAAAATATCTCTCATATATGTTAACATTAAACATGATAAGAAAACTTTACATACCTTTTGTTTTGAAGGCGTTCCAAGAACCAAAATCAATGCAAAAGACTGAGTAATGTTGGAAGAATAATCCAAAAAAAAAAAAAAAAACTATTTAAAATATAATATAGGAATGAAAAGCCGAGTTGAAATTATAACAAATAATCCCTAAAAAAAACTATTTATAATATAACATAGGGTTATGGATTCCTAATCAAATTTGGTTATATAATTTTTTTTTAAATTTAAACGATGAATATGTTGGTAGAGTCCATTTGATATAAATTTAAATCCTATTGAAATTATAATTTCTAATCAACGTTAATATAAAATAAAATAAATAAATAAAAAGAAGAAGAGAAAGAAAACATGATCAATAGATATAAGGAAATATGATAGATTTAAAAAATATATATATATATATATATATATATATATCATCAACGTAGAAATTATCAAATTAATAGAGATATGTTCCGTTTTTTGGGATAGATTTATATTAATGGATTATATAGTTTTTTAGGATTATCAAAAAATTCTCTGATTAGGTGATAATTTAGGTCTCCTTTAAGTATATTAGTTGTATGGCACCAAATAACTAAATTTAATTTTTTTTTAAAGAAATTTAATAAATTTTCTACAATTTGATGCTATAAAATTGAAAGAATTAAATCAAATTATAAAATATAAATAGAAAAATGCTAATGTGAAAAATTGTGGAGAGGTCAACCAAAAGTTAAAAGTTTCAGTTTTATGTATATATAGATTAACCGGGTTAATTTATAATCCAACAAAAGCTATTGAGAGTTTGAGACTGGAGCCCAAAAAAAAAAAAAAAACTTATAAGATGGAAAATAAGTTTAGTAATATGTAGATTTGTTATAGACTTGATCATGGGTAAAATAGGATTCAGAGATTCAAACAAAATCTATAGGGATAATGGGCCCAAAAATATATGTTAGGCTTTGGCCTTGCTTGAGAAGGCTTAGTGGTCCGAGGATAGATCAATAGTAAGGAAGACGTAAGACTTTGAACTTCACGAGCCAGCTATAATTGTAAAAGCTGGGGGAGGTAGGCCAAGGAGGAGTATCTCCTCAGCTAAACAAAAAAGGGGTCAAAAGGTGTGCTCTGTTATCCAAAGTGACGTTCCAGGAAGTTCTGTTGATAAGGATATGCACTGTGAACGTAGAGGACAAATGAGAGTTAAGAAATATTTAGGGGAAAACTGCTACCACCTCATTAAATGCTCTATAACTAACCTTCTAGCCACATTAATGAGGAAGTGATATCTGAACAATACTTTTCAGCTTTACAGCTACCCCCAAAGACTTTAGGAGGGTGTTGATGGAACAAGGATCAACACAAGCAATCTAATGTCCACGTGGAGGGTAGAGATGAGAAGGGAGATGTAGTATAAAATAGGAGGGATGTCCTAAGAGAAAGGGGAGGAGAAATTGAAAGAAAAATACTGTAGCAATCAAGAGTGGAACTTGTAATCAAACTGGAGAATCAATATATAAGAACTGATCTCCTTAGACTGTGCCGAGGATGATTTTCTTTAGATTAAACTAGTCTATCTTCATTTTCTTGTCATCTTGATCAACTTTACTTGTTGTCTAACTCATTAAAACCCAATTTTCTAATCCACTCTCTACAAATTCATTGTATTGGACTCTTTGGGCCTAAGTTCATACATTCTTTAGGCTTGGGAGCCCATTTGTGTCCTTACAAAATCAATTTGCTAGTCTCAGTCAATTAGAGATTTGGCAAAGCTTGTCAGTGAAAATTTCAGTACATAACTTCCCTTCTCATTTAATCCAATCATCTACCATTTATTTTAGATGGTTAATTAATATATAATTACCACATGAAATAATGGAATTCACTTGAAATAGATGAAAGGTGATTAATCACTAATCTATATATAATAATAATAATAATAATAATAATAATAGGTGAAGCTAAAAGAAATTCAAATTCGAATTCTAAATTAGAGTTCTAATTTTGCGTCATATGTCCTAAATTATTTATTCTTAAAGAGTTTTATTTCTTAATTTTAAAATCAAATGTGAGACCACATCATAAATATTCATCAAAGTAGATTACTAAGTACAAAAACCAAAGAGTATAGAATAAATGAATCATGAAAAATAAAAAAGTAAAAACATAGACATTTTACATTTTATACCTAATAATATCCTTACAAAAATTTTTAAAGGGTTAACAAAATATAAAAATGGCTATCAATAGTATTTAAATTATATTTATAGGAATTATATTATGCATCTTATTGTATACTTTTAAGTGTATCCATGCATATATATGAGGTTACAAGCTAGTATGAATAAGATCAAAGGCTTTCAATATTGGAAATGAGTTGCAAAATTATAATAATATAATATTAATATACCCAAGTGATAATTAAGTTGGTCACAAATACAGAATTGAAGGCCATGTTCAGTTTCAGATTCTTAAAATTATTGAGTAGACTTCGTTATATTCTTAAAAGTATTTTTTACATTCATAATTTATAAACAAAAGAAACTCAAAGATTATCTAGCCACCATTTATTTATGTTTTAAATTTTTTGATTAGTTTCTTGCTTGTTTTAGAATTTTTTGTTAGGATTTTTAATGTTGGCTAATTCCGTGACGAATTCTCATGTATTTTAGGTTTTAGTTGGTTAGGTCCAAAATATTGAATGTTGGCAATCCGCCATGATAAAAGAGCTGAGTCCGGGTTAGAAATTGCTCAAAGACGACAAAATTTCGATGTGCTCAAAATCAAAATAACTATGAAGACAAAGCCTGAGAAAGCGGTTGCAGTAATAAACTGGGAGCTAGCTTAGATACAAGTCATGTTACATACAGTATATTAGAGGTCTTGTAAGTCTTGATTGTAATGCAACCTATTCCTAGTAGAGTAGACAAAACTGGGCTAAGCTTTGGAGTGTTATTATTATTCTTTTTTAACTGAGTTTTCACTTAATAAACAATTCATCATCTCTTGTATGATTGTTTATCTATATTATTGAATCTGGTTAATTAACTACTTGAACCTAATTTGTGAAATTGGTAAATCCATAGTAATACGGTACTAGATTTCAGAGCATATCTAACATTTTAAAACCAATTCCTTCCAACGGGATAGAGATGGAAAATGACATTCCATGCCAATATCTATCTTTCTTTAATATTTTATTTAAATGGTGTATTGATGTGTCAAATATATTCCCTTTCTCAATTTATATTTATTTTGGTCGGATTTTTGGATAAAAAAAATATATATTTAATTAATCTACCATATATTTTATTTTGATGGCTCTCACTTTCAGTTGGCCCACTGTTCTACTATAATATTGACCTCTCACCTCCGCTGCTCTGCAGCCATAGCTTAAGAGTTAAGACCAGGGAAGAACAAACCTAAACGTTATATGTAGACAGTTTTTCTCCTTCACTGGCTGTTGGCATTGTTGCATAAGTGTACCTAGTTGTTACCTGAGGACTAGCGAAATAGATGCTTCTTATTTTTCAAATGAGTACTTCTAAGCTTATTTTATTAAGGACAAAAATAAGGGAGTAATTATCGTGTTTACCCAGCCCAAAAAAAAAAAAAAAAAATTCGACATTGACTAGTATATAACCAAAGGGTTAAGTGTGAAATTTAGATACCGGACATTAGATTTTCAATTAAATTTAAACATAAAATTGTATAGTTGAATAAAAGATTTGGAAATCAATCCTCTTACTTGTATCAAAAGTCAATTAGTGTCTTAACATGACAATAAAAAGCAATCATCAAGAGCAAACATCAAAACCTAACTTTTACATCTTCTTTTCATGTATCAACTTTTAGATGTGTGACTAAGAAATTACAAGAGCAACAAGTAGCTACCCATCCGCACAAAATAGTAGGCACAGTTTTCTCTCGTCACTTCTTTTTCATTTATTTTATTCTTTTTTTATTGTGTGTGAATTGGATTCTCATGTAGAGCTTTGTATTTGTTTTCAACCATATAAGAACATGAATGCAAAAAAAATGAAAAAGGAAAACATGGAAACACAAAATAGAGAAGCAACAAACATATCGAGTAGAGAACAAACATCAATTAAAAAGTGAAATTAACAGAGAAAAAAATAAGAAACTTTCCTTCCAACTTTTTTCTTTTCCAGAACTTTGGATCCTTAATTCTCATTTTTAGCTCTATTCCAATCAACGAGCTGGGTCTCCATATTGCTGCATCCAGGCGTTCCATTTCACCTTTACGTTTTGCCATATATGGAGAACCTCAATATCATTTGGGGTAGTGCCATGATTTTTATTAACCTTTTTCCAAGCAAGTTTTGCATTGTCAATATTTTTATTGTTGCTTAGATACTGTGGGCATGTTTTTAATAAAACACGTAGGCCTCTTTGATACATAAAAAGAAGATGTAAAAGTTAGATTTTAATTTTTACAAAACCTAGTTTTTAGATCTTCTTTTCCCTTGATTTTTTAGTTTTTTATGTTTTGACAGGAGAGAAACATAAAAGAGTAACAAAAATACAAATTTACCTCTGTTTTTAACAAAGGTGGGGAGCTAATCTCAAAAGGGTAAAATGTCAATTTTTAAACCATAGTTAAGTAAAGTATTTTTTAGGCAAATTACAGGTGAGCAAAATATAATTTCTCCAAAAATAAAATTCATGTTCGTGTTTGAATTTAATTAAAACATTTAATGTATTTACACGTACGCCTAAACCTTTGTAATTAAGGATACGGTTGATACGTTGTAATAGCTTCTGTAATGGAATAGTTATTCATGTATAATATCAATTCGGTCATTTGATTGCATCTTTATTACATGGATTAATTATTACATTGGAATAACTATTCTTTAAATTGAAGAATAGCTATTCCTCATTAAAACGGATGTAATAACTATTCCTTAGTGCATATAATAGGTTTTAAAATTAATATATTTCAAAAAATATAAAGTTTCCTTATACATCATCTTTTACAAGTTTCTCATATATAACAACCAAACTTATAATTAGTAATAGTTATTCTTTTACAATATCTTCTATTCCCAGTAATAAATATTACTATTCCTAATGTAATCTACGTTCAATATAATAAACGTACCCTAAGTTTATCCATTAAATTCGTAAAGATAAATAACTACATGATTCCATTTCATTTGTCCTATTCTCCTATTAACCCCTAATATCCTGCTTGTCCTTTTCACTATTTTTAACAACAAAAGAAGCTTAAATAATTAGATTCAAATCACCGTTTACTAATGTTTTAAATGGTATATAAGATTCTTAGCCCCCCCACACCCCCCCCAAAAAAAAAAAATTTGTATAGAAGATATAAATGATTTAAATCAAATTTCAAACTCAGTTGGGGAAGCCGAAGCCGAAGCCATTAATAATCAATCCATGGCTCAGCCCATAACTTTTTCAGGCTAAGAAAAGTGATCCAAACATAGACTATGGGCCGAATAATTAGATTAAACCCAAATTTTTCGTTCTGGGCTATTATCGTGTCACGAAGCCCCTGTACATGCCTTCCTAGAATTGGCCACCTTAATTAGCTTAATCTAAATAAGCCCACACGACCGGCATACCATCTTTCGGTGCATCGTTATCAAATGATTTAGAAGATTTTGAACGTGGATGCCTAGAAAAATGTTATATTCATCACATTTTTAAAATAAAATTTAAGTGATAGATTGTTATTAATTATTGATTATGAACAAAAAAGTAATTTTAATAATAAATTCAAATTATAATTAATAACAAATTATCATTTATGACTTATTGTGAAAAATATTATGGATAGAACACTTCTTCCCAAAGTAACATTCACATTCTTAAAAATAAAAAATAAAAAAAAGTAACATTCACATTTTCTATTTGTGTGTGTGCGTGTTTTGTTAGCTAAGATAAAATTTCAAGTTATAACATCTATTCCATAATGATTACTCTCAATTATTATTCAACGAAGATATTAATTAATTTTTTGCGTAAGTGAAGTTTGAACTGTAAATATTTTATTTGACAACAAGAGATTTTACTAGTTGAGTTGACTAAAACTCACAATTTTTTATTCTATTTTTTGTGTGTTTACCATTTAGAAATATTTGTGTTAAGAAATGAAGCAAAATATTATCCTCAAGAGTTATTAGCACAATCAAAGGAGGGCGGGTGTTTAAATATGACGTGCCAAGATTCTAATGGAGAATTTAAATATAGAATATAATTTAAATTGAATTGAAAATATATACTATTAAAATAATGATATGTAAAATTATGAAATCTCAAATGCTTATGTGTCATAATATTATCAGTTTAACTAAAAGTTAAATTACTTAATTTTATATAATAAACTAATCAATAACCTGTGTAATGTACAGGACAATTTAATAAAAAAAATTTATTTTCTCTCTTTTATTTTGTATATAAATATGAATTTTGGTAATTGTGGAAGTTATTACTTAGTACTTGGTAGTTATCATGGTTGTATTTTTATAGATATTTATTATGATAATTATTAATAATAAATATCTATAATAGGTATTTATTATGCTTATGTTTATATATGAAATTATTTATGCTATTAATTAAAGAAATTATGATGTGGCAAGATTTTAATTGAAGTTTTAAATATAAAATAGAATTTAAAATCAATTACAAAATATTTATTAGTTTATATATAATATGAGTAATGCTACAGTCACAAACTATTTTACAACATTTTTACAAATTGCTGATATGACCAACCTTTTATTAGTTTTCATCTAGATCTACCATTAATATCATTTTTTCATTACCAATAATCATTCACCATATTAACATTTTGTAAAAAATTTTGTAAAATAATTTGTATCTCTTGCATTATTCATATAATATTGAAGTGATTCTACTTTGAAGCTCACTTATGCTCTAAACCTATTATTTTGTTACTCTATTTTTATGCATGTGTCCATTGTCAAGTATGTCTGAATAACGCAACCATTGTAGGACATTCCTGTCAGTGCTGTCACCATGCATTCAGTACATTACAAATGTATTGTAAATAGTAACGTGCACATCTTGCAATGGGTGGATATACAAATAATAATAACATTCTACGACATTGTCCAGATTGCTCTAGGTTTTGGTATTTTTAATTAGTTCTCGATATGATATCTTAGGACATATATTAATTATTTATTTTCAAAAATATTTTATGAAAAATTGAAAATTTTGTTAAAAAATTAAGTTAGTCATTTTTATATTATTCTATAAAAAAAAAAATCATAAAATGGCTTACTAATGTATGTCATAAGAATATACATTAGTAAGCCATGACATTGTTATAACTTATAAGACATGTATCATATATGATTCAAATTTTCTTTATGACATTGTTATAAGTACCGAATTATATGTATGTTCCCATAATATTAAAAAAAAAAAAAAAAACTCTGTATGTTAATATATAGAACACCTACATATGATTGTGTGAAAGTGAACCACTGCCCATGGCGAGTTGGTACCTGGTTTTTGTAGTGACCTATTGCTCGGGGTTCAATCCCTGCACTAAAAAAAAAAAAAAAAAAGGCTTATATTTTCTTTAAATGAATCAAAGGACCATCTTATGCGTATCAAGAATCCACAAACCTTGCTGCTTGTCTCTTTACTTCTCTTCCTCAGCTTCAAAATCCAATGCCAAACTTTCTGATGACTCAAGTTATAGCCTTTCCACCTGCGTTGCCTCCTTACAAGGCTGTGCCCGCCACAAGAATCTCAGCAAGGGCAAACAACTCCACTCTTACATGCTCACCAATGCCTTTCTCGACTCTCCTGTATCCACCACCAGCCTTATCAACATGTACTCAAAATGCAACCGAATGGAAGATGCTGTTTTGGTGTTCAATCACCAAGCCCATCATTGCAATGTGTTTGCCTATAGCGCAATCATTTCTGGGTTTGTTTTAAATGGGCTTGCGGAAGATGGGTTTGAGTTTTATAAGCGTATGAGGTGGTTGGATGTTAGGCCAGACGAGTTTACTTTTCCTTGTGTGATCAAAGCTTGTTGTGATATTGTGGAGGTTAGGAAGATTCATGGGCTGTTGTTTAAACTTGGGTTGGAGTTGGATGTGTTTATTGGCAGTGCTTTGGTTTATACCTATTTGAAATTTGGGTTGATTGTAGAGGCACAAGAGGTGTTTGAGAAATTGCCTGTGAGGGATGTTGTGCTTTGGACTGCACTGCTTAATGGGTATGCGCAAATTGGGAGGTTGGATGAGGTTTTGGAGGTTTTTAAGAGAATGGGTGTAGAAGGGGTTGTTCCTGATAGATTTACGGTTACCGGGGTGTTATCGGTTTTAGCTTTGATGGAAGAGTTTAACAATGGGAGAGCAATTCATGGGTTTGCGATGAAAATGGGGTATGTTTCAGGTGTCGCAGTTTCCAATGCCTTGATTGATATGTATGGGAAATGCATGCATATTGAAGATGCTTTGGAAATTTTTGAGACGATAAATGAGAAAGATATATTTTCATGGAATTCAATCATATCTGTTCATGGACAATGCGGAGATTATGATGTTACTTTAAGACTTTTTGATAGGATGTTAGGTGCTGGAGTTAAGCCTGATTTGGTTACTATCATAGCAGTCCTTCCTGCTTGCTCTAATCTGGTTGCACTGATGCATGGAAGACAGATTCATGGGTATATGATAGTTAATGGGTTGGAGAAGGATGGCAATCATAAAGATACTGATGATGTGCCAGTGAACAATGCTATTATGGACATGTATGCAAAATGTGGCAGTATGAGAGATGCTCTTTCAGTTTTTTGTAAGATGAGAAATAAAGATGTGGCCTCATGGAGCATCATGATCATGGGTTATGGCATGCAAGGTCATGGTGATGAGGCTTTGGATGTGTTTTCTCGTATGTCTGAGGCACAAATTAAGCCTGACGCTGTCACATTTATTGGGGTATTGAATGCATGCAGCCATGCAGGCCTCGTGAGACATGGGTGTGAGTTATTGACGCTGATGAAGTCAAAATATGGTGTGGATCCAACTATTGAGCATTATGCCTGTGTGATTGACATGCTCGGTCGAGCTGGGCAGCTTGAGGACGCTTATGAATTGGCACAAGCAATGCCTATCGAGGCCAATCCAATGGTATGGAGGACTTTGTTAGCAGCATGTTGGCTCCATGGTAATGCTGATCTTGCTGACATTGTTGTACGACAGGTTCTTAAACTTGAACCAGAGCATTGTGGAGATTACGTACTAATGTCAAATATTTATGGAGTAAGTGGTCGATATGAAGACGTATTAGATATTAGACAGGCAATGAAGCAACAAAATGTGAAGAAGGTACCGGGGTGTAGTTGGATTGGGCTCAAGAATGGTGTGCGTACTTTTATTACGCGTGATATGACCCATCCTGAAACCAACCTTATTTATGTAACTTTAAATTCATTGACTGTGCGTCTGCATGAGTATGGTTATGTGCCTAATCTCTAAAATTGGGGTTGTGCTGAAAATCTAGCATGGAACTATGCCAATAGGAAATTCTTTAATTTTCCCTGGGATAGGTGGGAAAGAAGGCAAACTAAGATTGTATTGAAGAGTATTAACAGTTTTGTTTTGGTTTGTGTGCAAAACAAAGTGGCAATGTTTTGCATCAGATAATTTTGATATTTTAAAGGAAAAACAACACTACTACTGTACAATGCATTCAAGATCATTCACTGGACAGCATCAGGAGAAAAGAGCCTGAATCCACAAAAGGATCATGATTGAGTCGAGCACTAGAAGACTAACCTGAGCTTATGTCCCCAACTTACAGGTTGATTCATTTCCCTTTTTAAAATTTTTGCCAGTATCTTATGGTCATGGGATTCTCTGTGTATTCAGAAAATACAATTTTTATAATATGTGGTGGTTCAAATCCATAGTTTTAATCCGTGTATACTTTTTTTTTAAAATGAATTATTAGCAGTGCACAGTATAACTCAATCGCTGCTCGAACTTTTGGTGAAGTAGATGAATTATGGATGTTGTTCTCAGGTTTCATGTCACCCCCATGCCAATGAAACTTTTTACTTGACATCAGTGACACTAGCTATGTATTAACCTATGCTCATGTGGTAAGTTCACAGTACTCATTTGACCGCTGCATTAACGAAACATTTGCTAAAATGATGACCAAGGTTGTTTGAAGCCTAGGAGGCCAAAACGATTATAGAAAATATAATCGAGGGGTTTTTTTTTTTAATACGAAAGTATATTAGAGTTGAGCACTGCAGGAATGTTGAAAGTCCTTATATTGACCAGAATACTGTCCGTCTGCGCTAGAGCTTCTTTCTGTCGTTGCTAGTACTGCTAAGTTTCCTTGTTCCATTTATGTGTTTTAGATGAATATCTTGCAAAGTTACTTATTTTCCTGATTGAATTAGATTATATATATTTGCTTGAGATCATAGTCCTGTCTGTATGGTAAAGAGGAATTCTGACACAAACAAAACAAATGATTCAGACACAAACAAAACAGATGAGGATCTGGAAAGTCATGAAACTGGCAGTTTTAAGCCTGATCGAGACTCAGTGAAGTTCTCTCCAGATATAAATAGTATTGCAAGTACAGCTGTGATTCCTGTGAAGTATTCTGCAACCTCTTATTTGTAAACATCAATAAGGCGTGGTCTTGCCATGATCTTTAGTTGCCAGGTCTGTGAAAACATTTTGTCTCAAAACATGTGAGAAAGGGGTGGTGGTAACATGTTGTAGTGGGTGTAATAATCTACACCCGATTGCAGATTTTCTCATATGGTTTAGAGAACCAGGGAAATTTTGAAGAATACCTAGCTGCTTGTGACAAGGAAGTGAAGAATGGTTCTGTTGAGACCTTGAATCTGATGCTTGAAGATTTAGCTGGGAGGATACTGTGAAAGAATTATACAACAGTATTACAGATAAGATATCTAAGTTATAAATAATTTTCGGTGAAGCTAACTCTTTTTTTTTTTCTTTTTTTCTTTTTTTTTGGGGGGGTGGGGGGGGGGGGGGGGGGTGTTAAATTAAGTTACCTATTCTTATTTTTAAGAGTAATCGCAATTCGCAAATGCCCTATGCATAGCATTTTCCGCTTGGGTATCTATTGACAATGTACTCGAGTCTTACACTTTAATGAAACACCAGTTGTTTTCTTGTAGTTAATGAATAAGAATCCTTTCCAACGGTTTATATATAAAATAATAAAAAAAGTACCGAATTATATATAAAAAAAAAATTTAATAAAAATATGCACCAGTATTATGTGTAGCAAACCCAAGACTTGGCCTTCATTTCTTCATAATACAAAGATCAGCAACCACAACGTACCTTCTCTGTCGTGTTATTTGAACCAGACAAGGGACTCGTTATTACAACTTACAAGCAATCCTTAATCAATTTAGTTTCATCAAACTTATGAAAAACAAATAGGCGAAGAAAAACTTCGATGAAAAAGCACACTAGTACACACACACAAACACACACACACAAAGAAATTAAAGGAAAGCTTGTTTACGAAGGTGAATGCAAAAGACAACCTCAAGTGTTGTGTAACTTGTGTTGATGGCCTTGAGAATGAGTGGAAGGCCCAGTTTCTCCTGGTTCACAAGGAGGAGCAAGTGTACTTGCACTCGCAATTTCATGAACTTGAACGTCGTCGTCTATTGTGACAGTCACAGTTTGTTCTCCACACGGGTTTGTCGTAATCGTCTCCTGGATGTGTTCGTGTTCCTCAACACAAGCGGCTGCGGCTGCTGCTACTGGAATTGTTACTGGTTTCTTCTTCCTTTTAGCCAAGCAGAAGAGACCAAGGGCGAGGAATGCAAGAAAGAAGGCACCGCCTAGAGAGCGCCAACGGCGATAGCAGTCGTGTAGTTGTGGTGGTGATGATGATATGGTGACATTGAGGGTGATGGTGGAAGTGAATGAGGAGGAGGTGGAGGATGATGGTGGTAGGGGTAGTAAGGAGCGGGTGGAGGATGATGGTGGTAGGGGTGGTTAGGAGCAGGTGCTGGAGGTGGACAGTGACAGTGACATGGTGGAGGAGGAGGTGGTGGAGTTACTGGAGTACATGGAGGAGGCGGCGGCGGTGGTGGTGGTGGAGAAGGAGGAGAAGGTGGGGGTGGTGGTGATGGGGGAGGAGGAGGAGGAGTTAATGTGCTATTCTTACAAGGAGGTGGCGGAGGTGGTGGCATCGTCATGTTACATTTAGGTGGTGGTGGTGGTGGCGGCGGTGGAGGCGGTTTATGCTTGACATGGTCACAGTCTGGTGGTGGAGAAGGAGATGGAGGTGGTGGTGGTGGTGGAGAATGGTATTCATAATCATAACCCATTTCACAAGAAAGAATGTGAAGGGATACTTGCACCAAGTAAGAGAGTTAAGCTGCATGTATAATTGTGTGCAGGGCTGCCTCTATTTAAATTGGTTGGAGCTAGCTTTGAAGTCTTAATTAAAGCCTTACTGGTTAGTTATTTAGTTATAGTTGCATTTAAAAAATGACTTTGAAGCTATGACTCGGGGATTTTAATGATCATTTTGATTGGTTCTTAGAGCATACATATAAAACCACGTTGTTGAAATGAGAATTTCTTCTCTTTTCTTTTTGCAACTTGCACGGTTCATCAACCTGAAGTCATTCAGGTTCTTCTTTGATGTAATACCAAATTGCTGAATTAATTAATAGTAATATACATCTTAATTTGTGGATAATATAACAAATTCAAAAGCTTAACCGTCTCGATGAACAATATTGACCAAATCTAATTGGAACTTTCAGCATTGAAATATAACTCATGCAAATTGCAATATTAGGGTAAGTATTGGAATTACGTGAACTCTTTAGCTTTACGAGTAGCTTGATTCAAACAGTCGTAATTTTCTTTTCCTCAAAGTTTGAGGGTACGTAATGCTGTTTTACTGTCATTTACTCTGCAGACATTGCAAATCATAGTTTTCGGTGTTTCAATTGGCAGTTCACATGATCAACAATTGTTGGTGATTGTTAAAGGCGTCCTTGTTGGGTTACATTTGCTACCAAAATGGGCATAGTACTGAAGGTTATAATAACTACTAAGACACTATATTTTTGAAAAAGGTCAAGCATACTATTCTAAATTGTCAAAGCTTATTTGATTCACAACCTACATGGTACAACGCTATCATGCATGTGGTACAAAACAATTGAGAAATTTTAGTGGCATGCAGCTAGAGTTGATGTGCATTACTAAGATATAAAGGCACTGGTATACGCAGCAATGTCGAATTTTTGAAAGTATACAAATAAAAGTGTATATATATATATATATATTGTTGCAAAAGCTTGTTTTACATGGTGTATTTTACACAAATTGTAATTTACAACAAGAAATGTCATTTAAAGTCAAGTTTTCAAGTTATAAAAGCACATTGTGTTTAAAACAAAAAACACCCTTTTTATTTTTATTTTTTTTTTGAGAATCATAATAAACATGCATTTGTAAAGAAAGGAATGTGGAATTCCGTCCAAGCAAACCTGCAGCTATATTTTGAGCTTGTTCAAGCTCATAAAAGTTTTTTTTTTTAGCTCATAAAACATATTAAAGTAACTTGCATTTAAAAGCCTTGGTGTTAATTAGTACTAATACAAATTATTCTTTATAGTTTCACTAGTTTAGAATTGAACCCTAGCTAGCTAGATTTTCAAAATTATATAAATTAAAACCTTATTTTTTTGGGTTTGATCGGGGGTTTCAATTAATATGTTTTTAAAGTCTAGGTTTCCACTTGCCCAATAAAGCTATAGGGTTTGTAATATTTTGAAAGTATTAAAGTATATGGTTTAAAATATAATTTGCCCAAGATATTTAATTTCTTAGTCGGGGAAAAATCTGAGGCAGCTTAGTTGGCTCGGATTTCCTGAGCCTGCAGCTAGTATAATTACATTTTGAGGAAGTTGTTAATTGATTTTTTTTTTTTCTTTTTCTTTGAGGAGATTGGACAATGTCTCAATTAAGATCGAGTAGTTTGGAAATTGCAATGACAAAGAAATAAACATAGGACTAAAGCCTATTTGGTTTTAAGTAATTGGGATTTCATTAGTGTCCCTACTCAAACTCCAATAAGATTAATACTTATTATTCCTACTTTCTCCGTTAAGCCTATTCCTAAATTATAAATTCTATAGATAATTAAGAGTAACATGAAGATTTTTTTTAAAGATTGGGATTCTTTTCCAATTGCCTCTTCTAACAATGACGAAGACTTTTATCATAGTTCCAATCTTACGGTTATCTAAAATGTTTCCTTGGAAAGGTGGTATATGGTGCAACATAATTTATCAATATATACAATCAAAATCCGACCATATAATAACAGCGACATTCCGATTAGTCAATTTAGTGGAATGCTAGAGAGCTATTTCGATCACAAAAGGCATGCCGCATTAATAGCGGTAGCTAGACTAGAATAGTAATTAGTAATTACACTATCACTAATTATGACAATATTAAATGAAGGTTTGATTGCCTTAGCCACTTGGCAAAGCATCTCGTCACCTATGTTGTGTGATGTGGTTTGCACACTCAAAAACGCGATAAGGATTAAGGAAAACATGTACTATATGTATTATAGCAACTTGGTTGTGAACACATTGATTTTATAAATAAATTTCAGTGGACCTAAGTGTCGTGTAAGGAACTGATTGAAAATGATTTCAAAATCTAGTAAATACATGTGCTAATCTGTTTGACAAATCTGTTCTCACACTAAATAGCTAGGCTGCTAGCTGCCTTCACACCGCTAATCTATATTTCTAGTATTTTGTATTCCATGATTCCATTTCCATCAGTCTAGTAGGAATTCATACAAGCTTTTCCAAGGGATTGCTTAAACGCTTTCATCAAATTATTTTTTATCAGACATACGAGATAAGGAGAATCACCATTATTATTGCCAAATGATAAAATAATCTGTTTTTCCTAGATCCCAAGTAATTCAGATTTTCTATTAAGAAGGGAAAAAAAAAAAAAAACATAATTAATATTGGCAAGTGTGACAATATTGTGTGATTTGTGTTAGGAAAATTGATAATAATTTTACCATTTTTCTTATTTGAGTATATATTGGTTTATTGTACGTTTGGGGTTTTAGTTAGGAAAAATGATATGTTTATAGTATTTTTACAATATTTTTATAACAAATTTTAAGTGGTAGGTTGTTATGGGTAGACAAAAAAGTAATTTAAATTGTGAATTTAAATTAAAACCAATAATAACTTATCATTTATGATTTGTTGTGAAAATATTGTGGACGTAGCACTTCTTTTTAGTTAGTTTAGGAAAAATTTTCCAAATAAAATTGAATGACATGCAGAATCATATAGCTAGACATAAATTGTCCCAAACCAGGTGCGAGTTTAGGATGGATATCTCCCTCTTACAATGAAAATTCATTGATTTTTGTGGAGCGTTCGCAACTTCCATCCATGCCTTAGATCATGCTTTGTTGGAAAAGATATTCATAACAGGGGAATGTTGGTATAATATTCTTCAGCAAATTACTTGGTTTCTTCCAATATTTAGTGTATTTCTGATTAACATGAATATTTTCTAAAAATAATTTGAAATAAAAAAATTGAAACTCTCTGTTTATAAGCATGTTCCTTTCAAATTTATATCTCAAGGTAAATTAGTGTCAACAGAACCAGAAGTCTTTATTTGTCTTAGGAAAAAAATAAAATAAAACACAGTTGGAAAAAAGTCAAAAAACATAGCCCTTTATTTTGTTATTATAAAACTTTCTTTTCTTTTCTTTTCTTTTTGAGAAGACTCTATTCAATTTCATTGGAATTTCTTAATTTCATTGACCAATTCCATGCAAATCTTGTTTAACTTCTATCCATATTAACATATATAAAATCATAAATAGTGATTAAACATTGATTAGGATAATATTATATATATATATATATATATATATATATATATCCAAAATTGCAATAGCAAGGTGGGTGACTCCTTGGCTCCAACAACCCCCCGCCACTCACCTTTTTTTTTTTTTTATCAAAATTTTCCCATGCCTAGGTCCTTTATTTTTTTTCCTACTAATGTATTTGTTTTTCTTCTGCATCCCTTTCCATAGTGTAAAAACAAAATAAAAAAGTATTTCATCACGCATAAAATTCCTTTGAATCCATTTTAATTGTTTGTTTTGTTCAGCAACACTCAAAATTTTCACCTGCAAATGCATGTCATCCAAAAACTAGTCTTCTTCTAACATGGTTCAATAGCTTCAAATAAGCCTTGTTATTAGCTAGGTGCAAAGCAAAGTATGGTTTCAAAAGTTGGTGCTGCATAAACCATGCTGGTTTGCTCTGTTTGTCATGGAATCAAATGCTATAGCATTTTGAAGCAATACATATCCACTTCCCACCAGGTCAACCGCGATCAGTGAGTAATGTATGTAGCCCAAGCCATCTTTGTTAATTGTTATTGTCAACATGAACATGATAGGCGCTCAAGTCGCAATCTCGTGGTCTGAATCAGTCAATCTCGTTGCCGGTTTAAGTACTTTATTGTGTGATAGAATATCGTGGTACCTAATACGGATACCCACTAGGTTTATTTTGCAAAGTTGGATTCAATTTTTGAATTGGAATCAGGATATATATATATATATATATATATATGGTGATTTGAACCCTCGCCCGCCACCTTTATTTCATTTAAATAACATCTTTGCGTCCTTCTATTTAAAATTTTATTTTACTTGATTAAAATTTAATTTTGTAATGTCTCACCCTAACATGCACACGTTTCCCCTATTATAAAGAGAAACACTACACATATATACTTCAATATTATATTCAAGGTGTACTACGGTAAAGTACAAAGATAATAATATTGGAATGAAGATTTCTTGTTCTACTATTAGGTTATGTTTGGTTGTGGTGATTTTAGGGAGGATGGAAAATGAACGAGAGAAAATAATGTTTTTGATTGTTTGGCTGAGACTTGAGAGTGAAAAAGATGAGAGATTTTGGTGGGGCCCACAAGTTTTCTCTCCTCCCCCTCCAAAACATAATCTCTCCAAATTGGAGAAAAATGAGAGTGAAAAGTGGATAAAAATATTTAGACAATGTGAGAAACCTCAACGAAAGCGTCCCTCAAAAAAGAGATTTGAGTACCTTTTAGGGCTCTTCTCTTTTAGGTAAGTGGTATGGAGTTGCTACTTTTTTTTTTAATACAAATATATATATATATATATATATATATATATATACAAATATTTGACTGAATTGTTCTTTTCATTGATTGAATAAAAGAAATTAAATATCTTGAAAAAATTTAAAAGTACATAGCTTTGGTCTTAGTTACAATCTACCAAAAATACATGGCTTTTGTCCTAGTTACATTCTACCCAAAAACAAAATAAAGACAAGGCTAGATCTACTTAACCAATGACCTAAATCCGAAGACTAGGTTACGGAATGGAAAAGTGTTAAACACCTATTCTATCCAGACAGAGTCTGGTCTTCTAGACTCTTGTGACCAATGTACTTTTTTATGCATGTTATGAATGATATGTTGAACATGTGAATAAAAAAAATCAAATCACACAAATTTGTTTATGAATGAAGTCTCTTCTTATGTTTTAAAAAAATTCAAATTTGTTTTGATTGATAAAAAAAAAAATGATTTGTCAAAATACCAAATCTATTTTGTAGTATGTAGAAAAAGTGGTTTTTGATGGTAAAAATCCAGATCTGTATTGTGATGATCAAAAAAAAAAAATGATTTTTAACAATAGAAAAATCAAATTTGTTTTTATATGTTTTAAAAAAAACTGAAAAATATTTTTTTAAGAAGAGAGTTTCACTCATAATCTAAATTTATCCAACATGAATTAAAGAAAACAAACACAAACACAATCATGTTTAATCTTTTTCTATATTTCAAATCTGCATGTATTAAAGAAAAATCAAATCTGTATCTAAGAAAAATACAAATCAGTTTTTAATTGAAAAAAAATTCAAATCTGCATCTTTACAGATCTACATCTCATAAAGATGCAGATTCATTTTTATTTGAGAAAAATTCAGATCTACATCTAAGAAATATGTAAATCTATTTTTGTATTGAGGAAAAATCAGATATGCATCTAATAAAGATGTAGATTTGTTTTATTTCAAGAAATATCCAGATCTACACCTAATAAAGATGTAGATCTGTTTTATTTTAAGAAAAAGAATTGTTCACATGCAGATTATTGACATTCAAGAAAAAGATTATAACAATAACATAAAAAAAATAAAAATAAAACAATCATGCTTTAAACAAAACAACAATTAACAATTCATGCTATGGATAAAACATTCATCACCATAAAAAGATAGCATAAAAAAAAAGAGGGCGATTGAAAACAACCTCTTGCATGAGCACTCCTTGTTCTTGAGATGATGTTTTAGGGTTCAAAGAAACTTATTCAGTAATCTTTGAAACCTAAAAACCCTAATCTCAGCAGCAAATCTAAAAAAGGATCAACAAAAATCAGTAATTTAAGAGCCTCAAAACGTGTGCCTCTCAGAGCGTAAAAAAAATAAAAGGTATTGAATTATGAGGTTCAATCTCTATTTATAGAGGTCAAAGGGCTCTAAAAAATAGTATGGAAGATTAGGGTTTGAATCCGAACGCATCTTTTTGCAAAAAGATCGAAAAAGTTATGCCTTATCGTCACCAGAAGACCGTTGGGCCAAAGTCCACAAGGAGAAAATTCGGCCCTTTTAGAGTGCCGTTCACGGCACTCCAAAAGTGCCGAATTGCCCCATTTGGACTCCGAACACTCTTTCGTATTCAAGTGCTGTTTGGACTCCTCTTCTATGGTTTTTTGGCCTATCCTTGTACCTAGACGTGTTTTCATCCTCCGTTTATGATTTTTCATCTCTTTTCTAGATAATTCAAGCTATTTAAGAACAATTATCTTGTAGATAAATACTTTAAAATAAATCTTGATAAAGTTCAGATTATCCACAATTTTATTGTTATCCAATCATCCATTTTATTCTTATGCATGCAATCCTATTTTAAACACTAATTATCAACCAATCACAAAATTATTTAATTAATTTTAATAGTTTAACTAATCAGAATTAATTTAAACTAATCATGTATGGTTGACCTTACCTAAACACAATGCATGTTTATCGTGCAAACTTAATCATGCGATATCTTTCGATCCGATGACCCAATTTGAAAACCAGAAATACTGTTGCAACCATTAGAATTTCAAGATCATTTTTATGATTTGCAATAAATGAATTAATGCATGTAATGCAAGAGCCAATTGATGCATGTGATGCAATTTGTGGTACATGGATGGTCATTCAAGTAATTTTCCTTGATTAAATTATGGATGCAAAATTGAGTGTCTACGGACAAAATTGCCCACATTTTCTTTTCACTTTTTTTTTTTTTTTT
The DNA here is from genome assembly GCA_023055345.1 of Quercus wislizeni. Taxonomy (NCBI): domain Eukaryota; kingdom Viridiplantae; phylum Streptophyta; class Magnoliopsida; order Fagales; family Fagaceae; genus Quercus; species Quercus wislizeni. The sequence continues at coordinate 944,313 of JALGQJ010000015.1, forward strand.
TTGGCTATGTCAACCTGGCCGTAAATGTGGCCTGTCTACCATTTTATTTTCTCCTTTTTATCTTTTGGGTTTAACTAGACGCTGATTTTTTTTTTGTTTTTAATATGATGATGTGCAAATTTGTGATACATCATAGTACCATACAGTGCTCTTTTTTCTTTTCTTTTTTTTTTTTAACTTATTTCTTATTTTTTATTGGACATGAATTTTCCTTTTTAAGCTTTGTTTGTTTCGATGTAAATCATTTTCAGGAAAATATTTTCCTATTTTACATCTTTTGTTTCGCAGTAAAATATTTGGTCAAAAATAAAATGTTTTCAGTCAATCAAATCAACTTAGGAAAATTTATGTAAAATATTTTACACTTAAAATTTTAGTAAAAAATTTTATATTTGCTTACTCCCTCGTACCCCGATACTTATCACTCCATTTACTCTCATAGTCACTTTACGCTCAAACACTCCCAAATCAGATTTCTCTCCAAAAAAACCCAACCGCCTCCAGTCTCCATTCCCATCAATCCTAGGCTCTAGGTCTATAGCACCACTGGCTAGCTCCAACTTTCTTCGACATTGCCCATTGCTGGCAACAACTCTCCCTTGCACTCTCAAGTTCTGTCTTCCCACAAACCAGAGCCACGAAGCCACCAAGGAGCTCATCACTCTCAGATTCGTCAGGGCTCTTGCCATTCTCTCTTACCCATCTCGAACAAAAAAAGAAAGTCACAAAGAGGCTTCTTGAGAGGTATGATGCTGGTGGTGGTCAAGGTAGCTTTTCAGCATGATCTGGTAGCGGTGGTTAAAGGAGGTGTTGCAATGGAGATATGGGTCTTTGCAGGTTGGTTCTGAATTAGGTGTTTTTATTTTTTATTTTTTCCTCCTGAAATAGAGATTCGATGACGGTGTTTGGGTTTGTTTTGTCAGTCTTGGGTTTTTGGGTTGTTGATGATGGTGACCAATTGGATGGGATAATAATGGGTAGGTGAATGATTGCTTGCTCACTCCTAAGTGTAGGAGATCATTGCAATATAATTCTTGGAGTACTGAGGTCGAAGCACAAGGAGCGGGGTAAATTCAAAGACAATATGATTAAACAACAACTTGGGTGAAGAAGAAAAGTACTTTTGCTTGGTGATTGTTAACAAGAATAATAATAAAAACTAATTTAAATCAATATTGTAAATAATAGAGCATCGAGGTGTTTCCCTATATCAATATGAAATTCTTTGTGATCTTAGAAATTATATATTTCATAATCGATTATTCTTATACAATTAAATACTTATGATTCAGTTGAACTAAGACAATTCAAAAACGCATGATAACCTAGATTAATAATACGATTAGAAAAGTTTTCAAAAAAACTCATTCATTTTAAAACCTGATTTCTATTTGAAACTATTAGAAATTCATTTAAACAATAAGAAAAACATGATTGAACTTATTGAAAGCATGGAAGAACTAATACATCAAAAGAAATCTAATTGAATAATCAAATATGTTGTTGATAAAATCCTAGAGAGAATCACATTGAATATTCATACCGTATAAAAGAAACATAGCCCCTAGCCCTAGCGAAGAGTTTAGGCTGCCATTAGAGAAAGGAAAATACAAGGTTTTCTCTACCAAATTCATTCTACACAGCCTCCCTTCAAAACTCTAATGTAAAAGTGTCCAAAGAAAAATAAAACTTTTACTATTTTAATTTTCGTTCAGGTTTACAGAAGTAACTTGTGAGTTAATTTCGGCCTTCAAAATTTGAGAATTTTGAAAAATTCAAAACTGAAAAGTTGTAGATATTTAAGTCACGATCCCGAAAAATCTAGCCTTGTGTCAATTGGATTTTTTAAGAGAGAGATATGCCCAAAATACTGATCAGTACTCAAATCTGATTTTTCCTTTTCAGATTCTGCCTCTTTGATTTCTTTTCTTATTTGAAGCTTCTAAACATGGTAGACGACCCAAGCACTCTAGCTGCACCTCCTTAGACATTTAAGAATGGTCCTTTAGCTCATTTTTAATTCTAGTTTGGCCACCATTCTCTCACAAACACTTGTAAACTTATCTTTTTCACATGATTTCCTGAATATAGAAAATTACACACAATGAATGACATCTTATTCAAGAAATTATGTAAAGATAAATAATAGGGACTAATGCAAATCATGGCTTAATTATACAAATTAAGCATAGTGATAAGGAGATAACACCCACACAAATATATAACAAATATACATTTTAAGGCATTATCAATGATGGTGGCTAATTGGATGAGATTATGATGGGTAGATGGATGACGGTGAGTGTGGTGGTTGGATTTGGGGCAGTTGGCGGCTGCTGGCTTTGCAATGGTTAGTGGTGGCTATGTATGTGGTGGTTGGGTTTGTGCTATTTGGCATTGCAATGGTTAGTGGTGGTTGGTTTATGTTTGCATTTTCAAATGTTTAGGTTACATCAAACACTTGCCAAACACTTGAAAATGAAAATATTTTACTTTGAAACAAACGGAGTGTTAATAAACTTTGGGTGATTGCATTTTTTTGGTTGGTTGTTTGCTTCTTCTTTTTTTTTTAATTGAGCATCATACAAACTCCATTTTCTATCCTCCAATTTCTCTTTTCAACCAAACAAAAAAAAAAATTGTATCCCTCCATTTTTCCACCCTTTTAACCAAACACAAATGAGGAAAACTAAAATCTTTTCTATCCTCCCACTTTTCCATTGTCTCTTCATTTTCTATTTTCCCACTTTTTCATCCTCTCAACACACAGATCCTTAGTATTTTACTTTACTCCATTAATTATAGTATGTTAGATATTATTATAATTTTTTAAAATCCATTTGGACTCAATTGGAAATTTCTAGCTCGGATAGTTCCTTCTTTTTGGATTAACTTCATGTTTGGTAATTTGGTTTGGCCAGAAATAGCAAGGTGGATGTAAGTGTGGTTCCTAACCAACCCCTTAGAAGTTTTTGTTTCTTTTTGCTATATGAATTATTTGGAAGCATAAAAACTATGTTGTTCTTCAAAATAGCCGCCTTCAAACGAATTTGAGGAGGGAAATCATCTAAAGAACTATAGAGTTTATTCACTATGCTCAGTCTTCTAGAGCAGCATTTCAACAAGTTTTTAGATGGGAGAAGCCTCGGTTGAGTTGGAAAAATTGAACATTGATGGGTCCCTATTTAATTTAGAACCTCGAGATTGGTTAGGGGTGGCAACATTATCCATGATGATTCAGATTTTTGAATTGGTGGATTCTCTAGAAAAATTGGTACTACTACCAGTTTCTTAGCTGAGTTGTGGGCGTTGCGTGATGGACTTCTCATGTGCCAAACCTCCATTTAGCAGCTATAGAGATATGATTAAATACAAAAGCTATTGTGTTTTTTTTTTTTTTTTTTTTTTTGAGAGATAATTACAATATGCTGCTAATCCTGCAGCTCAAACTCTTTCTCCCGTAGACCCCAAGCACTTTGTGCATGAAAACGTGTTAATTCAGCTACAGGGCCTTTGGCAAATCGATTGTTAATTTGATAGCTAATCCCAATTATTCTATTATCATTGTTTCTTTTATTGTGAATGATTGTAAACTTTTGGTTTTCCAACTTCCCAAAATTCGAATTAGCCACAGCTTTCGTGATGCTATAATAGGAGTACTGATGGGTTAGACAGGAAGGTTCCCAATCAAGCCTAGTTATTTTGTGTTGTATGATAATTCGCCTGTGGACTTGTTAGGTGTTTAATCATTATTTTTTTTTTCAAGCATTGTCCTGGCTAAACCTATTGTTGTTCTTTAGTTTCTTTTAATGCTTTTCCTTTTCTATCCCAAAAAATATATATAAAACAAAATAAAATAAAATTCAAACCACAAACATTAAGTACTATGAATGATATCATTACTACTAAGCTATCACTTAAATTTCTACATTAGGCTATTTTGATATCATTATCATTAGGCTATAATTTAAATTTTGGAGAAATTATATTTTGTCCACCTGTGGTTTGCTCAAAAAACATTTTCCCTACCTGTGGTTTAAAAATTAGCACTTTACTTACCTAAAGTAAGCTCCATTTGTCTTCCGTTACCCACTTCTGTTAAAAATAGGAGTAAATTTGTATTTTTGCTACCCTTTTATGCTTCTCTCTTCTCAAAACATTAAAAATAAATATAAATAAATAAATAACTAAAAAATCAAGAAAAAGGAAGATCTAAAAGTTAGGTTGTAAAAATTACAACTTTAACTTTTAGATCTTTGATTTAATAACAACTTTTGACTATAGCTCTGAATGTGAATGTGAATGCAAATGTGAGTGTGAAATAACTACAACTTTTAGATTTTAACAGAGATTATGTGAAAAAATCTCTCTTTTCACATAAACTACCACCTTTCATTCTCTTCCTAAATTCTAATCCTTTTTACCTTTGGCACCAGATTTTTCCTCACCAACCATCTTTGACTCTCCTTGGGTTCCACACTCCTCTTCAGGTACAATACCAAACAATGGTTTCCTTTTTCCAGAGTTTCTTGCTTTTAAGTAGAGTTAGTCCATACTTGGCTTGTCCAACTGGTCAAGTGAATGTGAATGTGAGTGTGAAATGACAACAACTTTTAGATTCTAACAGAGGTTATGTAAAAAAAACCTCTCTTCTCACATAAACTACCACCTTACCTTCTCTTCCTAAATTCTAATCCTTTTCCTTTGGCACCAGATTTTTCCTCACCAACCCTCTTTGATTATCCTTGGGTTCCACACTCCTCTTCAGGTACAATACCAAACAATGGTTTCCTTTTTCCAAAGTTCATTCCTTTTAGGTAGAGTTAGTCCATGCTTAACTTGTACAATTGGTCTTTGCTCATAAGCATTCTGCCCAATTAACACCCTTGAATCACCCATTGCAATAAAATGTTGCTTTTTTTTTTTTTTTTCTTTTTTTCTTTTTTTCATGTTTTGGCTTTCTGGGTTTTCTCCAATCTTGTGTTTTTAAGGCTTTGTACAAGAGGGATTATTGGGTTTGGAGAATTGGGTTTGTCTTTACTTTAACAACAACTCCAAGAAAGGTGGTAGGTTAGTGGGGTTGACTTGATTTATAAGGTTAAAGATTAGGAAATCCTCTCAAGGAAATCTTTTGGGTTTTGTTTTGGTTTCCTTAAACTCTAATCCCATGTCTTATGATGAGTGTTTTAGGTATTTGTGTCGGCATTTTTTTTGTTTTTGGTTTTCTTGAACTTCTTTTATTATTTTTGGGTTTGAAGCTTTGTTACCCTCCTACTAACTTCTTTTATTAATTTAACCAAAATCTAGTTTTTAAATCTTCTTTTTTCTTGATTTTTTTTTAGTTTTTTTATGTTTTAAGAGGAGAGAGACATAAAGAGTAGTAAAAATACAAATTTACTCCTGTTTTTAAAAGAAGTGTGTAACTAGAAACAAGCAAAGCTTACCTCATATGAGTAAAGTGTCAATTTTTAAATTACAGATAGACAAAATATTTTTCAAGTAAACCACATGTAAACAATGTGTAATTTTCCCTTAAATTTTTTAACTACTTTAATTTTTAATTTGAAGGGAGTCTGACTAAAGGAGAGTTTGGGCCGGATAGAATGTCCCCAAAACCAGGAATAGAGCCCGTTAAACGTGAGCTCTTTTAAAAATAAATATATAAATAAAATAAAATTGGACCCGTTTAAGTTTAGGCCCACATGAGACCAACTCTGGCCCGAATGTCCATTATCAAAGGACGTGCATCTTTTTTCTTCTTCTTTTTCATTTTCAACTTGGACCAAGTCCAAGACATGGGCTGACTTTATTTTCATAAAACGAAGTCCGACAATTTTATTTTAAAACATATGCATGAGTTCCTAGCTGCTGCATTCCTCTCTCCTGAAAAGTCTACTCTTGTTTTTCGAAAGCAAACATGTCGGAAACTAGAGGAATTAAACAAAGCCTTTCCACTCCAGTGGCTGAATCCGGCCAAGAGATTTATACCAGTGATGTAGACCATGACCATTGTAGTTTCTTTCGATGTTTAGCACTGGCATATTGACCTCATCAGGGCCTAATCTTGTACTGTACTATATTTTTTAATGTAAATACATGGTTGATTAGATGGTTCTGAATCAGTTATATACTAAACTTATATGCATATATACAAAATGTTTTGTTCTCAACAATGCAAAGGATATATAGGCTGTTCGATCAAAGAAGGCACTTTATTCATACTTCTTGTAAGATGTTATTTATACATGGCTGACTGCTGAGGTGCTCACACCCAATATGGGGTCTCGGCTAGCCTCTCAGGCTCTGAGCAGGTGGTTTTCGTATTTGGGCCTAGGCATAGGCGTATCAGGCTCTGTTTCCTCTATGTAACTTTTTTTTTTATTTTCAAGGAAATTATAAAACATTATCTTGAAATAGTGGCCATACATATGACATGAGAAATACACAGAAAGAAAGAATGAATGAATGAAAGCCTACGTCAAGGAAAAAATAAAAGCAAAGAAAGTAAAAAAGGTTGATTGAATGAATGAAAAGAAAGGGAAAGGTACATTATACCCACATGTTCATTTGGAAGTTTGGCGATGTCACTTGGCTTGAGTCAGCGCGTGCATGTACCGAAATAACCATGCATTAAACGCAAATTGAATCGTCCAAAATAAATGGTCCCAAAATCAGCCATTACAGCTCATTGAAGTTGTTGACTACGTAGGAAGTAGGGAAAATCGCACCACTTACGAAAATAATCAAGCAAAAAAGCTACTGTGCAATGCATAAATCCAAGTGTATTATAACCTGTCTAGGTTAATCCTTGGAAGGTACAAGTAAAACTTTGAAATTCTTTCATGGATTTTAAGCCACCACAGTTTTCAAATACTTGGACCTGTCTCTACATTGAGACCTTCATGTCATCATCACAAGTTCTGTATGTCATTGTCTTCTGCAATCTCATTCAACATCCTCTTAATTAGTCTGTAATTAGGATGGTGTACAGTGAACCTGTCACGTGGTCAATAAACACCACTTAAAATTTCGATGTCTCTATCTTACCCAATTAATATCTTAGAATGATTTCTTATTCTTTTACTTATGTTTCTTTGAGAATCATATAGTCAGGGTTTCAAAATCTTGGACAGTGCAATTGCTAAGGGCAAAGAGCTAGACATTCCAATACTGAGAATCATATTGATATTGTTAACACATTATCATGCAGTTGAATCTTCACTTGCACTTTGTTTGGGAACAAGGGAAGAGGAGAGAAAAGAACCGATTAGGACGGAAATGATCCAATTATCAATGTTTGGTTACAAAGGCAGAAAGAGAAAAGAATGGAAATTGAGTGATTGATTTTCTTTGGAGCCTACATTTTTGTGTCCTCCCAAAGTGGCCAGATGAGGAGAGATAGTTGAAATGATAGTGGGTTGATTTTAAAATAAAGTGAATGAATTTCCTGAAATATTCTTAACTTTTTAAGAAACAAATATGAAAATTCAAACACTAATCTATATAGGGAATTCAAATAAGGGCATAAATGTAAAAATGCACATACATCATTTCCCTTCCCTTTATAAACCAAACAAATTCTATATAGGAAATTCTTTCCATTCCTTCCTGTATCCAAGCACATCTAAGGAAACTAATTTCCCCTTCCCTTTATTTTCTCTTTCCCTTCCCTCTCTCTTTTCCTTTCTCTTCCCTTCCCCTAATTACAAGCAAACAAAGTGTTAGTCTATATAAAGAATGGTTTAAGTTTCAACCGCTCATGTCCTCATCCAATTCGGTCATGATTTCCTTGATTTTTTTTTTCTCTCTATAGATTCAAGTTGTCTTCAAGCTTTTACCTTGAGTTTAAGAAAGATACATTAAAAATATCAAGACCTAATCCTAGCCAAAGTCCAAGTCCAATCCTACTTTGTATACAAGTAAAGTTTTTTTTATACAATTTAAACTTTATAATACAAGTAAATACATTCTAATTTTTCTTTAAATGCAAGTGTTGTCACTTTAGTTTAATGCATGCATGATTAGTCTAGAGTTTAGCATATATAAATATCATGGGTTCATTATAAAATAAAAAATTTAATAGTAAAGATGCAGCCATAGAAAATTTTCCACTTTTCCTATATTGACTAGGTTGTCAAGCCAAACAATATTGACTCTCTGTGTTTATTCTATTTCCTTTTTCCCTCTCTATATCTCTTTTTTTGCTTTTTTTTTTCTTCCAATCTTTGTATTTTCTCATATACTTTATCGTGATGTCAAAGTTATGTCTAAGGATAACAATTTCATCCTATGCCACCCCTCTCTTAAAATGGGATGAGTATGGATTTTTGTTGTCCCATCCCAAGTATATTTATTTATTAGAATGTCTTTACATTTTTTATAATTACAAAATTATCATTAAAATATTATGAACTTTTTTTTTTAGAAGAAAATCGTTATAAACTTTGTATTATTACTTCATTTAATAGAAAATGTTGGACACAATTACTGTAGTCGCTTATCTAGAAAGGGCTTGCGGCTTTATGGATAAAATATACTTAATTTTATATTGAAAGATTTGTTTGGGTTTACTTTGTATAATTGTTTTGTTATACAATTTAGTATGAAATTTACGGATTCGTATTAAAGTTAAATATTAGTTTTTTTAATTGAGTATTATTGCTTGGTAACAACTTTAATTTTTATTATTATTATATTGGTAGTTGGTACATTGAGATTTTGTATTATTGTCTTGTAAAATTAATAGTTGGGTGTGATTTTTTTATTTTATTCTTTTATATTAGTGTTAAAGATTTGTTTGTGTTGTTAAATATCAATATTACCAATATTAGAGGCTGGGAGCTCTCACAGGGGAAGAACGGATGAGTACGTTGGGTTGGGGACTCACAAGGCAAGAATGGACCCGTGAGGCAAAGCAAAGGTGGGGAGGGTAATAGCCTTACAGGATAAGGGCAAGGAACCCATAATCCAACCCCACATTACCCTGTTGCTATCCCTAATTATATTTTTCATTTTAATTTCTAACATGATATTTCAATTGTATTTTATCTTTTCTAATAAATATATAGAATGATAGATAGACTCCATTTTTGCACGAGTCTGCCATCTGACTATATATACATACACATATACATACACATACACGTACACAAACTATAGGACAACGCGTTATTTTCATGATGAATTTTTCTTTATCACGATACTAAGATAATAAAATGATTCTTTTTTATGTAAGCTGAATTTTGAATTCAAAGTCTCTCCCACGAATTGATTTAATTGAAATCCACCTTATTGAACGTCCCATTGTGGTCGTACCTGACTCGATCAAAGTGGTCCCATTGTGGAACGAGATGAGAAATGTTTGGTTAGATATTTGCGTGAAGAATGGAGATACAGGTTGGGCTCTTTTGGCCTGCGCACTTTATATATTGTAATTTGCGCTTTTATTCCTTTCAATCAGAGAAAAAGAGGAGCACAAAGCCTGGAGAAGGAGGTTGGCTTGAGCTGTATTGAGGAACAAGATTGTCAAAAGAGATTGATATTTCAAACATGTAGGTCCATTCACACTAGGAAACAAACTATATTTAATATTTATATATATATATATAGAGAGAGAGAGAGAGAGAGGGAGTTGAGAGAGACGTTGATGGTGGTCGTAGTCTAGTAACAGACCTTGTCCTTGTGTAGAGTTTCTAATTCAAACGACGTTTCTTACTTTTCTTACTTTCTTTTTTTAATCTGTGTCCTTTTTTTCCTGGAATAATTATATGTTTTTTCTCCACATATCATTAATTGAAATGATTATTTTATATCTAATTAGGGTTTAGGTGATAAGTTCAAAGATAACAGTATCATATGCGGTGCCTTATGTCTATAGTTCGAACCCTCCTTCCTCCACTTCCTTACAATATTAATTAACTTGATATGTTTATAAGCATTATTGATTACAAAATGACGTGTTTAAGAGTCTTATAGTTTATGGTCTGTTTGGATTGAGGGGGAGGGAGGGGGAGTAGAGTAGAGTAGATTTAGTACAAAATTAGCTTATTTTTAGCCTACACTACTCTACTCCCCCTCGTTCCCCCCTCCATCCAAACAGGCCATTAGTTAGTACATTTTGATGTTTCTAATAAAGATATTCAGAGTTCAAATATCTCCTCATTCAATAACAATTTTTTTTTTTTTTCTTTGGAAAAAAAATTACAAATTGACATAGAGTAAATCCAAGTACAAGCTGCATAGGGAGAAACCTTTTCTTACCACTCAAGTTATAAGGCCTGTGAATAGAAGATCAAAAACATTACAATTCTTTTAGGACTATACTTCGTTATAACTTGTGCATCTTTCAGTTTGTGATTTGATTATATTACTTACACATTAGACCACCGCTGGTACTTGATAATAAAAAATAAAAAAAATCCAATCATCACTTGGCATGTATGTAAGTCTTGCTAAACTTTTTAATGGTTTTATGGGTGCGAGTAGGATTTGGGGTTATTTTTACTGCATAAAAATCTCATTAAACCATAGCATCAATCTAGATTGGTATAAAACCTACTCCAACTGGTCAACTAGTCTTAGCAAAAGTAAATGTTAAAAGAAGGTCAATCAGTCGCAAACTGGTTGATGCATATGCTGATCGGCCCGCCGCTACAAAAACTGAATGTAAAATAAAAGTCATCCTTAAAAAAAAAAAATGGAAGTGAGATTCTGTGGCCGTACCGTTTGTTCGGTTGTGGCAGTGAGCAAACCATGATGTCTGTCACGCACAAGCAAGACCAGGAGGAAGGAATAACAGAGGTCAAATTTTGATGCTCATGATGATGTGACACTCAATCCTCTATTACCCCCACCTAATACAATTCACCTGTATGTCTTATTTATATTTTTCAGAAGAATATTATGTTCATAATATTTTCATAACAAATTTTACGTGATAGATTATTAATTACTTATAGTTACCGTGGACAAAAAAAAAAATTCAATAATAAATATAAATTAAAACCAATAATAACTTATCGCTTAAAATTTATGGTAAAAATATTGTTAAAATATGGTGCAGCCATAGAGCTTCTCATATTTTTGGACTAAACATTTTGTTTTACTTTGATATTTCTGCTTTCAGCTTCATTTATTTCCCCGGACAGCTTTCACATCTAATTGGGCAATTGGAGCTCATCAATCATCATAGGATGGACTTCTTATAAATTTGAAAAAGATCATATGAGTTTGGGAAAGAAAAAGAAAACAGATTTTTATTGGAAAAATGCTATAAATTTCAACTTCAATTTCCTTTATCTTGTTTCAAATTTTTAATGGATGACAATTGATATAATCTGAAAAATATTTCATGCTTTGTTAGTATCATCTTATTAATTATTACTTCATGAACACAAACTATGTACTAATCTTTTATTCCTCGATTCTCATGGCATTCTTCTCCTCTTGTTGTTCATTTGGTCACCTACCAAAAAGGAAAAAAAAAAAAAACCCTGGTTAATTTCCCCATAGTTTTATATTTGGTAGTAGACATGTCTTTATTATTGCTTCTAGAACTCTTCTTATGTTTCAATTATCAGATGGAATTGACGTTCTACTAAATTTCAACAACATATTAATTTCACCCATTTCTTACTGAAGTTGGGTTGATTTTACTATGAATTGAATTGAGTGAAATTATCCTCACACAAGGGGTGGGGGGTTGGGTGAATATGTATATATGACAAAGAAATGTTATATCTACAATATTTTTACAACAAATTATAGGTGGTAAATTGTTATTGGTTATAATTTAAATTCACAATTTAAATTATTTTATTGCTCACTTGTAACAACCAATAATAACCTACCATTTAAGATTTATTATGAAAATGTTATGAATATATCATTTCTCATATATGATAAGGATATTTTACTTTATTTCTCAATAAATTTTTTTTTTTTTTTTTTATATTGATAATTGGTGGTAGGGGGATTTGAATTTTGAATATTTCCGTTGATATATAACAGTAGGAGATGACAACTAGCTAGTTGAGCTACAAAATTCTTGACTATTTCTTAATAAATTAAGTTAGGTTGTCTTTTAAGTGAGAGTTTCTTACGATAATTAGTTAATTACATTAATGGAGTACAGAGGATTTGAACACATATTCTCCCTGGAAATGAGAACAAACAATGATATTGAACTACAAAGTTTCTAGTTCAAAGCAAAGTCGTTGGTTTAGAAAGAAAAAAAATTTGAGGATATATAAGGAAAGCTAATAAATTAATGAAATTTTTTTTTAGATGCAAACCAGAACTACTCTTATTAAATTATTTGTTATTTATTTATTTTTTGTTAAATTAATGGTTTTTTATTTATAATATACAATATGAGATTTAATTTTTATCATCATATCAAGACATTTTTTTTTTTCTTTTTTATATCATGATTATATTTAAGTCCTTTATTAGATGACAAGAAAGTTTACCGACGGAAACCATAAATTATTTTTTTATATTGAAAAGAGGGGCATGTTCAATGACAGCCTAAAACAAAGTACAAGATTAACAAAATGGACCAAGGAGAGGACATGATATACCCGTATGGCATATCTCATGCTCACTTGTATTTGTCTAAATGGAAGAAAACAGTTCCAAGGAAATCAACAGCCAGGATAATACTATAATAATTAATTGATTCTGGACTAAGAAAGACAAGAAGAAAAACATTGCTCTCCCATTCTGGCATGCTTAATTTCTGGAATTTTCTATACAAACTTTATGCCTCACCCTCCTTAAAATATTAATTGGCTGTTCCCTAATAACCATGTACATCTTCAAGCTTTTATAATCCTCTCTCTCTCTCTCTCTCTCTCTCTCTCTCTCTCACACACACATATTCTTATTAATTGGGTTTCAGAGGGAGAAGCTATAGGCTATAGCATCAAGCTCAAAGCAACACCATGGGGAGAGCTCCATGTTGTGACAAAGCAAACGTCAAGAAAGGCCCATGGTCACCTGAAGAAGATGCCAAGCTCAAGTCATATATAGAGAAGCATGGCACCGGCGGTAACTGGATCGCTTTACCACAAAAAATTGGTATCTATTAACACCTACCTTTTTCCACTCATTAATTTAACTTTATCTTTCTAAGTTCTTTTCTCTCCTTGTCATAGAATCAAATCTAACTAAACTGCTGTGAACTTGTAAATATCTCACGCACATATGTGAGCTTTTTGTTTCTGAATTAGGCCTGAAGAGATGCGGCAAGAGTTGCCGCCTTAGATGGTTAAACTATCTCCGCCCAAATATCAAGCATGGAGGATTTTCAGAAGAGGAAGATAACATAATTTGCAGCCTCTATATTAGTATTGGAAGCAGGTAGATTAAGTTATTTAAAAGAAAAAGTTCTATTAATCTCTTTCAGACCCTGCAAAAGTTATAGTTTTGTGTGCACTATGTATGATCTTTTTTATGGATAATATTTACTATCTTTTATCTACTCTAATATATCATTTGGTTGGAATGGACAGGTGGTCTATTATTGCAGCACAATTGCCAGGAAGAACAGATAATGATATAAAGAACTACTGGAACACAAGGCTGAAGAAGAAGCTTCTTGGTAAGCAAAGAAAAGAACAAGAAGCTCGTAGAGGTACTAGCAGCCTAAAGCAAGAGATGAAGAGAGGGGTTGAGATGGTTTCTGACAACAACAATAACCAAAACCCTTACTGGCCAGAGCTGCCAGTGTTAGCACCCATACCATTCTCAAACCAAGAACCTCGTTTTAATGATCATGCTTCTATCAGAAAATTTCTTATCAAACTCGGAGGAAGATTTTCTGATATTGATGTGCCAATTCATGATGGGACTAGTAGTCTTCAATTCACAAATGATATCTCCTCCACTACTCAACAAATATATGAGCACTCTATGATCAATAATATACCCTCTTCTGCTCCCATAGATGCAGTACTAAACAACACTGGTAACATTCAATTTGCACAAGCAGAGTCTTACATGGATGGAGTGGAATTAAACATGTTGCAAGGGCAAAGCTGTTTCCCTGTGGAGCTTGAGGAAATTGTATACAACAATCCACAAGGATTAGATGGGCTAGAGTTCTTATGTGGGGAGGACATGGTCTATAATAGAATTGGCAATACTAGTACTTCTAGTGAAAGTGTTGGTTGGGGTGAGATGAGCTCTCTGATTCATCCTCCTGTAGCTTCCAACTATGAAGGTATGCTACAACGGACGCAACGAGAATGTGTTTTCGAAGAGTTGAGGTACTACCAAGCAAATTAACGTGCCGTACATTAATTATAAATTTGTAGCAATAGAGAAAATATAGTTGGATTCTCTGAGAAAACCCTAATAAACTTATATCTTATATGTTGCTTTTTCCATGCTTTGCTTTTCTCTATATATTATTTATGTTCATGACTATAGTTTATCAACCAATTTGTCTGTAGTGAGGTCTCTTTAATTTTTGCTGTATTTTGCATACTGAATTTCTTAGCTAATAGTAGGATGGATTCTGCAGCTTGTATATTGATAATTTGGGTCATGAACCCATGCTTTTACAATATTGAAGAGTACATGACTGGTTTTGTTGTTGCTGCTGGTTGGTCTGGTTTAAATAAACATTTCTTTCGGAAAATTTTATTTACAAGTGTTATGTGTGTTTTCTTGTACGCATGTATCAAATTTCTATCAGGAGAATGCACCAATATATTGATCAATGCCTGACGTTTTGGTGCTAATTAATTAAGTTTTAACATGTATCTTATTCCAGAATCTGAGTGCTTTGATTAGAAGTATTTTAATATCTTAAACATTAACAAACCCATAAGTAATTTATCTTTAAGGATTAGTTGTTTCAGTTTCCTAGTACACATGTTGTTCCCTGCAAAACATATATAGTAGTATGAGCGCCTCCTTTTTAGCTTATGAATAGGGTAAATAGGAGGGCTTCTAATCATGACTCATGAAAGCGGAAAGTAGATAAGCCAAATTGTGCTTTTTTTTCCTTTTTTCGCATTAGCCATTTTGAAAAAGTAAATTGCTTCCTCTCAATTGTGCCTGTCTAGTGTCTAGCTATTCAATTATTTTATCTTAAGCTATAAGTAGCTTCCAAAACTCAAGTCTCAATTGTTTGTTTGGTTTCATCTATTTTTCTTTTAACTTCCTGTTGCTTCTTGCTTCACCAATAACAATATCTTACTTCAAGATGTATAATCATTTAATGGGTATAATGAATGAACAAGAAATTTGAATTTGCATTCTTTCTCATTTTATCAGGTGTCAAACTTGTTTTTCTTGAGTGTTTGTGAGTGTCACCCAGATTGAGCTCTTGGGCTAATTAATTTCAAGCTTTCTTGTAATAAGGAGTTGGCATCACTGTCATCATAATTGCATTTCCTTGTTAAACTTGACCTCTAAGAAGCATATCAAAAGTAGTAGTTCCTCTTTTCAATGCATTCAAACATAGGTACTCGATCGTGCTATATATGTGGCCACCAATCTTAAGCTTAGAACAAGTCATCCACAGATATGTCAATCAAATTATATCTTTTCTGTTTTACAATAATCATCTGTGATCAGTCACTGTATCTTTCATCAATAAGTCAACCTTCCCCCGAATTTAAAGGTATAGGGAATCCTTTGGGGTGTGACTCATTCCAACTTCGATGTCAAGCTTTATCCAAATCTAACATGTATAAATCTACCTTCAGTTTCTATATCACATATTGGTTCAAAGTCATGACGTTTTTTTTTCAATATTGAAGCACAAAACTTGGCAACAAAGACCATAATACCATGCATACTTTTCCCACTGCAATTAAACTCTGAAAATCTGATTGACTTTAACTCCTAGTTACCCTTTTTAGCTGTTCCTAGCCCATGTCAATACATTGCAAGAGTAACTAAAAACCATTTTATCCGTAGAAGATTTTCGGTTGAGTTGCATGTTTTTATATAGAACCCTTTTTTGGCAAGTCGTGTATCATAGAACCAAACAGAAGTATCACATATATAGATTAAGGATTAGAGTATAGATGTGAGGGGTTTAGTTATTATTTTTTTCAAATAGGCAATAACAGTCATATAGTGGAAATATAAAACTCTGAAAAACACTACAATATGATGGAAATGAATAGATGATGAGCACGATAAATAAAAATAAAGATTCAAGCTTGGGGTTTGCTTTGAAGATTTCTATATATTTAACGTTGTTCACAACTTACTGAGATAGTATACTATATATTTATTCAATTATAGCTGGATTTTCATTCTGCGTCTCCTAAACCGTCTGATTTTTATCTTATATAAGGGCATGAACGATAGCTTTATTCTTTATGATAAAAAGCTTAAACATGAGAACATGAAAGTACTAAAAAGATAAAACAAATTTCTAGTAGCAAACAGCAAGTCTCTCTGGCAATTTCATTAAAGATCTCAAATTTGGTACGTGCGCATAGTAGGCGTTTAAGACACTAGTGTGGCATGAAAAGTATGACAAAATTTGTTCTAATGTTTCTTGAATAAGCATTGTTTTGAGAATAAAACTTAAAATGCTTGATATTGATTGCTACCTAACAAGCTCTAATTATATAACTGTCAATTGTCAACGCAGTTGCATGTGACCATAAGCTATAGGGATCTTTCTGACGTTTGGTTTCAATCAACATCATAAATAGAAGCTAGATCCCTAGATTGTGGGTTGATTGTTGTTTAAATCACCTTAATTTCGACCATGAGTTTACTCAGTTAAGCTTTCTTCCAACTCTCCGTGTGTACAAAACTACATATTTCATGTTTCAACATTATTATAAGTGGTATCTCAATACAAACAAATTTAAGCTCTAAATATTATTCCATTCATTGCATAAAATCTCAAGTTGCATTGCTTAGAGCAAAGTTTTTATAAAAGAATTAAAATTCACTAAGAGTCTTATAGCTTATAAACTGACACCTTTTAGTATTTTCAATGGAGATACCTATGATTCAAATCCCCTCTTACTTCCTCTATGATAAATGTGGTGTGAATATATGACACAATCTACCATTAATCTAACGAAGGATATGATTTTAAAAAGTCTATACTAAATTTAGTTAAAAACTCTAGAGAATCTCAATCTTATTATCAAAACTATTGTTTTGATTATACATTGATTAATCATATTCAGGTGTATATTTATTAAATTATGATGGGTTGACATCCTATCGGTCTTGATAAAGCACCATCCATCTTTACCTATATTACTTAAATTTTGTAGCAATTTAAGATATTCAATAAGTTTCAAAGCTTCTTACACAAGAAATAACTAAGTGAAATATAATGACTTAATCAAGTCATTTGAATCACTAATTTGAACAAAGTTTAGAAAAGGCCTATATATATTAGTCATAAACTTATTTGAGCATTCTTGATGTAAAAATTAATAATCCTACATAGATTTATTTAGATGGGTAAATTCCTATCATAGTTTATCCCTTATTAAATTTATTTCTACCTGCAAAAAGAAAATCCAAATATTTGCTAGTCAACCAGGAGGTTCCTCCTATCCAATAATGTGTTAAATTCATGGCTCGCCTCAAGTTTAAAATAACTATGCATATCACGTAACCCACTGTAAAAAATAATTGAGAAATTGAAAAAAGAAATGGATAAGGATACCCATTTGATATAAAGTTACTTTTACAGAATTAAAGGAAACAAACAAGAGAAAATACCTAAATATAGAGTTGCATTTGCATTTCACCACCCTTTCAAGAATATAGAAGACTAGCTGAGCTCGCGTGTCTTCTTTGGGTCTCTCTCTGTCAATTCATTTTTGTTTGGTTGTGGAAAATTAATTGGAAGAGAAAACATGACGATTAATGAGTCCTGTCTGTTACTTTTGTTTTAAAAAAATGAGCTAGCCAATCAAAGTGCCCCGCGTGTTTGCTAATCAATAATGCAATAGACTTACATTGCTACTTAATTTGCTAGAGTCCCAGCTGCCATACTTTTATTGTTGGAACGCAGGTTGATTTAAACATTTTGTGAAGAAAGTCAGTTTATCTATATTTGTTCAATTCTGTCTGACTATATGTGATAAGTTGATTACATTTTATTACAGGGTAAGAGCATTAGAGGAAGAAGTCAGTGACATGCACACCATTTTCATGGCGAGCATGCTAGATTTTTGACATATATCATCCCTTTCCCATTTGCAGCAAAAATTATCTGACTTCTTTTTCTTCTGATTAGCTTTTATTTATTTAGATTACTTCATTTTTGTTGTATTAATTTCTAAGTGAACCCACTTTTTTAACAAATAATAATAAAATCTCTAATCCTGTTTGTAGGAAGGCCATCCCTTGGCCAATAGCAAGTACATTATTAATTGATTACAGTTGTAATATGTTAGATCAAAAGAAGTCCTTGGTGTTGACTATGCATTGTTCGGTAAGCTATGGTCATGATTTGTTGGAATTGGTTGACATATCTTGAAATTGGTAGCTGTGTTTTTGTCAAGTAGTGATTCAAAATGTCGGCCCCATTGGCTAAACCTACTCTCAAATTCAAGTTATAAAAGAACAATAAGATATCAATAAGTTTAAATTATTACTAACCTATAGCCTCTCACATTCTTCATAAACAATTACATTTGTTCAAGAGCCTTATAATTTCTCAACAGGCATGTTTTATTATTTTCATTGCAGATGTAAATGGTTCAATCTCATCACCCCCAATTATAGTATTATCAAAAAATATATATTTATATGAGTAATGGCATCTTTTTATGCGTTTCATGTCTATAGTTCGAACCCCACATCCCCCTCCCCCCCACTATGTACCTATCCAAAAAAAGAAAAAATTCCATCAAATAGGTAATTAGTCGAGGTTATACAAGCAATTACAAAAAGTCCAAATTATAACTTTTTAGTTCTTTAGGAGTATAATGTAGATGTGACTAACATTTTTCTCTAGGCGTAAAAATGAAATCAAAGTCAACCTAATAACTCCATGAGGCTCAAGAGCATTGCAGCCTAGTATAAGCCCTAACGATGATGCCAAGAATTTAAGTGGAAGAATTTATGATACCTATGTGTTGCATGGGTGTGTATTTTAATCTAGGTTATTCAAGTAATTGTAAAGAGAATCCAATTATAATTTGACTAGTCCTTCTAAAATATAGTGCCAAATTGACTAGATTTCCTTAAGTCTTGAAATATTTGAGATCTAGTTAACTTATTTACAAACTTATGCAATCCAATATCGAGTTTATATAGTATTGTGGGGGAAGGACTTCGCTACATCAAATGTGCCTAGGCCAATAGGCCCAAATGGCCTAAATAAGGAAGAAAGCCTAAACTAAGCATAATTGGCTCAACCAGGGTAGGTCATGGCACCTCTAGAAACCAAGTGGGAAGAAGGAGAAGAAATGATCATCATGAACTCCGACAAGAACCATCTGAGGAAGATTCATTCCTCAAAAGGTACTCGAGAAGTAACCCCTCCTAGGCTACATGTTACTACCCCACCTGGCACCTAAGATATAGACAAGGGATTGTATGGGCCAGAGAGTGAACGAGTTTAAAATCCAGAAGAAGGAAGCTTCTCAAGAAAGCAACCATTCCCTCCACATTAAGTACGAAATTGTAGTGAGAAAAGTGATAATGTGAGAGTATAAGCACTCCTCAGGCTTTCCAAAGACGTCTTTATTAATTACATAATCATTTATATTATTTCTTATTATGTTTTCTATTGCAATCCATTCAGAATCTCTCTTTTCTATTGTAATTGTAATAGTCACTTGAGTAATTTTTCATCATCAAAGTTATATTTTAAGCCACATAAGTATATTTTAAACAATTATACATATATTCAAAAAATATGTACTTTAATCAAGTTACATACTTCCAAATTTATTTACAAACAAATTATCATGGTTACAATTCTATATTTAGGCTTCGTTTGGATTAGCGTCTGTGCCCAAGAAGTCTGCGTTTTTGGTTTTTTTTTTTTTTTTTTTTTACCAACTTCTCATGCACTATTCATGTTCATCAGACATGAATGGTGTATTAAGACATATGAACAATATTTTTTTGTGTGAACAGTAACCGGAAATTATTTTTTTATTGTTTTCAGTTTTCAGCAAAATAAGTAATATCCAAACGCACACTTAGGTTTTAACTTGTTTACTAAATAACTGAACATGTGTAGAATTTTTTTCCAAGCCAAACCCTTTTGAAACCCTAAAAAACTTAAAATTGTGTATCCAACATTGCTCAAAATTATTCTTATTAAACAATACTCAAAATTGTGCCTCCATGATGGGCATCATGGTTCAAACAAAAAAATTCTTACTTTACGAGCCGTATAATAATTTAAACTATAAATTTTCACTTCTCATAATATCAAATTTATCTAACCACCACGCACCCTTAGTGTGATGGTCACTCCACAAGTATAAGTGCTTGTGGAGTGTGGGAGCAAGAATTGGAGTTTAAGTCTCTAAGAAGGAATTTCACACATATATACATTTATGGCCTGTTTGGAAGTTTAAAAAAAAAAAAAATAGAGAGAGTAGAGTAAAGAAAGGGAGAGTAATTCAATTACCTTGTTTGGAAGTTTAAGAAGAATGGGGAGGGGTTTGGAGGGGTTTCAATTACCTCGAACCCCTCATTTTTAATTCCTCCAAATTAGAGAGATTTGAAGGGAGAGTAAAGTAGATAAATTATTGATCAAATGAATTCTCTAATTTACCCTTTCTAAATTAACAAAATTACAAACCAATTATGTAAATAATTTTTGTTTGTTTCCTGAGAAAATATAAGGTGAATGAAAAAAATAAAAATAAAAATAAAAATAAAAATAAATTGCTAATAAACAAGACCTCACACCTTTTGTAGTTGTACATTCGCACTGTTTGTCGACGTCGAAATTGTGCACAAAAATCGGCCAGACGCACCTCAAACTCACTGCCGGCGACACCTCGTTTGTATTCCGACGAAGACTAGGCTTCAGTCTAAAGCTCAAAGGCGGCAATTCATTTCCACCACGACTAATGCGACTCGCCAGAGACCTTGCTGGCTTCATTACAATGATCGGAGACTCGCCGTTCCGATCATAAACAAAGTTCTGGTGGCTCATTTGGTTTTTAGCTTTCTTCAAATGCAAAAGGCCTTTGAGTTCCAGAGCTTTGAGAATATGCTTCAAAGTCTCCAAATCTTTGGACGGTTCTTCAATCCCTCACATCGATTCGACTACAAAAACGCACCGTTTGTCAGCGTCAGAACACTACACAGAAACCAGCCGTTGATCGAAGGCACAAGACGGCGGCGTCGATGCCGTGGCGAATGTGACGTTAGGGTTTTAGCGGGAGAACTTTCTTTTTTACATTATTTTTTAGGAGAACTAGAAAAGTGGTTTTTTTTTTTTTTTTTTCTTCCTAAAGTTGTAGGAAGAAGCTAATAGGCTAAATTGCAAAACTTTACTTTAATATTTTATTTGAATTTATTTCAATTCTTTAATTTTGTTTTCATTTATTTTTGTTTGTTAAAATTTTAATTTTATTCAATTAAAACCTTTCTATCAATTTTTTTTAAATGTTGTATTTAATTGTACAAATTTTTAGTTTTTGAATTTTTTAAATTAAAAATTGAAAATATTTCCTTTTTTTTTTTTTAAAATCTAATGCGGCTCGCCTTGGGCACAAGTCTATTTTCAAATAGGGGTAAATTTGTCTAATTAAATCATTTCCTCTCATTTTCATCCTAACTTTTAAAACATCCAAACAAGAGGAAGGGCTAATTACTCCATTCCTCCTTATTAATTTTAAAAATATCCAAACAAGGTGGAGGATAACTATTTCCATCTACTCTCCTCTTCACTACTCTCCTCCTCTCTCTCTATCTAAATTTTCAAACAGACCATTAGATTATATTAGAATAGAAATTCTATATTGTATAAAATATATATATATATATCTCTAGGTATTCGCGTAGATGCATGGGAGTGCGTTGGCAGGCTACGTATCACGGATGTGTCATTGTGTGTATTAATCTATATATATAATAATAGGTGAAGCAGAAGGAGTGTGAAATTGAATTCCAAATTAGGACTCTAATTTTGTGCCATGTGTCTAGAATCTGAAATTGAAATTGAAATTGAATTTTGCATCATGTGGCTAAATGTATATGGCATCATTCTCATTAAAACCACTTCTATGTATCGGGTCAAGTGAGTTACTGTGCTAATTAAGTTTTTTCTTGATTTTGCAGTCAAACGTGAAAACCAAAGAGATTAATATCGATGATAAGAACTCATCATGTGGCTAAATGTATGTGGGCTCATTCTCATTAAAACCATTTCTATGTATCGGGTCAAGTGAGTTACTGTGCTAATTAAGTTTTTTCTTGATTTTGCAGTCAAACATGAAAATCAAAGAGATTAATATCGGTGATAAGAACTTGGTTTTGGTACATTGCATAATTTCCAAAAAGATAGCAAAGCCAAAGTTTGCATCTTTGTTATAAATTGCTTACAAAGTTTGCATCTTTACATTTGCACTGAGTTTCAAATTAAAGTGTTTTCTTCTTGGTTCTGACACTGAGTTTTGTTTACTATTCACTTACAAAGTTTGCATCTTTACATTTGTTATAAATTGCTAATATGTGATTAGATGCACATTATGCCTAAAATTCACTATCCTTATATTTGGCTTTTTGTTCAAGTTTGGCACTTATAACAATGAAGAAAGCACTAATGTGGATCGATGGATGATACTTTTTGCAGACTGCAAAGGAACTTAGTGATCAATGGAATCTCACGCGAATTGAAGAGGACCCGGTTGTAGATGTCTAGATGGCAGATGTGAGTCACTATGTTTTTAAAATATTCAGTGAAGGTAAAGGTTATGAACAATGTAAATTTTCTGGAGAGAGATTTATTATTCTATATTTATGCAAGTTTGGTAGCCTTCTTGGAGTGGATCACTCCACCCTGTCTTTCTACTGGAATTTTTTATTCAGATTGTTACAATTTAATTCGAAATTTTATTTGAATTTTCCTATTGTTGTTACTATCATATATTATCATTCCAATTGTTCAATTAGAATCTGAAATTGGAGTCCAATTTTACTATACACGTGTACAAGCTAATTATTTTTAATTTTGCTGTCATGTGCAGAAGCCAATAAGATGAAATTAATAACACATTAAACACTCATGCTTTGGGAATTGGTAGTACCAATCTAAATCCATTGGACCTGCTTCGTGATAATACAACTATGAATGATGTATAAAAACATGCACAAACCCATCTTTCTATAAAAAGAGATTGGAGAGAATTTCTTTTATCAGCCATGGAACTTCAGAGGTTTTTTCTTCACACAAATGCCCATCATGTTACAAAATGATCCATCGTAAAACTACAAAATGAGTAAGACTCTGAGGGTTTTTTTTTTTTTTTAATTTTAAATTTTTTAAGCTATGAAAATTTCAATCACCAATAGAGATTGAAGATTCAAAAGCATGAATGGATCTTTTGGATAAACATTGTCACCAAGGTTCATCTTTCTGTGTAAAATATATATACTGCTAAGTTTTGTTAATGAAATTTTCTAGTTAATAATATGAATTTAGACTTAACTGAGCCTTTTAAACATGAATAAACTCATGATTAATAATATATTCATTCTCGTGTGATAGCACGGTTCTACATACTAGTTAGGATATAAGTTCTATGCACAGCATAGACTATTTAGTTATAACATTTCCAGCCATGAAAAGCCATGATTGATTATGTATTATTCCACTTTAAATTTGACCCTCACTTTGGAACTTGGTTTTGCAAGACAGGGGCAGCATGACATCAACAATTCAATAAAACAATTTTTCATCCCTCATTGTAACTTTACGTTTTTTTCATGATCTCAATTATTGTTGTTTATACTGTATAGTCTTCATGAAACTTGTTCATGTTAAATTGTGAAATTTGTTGACAATGTTTGCGTTCATTAAAGTCTTAGTAAGGTGGAATTTGGACATAGGTAATTTTGTGATGGACTGTGTGCTTCATGAAATTTTAGAATCAATTAATTTACCTTAAGGCTTGTAGTGAAGTCAGAAAGGTGGAATTATACAAACCTAAACCTAATAACGACTATGCATGGTAATGGTGGTCCAGTCTTTATCATTTACAAGTAACAAATCAACAAAAGGGAGTTCAAATATAATATGACAATCATAGTAAACTACGTTTCTTTGAAAGTCATGCATGGTGCATGATACATGATAGGGATATTCTTTTGGAAGCTAATTAAAAGGAGCCTAGCTTCATAGTAGCTTTGAGAAAGTCAAGGAAAAAAGGGGATGAATAACTGAATAAGTAAAGCAATATAGACTATAGACTATATAGTATTTAAGCACTGACACGACTAACAAGATATGAACAAAAAATAAAAAGTGAAATCAAGAGTCAAGACACCAATATGTCTTAAGAGAACTCCAATCTTTGTTTGCCTGAATATGGAATCCTTCAATCTTGAAGATATTTATATTGTATTAATTATTTCCTTCTTCCTTTTTTTTTTCTTTTTTCTTTTTTCAATAGATCAATTAACGGCAAGTAATGCTAGGGATATAAAACTTGATATTAATTTCATAATTGTTAATATGATAAGTTGTGATTAGAGATTTAGAGTAACCAAGTAACATCATTTTTACATTAATAAATCTAAACCTTTAAATTTTTCACAACAGTTGATTTGTCAAATTGTAAATGGTAGATAATAAAATAATGTCAGTGATGGGTCTAAATGAAAATTAATAATAACTTGAAACATATTGACATTATTTTATTAGCTCCAATCACAACTATTATGAGAAAAATCTAGAATTTTTTTTTAGTCCCAAAGTTTATTGATATATGAACATATAGCATATCAATTGGTGCAACTGCGCATGCTCAGCTAAACTAATAAGGAACCACTACAGTTAACCTAAGATATTCTCTAGCTCACTAGTATTAGAATATGTACTGTGGAGAACATATACACACACATATAATTAAGCTCCAGTATATGAAAGGGACCGTTAATTATAAGGTTATTGATTCACTTTACAAAACGAAACAAAACAAAAACAAATAAAAAGCAACCACATATATATAACTCCCTGTAAAACTGTAAAGTAATTAATTAATTAAGGAAGGAATATCCTTCTCGAAGAAGAAGCAGAACACAAAAGGCTCTAAACAAAAAACCAAGATTTGCAAACCTTGACTTAATTAGTGAAGCACATTCTGTCAACTTGGTGACGATAATAAACACCAAAAAAACTAAAAAACAAAGCATCCGTAATTGAGGCCTGTGACACAGAGACTTGCCCTAGCCATGACAAAAGCGAAACGACGACTTCTTTTGCTACTTTTTCATTCTATAATATTGACACCCAAATCAATATTATATGAAACCCACATGATCTATAATTTGGATATCTTTCTTTGTTTATATAATGATAATGACACTCACTAACACAAAAAATTCTTGTGACTTTGTCCTAACCTTAAATTTGGACCTGATCACAAACTTTTACTTATCATGAAATTAATTTTTAACATATTTAATCGAAAAACAATGAATAATGACTGCAAATGAGTTTAATATTTGGAATTATAGGTTTCCGAGGACAACATGATAGTAGAGCCGTCGGCGGCCTTATATTCTGTTGTCAGAAGTAATATAAGGGAAAATTACAATTCCTGGAATGTATTTAGTTATATATATATAATTGTATGTGTGTGTCTCATTGATTTGGCTAGCTAGTTTGATTGTTTTTTTAATTTTGTATTTTGATACACAGTGTATAAAATAATGGTAGCGTCCCCGGCCACAATATGATGGTAACTTTATATATTATTAAGAAATTCAAAAGGAAGAGATCCCAAACTTTGATCTTGATAACTAATATGAATTTTCTTAGGAAATTGAAAACAAATACTATATTTTATGCATACATTCCCAATAACAGTAATTATATTAAACTGCATTTTTTTTAAAAGTACAAAAATTCCTACCAAGTAATTTTATATTATGCATCTCTTATCATGGATTGTAAGACCATCATTAATAGAATTCTTCAAAAAAAAATGAATCGTTTTTTTCGTGAAGCAAACAAGTGTGTAAATGCATTGGTTAGGAAGGGCTCAGGTGCAAATCATGACCTGGTTCTTTTTAATAGTCATGAATGCATGCTTCTCTCTAGTTTTGGTCTGTATTATGAGAGGCTTTGCTCTTTGAATTATGTTACTGTTGCCAATTTCAATCGGTTTTTACCCCAAAAAAATATTCCCAGGCTGGTTGCCCAAATGTCAATTCACTGTGATGCGGCATCTCTGATTGGGCCCAATTTTGGAAATGCATTTTGTTTTTTGGGTGGGAAGAATCCTCAGGGCCTCATTGTTTATTGGGTCCCCATATAAGGCCCATTGAGCTAGACTGGTTATAGATGTAGCCCATTGCCTTTAGGACTTAAGGGGAAAGAAAGAAAAAACGCAGAAGGGCCAGAACAGAAACAAAGAAAGAAAATTGCTGACCCAAAAAATTATTGCTAATTCTATAGGTTTGCCAAACCGGCAAACCCTTGAAACAGAGAGATAGAGAAAGATGAGGAAAAAGCATAGATGAAAAATGAAGACAATGGTAGCAATGGCACTTCCAGCTTCCACAGTATTGCCTCCGACCCCAACTTCGAAATTTCGGGTACTTTCTCAGTTTCTCTTGGGCTTTTTTTTTTTTTGGTTGGGAAAACTGTGTGTGTGTGTGTGTGTGTGTTTCTTTAGGTTGGCTCTGAACTTTATGGAACTTTATTGTACTATAAGTTTAGTTAGTATTTAGTTGCAACTCATAAATTGGATAACGTTGTACCGTTTGCACTTATTAGTGTTTAATAGAAATGGGGTTCAGACTTCAGAATGTTCAGCTACAGAATCTTTGTGATTGCTAATTGGCAGGTTTTTTTTTTTTTTTTTTTTTGGCTGTGGATTTCTGTGATAGCAAAAAGTAATGGTAACAGCGTATAGATAGAAATGATTAATGGGTTATATGCGGGATTGCTTGAATTGCCACAGGCATAGCTCAGTTATTTTTATATGAATGCAATTGTTTCACCTCATTAAGAATTCTTGCTATAACTTTCAAGAACAGCTCATTGCTTTTAGAATTACAACTATTATGTCTAGAGCCTTGTAGCTCAATGGCCTTACCTAGTTATAACATGTAAGCGAACCTGGGCTCAAATCCCTCACTTGTTTTAAGCAAAAAAGGAAAAAGAAAAAAGAATGGCAGCTATTATGTTTAATTGCAACGTTTATTGGGAGTAAGGATGTCCACCAACCACCTCCTCCAAACCTCGTAGTAGCGGGACCTTTGTACTGGGCACAAATTTTGTTTTTGTAAATTGAAACATCCCTTAAAGGCATCAGGAATCAATTCGAAGTTGAGCTTTGGTGAGCGCTCTCATATATGTGGTGTTTGTTGTTGCTCTCTTGTGTTTAGTTTTTTATTTGTTTCTTGAATGTTCAGAAAACATGGTCATAATGTATTGATTTTTGTAGTGTTACTTTTTAAGGTGAATGTGTACTTTCCAGATAACTGGTATCCATTTCTTTTCTTAGTCTTTCAACTTGATGTTCAATTGTAAGTACTATAATTTTTAGATATTTTAGCAAAGTACTGATGATTTGCTAATCTCTCTCCTAAAGTTGCAATTAGACATTCCATGCAGATTTGACTTGGTATATACACATGGTTTTGGATCTCACAAGTTTGAACCTCCTAAATAATTCATTGCCCTTAAATGTTGATTTCTCGAGCAGAGTTTCTCCATCTCTTTTTTAAGTGAATTTTTATGAAGAGTATCTATGCCTTTAAAAGAGCCTGAAATTTATAATTAATTGATGGGAACTTGAATTTGCCTCCCGAAGAGCTTTATTCAGAATAATATTTTGTGGCTCTTTGTACAGATTAAGCATTTTCACGGTCAATTACAAAGGCACTCGAGATCATGTGTCCATCACCAAACCTTCCCCACATGTTCTATGAAAGTATCAATGAAAGAATTTAGTGACCCAAATAAATTCAAGACGCAGATCAATATTGCAAGGAAGAAGTTATGGGAAGTCATCCCTGACTCAGTTAAAGAAATCCCATGGAAGAAAGCAGAGGATATACTGCTTGAGCAACTTATTTTTCTTGGACAGAAAGGATTAAAGTGGACTTTTATTACGTTGTTCATTTTTAGTTCCTTGTCAGATGTCATATTTTCACTCTCTAGAAACCAAGAACTTATCATTCCTTTTGGTCTCTTTGTTGGCTGCTTGATGACTGATTTTATCAAAGAGACGTCACAAGAACTGTTTCACCACTCAGAGGTATACTTCACTTTGCATTCTTCTCATCAGTTTTCCATCTTTTTTATTATGTCATGCATTTATTTTTTTTATATATCACACATTTTCTTGCTGCATGTGTATGACAGGACAAAGGTTTGAAGTGGCAACTTCTAGGCATTGCTTGCTTCTTTGTTCTTATTAAGTTTCTCTCTACAAATTTTGCGTTACAAGCACGAGTTTTTCTTTTGCATTTGGCAAATGGTGGGTTGATGCAACTCTTGTGGTTGTGGAGAGAAGAAAGAGATAAAAGCAATGGGGAGGTCTACTCAAAGGACCAAGATGCTTCACTGGCCAAGGATGGAGGTGATTGAATAATAAAGATTTACTGGTGGACATTAAAGTGCTTAAATCAGATGCTCACAGAAAAAGAAATTTGGGACCTATTTTCCATTATCAATCACTTATGGACTGTTTGGATGAAGGGGGGAATGAGGGGAGTGGAGGAGAGTAAAGTAGTGTTAGCTAAAAATAAGTTAATTTTGTACTAAATCTACTTTACTCTACTCTACTCCCCTCTCTCTCCCTCAATCCAAACGGACCATTAGTGTTTCTGAATTCTGGAATTATTAATCATCTAGGAAATTGTCCCTGAGAAATGGCATAGACCATCTGTGCTTAATGATGATATCAGCTGGGATTATATGTCGTGTCATCAAAAACCGATTCTACTAACAAATTTCAAATATGGGCTCTGATGCCTTTTTTACCAATTGTGTTTTGACTTAATTGCATCACTATTTCATATAAGATTAAACAATGGCAAGCAAGGCTTCCTAAATCCAACCTTGCCAGAGATAAAATGGGACTCAACGCTTGGGACATTGTGGAAATGTAGGATTAACGCCATTCAACTGTTGAGCATACTGTGATTAAATAGGACTAGTCACAAACTTGTGCATTAAAAAATATAATATAATTATTTTATAAGGATATAATGTAAAATTTGTAGGTTAAATTGTGCATGTGTTATTTAAAAGTATTTATTATTTTTAAAAGTTTTATGTAATAGAACATATAATATAAATTACATTAAACAACAAAATATATATATATATATATATATATATAAAATGTAATTTAATAAAAAGATTTAAATAACATAATTATAATATTATTTTAAAAATGGAGAAGATATTATTAAAATGATTTAAAAAAATAAATCATAATTAGTTGACTAATTTGAACCTATCTAAGAATATTTATAAGAAAAATGTACACCACCATTCCACAAAACACATGGTGTTACATTAAATTTAAATATAATATAGATTCGGCCAAGCTAGTCAGTGATTTAGCATACAATTGGACCATGAGATTGTCATGTCCAATCCATTGGCATACCTGCCATAGCTACAACTAACCTGCATATCATGCAGCTGGGTAATATGTATGGGGAAAAGCAATGCGTTCTTGGTAGAACGAGGATCTCACATGCAAAATCTCACTGAAGATTTCAAATGCAATCTACACAAATAAAAGTTTTAATGCTTTTATCTTGATAGTGTTTTATCCAAAACCCTCCACCAAAATTTCTATTGGTGAGTGAGGTCAAAACAGTACTCTCTTTTAGTCCAATTTTTTTGGGTCTGGGATAAAATGTAGCAAAGCAAATGACAGCATTTCTGAAATTAAATGTTTTAAGGTAAGCTCATTGAGAGAGTGAGAAAGGCCATGACAAAGGAAATGAAGTCACCCTGAATCAAAATCCAAGTGCCTTAAATATTTGTATACAACCAATTGCATTATATTCAATCAGCTTCAGCTGAGTAATGTGCTGCACATTGATGTATGCTGTTTAACTTAGTGATAAGTGGAGAAGGTACTAGGAGTTTTGATTATGTCAGTAACAAATCATACTCCTCCATGTCATACATTTTAGATGAACAGACCTCAGTGAGCAAATTGAGAAGCACATAGATATAAAATATGAAGGATGCCCATAGGTAAAATGAGCGCAGCACTATTGCACATAAAAAGTTCAATGAATAAAGAATATCTACAATAAGTACAAAGCTTAGTGCAGCATGCACCAACACTAACTGTCTAAAGGCACAGTCCAGTGTAAAACTTTTTTCTTTTCTTTTTTTAATTGTATTTAAACACAACTATAAAACTACATGATGACATCATAGAAAAGTTGTTTTCCCCATCATTTCCTTGCCCATACAGAAAATTTGGGATCACAGGAAACATTTTGAGCCAAAAATGAGGAAAACAAAAAACTGATCCGTATGCTGGTCAAGCTATGTATTTTGCTTTCAAATGTCCCAACACTAATATTTTTGTAATCTATACAAGGCCTTTCAAAAGCATAATTTTGTTGCACTTGATTGTGATGAATGAAATGTGCATATATGACAAATTAATTATGTACAGATGCATGAGCTCAATTTACTTCATTCTGTTTTCTTCTACATCCAAATTGCAATAAACAGCTGTGACCCATTTTGTTACCTTGGTTCATTACCTGAAAAGAGAAAGGCAAAGACAATCAATCAATTGATGCTTTGATTCCAGGTAACGGGAGGTATCCTAAGTGTTGAGTGAATCAAACCTGGCTTCACATTTTTTGGATCTGGGCTGCTTTTTTGGGCCCCATGACTCAAGCATTCAAATTTACACAATTCATGAGATGCTACTGTGAACTGGTAATAAGCTGCATGCAACTGTCGATGAATATCTTCCATTTTTCCACTCTGCTCATCTTTCCGATCCATCTCAATAAGAGTCTGTAAAAACATCCAATCATCAAGTTTGGGGGGAGAGAGAGAGAGAGAGAGGGGGTCCAGTTTAAATTGCTACCTCTGCAGCATTGCTCTTAAATATTGGGAGAAATCGCTGCCTACAATACTCATTGAATAGAAGAGTGCAGATAATCAATGGAAATGTGAAGCCTGAAGCCACTGGTGATCGTTTAATTCCAAAAACCCCAAGAGCGATTATTTGTGATAGTGCCAATGAAAAGATTGTTGTGTTGTGAACAATGGGCCATAACCGTCCCCCAGTTTCATATTTTGAAACATATACATTGAGTATCTGAAAAATATATTTGAAGCACGTAAATGATTTTCTTAAGAGAGAGAGAGAGAACAAATCACAAAATTTCAAATGAAAACAAGTATATTAAATTCTTTAGTAAAAAAAGAATAATAATAATAACAACAAAGCCTTAATCCCAAAATTTTGAGGTTGGCTATGGATCCTTGACAAACTCATAAGGGTCAGACACATGCATTCTTTGTTGTTTTATCCTATTCTGTCACCTCCTTAATTAACATGCCATTTTTTACTACAACCAAAAATAAAATATGGAACATTATACTTTATGGTTGGAACGTAGACCTAAAACCAAATGGAATACTCAGACGCATACTATTATAGCCAGTCTTAACCATTTATAACATTGGTTATATACGTTCTACAAGAACTCCAAATCCATTGCCTAATAGAGTATCATAAAATCAACGTTGCACGCTCTTACTAGGACTGATTATGAAAAATAGGCACATAACGCTTCAGGTCCTATTGTTCACATATGGACAAAAGCACATGCATACATTATCCAAAAACAACATAATTAAATGCATAGGCTTTTTCCTTGACAGCTTCTATCCATGGACCACAATGCAGGGGAATCCTTCTTGTTAGCCTAATTTGGAATGCTCCAATTAGGACCAATTTAACATTCAAACTTTTTCAATTTCTATTTTTAGGACACAGAGCAAAATCTTCTGTTTGCGCACATGCAATTTATTCTCCTCTTCACATTCCCTAAAGTTTTCAGTGAATTAGTTAACCTAAAACAATATGGTGGCATGAGATTTTTTTTTCTTTTTTGGATAAGTAATAAAAATTTATTATAAATCAAAACAGACGCAAGTACATAGGAAATGTACTATGGGTGCAATATAATCAAGATCCCAAATTACAACTGTCAATCAAATCAGGGAGAGAAGAACATGAATAAGTTTGTAAAGCTAAACTCCACTCAAGCAAAAAATAAAAGAAGAAAGACTTAATCTCAAGAATAGAGCATTCACATCCCTCAAAAGTTCTAGCATGAGATCTAAATGTGGTTCCTACTTCAAGTTAGCTACTCAATGAAACGGTTATTCCCACCCTATAAATTTTGATACTTGTCACTTTCTAGGAAAATCTGGAGGAAAAATGGAAGTTCTAAACATCCCAATCTACTTTTGAAGTTAAATAAAGATTTTCCTTAATTATGCTTCAATTAGAAAAATGAGCACAACTTCAAAGATGGTAAGCAAATCATCTCACAGATAAAACAAAACTATATATGCTCACTTAATATTACATAATTGGATATTAGATGCCCAAGCTAGGACGTCTTACCTATATTTGTTTTAAAACTGCTAAAGCATTGAACTCATTATAAGTGCATCAGTAATCTGTTAATAAAATGCCTCTCTGTACTAATCTTCCCAAAAAAAGAGGGGAAAAAAAATAGGAATTCTAGGTGCAAAATGAAGTGAAAAATTTAAGTACATTTGACCTTGATACTAGTGGATGCTGTAAGAAAGAGATTCTCTAAATTTGGCCCATCTCATATACTGACATGAAGATGCAACAGTATATTAGTAGCCAAACAATTTCTAATTTTAAAATTTTGAGCTTATTCCTAATACGCATAATGTCAAATACAACCTAGTTTCAAAATACCGACATAAAGAACAGATGCAATGGTATATTAGTAGCCAATCAATTTCTAATTTGGACCACTAAGATATCATCCAGACTTGGATGTCTACAACTGGTCTCTATCTCCCTCGTGTATCTTACAGACCTATACGAAGATGCTAAAGACCTCAGAACTTGGTGCCATGACAAGTGCACTCTGTCCAAGCGTCACGAGCTTGAGTCTGGGAATTAGATTCTCTAAAACTAGGTAATAAAACACTAAACTAAGAGTACAGATGCAGAAGACCAATAACTACAACTACTTTACCAACCTACAATACTAAAGTTGGGTATCCAAATATTTTTTTTTTTTGATAGGTAAGAAAAAGTATATTAAAAAAACTGCTAGATGCAAAATAGCACCGGCAAAACAAAAGTACAAAAAAAAAAAAAAGCAAAAACATAAAAAGCACTAATTACAAAGAAGAAGAGAGCTAAGGAAAAAAGGAATAAAGTCAGTAGATGTGAGTCCCCAAGCCCTAGCCCAATCAAAAAGGGAACCAGAAAAGAGAGCAAGCAATTGGTCTTTAGATCTATCCAAATCCTCAAAAGTCCGCCGATTGCGTTCCCTCCATATACACCACATCAAACACAGCAGAACTAGATTCCAAATGTAAGATGAATGCTTCCCCAACCAATTCCACCAACTAAATAGACAATCTTGCACCATACACGAGGGAACCCATGAAATCCCAAAAATCCTAAAGACAAAACACCACAGCCAAAAAGCCTTCCCACAATGTAACAACAAATGATCCACTGTCTCACCGTAGCAACGACACATAATGCACTAGTCAACAAAATCAAAGCCCCTGAGTCTCAAGATATCTCCCGTGAGAATCCTATCCCATGCGGCTGTCCAAACAAAGAAAGAGACATGCCGGGGTGCCTTAACCTTCCAAATACCTTTCCAAGGAAAAGCAATGGAAGAAGAGCCATGTAACTTATGACAATATGAGCGGATAGTGAAATCTCCATTTTTTGTCAAGTTCCAGCAAAACTCTCTAACTCAACTTAACAATCTCAACAATCCAATCACACTATCAATCCCTTCATTGCCACAAAATCTATTAGCAGCATCATCACTTGTTAAAAATAAAGCTGAAACTAGATGTATTAGAAAAAGGAATTGACTATAAGCCACAAGCTAAGTACTGATGGTACATCCCAGATGGATTTTTTTCAAGATTTATATATATAGAAGGAGCTTCTGCTACTAATAGTGCAGCCATCGAAAAGGAGCTTAGTAGGACTTTTATGTGTAATAAATTTTAGAAGTCTACAATTTTTATTTATGGGGATGCTTGCAATGCCCAAGAAATCAAATTCTGCAAGGTAAAAAGTTTCTCTAGCCATCCAAAGTGTGTGCTTTCTTAGTCCTTGTGTTAATAGCGTTATTAGGTAATTTTTATTTTGCAAGGTACAAGCATCACATCAGCTTTCTTTACTAAGTCTATAAAAATCTTTAAATATGATTATTGTGGTCAAACAACCCAGACACGATGAAAACTTAAGGTCTCTTCTATCTCTTTTCTTGTTTCTAGAATGTGCACTCTTCTCTTTTTCATTATCTTAATTTATCAGTGGGCTATTCTCCTCTACAGATGGTTCTCCGAAATTTTAAAAAAACTTATAATTTAAAACCAGCCACTGCAATCGTATCGAATCAATTTCCCATCACCTAAGATTCAATTCACCACCCTTCCATTGTGATGGCAGCCCCCAATCAAAAAATTCTCTAGGCTTCCTTGCATCAAGTTGCTTCTTTTGGAACCATCATTCTGGCCCTTTTAATAATTTCAAAATGTACTAAGATTGAGGGATGCTAAGAACATTTAGTTTCTAGCAATAAACCTATGACTAAGTCAGAGAGAACTAAGATCAGGTACTAGAAGAGAGAAAGGAAGATAATACCAAAATCTGGTTGGAGGTTGGATAACGAAAAGAAACACCATCAGTATACAACTCAACTGAATGCACTATTTGACCACATTCTGTATCTACAATGTAAAATGGAAGAACACAATCTATTGAATACCTTATTCAAACACATTCGATAACTACATTGGAAATGGAAGAACAAGCTCTGAATCATGGACAAAACACAATCAAATCACTAATTACAGAACTTGGCAAAAAATTACACATGCTAAAGACACATTAACAATTAGAAAGTGCAACTAATATCTCTAAAGGCAAAAACAGGGACAAATGAATGATGGGAGCACTCACCTGATTTCGATAGACAAAATAAGCAAGTACAAAGTAGACCCACAAGAAGGGCACTATTAAGGGTGCCAAGATGGAACATGTAAAGCCAAGGAATCCAAACAAGAGGAGTCGTGGGACTTCTGTATGGTATGGGAAAGACAAGGTGCCACTGGATGAATCATCCTTGTGCTTAAGTACAAATCTTTTAAACAAGTTGCAGAAAAGGGTAAAGATTTGCATTACTTCACAAGCCAAACTTGCCCAACCAGATGATAAAACATAAGTCGTGAAGAAGGTAACCTGCAAAAATTTGAATACCACAATCATGATGAAAAGTTATGCCAAAACTGCTATATTTGCCTAAAAAGATTTTTTTTTTTTTTTTTTTAAAAGGCTGGAAAATCTTTCTTTCCTTGAGAATCTCATAATTGAAGAAAGGATTTAAATATGAAACATCCATCATGAGGAATTATTTTCCCAAATAAAACCCTTCATTGTATAGCCTTAGTACAATCAATAGTTAGAAATTAATAATGGTCAAAACTCCCGCAAAATTATATGGAATAGTCTGCATAGAGTAGCATAGTCAAATAAAGTAAATAACAAACTTATTTGGGAATCAAAGAATAAACCTGTCTAGGAACCGCTTTGGCAAGTTGTGTAGGTATGTCTTTCACACTAGAAAAGACGTTCAATTGACTGATAACAGAGCCAGTAAAAACGTTAACAAAAAAGACGTTCCAAATTGTGAAGTACAAGACTTTGCAGCATGCACTCCTTTTTCTCCCACTGCGGGAAATAGACCCCTCTACTGCTGAAAATAGCATCATGACTGGTGGTACAATATACAGAGCTAAAATCAAAACTACACTTGGAAGGTAACCTGTTACCAGCTGGCTCATATACTTCCTGCACCAAGGCACATAGTAAATTTACATGCAAATTAGCACTATGCCCATGCAAGAACTTTTAAATTTAATCAAAATCACTCTAAACTAAAGCACATCATATGACATGCGACATGTTGACATAGTGCAAGCACATGTAAGAACCTTTATTATTAAAATAAAACTATGATTAAAATAATTTAAAATATATAATAAAACTTCTTTTCAATTGTTGGAAACTTATGGTGATAGGATTTAATTGGAATAATATTTTTAAACTTCTCGAAATTTTAGTGACAAAGTTTCACTTAAGAGTAAAATATATTACTAATTTAAAGTACTTATCGTGCTTCACATGATGGAAACACATCATACAGCATGTACCACTATATGTTGAGCCACATTGCACAAGCACCATGTGTAAGTCTCCGTGGCATAAATGTGTAAATCAATGTAACGAAAGGAGAAAAAAAAAAATTAAAGATAAAATGATAGGTCATCCACTCATTACAACCACATCATGTAGGATGCAACTTATGTTGTGTGTTTATTGGAGTGAAATATATAATCCGACCAGTCATTCAGAATTCACAGTGTACATTTTCTTATACATTGCTTCTATAAAAAATATTAAGCTAGAGAACTATTTAAAATTAAAAATTCAAGAATAAAGTTAAGCATGACACTGCTAAGTAAAGGATATCCATGGTTAATAACTTTACCTAACATCGATACAGTTTTGACAAAAGCATTTATATATATCACATGCATGTGTGAACCCCATGAGGGAAAGAAGTTAGACCATCCATTAGGAATAACATGTAGAATTTACACATAAGATAATATTTTAGATGTTAGATTGCCTTTCATAGCTACCACTTAAATTCCAACCCAAAATAAATTGTAGTTTCTTTAATATTCTCAAACTAGGTTATCTCATAATGATGCACTAGAAATAACAAACTCTCTAATTCAGATAAGAACCCCTGAATATTTTATCAAGAATCTATATTCTAGTGTATTTTTCCAACATATTAGAATACCCTGACTTGTCCAAAAATTTTTTTTTTTTTAAATCCCTGGAATATCACATATGCAATTTATGAAGCAAATGTGTTCTTTGACACTTATCCATGCAACACCAACAAGTGAGTCATGCAAAACTAACCTAACAAAATTACAAAATAATAGATACACAACACAGCTCTATCATCACAATATTTACTTCTTTTCTTTTCTATTCTTTAATGAATCATCACAATATTTACTTACTTCTTCAGAAGTCCTCTCAAGAATGGAAATGTTTGTTGTAGCTGATCTAGTTGAGTCAAACCTTGAACAAATGTTACAGGAATAAGAAACACAAACATGAAGGCAATAGTAGCCACGAGTGTTCCTATCTTACGGATCCAAAGTTGTTTGTATGGTATACAAAGGTTTGACCAATAAACATCATGTGGCTCTGGAGCCAAGTTTGTTACCCATAACATGGGATTTGAAAATTGAAGAACTTGTGCAGCAACAGCAGCAGCATAGCGAGTCTTGAAAAAAACAAAAGCAGCTGCACTCTCCTGTACGGAAGACCAAAATAATTTAGGCTATGTAGTAAATTTCAAAAAAAAGAAAGATATAATAATTAAGAAACCAAAACGATTAGATGATAATAATATAGCCCAATATCCTCTATTTACAAAATAGTGTATGCTTAGACAACTACTTAAATTAAGTATATGCTAGACCATACTTTCAAATAAATCAGTGACTAAATTGCATTTAATTGAAAAGGCAAATGGAGCTTCCATAAAAACCTTCTGCGGAGAGTCACAGATATAAAAAGTACAAACCATAAGCTGCATGTCAAACCTATAAGTAAATCACACTGCCATCTACACCAGTCTATCATTCTCCCACACCCAATAATGCACCCACAGCAAGCAATTTTTAATCTTAGACAATATAGAAACTTGTACCATAAACACACAAAAAATGACTCTGAAAAAGACCATAAAAGGCCATAAGCACAGTGTCTCGCAAAAAGCAAGTTCTTTTTTTCTTTTTCTTTTTTTGGGAGAGAGAGAGAGAGGATCCTACCCTAAATCATTTTTTTTAATTGAAGTGATCGCTTTAAAGAATCAAACCCTCTCACTTACAGTTGATAACACCCTTTGACCAGTCACAAAAATTGAACATAACCTATCTTACTTTGAACCTCTTCTCAATAAATAAATTCATTAAAATTTCCACAAGGTCAAAAGTCACAACCCAGGTCCCACTAAGCATATTAGAAAAGAGAAAACAATTAAAACTAAACATTAATATTGTAGCAGATCAATATATCCGCAAGCAACATATAAAAAAGAATAGGTAGAATCATTCAATCAGCCATACACATTAAAGCTTAGAGTTCAAGGAGAGAACAAGAAACCCCCTCAAAATTCAAGCTATTCCACTCCATCCATAGGCACCAAAAGAACATGAGATCAACTCCCCAAATTTGTCAATGGTCAAAATTCTTTAGGGTGTAGCAGTCCATGCTAAAAAGGGTATTTTACACGAGACAAAACCAGATTTGCTTCCAAGAAAGAAGACCTTCAATCTGAAGCATTCAAAATTAACCTCAAATATATATAAAGGTAATTTTCCACCAGAAATATCCCTTTCCGTCTAACCCTTGCCCCACACAACTAAGAAAAGCTACTAATGTCTAAAGGGATAAGTAGCTACTCGTTCACATTGAATTCTTTTCTTAAATAAAAACATACATATATTACTCAAATTTTTACAGAAAACAAAGCCCCTGGAAGCCCCTTTTTCACATATTTTATAATGAAGAATTTCCCTTATAAAAAATCACAGATTGCAAATAAACTGCAAAACTTCACCAAAATTACTTGCACTCCTAGAAAAAGCTAAGCAAGCAACTACAGCAGCTTATGTTGCAAAAAGTGAGATCATATCTCCCCCCCCCCCCCCGGGGGCAAAAAAAAACACTCACGCGCAAAAGAGAGCAGAAGCCAAACATGATTTACCCTGTTTTATTCACATAATTAATTAGTAACCCTGAAATCAGAACTATTTAAATCAATTCATGCCAAAATACGTTACCTTTGTGCTTTTACTCATATCCATATTAACAACAGATTTCCCACTAACACTACCATCCTCACTAGGAAGGATGTTAAAAGAATCTGCAGGCTGTCCACAAAGACCACATTGCTTTAAACTTGGCTTGCAGTTCTGTTCAATAGAAGCAGCCTTAATAACCATGTACATCTTCTCTGCATCAGTCTGCAATATAAAACATATCTTAGAGATCCAAAATAGTAGGAAAAATAAAGGCATGCAAACTCAGAAAATTTTATTTCACAGCACTCACTCAACCCACCCAACAAGAAGAAACAACACGACAAAGCCCCAACTTCAAAATCAATGTGAGAAATTCAAATATAACCCCCAATATAACCATTCCATAGCTGTGTAGCCACTAAAAATCTAGGACATATCCATCAAAGTTGGAAGTCAAACCAGAATGCAGTCAGTCATCACAATCATCATCTATTATTGTCAAAACTTAATAACAACACTAAATAAACTCAGCTAATATACAGATCAAGGACTGCTCTCAGTGTAAATTTAACAAAATAGAAGAATGATCATTGTGCCAATAGCCATAGTGGATGTGAAACTTTATAAAGAATGTGAAAGAGAATGCTGCACAGTCAGCTAGTCATTGAAAGTGCCTAAAATAAAAAAAGCGAAGACCAAGGCCAGGTAAGACGAGAAGATGAAAATAGAATTAAGCAATTTCATGAAGAAGTCAGTTAAAAAATGTGAAATGAGGGAAGTCAAAGGCAGTTAGTTTTTTGTAATGAAGAACAAGCAATATAATTAGTTTTTTGCAACAGACGGCTTTTCATAGTATAATCAAGAATAAAATAAAATGATTAACAAATCCAAATAGTAGGAATGTGGAATTACCATTCACTTCAATCACAACATATCATATGCTAATCATTTGGGATTTGGTACAAACAAAATTCAGAGTCCCAATCACATTGCTACTCAGGTAAACATGAGATTATGATCATTATATTTCTGAAATTTCTAAAACAGAGTATGAAGCATCAAAAGTCAAGCTTGTGATATACAGATGTTAGCATGTAAGAAACCAGTATATATACACACACACACACACACACTAAACCACGCAATGATCTAAACTCAAGTATGTATATGATATACAAGTGTCAGCGTGTAAAACAGAAAGTGATGACTTGATAAGCCATGAAGATATCGACTCACACACATGTAAAAGATTTTAAAATTTGAAAAAGTGTTGCTGAATATAAACAACAAATTGCTAATTTAAGATGCGCACCATCAGTTTCTGAACTCTACCAGACCGGTACACCATTTGGTGTGACAAGTAGTTTGATGCATGATAATTTGTGAAAAATCTTTTCACAGAATCACTGTAAGATTCCTCTGACGACCAGGGGAGGGCACGGACAAGAACTGTAAAATGACTTGGATTTATTGGAGATCCAGTAATATGTTTTAGTCTCATCTGGGAAATGCTCTTGTACTCCTATAATTGTATACAAAAATTATCATAAGAATAATTAAAAGAAATTTTCTAGAAAAACCTTTGAACAAAAGATGAAAAGCTATACAACAGTAGAAAATGAAGATAAATTTACATACTTACAAAGTAAAGAAGAATGCAAGCTGAGCAGGTTATAATGTATAATGCGAGACAATGAGTCCAAAGCCTGACATGCACACCAAAAAAATAACAATGGAGTCTACTTCAAAAACAAAGGTGGTTAAGTATGTGACTGCTGATAAATGCAAATTAACAATAAAATAACAGGGTCTTAAGCTCCACTCTAAAGTACTATGAATTATTTTCTCCCACAATCTCTTCAATTCAAGAAGAGAGACAAATGTCCATAGAAAAGAGACAAGCTCAAGTATACTCCTAGCCAAACCAATTATAAATAAGACACAGCATGTTCAAATGTTCCTTTTCAAGCATTGTTTACGTGCCTCATAGGTTAGCATCAAAACGCTCTGGAATAAAAATTAAGGCTATGTTTGGTTTGAGGGAAGGGAAGAGAAGAGAAAATAATAAGGAGAGGGAAAGTAAAAAGAGAGGAGAAATATAATATTTCTTCAAGTGTTTGGATGTAGGGGAAAGAGAAATGAGAGAGACATGATAAAAAAATAATAACAAAATAATATTTTACTATTTTATCCTTATGAATTATAAATTAATAATGAATTGTGAGGATATAAAAGTAATTTCAAAAAAATTCAAAAATTTTCAAGGATAAAAGAGTAATTTTATGGATTTGGAGGGAAAGTAAAAAATAAAAAATTGGTGGGGCTCATGGAAAGTATTTCTCTCCACATTTCCTTTCTCTTCCCTCTTTCCTTCTAACCAAACAAATGAAAATGAATTATTTCTCTACCCTTCTCTCACGTTCCCTTTAACCAAACATAGCCTAACACATATACCTCTTTACTTTAATAATGGTCTAATCATCAACAATATATAACACGTACCACCTTGAACCTTCCTTAACATTCTCAATGGTAAATACTTCCATTTGCTCTGAAGAGATTCGCTTGTGATGAATTTGTTCTTTCCCATAATAATTCACCGGAAGCACTAGAAGAAAGCAAATGACAAAAGCAATAGAAAAGATTCGAATACTGCAAAGAAAATTTAAAGAGCACCCATAAGAACCTTTATATATATATATATACAAGTAATAGAAGTTTATTGAAGACGAAAAGGACTATGTTCATGACGATGAACATAAAGCACCTCAAACAGTTACAAGCAAATAAAGAAGAACTAATAGAGAGTTGGAAATCAAATTAATAGTTTTTGGTAATTCAACAGTTGGGGGTGAGGGGACTTGAACCATAGCTCAATAAATTTGAAAACAAATAATGAAGTTCTAGCAAACAAGCCCTTAAGAGCCATTATAAGAGGAAAATCATAACCACATCATACAAAATAATTCAATTGTGCCAGAGTTTTTGTTCAAACCAGGTGCCATAATAACACAATGTCTAACAAACATATAATTACCAAAAAACTAAATCCAACTAAAGCTTGGTTAATAGTGTTCAGACATTACCATTCGTAAAGCACTAATAATTACCAAGTGGCTATATTCACCATTCAATTGTTTGGATTTGATCTTGTAAAATTATTTATACCATAGAGAAGTAGAAAATCAATCAATAAGATGGTAATACGTTCACAGAAAATATAAGAAGTGACCACAAACAGAAAGTTTTATTATAAAAGGGACATAATAATAATAATGCCATAGACCAAAACAACAACAATTATCTTTTCAAGCCTTCTATCAACAAACACAAATATAATCTTTATTATATTATTTGCCAACAGTATATTGGGCACAAACTATCACCCTTCACTAACTACAAGTTTTGGGTAGTAAGCAATCACCTGAAAACAACTATCCTGAGAAAAACCACAGCATCCATGCCACCAATACCCAATATTTCTTCTTCATTTGTTTTCCATGCTTTCACCATCCAACTAGGGGAAGGAACAAACCTCTCAAGGCATAAAGGATCTCTGTGTGTCAAGTGCATTGAAGCAAGCCTCCGTCCAAAGTACACATTTACATTGCTTGGTTGTTTTCTTAATATGGAATATAGCAATAAAAGGACCGCACACAAACCTGTATTAATTCCTACAGAGGTAAGAAGAGCAGAAACATTCATCTCCTTTTGCTATGTCAGCAACCTTCGCACATCTCATCACCCAAGAACAAAGAAAAAGGACGCCTAGATTAGTTCCATGAGCTGAAAGCATGTGATTGTCTACAAAGACCAATATTGCATGGAGAATTGGCTTTACCTGATTCAGGTTTTTGTGTGCAAAATTTAGATGTAGTCTTCTTTTCTTTCCTGCTTAATAAAACTCTGCAGGCAAGTGTGTCA
This sequence comes from Quercus wislizeni, assembly GCA_023055345.1. Taxonomy (NCBI): domain Eukaryota; kingdom Viridiplantae; phylum Streptophyta; class Magnoliopsida; order Fagales; family Fagaceae; genus Quercus; species Quercus wislizeni. The sequence goes on from JALGQJ010000015.1 coordinate 987,535, forward strand.
TGGTATGTGTATTGAATTCAAATAAGTTTCTCACTGAAAATGCATATAATAATGATGAAGCATATGGAAAAGAAATAATATTAACATCAGTGTGACCTAAAACACAAGCAAGGGCATACCAAAGCAGAGGATTTAATTAATACAAGCAATAGTGTTACCATTTGCAGTCTACATCTTCACTACTACATAAAATAATAAAATAATAAAATAAAATAAAAATAAAAAGAGAAAAATCTTAATTTCTTGGTGTCAGACCAAGATTTTCCCTTTTCTAGTAAAAATCTGAGAATAACCACAAGTTAATTATGTAAAGGTAAATGTGAGAGAAGACAAATAAATGCCACCCATGAAGATCCTCTAAAAAGACAGCCAAGTTGGATAATTCGCATTCCCTGCCACCTATAAAAAGATAGAAAAAAGACTTAATCTCTAGGTGTGCTATTAAGGTAGACCTAATGAAATCCAATGATTCTCTTGATTGAGACTTTATCTAGCCTTGTCTATAAATTGTTGGCATTCTTGTGAAATATGTGGCTTGGGTTAAGGAGTGTATAATTGCTCCCAGGTTCGGTGTCTCTCAATGGGAGCTTAGTTGGTTTCTTTAAGGTCATACCAGACTTTAAGGCAAGGAGACCCTTTCTCCTTTTTTTTGTGCTTGCTATGGAAAAGAATTCAGACATTGGCATGAAGGCAAGTGCCTTTCACCCAAATCAGCATGTCAAGAGTTTATGTTTGGAAATCGGCCTCTCCAAAACAAGATTGGGGGTAAGGCTGCCAAACAGTTACCTCTCTGGCTCTCTCAAACCCATATAACTGGGAATTTGTGCACCATGTACAACCTTTTATTTTTCTATGAAATTTTTCTCAAAACTTATTCAGCTAACAGTGCATCAGTGTAAGGGTTTTAGATTTATCCGCATTGCTCTAAATTGAAGCTCACAAAATTGCTGATGATTTTCTGGTGTTCACAACAGCGATATCCATCCTATTCACTTGGTCAAAAGGGTGCTTGAGGATTTCAATTGCTTATTGGGTTTATCTGTCAATCATGTAAAGAGTGAAGGGTTTTGTGAATGGGTCTCTTCATATCTCAAGTGCCATATTGCTAACACTCTTAATTTCAAAAAAGGAAACTTTTTCTGTCAGAGTATCTGATTATGTCTTTAGTCCCTGCAAACTTCACTACTCAAGTAAGCGCTACTTTGATTGATAAATAACCTCAAGGATCAGCTCATGGGCTGCCAAAAGGCTCTCTTTTTCTGGAATCAGTAGCTTCAATCAGTGTTGTTTAGCATTCGAATGAATTGGGCGGTTGTATTGCAAAAAAGGTAAATCAAGTCCATGAGCAAAAGTTCAATAGTTTTTGAGAAACGGGAATGATAAATCAGCTGGTGGTGTTAAAGTGGCTTGGGAGCTTGCATGTGTTCCTAAAAATGAAGGGAGTTTGGGGCTTATAAGAGTGGAGAATTGGAATAAAGCATCTATTATGAGGCATATATAGAGTCTCTTTACGCAAAAAAGTTCTCTTGAAGTGGATTGGTGAATGAGAACTTGTTGAAGGAAAGGAGTTTTTGGTTTGTTAAATCACTCAAGACAGGACCTAGGGTTGGAGGAGAATTCTCAAGTTGAGGAGCATAGCCAGGCCTTTCTTAAAGTTTTCTTGAAATTTAGCATGACTAGTGGCACCCAAATCGCACGTTATATCTGAGATATGGGCCATATGGCTAAAGAGTTTTTTATGATGCAGCTAGTAACATCAATGTGAGAGTGTCTAGTGTCCTTCGAGGAAAAGATTGGGTGTTAGAGGACTAAAAGGTCTAAAGATTAGATTTCTATTCAAAGAAAACTCTCCTTGATTCAGCTTCGTGAAAAGGATAAGGCATTTTGGCTTCCTTCTAAATCTAGCAACTATACTTGTCCTGAGATATGGAATGCAATTTGGAAGGGGTTGCCTGCGGTTAATAGGTGGAGTCTAATATGGTTATTCTATTGCAATGCTTGGGAAGAATTTCTTTAATTGGTTGGTTTTTAGAAATAGGTTGTCTACCTGAGATAGGCTCCTTCAATGTGGATATCAAAGGGATTCAGCTTGTGTTTTTAGTAGAAGTTTCCTGGAAAGTAGGATCATTTGTACTTTGAGTGTTCCTTTTCTAGAAAAACATAGATGGTGTTGTTAGAAGTACGTGGTTAAATTATTAAAGTTACCATATCCCAATAATATAAGCTTTTGGGACAATCAATAATTCAACATGGTATCAAACGCAACCCTCTAATCCCGTGTGGACACACTACCCTACAAATTGAGCCCTAACAAGGATGTTAGGGATTTAAGTGGGGGAGTTTGTGACACCCTATATCTGATTTGGATGTTGTCTAACTCTAAGAGTATGTCATATGAGTGTGTGATAAGTCCCACATTGGTCATTTACTAGGTAGATTTGGGCTTTATTAACATCTACAAAGAGCTTCAATTGTGACTAGTCCTTTTAAGATATAGCACAAATGTGGCTAGCACTTATCCTGTTTCCATACTGAACAATCTGATAAGAACTGTAGTTGTAAGAAGAGTAAGTAGTTGTATTTTGATAAGAGTCTATTGCCTTAGATTGGTTAGAGTTTGTAGCTCTTTAGATACTCTGTTTATGTGTCTATCCTTGCTGTTGGTTAGTTTCATTCACCTTTGTTTGGTGTTTGCAGCCTGCATGCTGCTTGTTGTTTCTTAAGTTTGCTGTAATTTTTGTATTTTCCTTTCTTAGTTTGGTTAGAGTTTGCAAAGGTCTTGTGAGGTAGGGACTCTGCTATGAGTTTGTCCTAGCATGTTTCTAGTGCTATTGTTTTGTTTGTTTTTCCTTTGGTGTTTGCGTGCTGCTTATTGTTCTTGAGTTTCCTGCATTGATTGATGAATAAAAACTTCTTTTTTTTTTTTTTTGATAAGTGATTGATGAATAAAAACTTGTTTCTCAAATACAATAATGCAGTGCTCTCTTTTCAAACATGCATTGCTTTTTCCCTTTGCTCATATACCTGAAGTGCTTATAAAAGATGCAAATGCTAAACTACTATAAATTTGGTGTTCAAATGTGTCAAAAAAAAACCAAGTGAAAACTCAAATAATGCCAGTTGCTTTCAACTGCTTAAACCCGAAGAAACACAAGAACACTCATCAATACAAAATGTCCTAGAAAAACTCTTAACTGGATTTAAAACATATCTCTAAGATTTCTAAACCCACTTCCTATGCCGGCCTTCAGCGAGCTGCAAGCTTTCACTCATTTTACATTTTATTTGATTAAAGATAGAGCATATCTTTCCCTTCATAAAAATCACATAGAGTAAGCACATCAATGATCACCAATTATTATTATTATTCTCTTCAATCATGATTAAATCGCATTCACATCTATAATAAGAAGAAGAAAAAATTGGCTGGAATTTCATATTAGAAACTTAATCACTGCTATAAGTAAAGTCCAGAATCATGAAAAATCAAAGCATAAAATTATAAAACAAACCAAAGCAACATTGAAACAACTAGTTAGATAAAAACACATACATACATGCATACATACATACATACATACATATACATACATATATATATATATGTATATATATTAAAAATAAAAAAGAAACGAAGAGTACCTGCACAAATCTGAGATATGGCTTTGTGTGTAATTCCGAACGATTTTGGAATCGAAAAGAATGTTGAAGAGCCACAAATAAAGGTCTTATAAAAGAAGAACAGAACCGATCGAAAAAAACGTGGTCGAGTTAAAACTTGTACGGCATTGCCCCGCTTTGCTTCGACTCCACAGAAACCAAAATTTTATATACGTGTATATATTGGATTTTCTTTGAGTAAAGGAAAACAAAAAAAAACAAAACAAAAAAAAAAACCCGAAACTCTAGGAAGGTGAACCACACCTAACAGAACCAAAGAAAAACCGTTGTTAAGAATTGTTGTACTATGTTTTTGTTGTAGTTGTTGTTGTTGTTGTTGTTGTTGAGTTTGCGTTTTGTTTTTCGAGGAGAGAGAAAGAGTTCGCGAAAATTCCGTTGGCAAATCGAAAAGAACATATGTTTGTGTCCAAGTGATTTTGATTCAAAAAAGGTTGTGGGACCGACAAAACAGCCACGTGGGTAACAGCAAGGGGACCGACCAAATGAAGAACTTAAGCATTATGCTAGGTGTACAACTCGCCACATGACCAGTTCAGATCGGCAAGAGATATGTTCCAAGCATAATTTGCATAATTTAGAATTTAATGGCTCAAACCGCCTTATAAGACGTGTTCGAGTAGGGAATGAGGTGTATGTACCTAATAATGGCTAAATATTTGTATATTACTAAAAGAGACAATAATTTCACTGTGCATTCTGATCTACTATATTAAGGTGTGTTCAAGTTCCTTACCTTCACAATTAAGGTACAGAATATAGGCTATATCATACCATAATTACATTCTTCTCTTTTGACTTCATAATTACGATACAAATTATAGGGGTAATTAGTAATTACACTCTAGAAGTAATTATACTGTTTTTTTAGATTTTGGAGAATAACACACCACCCCAATCTAGAAGGAAAAAAACACTCCCCCTTGAAGTTTGAAAAAATTAAGGTTATGTTTGGTAACCGTTTTTGTTTTCTATTTTCAAAAACTGGTTTTTGGGAATATAAAGAAAAAACAATTTTCTTATATTTTTGAAATAAAAAACATATTTGGTTAGTTGAAATTAAAAAGATAGTTTTTTTGAAGAAAAAAATAAAAAATACTAAAATATGTTGTAACTAAGATTTAAAATTTAATGTTAACTCATTAAATAAGAAAGATTCATTAAATTAAATGCATACTTTCATTGACTTTTGAAAATTAGAAACTGAAAACAGCATTTTGCATGTTTTCAGTTTCCTTCACAAATTGAAATTTGAAAACAGTTTTTGTTTTCTACCTATTTTGAGTTGTCAAACAAGTTTTTCAGTCTTAAAAATAGAAAATTGTTTTTGAAAACAAAAAATAAGGGGAAAAAACAGTTACCAAACATACCCTAATATTCTCTTGTGGGGGGGCAAAGACTTGAGCTTTTGTGTTGGGCCTCAAGCCCCATTTACTAACAAGAACACGTCTGAGAAGAAGAAAATATTGGGAAAAGCCCCATAGTAGGTGGTTGTACAGAGAAATGTTGAAAGACACTAGTCCGAGAGGGTCATACTCCTCGGACCTGATGAATGTCAGTCAAGTGAACTTCGCCTTGACTTAGGTAACCTTCCAGGAAATTCCAGCAACGAAGATAGACTTCAGGTGAGCAAGGAAAGGATAAGAACACTTAAATATCTTGGGGAAAAGCTATTACCACCGCATTAAATGCACTACAGCAGCTTTCCTAGCTGCATTAATGTGGAGAAGACCTCTGAACAGTGTATTCAACCACTATCGCCCACAGAAAATCAGAAAAGCTGCTCAGTAAGACAAATACTTGAGTGCAGGGTTGGATGATAAACAAGTGGACGATGGGAATGAATTAGGAATGACTATATAATGGGGGAGACCTTCCATAAGAGGGGAATCGGAAAAATATTAAGAGAAAAATATTGAATGCGATTTACTGTAGCACTGTGGAGAACAAACTTTCTGAAATAGCTAATTCATCCAAAATCTTACTCCTCGGACTTATATTCGACCCTTGATTATGTGTCTTTTCCTTCTCGGACAAGCTTAAAACCTTGATTAACCATTAGAAAACCCATTAACAGCCCAGTTTTTTCACCCACTCTCTTACAAATTTATTGTATTGGGCTTATTGGGCCTATATCCTACTCCTTTTGGGTTTGGGCCGCAATTTGTGTCCCTACAATTGGCGCCGTCTGTTGGAAGAACTAGTGCTTATGAGGATTATAACAGTTATGGCAGGTTCAGGACCACAGGAGACTAGTCCACACCATGCAGAATCAGCTAACGTTCATCAACAGGGCGAACTCCATGACCTCGAGCACGGAAATAATATAGATAACCAGCAGGAAGGTAGCTTGCAAACGCTCCATACAGGTGGAAGTGGTTATCGACGAAGGAGTCATTTAGTACATAAGCAGGCTAATGAAAAGGATTTGCAACGAGAAATTGATGATCTAAAAAAGAGACTTCGTCGAGCACAATAAAAACAAACCCCTTCCAACTCTGACGTTTCTTCCAATGACGACGAAGATGCCAGTTACAGAAAACGTTCAGAAACTCCACCTAATGAGTCTTATTCCTGTGAGGAGGAACATTCTCGCAAAAAGAGGCGAAGGAGTCCATCTAGGAGGGGGGTAGGAACTAATGTCATGAAGAAAGGTCTAAGCCAGATTTCTAAGTCCCCCTTTACTCGGGGAATAGAAAAGGCAAAGCTCCCCAGGCGCTTCCATCAGCCCACGTTCACCATGTGTAACGGACGCACGGATCCTGTGGAGCATGTGAGTCAGTTCAAACAAAAGATGGTTGTCCATTCTCAGGACGAAGCATTGTTGTGCAGAGTATTTCCCTCCAGTTTAGGACCGATGCCAATGAGATGGTTTGATGGGCTAAGAACGAACTCCATCAATTCTTTCAAGAAGCTTACCCAATCATTATGTTCCTGATTCATCACATGCAGTAGGGTTCCTCAGCCCTTAGATTCTCTGCTGTCTATGACAATGAAGGAAGGAGAGTCTGTGAAGGCATATGCTGAAAGGTATTGGGAGATATTTAATGAAATCGATGACGATTTTGATGAAGTCGCTATTAGAACTTTCAAGGTTAGCCTCCCATCCGAACATGGTTTGAGAAAATCCCTAACAGGTAAGCCTGTCACCAGTTTCCGACAGTTAATGGATCGAGTTGACAAGTATAAGAGGATAGAAGACAATCAACAACAGGGAAAATGGAAAGCTAAGGTTGTCCCTCAAGAAAGAAGAGATTTTAGGTCGGATAGATACAACAATAATCGGCCGAGAAGGGATTATGCAGAGCAGCCAAGGTCAAATAACAATCAAATGGTCGGGACTGTATTCCGAGAGCCAGTGCATCAAGTATTGGAAAAAGTCAAGAACGAATCATTCTTCAAATGGCCCAACAAGATGGTGGAAAATATTGAAAAGCGAAACTGAAACCTCTATTGTCAATATCATCGAGATCATGGTCATACAACAGAGGATTGCAGGAGTTTATGGGATCACCTGGACTAACTTGTCCGATAAGGCAAATTGAAGCAGCTGTTGCATCATTCTAGCGGGCTGGGTGGATAGACCAATTCTCGGTCTGAAAGTGAGACTCCTTCAAGACCCCCTCTGGAAACTATCAACGTTATTTTCATAGCACCTGGCAGAACAAAATTATGCCCGTCTAGAGTAATATCTGTGGCTCGCCTGCCTTTTGAGGACACTAGTCAAGAGTCGAAAAGAGTTAGATTAGAACGGCCTCTGGTCATGGGGTTCTCAGACGAGGACAAGATTGGAACTATTCAGCCTCATGATGATGCCTTAGTGATCACCCTCCGAATTGGGGGTTATGATGTGAAGAGAGTAATGGTTTATCAAGGCAGCGCGGCTGAGATAATGTACCCTGATCTTTACAAGGGGCTGAGTTTAAGAGCTGAAGATCTGACGCCTTACAGTTCTCCCCTAGTGAGTTTTGAAGGGAAGGTTATTATCCCAAAGGGATAGATCAGATTGCCTGTGCAGACTGGCTCGGAGACGGTGGAGGTAGACTTTATCGTGGTGGACGCATATTCTCCTTATACAGCAATTGTTGCCAGACCTTGGCTTCATACTTTAGGAGCAGTTTCTTCCACTCTGCATCAAAAGATCAAGTACCCATCCGAGGGACAGATCGAAGAAATATTGGGTGATCAAGACATGGCGCGGCAGTGCATGGTTGCAGCCATCCGATATAGGCCCGAAGCTGAACCTGTGAATCTCAGTGAGAAAGAGTTATAGCAGTTAAAACCCCCGGTGTTATCCATTGATAGAACATCCGAGGAGGTAGAATGTGAAGATCTTGTGAAAGTTACAATAGGAGATGATCCAGAGAAGTTTTTTCAAATCGGATCCTAGTTACCTCAACAAGAGAGAGAGGAGCTGATAGAGTTCCTTAAACAGAACATTGACATCTTTGCTTGGAATACTTACAAGGCCCCAGAGGTGGATCCAGAATTCATTTGCCACCATTTAAATGTTAATCTATTAGTAGCCCCTAAAAAGTAGCTCCCTCGGCGTCCATCCAAAGAGCATGCAAAAGCAGTCCGAGAGGAGGTAGCGAAACTCAAGCAAGCTGGGGCTATCAAGGAGGTCTTCTATCCTGAATGGTTAGCAAACACGGTAGTAGTAAAGAAAAAGAATGGGAAGTGGCGAGTGTGCGTTAATTTCACGGATTTGAATAAGGCTTGCCCTAAAGATCCATTCCCTATGCCCAAGATAAATCAGCTGGTAGACGCTACTGTCGGCCATCCTTGGATAAGTTTCTTAGATGCTTTCCAGGGCTATCATCAGATACCTTTGGCCTTGGACGATCAAGAGAAAACAGCCTTTGTTACTCCTATTGGGAATTATCACTACAAAGTAATGTCATTCGGTTTGAAGAATGCAGGATCCACCTATTCAGAGAATGATGATGAGGATGTTTGAGTCACTATTGGGGAAAAATATCGAGATTTATATAGATGATATGGTGGTGAAGAGCAAAGTGGTTTCGGAGCATCTGGGAGACCTTCGAGTTATCTTTGAAATTCTTAGAAACTACAAACTACGTTTAAATGCTTCCAAGTGTTCATTCGGTGTAGGGTCAGGCAAATTCTTGGGTTACATGGTCACTCACAAGGGAATTGAAGTTAACCCTAACCAGATTAAAGCTATTAACAATTTGCGAACTCCTCGGAATCCAAAGGAAGTGCAGAAACTAATTGGAATGGCCGCTGCTTTGAATAGGTTCGTATCTCGATCAGCAGATAGATGCAGACCTTTCTTCCTATTGATCAACAAATGGAAGAATTTGAGTGGACAGAAGAATGTGCCAAGGCATTCCAACAACTCAAGGATTATCTAGCTCGGCCACCGATCATGTCTAGTCCTGAGCCAGATGAAGTTCTTTTCACCTACATTGTTGTAGCCCCGTATGCAGTAAGTTTGGTACTGATACGAGTTGATAATGGCATACAACAGCCAGTTTATTACGTCAGTAAGTCATTGCACGAAGACGAAGTGCGTTATCTACCACTGGAGAAAGCTATCCTGGCAATAGTGCTTGGCACACGTAAGCTACCTCACTACTTCCAAGCACATACAATGGTCGTTCTTACACAGCTCCCGCTTAAAACCATACTCCGAAGTGCCGACTACACAGGAAGAATAGCCAAGTGGGGTACAAGTCTGGGGGCTTTCGATATCAAGTACATGCCCCATACCTCCGTAAAATGACAAGTCCTTGCAGATTTGGTAGCTGAATTCACCAAACCTGAGATAGAAGAATTACCATCAAATGGAAACATGGATGAAAAATTGATTGGTACGATCTCCCAATATTGCCTTCCGACGTGGGAGGTATATGTAGACGGAGCATCGAATCAAAAAGGCTCAGGGGTTGAGTTAGTACTGATGTCCTTTGAGAAGGTTGTCATTGAAAAATCTTTGAGGTTAGATTCTTCAGCCACAAACAACGAAGCCGAGTACGAAGCTCTGTTGGAAGGAATGGCTATGGTCCAAAGAATGGGAGGAAAGTCCGTAAAACTCTTTTCGGACTCAAGGCTAGTTGTCGGTCAAGTAAGAGGAGAATTCGAGGCGAAAGATGAAAGGATGCAGGGGTATCTAAACCAAGTTAAATGTATATAGTTAAAATTTGACTCCTTTGTTTTGCTACATGTCCCCAGAAGTGGTAATGCGCACGTGGACTCTTTAGCTATGCTTGCAACCTCCTCGGCACAGGACTTGCCTCAAGTAATCCTTGTTGAGGACTTATACAAACCCTCAAAGACAGGAGAGTCGGTTCAAATTAATCAGATCAGAGCAGGGTCGAACTGAATGGATTCCATTATATGATTCCTGAAGGAGGATATTCTGCCTGAGGAAAAAATAGAAGCTGACAAAATATGAAGAAAAGCTACAAGTTATTGGTTATCGGAGGACCATAAACTATATAAGTATTCCTTTTCAGGACCTTATTTTTTATGTGTCCACCCCGAGCTAACCGAGTCACTTCTAGAAGAGATGCATGAAGGAATCTGTGGAAGCCACACTGGAGGCAGATCCTTAGCACATAGGGCCATTACCCAAGGTTACTGGTAGCCAAATATGCAGAAAGAGGCTCTGGAATACGTCAGAAAGTGTGACCAGTGCCAGCGGTTTGCACCGAGCATACACCAACCAGGTGGAATCCTTAATCTGTTATTTAGCCCATGGCCATTTGCTCAGTGGGGCTTAGATATCGTGGGACCATTTTCCAAAATAGTGGGAAACAAGAAATATCTCCTGGTCGGCACAAACTATTTTACGAAGTGGGTTGAAGCGGAGCCTCTAGCCGACATTAGAGATGTGGATGCAAAAAGATTCGTCTGGAAGAACATCGTTACTCGGTTTGGAGTTCCTCACGTGTTCATCTCAGACAATGGTCTTCAGTTTGATAGTAAGATGTTCAGAAAATATTGTGGCGAGCTGGGGATTATTAATAGGTATTCTACTCCTGCTTATCCCTAAGGGAATGGGCAGGCTGAAGCTGTAAATAAAGTCACAGTAAGTGGGTTGAAGAAAAGATTAGATGATGCGAAAGGTAAATGGGTGGAGGAATTACCACATGTACTCTGGACGTATAGAACCACGCCTCGCAGGTCTACTAGAGAGACCCCTTTCTCAATGACTTATGGAGTTGAGGCTGTCATCCCTTTAGAGACTGGTTTCCCGATGACAAGAACCAGTTCGTTCAATCCAAAAGATAACGATGAGCAACTAAAAAGAAATTTGGACTTGATTGAAGAAAAGAGAAAAAATGCGATGGTTCAGTTGGCTCATTATCAATAGAAACTAAAGCAAGGTTATGATGCCAACGTAAAGTTAAGACCTTTAACTCCTGGTGCCCTGGTATTATGCAAAGTTGTGGGCGCTGCAAAGAATCCAGCTTGGGGAAAATTATGGCCGAATTGGGAGGGACCTTATCGTATCACCTCCAAAGCTGGCATTGGAACATATTTTTTAGAAGATCTAGACGAACATGTAGTACCACGTCCTTGGAATGTAAATAACCTAAAGATGTATTACTATTAATAAGTGTTTATTTGATCAATATGTGTTCTTTATATAAAGTGTTTATGTTGTTCATCTTTTAGTTTTATTAAGTGTTTAAACTTAAATTCAATCATGCCTGGAGTCCTCGGACCAGATGATTTGGGTTAGTTAACACTCGTTCTTAATTCTATTAAGTGTTTAAACTTAAATTCAATCATGTCTGGAGTCCTCGGACCAGATGATTTGGGTTAGTTAACACTCGTTCTTAATTCTATTAAGTGTTTAAACTTAAATTCAATCATGCCTGGAGTCCTTGGACCAGATGATTTGGGTTAGTTAACACATGTTCTTAATTCTATTAAGTGTTTAAACTTAAATTCAATCATGCCTAGAGTCCTCGGACCAGATGATTTGGGTTAGTTAACACTCGTTCTCAGTTCTATTAAGTGTTTAAACTTAAATTCAATCATGCCTAGAGTCCTCGGACCAGATGATTTGGGTTAGTTAACACTCGTTCTCAGTTTTTTCAAGTGTTTAAACTTAAATTCAATCATGACTGGAGTCCTCGGTCCAGATGATTTGGGTTAGTTAACACTCGTTCTCAATTCTTTCAAGTGCTTAAACTTAAATTCAATCATGACTGAAGTCTTCGGACCAGGTGATTTGGGTTAGTTAACACTCACTCTAAGTTTCTTTAAGTATTTAAATTTAAACCTAAGCGTATTACTTAAAATTCCCATTGGGGTTAATTATACTTATTGTTACCCTGTTACTTTTGAAGATGCTTATCCAATTTATGCGTTGTGACCAAGGTCCTGAACTTTTTAGTTGAACTTAACTTATAATATGTTCTGTTTGCCTAATATAGCCATACATACTATTCAAATTGAATGAAGATGGCATCAGATCAATTTTCCACTATTTATCATGGCATATGAAGTAAAAGGGACATATTTTCATTGATAACAAAAGTGTGGTACATTTCCTTAACAAAAAGAAGATACAAAAACAATAAACATATAAAATAATAAAATAATAAATATACTATAAAAACTAAGATCCTAAGCTTGTGCCTTAGGAGCCCCTGGATCAATAGCTTGTTCAGGCTGAGAGATAGTGGTGTCTGAGGCCTTGCCCTTGCCCTTATCCTTGTCCTTGCCCTGGCCCTTATCCTTGTCCTTACCCTGAAAAGCTTCAGCTTCTTTCCCTTTGCCAGCATCTTGACGAGAAGCCATTAAAGCTTCCACAGGGGCAGGAGGGACTTGATCTGCTATGGGCACCTCAGACACTTGGGTAGGTTGCTCTGGGGGAGAGGAGCTAGGACCTGAGAGCTCGCGGATGTCTGGGTCATAGTAGATGCTCTCAGGTCACCTCAGGCTGGAATCAGCAGGAATCCCAGCGACATCAAGGGCTTTACCCCAAGAGATATCGCAGTAATCTCTGGCTACAGCGGAGAACTCCTCTGTGAGTCTGCCTTGAGTCTCCTATACCCCCAAGGCGTACGCAGCTTACTTCTCTACCTTAGTTGCCTCCTTAAGTAATTGGGCAGCCTCCCTAAGTAATTGGGCAGCCTCCTTGGCCTTGCGAAGTTCTTCACGAAGCTCTGTCACCATCTGTTTCTCCGTTGCCAGATTTATTTCAGAATAGTGTAGCTCCTTGCGCACTTCTTCAAATTGCCTCTCCGTCATCTTCAAGCCTGCCTCGGCACTATCTCTCGCCCTAACAGCTTCTTTCAGCTACTCGGCCATCTTAGCGTGTTTTTCCTTTAGGGCACCTAACTCCACCTCCATTTTGGCTCAAGCATCCAAAGCAACCCTGGTTTCACCACGTGCATTCTTTACCCACTCCTCGGCCACAAAAACTTGTTGTGTGACCTAGAAATAAAAAAAACAAAACAAAACAAAACACAAATGAAAACAAGAGGTATTTCACCTTTACTATAAAATGTAAGGAAATGGAGAAGTATGAATGAAGAACAATGAATACAGTCACTTACCATAGCCAGATCCCTTTTAAGGGATAAAAAGAGTTTTGAATGGTTGAAGTTCCTCTAGGCCTCCATGTCCTTTGGGAGGAGGAGAGGCTGCTCCAAAGCCTCGAATACCAAACTGGCGTGCCCCCCGCGATAATGCCTAAAGGAGGGATCATACGCAATCGGTACACCGTCCACCTCCAACTTGGGTAACCAAATGCGGGTTGGGCGGCGCACTTGGGCCACAGGAAGCTCCTCTCGGCTATCAACGGAGTTGGACCTTCTGTTCCTTTGGTCTTGCGACTACCTGGGCTGTTTGCTTCCTTTGGTAGGGCCCATCTCTCCCTCCTCAGTAACTTCAGTGTGCCTCTTCCTCCTTAGATCGAGGTTGGGTTTTAGCCCGAGACCAGCAGGAAGTTGAGGAGGAGGAGGATTTACTGGGGGTTTAGACTTGTTTTTATCCTGAGGTGAGGGCGCCTTGTTCCTGTTTTTCATAAGGTCCCTTAAACTTGGACCAGTCTTGGGGGCCATTGCTTCCTCCTTGTCTGAAGAGTCACCAATGTAGGTTACTATCTGGGCAGGAGTTTGAACGCACGAATACTCGTCCGCTCCTTCTTCAGCCTCTGATATAACGATGGCTTCCTCTTAAATTGGAACCAGTCAATTTCCTCCTCAAGAAAAGAAGAGGAAGCAGCTCCTTCCTCGACAATAGCCTGTCCAAGGGGTACTTGTTGAAATGGCTGGGCGGCAAAAGGTATTCCTTGTGGAATAGGATGGTCAACGGGCGGAAGATCGTGGGGAGCTAGGTAGCCTAGCCGAGATACGTCTATGCGAGCCAAACGATAGTCGTCTGCTCTGATAGAGTTGCCGACGTCCAAGAAAGTCCTTGAAATTGGTTCGTAGTCTAGAATCAAGTGAACGGCACGAAGCTGTTCATCGTCGTTCACAAAAATCTGAGACCTCAGCAAGTAGTTAAGCGATGGCACGTTGATTAAGCTGAGCTTGGGGTTGGTATACGTTTTATCTGTCAGATAAGAGAGTCAAACAGTTAGAAACTCCAACTTCAATGTAAAAAAAAAAAAAGAATGAAAATGAGACTCAGGTACAACAAAACAGGGCCAAGGACAAACTCCTTAAATCTAATGTTAGAAAACCTAGATCTAAGTTACTCCACCTGGCTCCCCTAGCTTGGTTGGGCAAGGAAGGCCGTCACTCCAAGGGCCTGATACGATGAGGAAGTCATCTTTCATCCCTTTGTTAGACTTAGGGAGACATGAGATTAGCTTGACAACACTAGATCGGGACTTAAGGTAAAATCCTGCCCGAGCTTCTATGTGGCCTTCGTATAGGTGAGCTACATCGTACCAAGTCAGTCCCAACCCTAAATATCGGTCCAAAGCGTCAATCGTTCCTAGAACTCTAAAAAAATTAGGCGCACATTGTTGGGGGCAGAGCCTATAGGCACGTAAATAGTCCCTCATAATTCTACCCATGGGAATGGTCATGTCTCCTTCTATGAAGGCAATCATTGGGATTATGACTTCTCCCACTTCTCGGTCAAATGCCAATCCCTTTGTGGAACAGTATCGTATCGATACTTCCTGGGGTATGTGGTATTTTTCCTTGAACAGCTCTATCAAGGCTGGAGTCTTCACTAAGCGTTGAAATCTACCCATTCTGAGTTTGTGGAAGAGAGAATGAAGAGCCGAGGAGGTTATCCGATGAGATAAAGGGAGTTGTGAAAACGAAACTTACGTAGACTAGAACGCAAACTGATCTTCGTAGTTCTTGAGGATCTTTGAAGTCTCTTTTTGAAAATATGATGAACGGTCTTATGGGTAATGAGTTTGGATGCTTGAATGCTCTGAAGATTATGAACTGCGATGAAAAAAGAAGGAAATGGTGTTCAGGGGCCTTTATATAAGAAACTGAAAACGAGGGGGATTTTATCCCGCCCAAATATTGAAGAGAAATCCAGACCGTTGGATTAAAGCCCCACTGTTGGATGCTAGGAGCGTAACACAGCCCAAAGTACTTAATGACGTTTCACGAGTTCCGAAGCGTTAGAAACAACTGTGAGATGACGAAAATGACCCTTCCACGTGCGTAGGTTTGAATGTCTTTATGGTTTTAAATGTAATTATATTCACAAGTCAAAATTATACTTTTTCTCCTCGGGTAAGAGGGAAAAATTAAAATTTTGAGGGGCTATTGTGAGGGGCAAAGACTTGAGTTTTTGTGTTGGGCCTCAAGCCCCATTTACTAACAAGAACGCGTCCGAGGAGGAGAAAATATTGGGAAAGGCCCCATAGTAGGTGGTTGTATAGAGAAATGTTGAAAGGCACTAGTCCGAGAGGGTCATACTCCTCGGACCTGACGAATGTCAGTCAAGTGAACTCCTCGGACCTGCGATTTACTGTAGCAATGTGGAGAACAAACTTTTTGAAATAGCCAATTCATCCAAAAACTTACTCCTCGGACTTATATTCGACCCTTGATTATGTGTCTTTTCCTCCTCGGACAAGCTTAAAACCTTGATTAACCGTTAAAAAACTCATTAACAGGCTAGTTCTTTCCACTACTCTCTTACAAATTTATTGTATTGGGCTTATTGGGCCTATATCCTACTCCTTTTGGGTTTGGGCCGCAATTTGTGTCCCTACATCTCTCATTTTGTTTATATTAGTAACGAAATATTCTTAATTTTTTTTTTCCAGAAATTTAACCATAGTTAGTAAAAAAAATAACTGATAAATTTAGAATAAAAAAGAAAAATTTATCAAGCACCAAAACACTTGCAATGATAAATCTCTCCACAACTCATTGTAAAAAGAAATAATAATAATAAGAAAAATCCGTACTTAATATTTTAAAATACACTTTAATTAAAAATTAAAATTTTAATTTTGAAATGAAGGATAATATTTTAAACCTGCACTTAAGTAAAGGATAAGTTAGTAGTAGAAAATGAATCCAAATTTTCTGTACCACTTTATATACCACAAATAAAAACCTGCCATGTGTCCACCAATTTAATTAACTCCATATTTTATGCTTTTTCTTATTTCACTTACCTAAAATAATAAAAATAAAAATCCTCACACATCTTAGCACCACCACCGAACTCTGCCGCCACCAACATGGCCATTCCGCTGCCAGCACAAACATCATCACCATCCTCAACCCCCGGTAATTCATGGCTATTAAAGAAATTGGAAATTTTAAAAATGCTTATGGTCTAACCAAACAACATGCGGCAGAGTTGGATTTTTGGTCTCACCCTCTGTTTCTCTCATTCACTCCTCTTAGATTTATTTTGGTTGGATTTTTGCTGGCTATAGTTGTTACTATTTTGCTTGGTGGTTGAGCTTAAAGAGAGAGAACGATAGTAATGTCTTGTGGTTGTGGTGCTGGTGCTTCAGATCCAGCGTGACTGACCTTGGTGGTGTTGTTCAGATCCAGAGAGAACGG
This sequence comes from Quercus wislizeni, assembly GCA_023055345.1. Taxonomy (NCBI): domain Eukaryota; kingdom Viridiplantae; phylum Streptophyta; class Magnoliopsida; order Fagales; family Fagaceae; genus Quercus; species Quercus wislizeni. Next base: position 1,004,202 of record JALGQJ010000015.1, read on the forward strand.
CATCGTGACTGACCTTGATGGGTTTTTTATTTTTTAATTTATGGTGGAGTGATGGTGGTTGATGGGATTGAGAGGGGCAGTGGGATTGGCTTGGGTTTCCGGTGGTGTGTAAATCGGACGAAAGTGGTGGCCGTGACTGGTGACGTGGTGGCTGACTGTTGATGACGTTAGTGAAGGTGGGTGGCGGCAGTGGTGGTGGCTGGTGGCTGATAGGGTGGTTTAGATTTTTATTCATTCTATGAAACTTAATAAGAAAATGCTGAAAATTAGATTTGAATTAAATGGGTGTACACATGTCAAGATTTTATTGGTAAAATATAAAGTGAAGCAGGAAAAATGAGACAGAAGATTTGGACTCGTAGAAAATAGAGATGGTCATGGACTGGTTATAGGTCGTGTATACCCAAACCAATAAGTTTACACATGGATACCCAATTCACTTACCCGACTAGCACCTATACCTGATTGTTACCTAGCTCTTTTACCTATGGATACCCGAACCTAATTTTTGGTTTTTTTTTCTTTCAGTGATAGAATTTTAAACTTACAAAAAAGAGGAAAATTTTTCTATATTGTCAATATTTTGATAGTTATATAATAATTAATAAATTATAGTGTTGGACTAAAGCCTCTATTTCTTTTTCCCTTAAATGAAAGCCATAAAGTTTCAAGTGAGCAAGATTACTAGAATAAAGTGGAAAGTTTCTTGGTGTCAAGAAATTTTTGGAGCTCCAAACTTCTCTTAGACTGTAGAATTCAATTGTCCCTTCTAGAGAGATGGGTTCAAGTTACACCTAGTGTAACTCTTGAAAAGTTACACCTTTTTTACACCGTAGATTTCTAAAAGATCCAACGATTAAAAAAGACACCATTAAATGTTATTGCTTTCCACTTTTGTCTCTCTCCTTATTTATTGTTTTTCACTTGATTAAAGGGCACTTGCCATTTTCAACAACCCACCTTTCAAATGAGTCATTAAGGGCCCGTTTGGTTTGTAATATGTCATTACTCAATTTTCATCACTCATCACTTACCACTCATCACTTAAAATACCTCAATTTCCCAAACCCCCTGTTTGGCACCTTAACTCAGACTTAGTTTTCAACTTCAAAAGTTGCAGCTAGGTTTCACCAAAAAAAAAAAGGGATAATTACAATAAACCTACTTGTGGTACGACCTGTTTTCACTTTGCCTACCCGTGGTTTAAAACTTTACACTTTATCCACCTGAACTTCAATCTGTTACCCACCTCTGTTAAAATCAGGGATAAAAATGTATTTTATCTTCAATTTTATATCTCTCTCTTCTAAAAACAAAAAATAACAGAAAAAACTTAAACAAAAAAGATTAAAGAGGGGGGTCTTGTAGAGAAACAAGATGTGTATCAAAACAAGATCAAATGGATAGGCCAACACATTTGGTTCATCATTTCTCTATCTCACTCGCATCTCTCTCTCAATCTCTAATTTCTCTCTCTGTCTCACTCATCCCTTCTTCCCACAACCCACTTCAGATTTTTATATCCCAACGGCCCACATCACAGCACATCCATTAGGCACTCTAAACAAATTGGATACTGGATAAGATCAAACAAGTACGGTTAACATAGGATAAGGCAAAACGACGACATCTTGAGGAGAAGGAAGATGAGTTTGGTTAGAAGACAGCAATGGTGACGGTACGATGGTTGTGGCGACGAAGTTTTGCCGACAAAGCCGAGCATTGTGATAATATAGTGTGAAATTCGTTTGGGGGGGGGGGGGTTTCCTTGTGTTTGTGTTTTTTGACTTTGTAAGACGACGACACAGCCTGCCTGACTTCTCTCAAGACCCATTTAATTCTATGATGTCTCTCACATTTCTAAATTATTCTCATTTCTTCCAAAACTCTGTTTGGTTGCTAAGAAAGAAAGTATGCAATTAAGAAAAAAAATAAAATACCCATTAGGACAAACACAACAATAGCTAGCTTAACATTATCATCATATATAGGCAGTCTTACAATTATAAAGGCAGCTTTTGGTGATGCTTTTAGGAAAATACAAAGAAACACCAGTAGTCTTGCTCTTGCACAAGCAGATAAAGCTTTAACCCCACCATCCCAATTCCCAAACCCATAACACAACAACAATAGCAAATAGCCAAATAGTACAACTAGGAAGTAGGAAGAAAAAGAACACCAGTTACATTAGATTACACATGAGGTCTGAGGAGTGAGGAGAACAACCCCCATAAGCATTAACAAACCCCCAAAACCAAACCCTTGAACTCTATTCGGGGGCCTTTTTCGATTGCCCAGTCACGTGTAGTTCGTTGGAGGGATGACCTTACTAGGCCCGGGTTCTTTTTAGGGAGTTGCATCCGGAACTCAACATTGGGCCACGTGGTCCAACGGTTACCAACATATTTTTAAACCTACAAAATCATTAAGGCCAAAATCTAAGAATCACGATAATGGTTGATTAAATATGTAATACGTGTTTGATATAATAGCTTTGATCAGTAGTTGTAATAGTAGTTGAAATAAAGTAATATGTATTTAATTGTGAAGTAATCACGTATTCAATGATGTAAATTTAAAGATAAGGAAGCAAAGTCGGTTATCTTTGTATGGTTTGTAGCCCCAGTTGTACAGCTCTGTGAGTTAATAATATCCTAGCAGAGTGACCCCAGCGGTAGGGAGGCAATTTGCCATGATAACTTCAAAATTTAGGGGGGGAAATGGGTGCAATTGGAGGGAGAGAGAGTATGCCCAGCTGTGTGTAGGGTCTGGTTAAGTATGCCCCCTCTTATCATGCACTTAAATGAGTTTTCCCCTTGACAATGCTCTTTTAGTTGTTGTGAAGTTATGAATAGTGTCGCCTTCCATAAGAAAGGCTTTTGTATGGAGTACTTGTGCCTTCTAAGAGAAGGGCTTTATGTAAAATGGATTTATGTCTTCCATGAGAAGGGCTTTTAGTATGTGTGTTTGGTATCTCTTGAGAAGTGTGAAGATGGTAAAATATATAGATTTTTTTGTGGGATGTAGTATTTGTAATATGTATGATATATGGAAGTATGAGAGATATGGAGGTTAAAGATAGTAAAAATATGGGATTATAACCGCTAGAGAAGTTGTAGAGATTGCTTTCCAAGAGGAAAGATTTTGTAAGAGAAAAGTATGGAGATGTGTTTAGGTATTTAGAGATAGGAGTAGTAAGATATGTGTATTTTCAGAATATGGAGAGTGAGATAATGAGTATAAGAGAGTAATAGTATTGTAGTGTGTTTAGCAAAGCTGCTGAGATTTTCTACTAGGATCTTCTACTGGAGGATGTATGAAGGCTTATAAAGGGCATTTATGAGCTAAGGGCTGAAGAGTTTAATTCCTAATTTAGAAACTAAAAAACTCAAAAGCTTAGAACTTCATTGAGAGCTTAGAAAGATTATTAAAGGGAGAGAAAAGTTTATGAGAGAGTTCTTCTTTATTGGTGTCCCCTTTGAGGTGTTGATGAAGGGTCCCCTTTAGTGCTGAGTTTAAAGGGGTATTTTAGCAAAGAATATCAGCCAAAATTTTTCCAAAACAACAATGAATCTTCAAGGAATCCATCTTAAGATTTGGCCAAAAATGGTATGTTTAGTTTTAAAGTATTCTTACTGTTTCGAGTAAGAGCTGCTGGGGAAAAAATAGCAGAAAAGGAAAGTATTTTACCAAAAGAAAAATAGTTTCAATAGTTGGTTTTGGTTTTAACCAAATGTGAAAAAATCAGTAATACTCAGGCTATTGGGTCAGCTGTGACAACTGTTCTTAAAAGGTTATCCCAGCTGTCAGGAAAAGCTGTGACAACTATCATGAAAAAGTTGTCCCAGCTGTCAGGAAAAGCTGTCACAACTGTCATAAGACAGTTGTTTGCTTTGAGTAAAAGCCAATGAGGTCAGATGGGTGATTCAGATTGTTTGAGAGGTCATTTCATGGATTTGGCTGAAAAATGGTAAGATCTCTTTGAAGGGTGTTAGGGTACTTTTTTTTTTACACCTAATTTTATTTGAGTACCACCTATTTATACCACTAACAAGTTATTGAGTTTTTCCAAATATTTTTTGCTCTATTATTCCATTAATCACAAATATTTTATATCTCATTATCTAAACTGGATAATAATATAAACTATCACAAAAAGCCAAAAACTCATATTTTATCTAATTTTATTATCATTATTTAGCTAAGCCCAAAACTGACATTTTGAACCCAATGGGCACATCCTATTTTATTTAAAACCCAAGAATACTTATGCTTGGCAATATTTGAAAAGCCCATGATTCAAATCCATGGCAAAACAATTTTATCAATGGAATTCAAATCCATAATCAAAACCCATAGTTTAAACCAATGGCAATTTATTTATCCAAAACCCAATTCTCATTGGCAATATCAAAATCCAGTTCTTACTGGCAATATTTAAAACCCAATTCTCATTGGCAACATCAAAACCCAATTCTCATTAGTAATATCAAAGTCTAGTTCTCGCTGGCAATATTTAAAACCAAATTCTCATTGGCAACATCAAAACCCAATTCTCATTGGAAATATCAAAACCCAGTTCTCGCTGGCAATATTTAAAACCCAATTCTCCTTGGTAATATTAAAGCTCAATTCTCATTGACAATATCAAAAGCCCAACTTACGTTGGCACTATTAAAAACCCAAGCTAACTACTTGGCACTATTTTATCGAAAGCTTAAGGTTATCAATACTTGGCAAAATACTACATCGTAATTATTTCACTTAAAAGTCCAATAATGAACAAATACTTTAAATTCTTAAACATATTACTGTAATATTACAAGCTCATGGAATGTATGAATTATCTATTCTCAAAACTCATGGCAATCATCTTATAAAAGCCCATAAAAAGTTATGATTATTGGACCCATGATATTTATTTATTTCATATTATAAACTCATGCTCACTATCTATCTTACATCACAACATCCATAATATTTATTACCAAAACTCATGGTAAATATTCAAACCCACAAGCTCATCATTTAAGCCATGATGCGATTATTAGAAACCATGAAACATTATTTGCAATATGAAATTCATCAGAGCAAATATTACTTACGAAGGCATTTTGAAACTTGTCTTATTGTTTCAAACATTACAACTAATTGCCCGAAGGCCCATTGCAAGTATTTATGAAAAAACCAAAAAATATTTACTAATAAAAGTCCATGGCAACATGTGCACACAACCCAGCCCAAGGGAACCAGCCCATGTGAGCAAGCCCAAGCGAAAAAACACCAGCAGGAGGCAAAAGAGAGTGGGCAAACAGCCCTTGTTCATTCCTAACCAAAAAGAGTAATTAGGGACTCAATACAAGGGAACCAAGCCTTTGAGAATGGACTAAGGGCTGTCTTATAAGTTTTCTGCCACCCTTTGCCTGACGTGAACAGTGCCCAAGGGCTGTCACATCAGTTGAAGTCCAAAGGATGATGGAATTTCATTATCTTCCCCAAAATTGCACCTCTAGCGGAAGGGAAGCTGAAACCAAATTATTCAAATTCCAACAAATTAATGCTAAAAATGTTTAAAATGTTCAAGACGTGATTCATGTGCCAAGCCCATGAATCCTAAAGGGGAAAAAATTGAGAACACGTGGTTTGGAGGGCATAAAGGGATCTCCAGTGGAACCCCCTAAAGTAGACTAAGAACTTGACACTTGGATTGGGGTGTTGAATCTCACTTCTTTGGGGACCAAATCTCAGTTGCAGCATTAGGATTCGTTCCTGACACAGACCGTAATCCCATTAGCTGAACACAATCTTAGCAATCTTAGCATTTAATGCAAGATTACCCAAAACACTTCAAAATCCCATCATTACCCAAAGAAGCAAGGCAACCCCAAAAGCAAATCTCCAATTTTTAGGCCAAATCCAAGTTATTAATTCAGATATCAAGGCTCCCCTGAATCAGACTTACGTTTTTTGAATTCTTGTTAATCAATACTTCTCTAAAGCTCCATTATAAAAAGATACACACCTCAGCCCAAAAGGGGAGAGGAAGCCTCTCTAAAAATTTCTGTCATTAACTACACTCTGCAAAAATTCAATCCCTATTTGCTTTCTTTAAGCTTCCCCAAGCTCTCTAGAGATCATTCACAACCTTTCTCAGCCTATAGTCATCATAAGACCAACATTCACCACCTTGCTTACACCTTCCTACTCCATAAACGTCCCATAACTGACCAACCTAGCTACCTTCTCTGAAATTCTGGGTTTGTTTGTTATTTTGCTCGTGGTTTAGCTTCCCTTAAACTCATCACTCATCATCTTTAGCCCACACTCATCTAATCTCAGATACTCTTTTCCCCCTTTACACAATCACAGCTTAAAATGTCCTTAAACTAGTCACAAACAGCTCATTACTCACAAAAAGCTTCAATCTCAGTATTTAGCCTATTCCACTCACTCAAAATAGCCCACATTCACTTCATTCATGCCTTATAAACACATACTCACCAAAATCTTAGTTTAATACTTGCTGCACTAAGCTGGGATCTTTTGCTCCCTTCATTCCATCATATTTTTTCTCTTTTATTTGTAACTATGAAGCCTTTAATCCTTGTTTATTATTATTATGATGAAGGATATAATGTATTTGTAACAATTGAATTTTTCCTTCACATTGATGTAATGATAGCTGAAAGTACTATAAATTCCCCTGACTAAGACACACAAGGACCCCCAGGAGTAAACATTTTCCTAAATTTATTTAATCATTGACTGCTAGACTCTAAGTATAATTTCACCCCTACCACTGGAGATAATATCATACCGCTAGAGGACTGATTTGAACTATGACGCTGTAAAAGGACTAATAATGTAACAAACTAACAACATTAACGTGTTTATTATGCTTTATTGTTGTCTTCTTGTTAGGGTGCAACCTCTATCTCTCGCTTTGGCAGACTTACACCACACTGATAGCCTTTAGGCTTTATTTCAAGGGCCCATCGTCGAGTTTCGGCTTGGCTACCCCATATTCTATTTAAGAACATCAAAATTTTCCCCTCAACAAAGGGTATCTTGCTATTTTGGGTATAATAGCTGGTTGCTGGGATTTCAACATTAAATGATTGATGATATCACTCCCAGCCAGGTGTCAAGTACTGAATACACTGCTAGAGTTCAACTGAAAATGTTTCCTTCTTTGGATGTTTGTGTTTTTCGTCCAAGGTTCAATTACAACACATTTTTAGCAAGTAATAGAAGAATTGGTTGAAAGTTAATGAAGTTTTAGAGATTTGGTCAATGCCTCATTGTGTTGTGACATAATCTTGGTAAGCAAGAAGAGTATTTAATGCTCTACTTTGGCAACTGGCAGAGAAATATATGGTCTGATTGTGGCAAAAAGCAACTGGGTATCAGAGATATCATAAATATTTGTATATAGTTGGAGATTAAAGATAGCCAATCATATTAGGCCATATGTTTGAGTTGGATTTTAGCTGAAAGAAGTAATAAGATTTATGTAGAATAATATAATGAAGTTTCTAAATACGTATAGCAATAACTGGGGAATGAATGAATAGTTATTTTCCTAGCAGTTAGATGGCTGAAGATATTGAGTATTTGTCACATGATGAATATTAAGTTTTAAGAAAAGAGCAATGAAGAATTTTATCATCTAAAGTACTATGTGATAAGAGATGCTTACCATATGTTACCTACTACACATGGACTCGTCAAAGTTTAGAGAGTTGGAGAAAACACACCAAGCAACATGTTTCTTTTATCAACTTTAAACCGCTGGAACTTTACTGAACATACCTCTTGGCCCTCCAAACCACGACTCCCAAAGTTTCCCTAAAGAGACTTATGACCTTGGATCATAAGCCGAAGATGAGATGACGTACCTCGGGTTTTGTTGTCATTTTGTGTAAATATGGGCTCTTGTTGAATAAGCTGCTTGCTATGAGTAGAAGAGCGGTAATATGGGCCATGAGCTTTGATTCATTGCTTAAACCCGATCCATATGTTGATGTTGATGATGTCGTGGGGTTATGATCCCAATGATGAAGAGGAAATGTGGACCATGAATCCGCCTCTTGAAGTAAGGATCTTGCGGGCCATGTGAGCCCAATCCATGTAGTTGAATGAGATATGAGCTTATTTTGAGTTTTAAATAGATTTACCCAAAAAGTCAATAATATGTTGTTGTGGCATGGGTTGCCAATGAAGTAATGCCACGTGGGCCGAAAAAAGAGTCCTCAACAAACTCAACTCTTGAAACGTGTGTTGCTATCTTTGTCCTTGTTGACCGTTACCCTATCTTTCTTGCCTTCCTTCTTTCTTGATTATTTTTCAAAGGAATTTTAGTAAAGGACCAGTAGTTTGCATAGAGAAACAAAACCCCATGATTCAAGCTCTTTCAAAAAAATTCAAACCCTAACTTTTTGATTTGTTTTATGTTATGTTTTGGTAGTAAAAGTTGTTTTCTAACAGAAAAGCCAAAGGTGGGTAACAGAGCCCTAATGAAAATAACCTCAGGTGGGCAAAGTGTAAAGTTTTGAACCACGGGTAGGTAAAGTGAAAACAGGTCAAACCATAGGTGGGTTTACTGTAATTATCCAAAAAAAAAAAAAAAAAATCAGAGAATTTGTCAAACATTGTGACTGGGTATGTGGGTTTAATTACGAAAATGTCATTGAAAACTGAGTTTTAGAAACTAAAAGCACCTAAAATGTGTTTTCAGTTTCCATAACCTATCACTCAAAAATCAGAGAATTGAGTGATAGAAACAATGATCCAAAACTAATCCAAACAAATGCTCATCCGTGGGACCCACACGATTTGGATGATGAAAACAGAAAATTGAGTGATATCACTCAAAACTCATCCCATCCAACAAGCTCTAAACTCTCTCCACCCAACCCACTTGATTTGGCCATGGTTTTTTTTTTTTTTTTTTTGATAAAGATAACAAAGGCACAAGGACAGGCACTTTCAAAAATGATAATACAATAATTCTACACAACTTTAAATTTAAATTTAAATCCTCACAATGCCGAATCACAAAGATGAGAAAAGACTTTATTAAAATTTAGGGGTATCAAATGGATGGGTTTGGGTTGGGCATAATTGGGCTGGGTATATAAAACTCATTTACCCATTAAAACTCATTTAACTAATTGCTTCTAACCCAAATCCAACCTAACCTAATTATTATGGGTAAACCCCAACTCACCCAATTACCTAATTATCAAAATTACCAAAATGCCATTAAAGTGAAAATGACCATTTTGAAGCTTTGAAGCTGGAGGATCTGGTGGCGTCGATACAGACCATCTGATCTGATAATCTGAGCCATTGGATTTGATCATATTTGAATCTTGAAAGCCGAAGCGAGCAATGGTACAAGAGCCATATCGTGACTTGCCGACATGGAGCTCGGAGTTGAGACTCGGATGATGGAACTCATCAATTCAAGGGACGAACTCAGTAGGGTTAAGGACGAGTCTAGGCACTTGGCGGAGGAGACTCACTCCGGTATCAGAATCAAACTCGGCCTCGAAATCGATATCAATGAGATCCCTTCACCTTCGCTCCACAAAACCCTACTCAATTCGTTCGAAGACATCTAGAACTTCCACGACAACCATCTGTCACCGCTAAGAGGCCCTGCGGAACTCGCTAGTGCAGATAATGACGCTGGCGCCAACAATATCAACCACGCGCGCTGCTTCTCTGGCGCTTATGGTGCGTGCGGTGGGCCTCAAGTAAAAGGCCAAGTAGTCGTCTGCGATGGCTGCAAGCGTAGCTTCCACATCGGCTGCACTGGAGCGAAAGCTGGCAGCCAAGTTTTGAGCCACGACGAGTGGATTTGTATGGAGTGCGAGTGCAGCAGTGTGAAGACCTAGAGAGAGAAAGAAAGAGAGCAAGCAAGAGAGAAAGAAGTGTTTGGAGGTTGAGAAAATGAAGGAAAATGAAACACTTAGGGCTGGGGTTTTTTTTTTTTTTTTTTTTAAATGGGAAGGGCTATGTTGAATTTGGATATATTGTTTTTTGGTTAAATGCGGCTCAATGGGTTTTTAGTTAAAACCCAATAATCACTGGGTCTAATTGGGTTAATGCCCATTTAACCCAACTAATAATTGGATATGTTTGTGTTCAATTAGAGTGGGTGGGTTTGGGCGAGCAAATGGGTTTGGGCTTACTTTGCCACCTCTATTAAAATTTAAGAGTAGAAACTAATTTCTAATTCTATATCCTATCACCATAGCGATTAGCAAGGCAACTTCCTAAAACATATATTGACACCCTATAAGGCAAGAGTGGGGCTCATCTTTCTTCGATGTGGGAGCAAGTCTTAAAAACTGCTTATGTTGCTTGAAAGAACAAAGCCGTGCAGGTCTTTCAGCCCTAGAGCGAACAAACTGCTTACAAGCTTGGATCAAAATCCTCCCCCACAAAAAGGCGCTTTTGAGGGCAATGCCCATCAAAGTTATTGTCTGCTTTAGGTGGCAATTTTTGAGACTTGCTTCAATTGCACGGGTTTGTTACCCCAAAAGGCACGCCTCTACCACTACAACACATGTGTTGTATTGGTACACTCTTACTTTCAGCTAAGGCTTATAAGGCATGTGTGGAGCGCATCTTTCTTCGATGTGGGAGCAAGTCTCAAAAACTACTCATGTCGCTTGAAGGAACAAAGTCGTGCGGATCCTTCAACCCCAAAGCAGACAAACTGCTTGTGGGCTTGGATCAAAATCCTCCCCCACATTAACCATGGTTAGAAAAAAAATAACTGATAAATTTAGAATAAAAATGCAAAATTTATCAAGTACCAAAACACTTGCAATGACAAATCTCTCCATAACTCATTGTAAAAAGAAATAATAATAAGAAGAAAAATTCATACTTAATATTTTAAAATACACTTGTAGGGATGAAGGGCCCATATATAGGTATTGGGCTGTGGGTCGTGCCCGAGGATATCAGATAGCCCGAGGACAGGTAAATACTAACGAAGGCATACAAATTAATGGGCCGTGGAAGAGGTTTGGTCATAAGGAGCTAGGGATGTTATCCGAGGAGAAACACCTCATTGACAAAGCAGAGTAGAGGTTAAATGGTCCGACCATCCATCAAGAATAAAGCAATGAGTAATAGTGCTTGAAAGGATAAACGCCAGAGAGGGATGAAACGAAAGAGAGTTGAGAAATATCTGAGAAGAAAGCAATGAGTAATAGTGCTTGAAAGGATAAACGCCAGAGAGGGATGAAACGAAAGAGAGTTGAGAAATATCTGAGAAGAAAGCTACTGCCACTGCATTGAATGTTCTGCATCTAACCGCCTGGCCGCATTAATGTGGAGGTGATACCTGAACAGTTGAAAGGATAAACACCAGAGAGGGATGAGACAAAAGAGAGTTGAGAAATATCTGAGAAGAAAGTTGCTACCACCACATTGAATGTTTTGCATCTAACCCCCTAACCGCATTAATGTGGAAGTGATACTTGAACGATAACTTTCAGCCTTACATCTACCCCCAAAGACTTCAAGAAGATGCTAATGGGACAAGTATTAAAACCAGCGATCTGATCTACATGTTGAGGGCTAAGATGAAATAAGGAAGGAGAATATAAAGGGGAAAAATCCCATTACAAGGGGATCATCAAAAAATCTAAGAAAAAAGCACTGTATACTCAAGAATTATAATTTTGTATAAGTCTGAGAGAAATATATAAGAACAGACCATCCTCGAACTTGACCGATGAGAACTTTTCTTGCATAAAATTGTTTGTTTTATTCTTTCCAGTAACAACTAACCTACTGTGATCACTGTCAACTTAACTCATTGAAAGTTCATCTTTAAGCTCACTCTCTAATAAATTCATTGTTTTGAACTCTTTGGGCCATTGACCCACCATTTGGGCTTTGGGAGCAAAACGTGTCCTTACAACACTTTAATTAAAAATTTTAATTTGGAAATGAAGGATAATTTTTTAAACCTGCTCTTAAGTAAATGACATGGTAGTAGTAGTAAATAGAGATGGTCATGGATCGAGTATGGGTCGGATATACCTAAACCTGATCCAATAATTTTACCTATGGATACTCGATTCACTTACCCGAATAGCAACCATACCCGATTATTACCTGGCTCTTTTATCCATGGATACCCAAAGCCAACCCGAACCTAATTTTTTGGTTTTTTTTTTTAAATTATCTTTTAGTGATGGAATTTTAAACTTACAATAAAGGGGAGAAATTTTTCTATAATGCAAATATTTTGATAGTTATATGCTAAATTATAGTATTGGACTAAAGCCTCTATTTCTTTTTCCCTTTAATGAAAGCCATAAGATTTATTGCTTCCTTATGCACAACAATCTGCTTTGTCATTCCCAAGCAATATTCAATAAACCTCTTATACAGAGAAAATCATTCCAAAATGTTTTGTCCTATTTAGATGGGATTTGTTATTTGTATGAAGAAAAATCAACAAAAGAAGAATGCATAAAATTTTATATTTTCCTTATCTATAATTCATGTGTAAATACATAGTGAGATATATACAATATTCTAGAACTCTATAAAGGTAGACTCCTAGTGTCATGGGATTATATATGTCAAAAGAGATTTAATTGCCCATAGACTTTGTGAGGTATTCAACAACCAATTCCATGATATTTGTACTGAACTCTATAGAGGTAGACTCCTAGTGTCGTGGGATTATATATGTCAAAAGAGATGTAATTGCCCATGGAGTTTGTGAGGTATTCAATAATCAATTCCATAATATTTGCACTGCCATTAACGTCTTAAATATTGGAGTTGCTTGAAAATTGAAATATCAAAACTCCTGCTATATGGGAATTTTTTTCCTTATTAGCAAATTTCCCTTATAAAAAATTTCCTTAATATTGTACAATATAATTGACCTAATATATATATTTATATATAATAATAGGTAAAGTAGAGAAAAAATCCAATTAAATTTCAAATTCGAATTCAATTAGTGTCTAATTTTAAGCCATGTGTCTCATCTAATCTAAATTTTAGAATTTTGTGCCAAGTGAATTAATTTAGATAAAAATTGAATTTTAATTAAAGTTTAATTTTGCGCTACGTGTTCCATCTAATTTAAATTTTTAAATTTTTGTGCCAAATTAGTTAATTTAATGTAGAAAACGAGAAGTCCAATATAATAAACTATAAAAAAACATAATCATATAATTAAAAAAAAAAATCAATTTTATAAGCCATATATATATATATATTAATAGCTAAAACAAAAAGAAAATTTAATAAATTTTAAATTGGAGTCTAATTTTGTGTCACATGTCATTTAATTTTTAAATTTTTGTGTCAAGTGAATTATTAGGGGAAAAAATCAAAAGGTCTAAATTTAATTAGATTTTAGATTGAATTTTAATTGGAATTCAATTTTGCGTCATGTGTCCTATTTAATTTGTTAATTTTCTTGGCAAATGAATTATTGGGTGTAAAAACTGAAGAGTCTAGATACAATTAGATATCAAATTATATATATATATATATATATATATATATATATATATATATATATATATATATGTAATTGTGATTGTTTTTAAATGTTCTCGTGCATATGCACAAGATTACACATTAATCTATATATATAAAATAATAAGTGAAGCTGAAAGAAACTTAAATTAGAATTCTAAATTAGAGTTCTAATTTTGCACCATGTGTCCTAAATTATTTATTTTTAAAGAGTTTTATTTCTTAATTTTAGAATCAAATGTTGGACCACATCATAAATATTCATCCAAGTGAGTTATTAAGTACAAAAACCAAAGAGTTTAGAATAAATAAATCGTAAAAAAAAATACTTCACAATAATTTTTTTATAAAAAAAACATTGACAATTTACATTTTATACCTAATAATATCTTTTCAAATTTTTTTAAAGAGTTAACAAAATATAAAAATGATTATCAATAGTATTTAAATTATATATATATAGAATTATATTATGCATCTTATTGTACATTTTTAAGTGTATCCATGCATATGCATGGGGTTACAAGCTAGTATATAATAATAGGTGGAGCTAAGAGAAACTCAAATTAGAATTCCAAATTAGAGTTCCAATTTTGCGTCATGTGTCGTAAATTATTTATTCTTAAAGAGTTTTATTTCTTAATTTTAGAATCAAATGTGGGACAACATCATAAATATTCATCCAAGTGAGTTATTAAGTACAAAAACGAAAGAGTCGGGAATAAATGAATCGTAGAAAAAAAAGTGCTTCACTATAATTTTTTTTTTTTTTAAATATGGACAATTTACATTTTATTTATAATAATATCTTTACAAAATTTTTTAAAGAGTTAATAAAATATAAAAATGACTATCAATAATATTTAAATTATATATATAGGAATTATATTATGCATCTTATTGTATATCTTTAAGTGTATCCATGCATATGCATAGGGTTACAAGCTAGTACATATTAATAGGTAAAATTTAGAGAAAATCCACTTAGATTCTATAATTGAAGTCCAATTTTGCACCATGTGTCCTAAATTATTTATTTATAGAGAGTTTTGTTTCTTAATTTTGGAGCCAATTGTGGGACTACATCATAAATATTCATACAAGTGAGTTATTAAGTACAAAAATTAAAGAGTCTCGAATTAATGAACTATAAAAATAAAAATAAAAATTGCTTCGCAATATCAAAAATTAAGAATTCATAATTTTTTTTAAATATAGATAATTTACATTTTCTACCTAATAATATTCTTACTTGATTTTCTAAAGAATTAACAAAATATAAGAATGACCATTTATCAATAGTATTTTAAATTTTATATATATATATATATATATAGGAATTATACTATGCATCTTAATGTATATTTTTAAGTATATTCATACATATATATGAAGTTACAAGATAATTTATATAATAGAAGCTATATAAGGAAAACTAGAAAAGACTTTTGTTGGACTAATTTGTTTGAAAACTTTCTACCTTACCCTAGAGAGGTGGTAATGATATCCTTGTTGTATTGCTAAAACTTAGGGAGAAGAATAAATGTTTATAATAAATAAATAAATAAGTAAACCTTCCATTTTCACATTATTTTTGTTGGATTTAGCTTACCTCCAGTACTTTTTTTTAATAAGAAGCTGCCACATCATCCACTAATTAAATAAAAGGTGGAAATTAAAACTCACTACCACTTGCTATTGTATACTTAAAATAAAAGGACATGTCCAGTTAAAAAAGTATCGGAAGTAAGCCAAACCTATTTTTGTTTAACGTTAACCCACGCATGAGGTTGTTTTAAATGAGAATTCACTTACTCTTTTTTAGTCTTTTAATTGTTCCTACCTAAATAAATTATAGTTTTCAAAAGTTATGGTAAATTTAAAATCAAATTTGTTTTTAGCAACTTTGAATGTTTAGTCTTCACAGGGTAACAACTTTGAATATAAATTTGATCAATTTGACAGTTGACTTGTTAATCTTGGTAATATATGGTAGTATAAATAACAATTACCATTTTCTATTAAAAAAAAAAGTACCAAATTAAGGATTCGTTTAAAACAAAATGTATAATAGGCGGAAAATTAGTATACGGTTTGTAGCATTTGAAAATCATTTTAATGGTCATAATGCTATGAGAATCAATTGATAGTAAATACTAATAGTCTATATTGGTAACATGGCAGCTAACGTTTATATATTTATGTTTTGTCATTTTTTTAGAACCATTTTTGGTAATTAACTGACTTGTTCATAATACTATGAAAAAAAGAAAAAAGAAAAACCTTGAACAAGTCTTTTTTTTTTATTTTACTTGAACTCCGACCCTTGCCCCCCACACTCCACAAGCACTTATACTTGTATAATGATCATCGCACCAAGGGTGTGCGGTGGGTTTGAAGAAGTCACTATTGAGTATTCAGTATCTTTTATTTAATCAAGTCAGCCATTAAAGATTTCACAAAATCAAGTTCATGGAAATTTCCCCCCTTTTATATTAACTTCATTCTATGTTATTGTTTGTTGCTCCTGAATTTAGTGGCGGAGTTAATAAATATTTAAAAAAAAAAAAAAAAACTACATATAACATCATAACTGCGCTTGTACAACATTTTTTTAATTATAAGCTAACAGGTCGAATTCAGGTAATACCCAAACCCGACCCGATAAATTTGGGTTCTAGGTAACACCCGACCCGATTAAATTTATCCATGAATTACCAAGTGTTGGGGGAAGAAATTGAAGCCACTGAATCAAATGTTGGGAAACCAAACCGAAACTCAACTATGAGCTCTTAAGATGACACCTATAGGCTTTCGGTGTGATGACAAGTCTATCCAAGTAAGAAGAAAAAGAACTGCACTTAACAAAACAGAAACAAAGGCTCAATAAAAAATACATTACAATACTTAATTAGTATATTAGTGGTCATGTTTTGATGGTCCAAGAGAAAATGAATTCTCCAGCGATAAGGGTGAAGTTGTACTTAAGTCCAAAAGGTAAATTGTTCAACAGTAGGGGTGGAATTACACGGTCCAACCATCAATAATTAGATAGATTTAGGGAAATGTTAGGTCCTTATGTGTCTCATTCAAGAGGAATTTATTGTGCTTTCAGCCATTTTTACATCAATGTGAGGAAAAAGTTCAACCGTTACAAATACATCATACCCTTCAATAGTAAAATAAAAAGTAAAAATTAAAGGCTCCATAGGAAGAAAAAATGGAGGATTAATTGGCATGGTGTGAAGGGAGAGAAGAATCCCCGGCTCAATGCAGCAAATTTTAAGCTAAAACTCTAGTGAGTGTAAATTTGTAAGGCATGAACGAGATGAATGTGGCCTGCTTTTGAGTTAGTGAGGTGGGGTTGATGCTAAGACTGAAGTCTTTTATGGGTAATGGGCTGTTTGTGGTTAGCTAGAAGACACTTATGAGCTGTGGCAGTGTGAAGGGAGGAAAAGAAATATATGGGATTAGATGAGTTTGAGTTAAAGGTTATAAATGGTGAGCTAAAAGGAGAGCTCTGCTGCTTGTAAAGATGACCAACGAATTTCAAAGTCTTAGAAGGGTGGCTAAGTTGGTTTTTGGTTAGCTTGCCTGTGATTTTATAATGGAGTTTTCAGAGAAGCATTTATTGACAAAGCTCTAAAAAACGTGTGACCACTCAGAGGTGATGAATCATAGTCAAGCTTCCTTGGGATTTTTGCTAAGAAGTAGGAACATCCATTTAGGGGGTTGCTTTGCTTTTTTGGGTAATGATGAGATTTTAGAGCTTTTTGCATTAAATGCCAGGATTCTTTGGGCTGAGCTTGATTGTTGTGATTTGAGGCGTGTATCATAAGTGAATCCTAATACTGCAAACTGAGATTTGGTCCCCCAAGAAGTGAGATTCAACACCCCAAGCCTGGTGTTAAACTCTAAGTCCATTTCTAGGGGTTCTGCTGGAGATCCTTTTATGCCCTCCAAACCACATGTTCCCAATTTTCCCCCTTTAGAATTCATGGGCTTGGCACATGAATCACGTTTTAAACATTTTTAGTATTTTTAACATCAATTTGTTGGAGTTTGAACAATTTGGTTTCTGCTCCCCTTCCGCTAGAGGTGCAATTTTGGGAAAGATGATGGAGTTCCATCATTCTATAGGCTTCCGCTGATGTGACAGCCCTTGGGCACTGTTCACATCAGGTGGGGGGGTGACAAAAAATTGAGGGGACAGATTTTAGTCCATTCTCAAAGGCTGGTTCTCTTGTATGAGTCCCTAGTTGCTCTTTTCGGTTATGACTGAACAGGGGCTGTTCTCCTTTGCCTTCTACTAGTGTTTCTTGCTCACATGGGCTGAGTTGTGTGTGCATATTGTCATGAGTTTTTATTCCTCATGGACTTTTATTAGTAAACATTTTTTGGGTTTCTTCATAAATAATTGCAATGGACCTTTGGGCAATTAGTTGTAATGTTTGAAACAATAGGACAAGTTTCAAAACACTAGGACAAGTTTCAAAACACTTGTATAAATAACACTTATTATGATGAATTCCATATTGCAACGTTCATGGTTTCTAATAATTTAGATAATGAGCTTGTGGGTTTGAATGTTTTACCACGAGTGTAGAAGGTATATATTATGGATATCATGATGCAAAATGATGTCCATGTATTTCATGGGTTCATAATACGAGAACATAATCCTCAAGATAGCTCTCAATGAGTTTCTTCATAAGATGATTTCCATGGTCCTTTTTTGCCACGGTACAATTTTAACATGATATTTTTTCTTTGCCAAGCGTTGATAATCTTGAGCTCTTTTCTTTTTGATAAAATAGTGCCAATGAAAATTGGGCTTTGATGTTGCCAATAGGAATTAGGCTTTGATGTTGCCAATAGGAATTGGGTTTTGATATTGCCAATAAGAATTGGGTTTTGATGTTGCCAATGAAAATTGGGCTTTGATATTGCCAATGAGAATTGGGATTTTAATATTGCCAATGAGAATTGAGCTTTGGATGAATGAATTGCCATGGGTTTGAATCATGGGCTTTGATTATAGATTTGAATTCCATTAATAAAATTGTTTTGCCATGGACTTGAATCATGGGCTTTTCAAATATTGACAAGCATAAGTATTCTTGGGCTTTGAATAGAATAGGGTGTGTGTATTTGAAAGTAAATAGGTGATACTTAAATAAAATTAGATGTAAAAAAAAGTACCTTGACATTTAGCCCCCCGAGTCACGTGTGATCAAGTTATTAGTAATACTATATTTTTTGAAAGAAAAATATTAGGATCACACGTGCGAGTTTTATTTATTTTTTATTTTTTATTTTTTTTGAAAAATGGTGGCCTATTATAGATAATGAGATAGAAAAATAATTGTGGGCCAGTGAGAAATGTTCATGGAGGCCCAAAATAATATATGAGTGATATTTTTGGTATTTTTGGTGAATAAATAAAAGTGATTTGAATAGGACTAGAGCATGTGGCATGAGTGAAAAAATTGTACCTCAACCTTTAGCCCCTTGAGTATGTGTGATCAGCCTGCCTTCAGCCACACATGTGAGTTTAAATGAATCCATAAGCTTGTGTGACATGGGTTGAAAGAGAAACTAGTGTACCCCCATTGGTCCTTGAGGGAGTTATTGATGGTGGCGCAACTGGAGGGGGTGCCACTGATCCTTTGCTGCCACCTGAAGGGGTTGCTGGTGCGGTTGGAGAAATGATTATAAGTGAATCCATCACACCCACATCTGACCTTGATCCTCCCCGGAACAGAAAAACCATAGGTACGACTTTTGCTGCCCATGCTTCAATAACATCTACAAATTTGGGTTTGCCTCATAAAGAAAAAAACTTCCTCTTCTTGCTCCTTTAACAAATAGAGTAACCTCACCAATCTTGTTTGAAAGTTGCAGAAGGAGAGCCGTCAAGTGCTGCATTTCAGGGGGTTAACGTTCAAGATTTCATGGGGATGTTCAATCAAGAAAGGGAGAATGACAAATCTTTCTAGGACTTCTATGCACTTTCAGGAACCATAGTGAAACTTTAGCGATTTGATGTTCCCATTGAAGGTCTACCCTTGCTAGAAAAAATATTGTCAAAGTATCCGGATTTTATGTCTAGGTGTACATATGGTAATACAGTGAGGAAGGTAATGTTCCAATCCTTTGTTGCGGTTTTGCTTGACATAGAACGCACACCCTTCAAGAGTTTCAACTTGCACAAGGTTCTTGAGTGGAAGGGCGTACTTAGTGAGTTGCAATCCATGAGGTTTGATGTTGGGTTCATTCTTTATTGGCTCAAAACCACTGCTGCCTCATGCATCATTCATGATGGTGAGATGAAGTTGGCTGAACTCACAGCGAATATTGCAAATTTAGAGAAAGAGATTGCAGCCAAGGTATCAGAACTATCCCTCTTGACAAGCCAAAAGGAGTCCATCGTGCTGTCCTTAGCCACTAGTGGTAACTCGTCCTCTGCAGAAACCCTTGGCAGTTTGTTGGACTAGGCCACTCATGCTTTTGTTTATATATGTGTTTTCTTTTATAGCTACTGTACTAGTGGACCACTCGATTTGGGATGTAATATGTGTTTTGAGACTTTCTTAGTTATAAAGACTCTTTTCCCCCTTTCTTTTTGTAATAGTAAAAAAAAGAAAAAAAACTTCTAGGTGCTGTTACTATTCATGTATGCAAAACTATTTAGCTATATATAAAAAACTTATAAGTGTTGTGATTTGTCTAGTTGTAAGTGTTGTTGTTATCTGTGCAAATGGTTACTCAATTTTAGGTACCAATGTTACATGTGAATGAAAATTAGTCAACTACAGACATTGTCTTTGTAAAAGGTTCATGCTTAAAAGACATTTTTTTTCTGCATAAAAGCTTTTTTTTTTTTTTTAATCAGAAATTTTTTCTGCATACAAGAAAACTTTCTGCATAACAGGAAATTTTCTGCATAACAGAAAACTTTCTGCATAATTTTTCTGCATAAAAGGAAATTTCTGCATAAAAGAAAATTTTCTACACAAAGGAATTTTTCTGCATAAAAGAAAATTTTCTGCATATAGGAATTTTTCTGCATAAAAGAAAATTTTCTGCATAGAAGGAAATTTCTGCATAAAAGAAAATCTTCTGCATAAAGGAATTTTTCTGCATAAAAGAAAATCTTCTGCAGAAAGGAATTTTTCTGCATAAAAGAAAATTTTCTGCATAAAAGGAATTTTCTGCATAAAAGCTATAGAAAACTTATGACTTGTAAAAGGTTCATGCTTAAAAGGAATTTTTCTGCATAAAAGCTATAGAAAACTTATGACTTGTAAAAGGTTCATGCCTAAAGGAAATTTTTCCTCATAAAAGCTATAGAAAACTTATGTAAAAGGTTCATGCTTAAAAGGAATTTTTCTGCATAAAAGCTATAGAAAACTTATGACTTGTAAAAGGTTCATGCCTAAAGGAAATTTTTCCGCATAAAAGCTATAGAAGACTTATGACTTGTAAAAGGTTCATGCCTAAAGGAAATTTTTTCGCATAAAAGCGGTTACCTATTGTTACTTTTTTATGTGAGCACATGTTTTCCAACTGTTTATGCAAAAATTATGCACTGTTCACAGCAGAGGACATCTCCAACCGTAGCCATTATGCTCTCTTTTTAAAAAAAATAACAATAATAAAAAAAAAATGAGGAAGAAAGAAATAGAGTGTCCGCCTATATACTCACACATATATATATACATGTGCATATACTTATATACATATATATGTATGTGCATTCATATTTGTATACATGTATATATATATAGATATATACATATGTATTTTCAAGAAAAACAGCTATGTGTCTTCTTTTTTTTTAAAAGAGACTCAATACTAAAGACAACATGCAGGATTATGGCAAAGGTGGTGTTTACTTTTATTTAGTACTAGTTGTGATCTTACAAAAGAGTGGAGAAAACCACATAGTACAAGCATGGGAGGTTAAGCATAGTACAACTTAAGCCATTTGCCATTAACAGGTTCCGCGAGAACTTCACCATCTACTGTAGCTAAACGATAGTAACCACTCTCATTGGCTTCCCTTACGAGGTAGGGACCTACCCAATTTGGGGCAAATTTAGAGGGGGCAGAGAGGTTCCTCCTCACATAACTTGCTGCCTTCAGGACTATTTGCCCGTTAACAAAAGTTCTAGCCTTCATGACATTGATGTAGGCATTGGCCATCTGCTGCTGGTACCGCTAGATACGGCCAAGAGCCAAATTCCTTTCTTCCTTGAGGGTTTCAAGGTAAGAGACCTTATGTTCTACACAGATGGCTGCACTCATTTCAACTTCTTGACCATGAACCACCCTAGGAGTAGGGACTAATAACTCAACGGGTGATATAGCCTCGGTGCCATACACAAGAGAAAACAGCGAAAAACTAGTAGCAGTCTTTGCTGAACTTCAGTAGGCCCATAAAGTTTCCAACAAATGTTCACTCCATCCTCCCTCATATTCGTGGACCATCTTGCTGAGAATTCTCAACAATACTCGATTAGTCACCTCCGCTTGGCCATTGCCTTAGGGATAGTAAGGAGTAGACTTTCTATACTTGATGTGGCAATGGTCAAGCAGTTTACGGACATCCTTGTTGATAAAAGGAGTGCCATTATCACCGACAATCTTATAAGGAATGCCAAATCTACAAATTATGTGCTCACGGATGAAATTTGCAATTGTTGGACTGGTAGCTTTCTTTAATAGGACTACCTCAACCCATTTTGTGAAGTACTCTGTAGCCACTAATATCCAAATATAGCCATTGGATGGTGGATTGATTGGGCCTATCAAGTCTAGCCCCCAAGTGTGAAATGGCCATGGCGTTGTCATGTTTTGGAGGCTAGTGGGATGAGTGTGGATCAAGCTCCCATGGACCTGACAAGTGTCACAAGTCTTCACATGCTTGGCCGTATCTTGCTTCATGGTTGGCCAAAAATACTCGAGGCTAAGCAGCTGCTGGAGAAGTCGTTTCTTGCCTTGATGATTCCCACATTCACCTACATGAACTTCTTGCATGATGGATTATGCTTCGGGGGTCCCTAAGCATCTTAAGGGCTCCCTATTAAATCCCTTTCGGAAAAGGATACCTTTTTCCACAAAGTAGCGAGTCGCCATCCTTTTTAAACGATATGTCTCATCCCGATTGTCGGGCAAAATGCATTCTATGAGATATTCAAGAAATGGGATTCGCCAATCGTTGGAGGTGAACATAGCATACGATTCTTCATGGCTAGGAATGTGTTGACATTTCTCACACTCACTTTGAATGTTGGCAGCCTATTTTTCCATATCTGGCCAATAATACCTTGACCCCTGGAGACACCTGTAGAGACTTACAGTACCACTGGAGCCGCACGATTTCTCATGGACTTCTCTCAGTCGCTTGCAAGACTCTCTTAGGCTCAAGCACCTTGCCAAGACTCCTCCCGGGAATTTTCTGTATAACTCCCCTACCACCAAAGTGTAATCTTCGAAACATTTCAGTTACTTGTTGCTTGAGGGAGATAATAGGACTTCCTTTACGGGCGACCGCCAATCTGCTTGGTCCAGTGGCCGTCCGAAAAACTCCTCATTCAGTACCTGGATGGTTGGAACAGGTTTCTTTATGATTGTAACTTCAGTAGCGGTACCTTCAAAACTAATCCTAGCCCCCAAAGTGGCTAATGCATCAGCAAAATGATTGTCGGACCTTTGAGAGTGTTGGATATCAAAGTCCTCAAATGAATCTTCCAACATTTGGGCCATTGCTCTATTGGCGCCAATGACGGCTCTTTGAGCGCAAACTCTCCCTTAGCTTGACAAACAACTAGGTTCGAATCTCCAATCACCCTAAGGTGCTTGATTCCCATTTCACGCGCTACTGCTAAACCCGTGAGGTATGCTTCATACTCAGCTGTGTTGTTAGTACAAGGGAAGTTGAGTTTAAAGGACATAGCTATTGCTTTTCCTGCTTCTTTGGTTAGGACTATTCCAACCCTCCTTCAGTAGCAGTGGAGGACCCATCAAACCTAAGGGTCCACTTAGTTCCAACTACTTCAACGACTGAAACCTCCGGTAAATCCCCAGGGACTTCATCAACAACGTTCCACCCTTCTTCTCTTGGGAACCATGCCAGTAGGTCAGCTATAGCTTGCCCTTTTACAGCCGTAGGGGCAATAGGGATGATTTCGAATTCAGACAACTGCAGAAGCCATTGTGCTAGCCTTCCAGAAAGGACGGGACGCCGCAAGAGTGAG
Organism: Quercus wislizeni; assembly: GCA_023055345.1. Taxonomy (NCBI): domain Eukaryota; kingdom Viridiplantae; phylum Streptophyta; class Magnoliopsida; order Fagales; family Fagaceae; genus Quercus; species Quercus wislizeni. Next base: position 1,027,997 of record JALGQJ010000015.1, read on the forward strand.
CGTATAGGATGAGATTTAGTCATGAGATAAATTGTATGAGCCAAAAAGTAATGTCACAGTCGTTGTGCAGCATATATGAGAGAGAGACAAGCCTTTTCAACCTTTGAATATCGAGTCTCAATGTCCTTCAGCATCTGGCTAACATAGTAAATTGGCTGATCAACCCCCTGTTGATCTTCTTGGGCTATCAATGCCCCCATTGCCTCTCTATTGGTGGCTAAATAGAGTTTAAGGTGCTTTCCTGATGTGGGTGCAAATACGGTCGGCAGCTTGGTCATGAGTTGCTGCAATTGAGAGAATGTTTGCTGGCATCTCTGATTCCAGTGGTAAGGCCTTCCCTTCTTCAGCAAGGGGGCAAAGGCAACGGTGAGAGTAGCTAGACCAGGAATGAACCTCCAGATGTATGAAAGCTTTCCAAGGAAGCTTTCATGGTAGCTATAGCTTATGCCTTACTAGGATCAACATCTATCCCTCGTTGGTGAACAAGGAAACCCATAAACTTTCCAACGGGAACACCAAAAGCACACATAAGGGGGTTCATACAAAGCTTGTAAAGGTGACATCTTTCAAAGACTCTCCTCAAGTCAGAAAAATGGTTTTCCCTTACTTTTGACTTCACCACAATGTCATCCACATAGTCTTCAATTTCTTTGTGCATCATATCATGAAAGATCGCAGTCATGGCTCTTTGGTAAGTGGCGCCGGCGTTCTTAAGGCCAAAGGGCATGACAATATAGTAGAAATTCCCAATGTCCGGAAGGCGGTCTTGGCTGCATCCTTAGGTGGCATCCTAATTTGGTTGTAGCCGCTAAAACCATCCATAAATGAGAATATAGCATGTCCGGCTGCTGAGTCAATTAGCATGTCCATATTTGGAAGTGGGAATTCATCTTTTGGGCATGCTTTATTAAGATTTCAAAAATCTTCGCAGCATCTCATTTGTCCACTCTTTTTCTTGACCGGCACTATGTTTGACAACCACTTCGAGTGCTCAATGGGCCTAATGAAACCAGCTGCAAGGGGTTTCTGCACTTCTTTGATGATTTGAGCTTCAACATCCGGATGGAAGGTTCGCATGGGTTGTATCACCGGCTTCACTCCTGGTTCGACATTAAGAGCATGTGCCACTAAGTTGGGATCTAATCCAAGCATTTCATCGTATTCCCAAGCAAAGACATCAGCATATTCCTTCAGAAGTGCAATGAGTTGGTTTTTTTCTAGCTACGACAGATTTGCATTAATTGAAGTTATTCATGGAATATTAGGGTCATTGCTAAGATCAACAACTTCAAGCTCCACATCAGCTGGTAAGGTTAGATTGGGTGTTGGTGGTAACTCTTCACATGGTTCAGCAATGCTGTCAAAAGAATGCTCCTCTGGAGTTGCTGTTTCAACAATGTTGTTAAGAGAATGCTCCACTGCAGCTGCTGTTTCTTGAGTGCAGCAGCAAGTTGGTGTTGTATTGGCTTCGTTCAGTCCGAGACCCTTCTGTTTGAGACAGCTAGGCCCCGTGTACTGTCATAATCGGTAACCAAGGCGCCCATCCGATAGTTGGATTTGCACGCATCTCAGTTGTGACCTATTGCTAAATGCTTCCTTGCACTCCCTCTTCTTTTTCTTCTGATCAAGGATCCCCCTCAGATCCACCTCAGGTTCCTTCTCAATAACCTCCCAATCAGGCAACGGGGTCCCTATAAGCTTTGAAGTAGCATCTTCCCAATGGTATGTTCTTGCATCCCAGTAAAACCAGCCACTTCTATGGGAGTTCTAGTGATCCAATTTAGAGGGATTTCAGTTGCTTAGAGTGTACTAGCTGGGACAAGATTCAAGGATGCACTGGTATCAACTAATGCCTTCCATATGTGGACATCGTTGATTTGGGCAGCGACATGTAAGGGTCTGCTATGATCGGGGTGCTGCACTTCCATATCTTCGTCAGTGAAGGTGATGGCATTGGTAGTTTCCAAGAAAGCTCTGCTAGCATGAGCTTCGGCGGTAAGGCAATGTGTTCCGGAGTCAGAGGCAATGGACACTAATGCTTCGGTTGCTGCCTTCCTTGCTTCTTCATTGAACCTAAGCTGGTTGAACAAGGCACGAAAGGTTGGGCTCCTCTGAAGTGCTGAAATGGCTGCGGGAGGTAATTCCCCACTATTACCCATATCGTCTTCATTATTTCCTGAATGAATCACCACTGCTGCTGTAGCTTTCCCCCTGTTATGTTGTGGTAATGGGTTCCGCTGGACCCCTTGCTCTTAGGTCAGATCAAGAGTCCCATCTGTTATTTTTTTATGAAACATCCTCCGGAGAGCCCTACAATCTCTGGTCTTATGATGCACGTATTGATGATAATGACAATAATGAGGGTTTTGCTTATCTTCCTTTGTAGGCTCCCGGTTTGGCTTGATGATTCTAAGGACTCCATCAACCACCCACTTATCAACTATCACCTTGATTTCTTCGTCAGTACATGGGATGAGAGGCAGCTCTTGTTGTTCTGCACCATCAACCCTCTTACGTTTTACTCTTGCTGTTGATTCTCCACTGGAGACGACAAGAGCTTGAGGGGGGTTTCTTTTTTCTGCTCTAGGTTTGTCAGTGACAAATGGCTTAACTGATAGGGCTGTTTTCCGAGCTTTTTGGAGTAATTGGGCAAATTGGTGAATGTCAAGGTTCTCCAAGTGTGCTCGGTATTCTAAGAACATGTTGTCGATGCAAATTTCTAGCAGCTTTTGCTCTTTGTATTGTCCATAACAATCGAGGGCGGTATCTCTAAACCGTCTAATAAAATCAAGGAGCCCTTCAGAAGGCTTTTGTTTCGAATTGTGAAGGGTGATGATGGTGACCTTCTCCTCACCATGGAAATACTTAGTGCAGAAACTTTCCACCTTATCCTTCCATGTGGGAATGGAATTAGGCTGGAGAGTAGAATACCATGTATAAGCATGATCAGTGAGTGATTTTGAGAACTCTCTTAGACAAAGCTCCCGATCTGCTGCAAATGGCCCCATGGAATTCAAAAATTTGCTGAAGTGCTCCATTGCATTCCCTTTCCTCCCATCATATAGAGCGAAAGTAAGTGTTTCATACTTCTCCGGATATGGTTTGCTAAGTAGCTCTGCTGGATATGGGGGTTTGTGAATGTATCGCATAGACTCTTTCTGCTGCCTACCTCTTTCTCTCTCGAGTAGAGAAATGAGATCAGATAGAGTGACAAATTGGTGTGCGGGAGTGTTTTGTTCATCAGATTGGGGATTTCCAACCGCTAAGCCCCTTTCTTGCTGTGTGCGAGGGTCTAGCTCCACACGTGGTGGTTGGACACCTTGACCTTGTGCCTCCCTTAGGATTCTCACAGATTCAACTAGCTAAAACTAAGCTTGCTGCATTCCTTGTAACATTTCAAGAACAAAAGTGAATGGATGATCAGCATTCTCCTGGTTAACTTCAGGCTGCTTGGATTAAACATCTTATGCAGTTGGACCCTGGTGACTTTGTGCTGCTGTATGAACATTATCTTGACTTGCTTCTTGCCGGTCATTGCGCAACCTTGGAGGCATGATAGACTTTCACCTACTGATTGATTCCCCAGTGGAGTCGCCAAAATGTTGGGGGAAGAAATTGAAGCCTCTGAATGAAATGTTGGGAAACCAAACCGAGACTCAACTATGGGCTCTTAAGATGACACCCATAGGCTTTCGGTGTGATGACAAGCCTATCCAAGCAAGAAGAAAAAGAACTGCACTTAACAAAACAGCACAAAGGCCCAATAAAAAATACATTACAATACTTAATTAGTATATTAGTGGTCCTGTTTTGATAGTCCAAGGGAAAACGAATTCTTTAGCAGTAAGGGTGAAGTTGTACTTAAGTCCAAAAGGTAAATTGTCCAACAGTAGGGGTGGAATTACACGGTCCAACCATCAATAATTAGATAGATTTAGGCAAATTTTAGGTCCTTATGTGTCTCATTCAAGCGGAATTTATTGTGCTTTCAGCCATTGTTATATCAATGTGAGGAAAAAGTTCAACCATTACAAATACATCATACCCTTCAACAGTAAAATAAAAAGTAAAAATTAAAGGCTCCATAGGAAGAAAAAATTGAGGATTAATTGGCATGGTGTGAAGGGAAAAAAGAACCCCCAGCTCAGTGCAGCAAATTTTAAGCTAAAACTCTAGTAAGTGTAAATTTGTGAGGCATGAATGAGATGAATACAACCTGCTTTTGAGTTAGTGAGGTGGGGTTGATGCTGAGACTGAAATCTTTTATGGGTAATAGGATGTTTGTGGTTAGCTGGAAGATACTTATGAGCTGTGACAGTGTGAAGGGAGGAGAAGAAATATTTAGGATTAGATGGGTTTGAGTTAAAGGTGATGGATGGTGAGCTAAAAGGAGAGCTCTACTACTTGTAAAGATGACCAACGAATTTCAGAGTTTTAGAAGGGTGGCTAAGTTGGTTTTTTGGTTAGCTTGCCTGTGCTTTTATAATGGAGTTTTCAGAGAAGCATTTATTGACAAAGCTCTAAAAAACGTGTGACCACTTAGAGGTGATGAATCAGAGTCAAGCTTCCCTGGGATTTTTGCTAAGAAGTAGGAAAATCCATTTAGGGGGTTGCTTTGCTTTTTTGGGTAATGATGGGATTTTAGAGCTTTTTGCATTAAATGTCAGGATTCTTGGGGCTGAGCTTGATTGTTTTGATTTGAGGCGTGTATCATGAGTGAATCCTAATGCTGCAAACTGAGATTTGGTCCCCAAGAAATGAGATTCAACACCCCAAGCCTAGTGTTAAACTCTAAGTTCACTTCTGGGGGTTCCGCTGGAGATCCTTTTATGCCCTCCAAACCACATGTTCCTAATTTTCCCCCTTTAGGATTCATGGGCTTAGCACATAAATCATGTTTTAAACATTTTTAGTATTTTTAATATCAATTTGTTGGAGTTTGAACAATTTGGTTTCAGCTCCCCTTCCACTGGAGGTGCAGTTTTGGGGAAGATGATGGAGTTCCATCATTCTGTAAGCTTCAGCTAATGTGATAGCCCTTGGGCACTATTCACATTAGGTGGGGGGGGGGGGTGACAAAAAATTGAGGGGACAGCCTTTAGTCCATTCTTAAAGGCTTAGTTCCCTTGTATGAGTCTCTAGTTGCTCTTTTCAGTTAGGACTGAACAGAGGCTGTTCTCCTTTGCCTTCTGTTGGTGTTTCTTGCTCACATGGGCTGAGTTGTGTGCGCATATTGTCATGGGTTTTTATTCCTCATGGACTTTTATTAGTAAAATTTTTTTGGGTTTCTTCATAAATAATTGCAATGAGCCTTTGGGCAATTAGTTGTAATGTTTGAAACAATAGGACAAGTTTCAAAACACTTTTGTAAATAACACTTATTATGATGAATTCCATATTGCAATGTTCATGGTTTCTAATAATTTAGATGATGAGCTTGTGGGTTTGAATGTTTTACCATGAGTGTAGAAGGTATATATTATGGATGTCGTGATGCAAAATGATGTCCATGTATTTCATGGGTTCATAATACGAGAACATAATCCTCAAGATAGCTCTCAATGAGTTTCTTCATAAGATGATTTCCATGGTTCTTTTTTGCCATGGTACCATTTTAACATGATATTTTTTCTTTGCTAAGCGTTGATAATCTTGGGCTCTTTTCTTTTTGATAAAATAGTGCCAATGAAAATTGGGTTTTGATGTTGCCAATAGGAATTGGGCTTTGATGTTGCCAATGAGAATTGGACTTTGATGTTGCTACTGAGAATTGGGCTTTGGTATTGCCAATGAGAATTGGGCTTTGGATGAATGAATTGCCATGGGTTTGAATCATAGGCTTTGATTATGGATTTAAATTTCATTGATAAAATTGTTTTACCATGGACTTGAATCATGGGTTTTTCAAATATTGTCAAGCATAAGTATTCTTGGGCTTTGAATAGAATAGGGTGTGTGTATTTGAAAGTAAATAGGTGATACTTAAATAAAATTAAGTGTAAAAAAAAAAAGCACCGTAACACCAGGTAATACCTGAAAGTTTTGGATCGGGTCAGGTAGAGTTATTATTACCCACTGGATATGGTTATCCACTAGTACTCACCATTTTTAATATTAATTGAACAAATTGGTCAATCGGATGTCAATGAGGGAAAGTGTTTTTTTTTTCTTCAATTTTGGGGTGAAGTAGGTGTGTTCGCATTGCGGTGCGATTTTGGGTCATTTTTAGCACCGCACTTTGTGATGCGATTTTGGCAAAACCATAACTGCATCACACCTTTTTTTTGCGGTCACATGTGTGGTGTGATGCAGTGCAGTGCGGTTTGATGCAATGCAATGCAGTTTAGAGTTAATGAAAATCATAACCGCACCGCACCTCATTTTTGCAGGCACTTGTGCGGTGCGGTATATAAGATACAGTTTGAAACCAATATATATTTCAAATTGTGGGTTTTTCCTACCTAGCGAAAAACTGATTTTCCCCTTTGTTTTGGGCCAAGTTTTAAAATATTGAGTTAACTTCTCTTTATTTTGAGTTGGCTTTCCTAATCAACACTTGCAAGGGTTATTAATTTATTTTTTTTTTTTGAAAACTAGGGTTATTAAACTATTAATTAATAATATATTTAATATTAAAAAAATAAATATATTAATATATAGAAAGAGTGCAGTGTGGTTTGTGCGGTTTTCTTATTATAAAACCGTAAACTACACTACACCATGCAGTGTATTGTTACCTGCGATGTGATGTGATTATGTCATTTTGTGGGCGATTTTGGTGCAATTTTTACAATTTGGTGAACATCCTTAGGGTGAAGTGTCATTTTTCCAAGAAATAAGTGTAATTACCCTAGATTATAAATTTGATTTAAGCAACAGTCTATTAGACGGGCCTACACCCAGTTCAAGGTCAAATGGGCCAGCTAGATGTTAAATAGTTTTATTACAGGAGTGGTGGATCATTAAATTGATCCGACTTGCACTTTTTCAATAAGGCCAAGACTAGTGGTGGATGAATGGGCTATATATATTGGTCTTACACAATCAAAAAAAAAAAAATTTCTCTTTCTCAAAAAAAAAAAAAAAAAAAAAATCTCTATGAATATTTCATAACCTTAATTCCTTATGAAAACCACTATGGCAGAAGAACTTGACAGTTTGACACTCTTAAAAGAAAAAGAAAAAGAAAAAGAAAGTTGCCCCTAGGAAAGCCTACAATTGGCTGTAAATAGGTTTATAAGATCAAAACTCAATTTAATGCTACAATGAACGGACAACTATAAGGCTTATCTTGTAGTTAAAAAGGTTTCAACCAAAAGTATGGCATTGATTACGAAATATTTTCCTTAATTGCTAGACTAACCTTTTTTTCATTCCATCCTTGTTGAGATTGTTGCCTATTGTTGGTCTCTCTTTCAATAGAAAAATGTATTTGGTATTAAATGATACAATACCAACAGTATTAAAATCCAATAAATAAGAGATATATTTTTAAAAAATAACTACCATTTTTACTCATGTCTCTCATTTATTAAAATTTGATACCAATTATATGGTATCATTTGATACAAAGTATATTTTTTTTCCTTTCAATGGATGTCAATAATATGATTCTTAATAGCATCTTAACCAAAAAAATAAACTACAGGCAATCTCCTCTTGACTATGAGCACCCATTGAATACCATATATTGGAGTATGTAAGACATATATGGCCTCAAAAAAACTCTTCAGGCCTAGTTTGCTAGATTTATGGTGAGTTTGGTTCAACTTTTTGAAACTGGACTTTTTGAAAAAGTGGGGGTTTCAAAAAGTACGCTACGAAACTAGGTTTTTTTTAAAAAGCTAAGTGTTTGGTAAAAACTATTAAAAAGTGTGTGAGAGTGCTTTTTTCTTTAGCACACAGGTCCAAGGATCCTGGCCCAAAGAGTTGTAGTTTTGGTGGATTGGGCTTGGTTCACCGCAGCTAAATGGGGTTGATTACGAACCAAGTTGTGCACAAGTCGCATAAAGCTCCTCAAGATGAAAAATGCAATTCCTCCTAAGTAATAAAATATCATTATAAGTGTTTTAGTCTTGTAAAATGACCATTTACTCTTATGAAATAAGTAAAATAAGTGTTCATAATATTCACAATGAGAAGGAGATTGAATAGAGTATTTAAGGCTTATCTTTTATTGTATAAATATTTAAAAGAGTTCCTTCACTTGGTACCCCGAGGCGTACTGTCATGGGATCCCGAGCATACTGTCGTGGGATCCCAAGGTGTACTAGGTCTGTAAGAACCCAGAATGTTGGTTCTTTGAACTATATGATCTTTTTTCATGTTTATTATGCAATAGAGGTTTGTCCTTTCCCTTTACCTCTATGGGTGCTACATAAAAAACACACTATACAATACACATATCTTCAAATAATTGTTAGTTTCTTAGATTAGGATATACATTTTAATACATATACATATATGTAAATGATTTTCATGAGAATGATTCAACCACGAGAATCTTGGCCCCAATTCTCACAGACTTAGTGCTTTTGCACAAGACTTGTGGGATTTGGAACTCAAGTCCAAGTGGCTTTGCTTGGGCATTGCCTTCCAAGATAGTTAGGTGAGAAGGATTTTAGTAAGAAATAGTAAAGGAAGACAATGTAATAAAGAAATACACCAAATAATTGTTAGAGATCCTTAAATCAATATAAGGTATTTCATTATTTTTCTTAAATTGTGGATTACAATATGCTCACTAAGATGTGATACAAGGTCCAAATAAGCTCAAAAATTACAAACTTAGATGGCTATCTAAGCCTCTAAGACTTGCAAAATTTGAATCCATTTGAATCCAAGTACCTTCTATAGTGGCTGTTCTGGGATACTAGGAGCTGTTTTCCCTACTTTCTTTGAATATTGACAAAGTTTTCTGCATAATTCTGTTGTGATTTTCTATTCTGCATAATGCCCCTTAATGTTGGCTACTTCCCCCTTTTTATAGTGTCATTTTAGGGTTTGGATACCATTGATTCTCCCCCCTTGGCTCCCTGGGTACCAGAGCCCCTGTTATGCCAGCCATTCTGACCGTTGATTCTTTCTCTGTTTCTCATAGTTTTCATCTTTTAGTCCTATTTTCCTAAAAACCACTTACTGACTTTCCATTTTGGATAGCTGACATTTACCCTCTTTTCTTTCAAGGCCTTTTACCTCTTAGACTTAGCTTTTTGGTTGTCCTCCTTGCTGTCATTTTTCCCAAGTGAGCAGAATCCATTCCTGCTGAGTTGAAGGTTTTCCCAGCTACTTCCCTTTATAGTTCTTTATTCTGGGTTCCCCAGGGTACCAGCCTTTTGTTCATGAATTGTCGCTCTCCAAGCTTTCTGATTCTTTGCTGCACCATTGGGTGCTTGAGAGGGACATATTTGTTCTTCATTTCTTGTATTTCGTGGTACTCCTTTTGAGTTGTCTCAATCCCACTGTGCTGCACATCCCAAGGATCCCGAGCCTCTGGCAGCCTCTGGGGATCCCAGCCCAGTTCTTTCACTGGATTTTGCTGGACTTTTTAATGGCCTTTTTTGTTGGAAATCTGAATATACATAGGGCCTTCATGTCGATTCTTCTTGCTGCACGAATTGGGCCTTCTTTATTTATTTATTTTTTTTATGGAATGGGCTTTGTTGTGAAATTTTGGACCTCAACAAAGTGTTTTTTGAAAAAACTGAGTGTTTGACTAACACTTATAAAAGTGGCGGTTTGAGTTGTAAATTACCAAAAAGGACAATGTATATATAAAGGAGTTTATTTCATACTTAAATCAACTACTTAATAATACTTACTAAAAAAAAAACTACTTAATAATAATAATAATAACAACAACAATAATAATTTATTGTTAACTAAAATTTGTTGTAAAAATATTGTTAACTAAAATTTGTTGTAAAAATATTTTAAAGATAGTATTACTCTAATATAAATTTTTTTTTTTTTTTCATAAGCTTACTTTTTTTATAAAAAAAAAAATTTGTTCATGCCCTTGCCCCACACCACACGTATAACCAACACAACCATGGTTTTAAAAACGGTATGGTGAAAGAACAAAAAAAGAGACTGATTACCGGTTTTCTAGTCAAACCGGAATCCGACCGGTGGTTAAACCGGTGACGTCATAAATAATTTAATTAATAATTTTAAAATAATAAAAATTTAAAAATATATATATATATATATATATATATATTTTAAGTTTTTTAACTAAGAATATTCAAGTTAAACATATATATAAATTTAAAAAAAAATAATGTGAGTTTAGTTTTAATGTACTAAATTTAGGAAATAAAAGTAATAAAACCCAACGGTAATATTTTTAAATTTTCCAATGATTTGTTTTTAACAAATCTAGTGGAGCACTCTATAATGACTCCTAGAATCTCAAATTTTAATGAGAAGTGCCACGTTTCCAACATTTTTATAATATTTTCACAACAAATCATATGTGGTAAGTTGTTACTGATTTTAATTTGAACATACCACTTAATTTTTTTTTTTTTTTTTTTTTACTAGTATTAGCTAGCAGTAACAACCTACCACTTAAGATTTATTGTGAAAATATTATAGTAGCATTTCTTAGTTTTAATTTCTTATTCTTTATTTTATTTTTCTCTTTATCTCTATTTCTTTCATCCACACATTTATTTATATTTTTTTCCTCTTTTTTTCTCCTCCACACACGTATTCTTTACCTTCTCTCTATCTTCACCTTTTGAGTTTTCCTTTTGCTTTTCTTCTCTACCAGATTACAATTTCTTCTCTATCTTCCAGAACATAGCAAAAGCCAAAAGCTCTCACTCTTTCTTTCTCTCTCTCTCTCTCACTCACATAGTCGCACACACACACAAAGATCGTTGATGGATGACAAAGGCAAGAGAGGCAACCTTTTAAATCGGGGTTCACGCATGCCTATCACCGGTCATTGACTGAAGATTGGATCAGAGCAGAGCAAACGAAAGGGAGGTACTGCATAAGGGAAGATTTCGCTATATTTCAATGTTTTTTTGTTTTGCATTTTGAGGAATCCTGGTTTGCAAGGATTGATTTTTTTTTTTTTTTTTCCTTTGCTGATTTGGGAATTTGTTATAGATTTTTTTGTGTATGGATTTGGAAATTTGTTATTGAATTGAACCTGAGCTATACGCTATTTTTTTGTGGTCTTTGTAGCAATTAATTTATCAAAGGGTTTTGGGGCTGCAAATGGCGATCTGCCTTGATTTATGAAAGGGTAAAATTGAGTTTTTAAGAAAACATAGTGGGCAATTTGGGAAATAGTCGGTGGCTTTCCAATGGTAATGTTAAAAAGTAGCTGTGGCATTTGCAAAAACTCCTTAAACTTGTCCACACGTTTTGGCTCAATTCTTTGAAACGGGTGCTCTTAGGGTAATGGTTTACAATCCATTTTAGGAAAGTTTTGACATTACTTTTATGAGAAATATAAAAAGCTGTCAAAACATTAATTGTTTTTTATTTTCCATAAAAACTTTCTTTAAATGAATTATTAATCATTGCTCTAAGGGTATCAGTTAGCATTTCCCCTATTAATTATACCTTGATAACATGGATATTATTGAAGATGATCTTACAATGATTAAGGTTCTGAAACAGTCTTTCAATCAACTTGTGAAATGAAGGATTTGGTTAGCTACTTTCCAGGTCTTGAGGTCCCTTCCTCTTCTGATAGCTATTGACTTTCTTTCTCAAACAAAAACAAAATATGTTTCCAATCTTCTCTCTCATGCATGTTTTATTGATTATAAACTTTTTGGCACACCTCTTGACTCTAATGTTAAGCTTCAGGCCATGAATGGCAAGCCTGTTCATGATGCTATTTTCTACAAGTAATTAGTTAGCAACGTTGTGTACCTTTTTTTTTTTTTTTTTTTTGACAAGTATAGCAACATTGTGTACTTACTATCACTTGTCATAATATTCACATGTTATGTACCTTGTAAGCTAATTTAGGTCTAATATTGCACTCTATTTACTTTACTGTTGTTTTTTTACATCATGTGTTATCTCAAGGGCACACTCTTCCATGAGTTTTCCCTTTCTTCTACCAATGATTTATGAGTTGTGTTAACGGACACCGTAAAGTCCCGTTAATAGTATCATTTTATGTCAGAATTTTTGATAACTACTCAGCTTTATGTTAGTATTTTATCAGCTTTATAAGCTTTAGGGTCAGCTTTATACAATTTCTCTCATTTAATCAATTTTTTTATTAAGTGGAACCAACATTATTCTAATCTTAACAAGCATTCATTAACATTTGTCATGATGTATTATTACATGCCTATTTTGATGCCTATTTTGATGCTAACCGGGTAGAAAATCTACAAATCATCATTCCACAATCATGGTAACAAATCCATCAAATCCTTTTAAGCACAACAATGGACAGGGATGAGCTTAACCTTCTTATTGATTTTGCTATCACCAAAAAAATTCATCAGTAAGCAATGAAATCTATTCAGGAACAGTGTTTGACTCTACCACCTTTGTAAGCATCATAGTAGAAGCTGTAATGGAAAGAAATATTGATGACACTCATGAACTATAGAACCGCATTCACATGGTTTATAGTCTCTCAAAGGATCTTGGTTGCCCAGGATTTCGAGTTGTCATGATCTACTCCAACGATGAAACAGTTGTTACCGCGGCTACAAAAATGTCAAGCTTCGGATTGGTCTCTTCCCAAACTCAGTTTTTTAACTCACCAACATGCTCTCTGACAAGAAATTCACTAGCAAATACATAAAGGAGAATCGAAAGAGACTCAAAAGTAGAAAGGAAAATGCTTTTCTCTGGGCTTAGTGGTGCAGGGATAGAGTGTTTGAAGAGCAATGCTTGTTTGTTTTGTTGGGTGGACATGAGAGACTTGTTAAGCTCTGACACATTTGAAGCTGAAAAGGAGCTCTCCAAGAGAATTCTTTTTGAAGTTGGGCTCAACACTCTCCTGGGTCTTCTTGCCATTGTTCTGAGCCTGGTTGGTTTGGATTATATGTTTTGCAAACATGTCCCAGCTAGGAAACATTGAAGGTTGCAGTAACACGTATCAAAGACTTTGTTGAATCCATCACCTCTAGCAGAGAAAATTGCAACCACCAACTAACTGTTCGTGATTCAAGAAGAAGATCAGTTTCCAAGTGGGTTGTACCATTATCACCATATGACAATAATGAACCAGCCGACCGTTAGTCCTATACCAACAAGTCAAATCCGTCCTGTGGTTTAGTGTGTTATTACTCAGCTTTTTACATGGGAAGAAAGAACTTGGTTCAAAGCCCTTTTCCCTACTTGTTCTGAGGAAAAAAAAGAAAAAAAAAACCTTATAAAGGCTTTGAGTTCATGAGTAAATAAAGCTAATTGCAATGTTCATGTTCTACTAGTGACTAGTGTAATAACTACTAGGCTTGTTGGAATAGCAACTTCTTGAAGTGCCTACCCACAGTCATGATTTCATGTAATAATGCAATGTTTGCAAGACAATTAACCTATTCCTATATTTAAATACAATGTTGTTGTACTATTTTATTAATATACATCAATTCAGTTTTGTTCTCTTTCCACGGACTACAAACAGGACAATCACTCTGAAAAGTTATGTTACTTTTTCCAACAAGGCTAGTAGTCATTGCATTATTACACGAAAACATGATAGTGGATAGGCACTTCCGCAAGTTATAATACTTGTTCCAAGAAGCCTAGTAGGTGTTACTTATTATTATTATTACTTATCAGAGTTCATCAAAAAAAAAAAAAAAAAACTTATTAGATAGTTTTGTCCATAACATGAAATCAAAAGAAAAATTATTTGTATTTTACTTTATATTTCATCAATTACAATTAATCATATATTATTTATTTTTATAAAATAATAATGTTAAAAATAAAAAATAAAAACAAAAATTAAATACAAGAAAATTTGTGATTAATAAAATATAAAATAGAATACAAAAAGTGAGACATAAAATTTATATCCCTTAAATTCAAATGACTATGAGTAGAAAAAATTGCACTAGTTTGAACATGAATATTACAATTAGCTTTATTTGCTCATGCACTCAAAGCCTCAATAACTATAATTTTTTTTTCTTTTTTCCCTTACAACAAATAGAGAAAAGGGATTTGAAACAAGTTCTTCCCGATTCTCTAAAAAAAAAAAGGAGAAAAAAAAAAAAAAAAGGTCTTCCCATCTAAAAAGCCGAGCAATAACACTAAACCACAAGATGGATTTTACTTGTTGGCATAGGACTAACGGTCGGCTGGTTCATTATTGTCATATGGTGATAATGGTAAAACCCACTTGGAAACTGATTTTCTTCTTGAATCAAGGACAGTTAGCTGGTGGTTGCAATTTTCTCTGCTAGAGGTGATGGATTCAACAAAGTCCTTGATACGTGTTATTGCAACCTTCAATGTTTCCTGAGACATGTTTGCAAAACACATTCTAAACCAACCAGGCTCAGAACAATGGCAAGAAGACCCAGGAGAGATGTTGAGCCCAACTTCAAAAAGAATTCTCTTGGAGAGCTCCTTTTCAGCTTCAAATGTGTCGGAGCTTAACAAGTGTCTCATGTCCACCCAACAAAACAAACAAGCATTGCTATTCAAACACTCTATCCCTGCACCACTAAGCCCAGAAACAAGCATTTCCTTTCTACTTTTGAGTCTCTTTCGGTTCTCCTCTATGTATTTGCTAGTGAATTTCTTGTCAGAGAGCATGTTGGTGAGCAAAAACTGAGTTTGGGAAGAGACCAGTCCGAAGCTTGACATTTTTGTAGCTGCGGCAACAACTGTTTCATCGTTGGAGTAGATCATGCCAACTCGAAATCCTGGCAAACCAAGATCCTTTGAGAGACTATAAACCATGTGAATGCGGTTCCATAGTTCATGAGTGTCATCAATATTTCTGTCCGTTACAGCTTCTATGATGCTTACATAGGAGGTAGAGTCAAACACTGTTCCTGAATAGATTTCATCGCTTACTATATGAATTTTTTTGGTGATGGCAAAATCAATAAGAAGGTTAAGCTCATCCCTGTCCATTGTTGTGCCTAAAGGATTTGATGGATTTGTTACCAACACCCCTTTAACATTTAAGTTAAGCTTTTTGGCTTGTTCATACGCATCCTCTAAGGCACACCCAGTAATTTTGAAGTCATTTGAACTTGAACAATGTATTGGAACAATTTCAACTCCAGTCCGCCACTTGAGATCTCTATCAAACCTGCCCAAAAAAGAAGTATATAAGCTAAATAATACATGTCAAATTTTAAAAAATTTTGAAAATAAAGATAATATGAGAAATGAATAATGTGGTTCTGTCACTAGGACTCCACAATCCTAAAAGTCAAAAGGACTACAGTTATAATTGATGGTGTCAATCCGGTGATTTAATTACTCCAAACAATCAATTTCATGATTATATATATATATTTAATATGTGGAAAGTGAAACATGCATTTTTTGAGTACCCAATAAATAATGTAATATAGAAGACTTGAAGAAGAACAAGAAATTATTGTTACCCTGGATAGTATGGAGTAGGAAGAAGGAAAGCTTCCCCAGGTTCAGCAAGGCAGAACATTAAGGACTCATTCGCAGAAGTTGAGCCAGCAACAAGAACGAGCTTTTTGGGGTCAAACTCCACTTTATACCCTCTTAATTTTGCCATGAACTCTACCAATTCCTAAAAAAAAAACCATTCAAGCCAAGTTAGGTATCTATGTCGGAGAGCAGCAGCTTTGTACTAATGTGTAGCAAACGAGGAAGTACTATTAGTACTTACATTTTTGAAAGTAGGCATGCCATGATAGTCTTGGAAGAGAGCCAGCTCTTTGAATACAGATTTTCCATCTCTCCTCAACCCCAGTACATCAGGATTGTCTGCAAGCCAGGACTCAGCAAGATCAAAGGAAAGCTGCACGAAGAATCAGAATAAGAAATGGTTCTTATGGCTAGACATAGTGAGAATTGAAAGACTACACAATGTGTAATGTAGGAGATGGACACACATGCACTTTAAATGTGTCCCTTTTATGAGCGAGAACGGAGATTCGAATTCAAATTCTCACAATAATACTAAAGTACAAGACTTTTGATCACTTTGACGTGTGTCATGAAGTTACAATGTAACATTTTTTTTTCTATTGAGAAAATATGTCATAATGTAACATGAGTATACTCTGTTGGGAAAGTTGCTAAAAAGAGGTACATTTTTATCCTTCTTCCAAATTATTTTTTAAACTTTATGAGAGTTGGATGATTCTATTTTCACTAAAAGAATAAAGACCCAAAACAAAGAATAGACTTCCTGAGAGTTTTCCCACCTGATTTTCTGCAAGTCCCATCTGAATGATTCCGTTCGGATTCTGGACTTCATGATAAGGATTCTTCTCGTATTCCTGCCATCCAAGGAAGTAGGAAGAATCCTGGCCATGAGAATCACAGGCAGCTTTCTTAGACAACATTTGCATGCTGGTCTAAGTGTCTAACTACTAATTTTGAGTAGTGAACAACCTTGAAAGCTAGCTAGCTCAAAGAGGAACACAGAGAGAGAGAGAGAGCCTTTGGTTGAGATGCTTGTAACAAGCAGTGTAGGTTTGCATTTATATAGACTTTCAATGGAAAGAAAATATCAAAATTTTATTGACGGTGCTGATAATTTTGACCAGGAAGAGGCACATTTCTTTTTTTCTTTTTCTTTTTTTTAATTCACTGTTTCTACTCTCTTCTTTTTTTTTCTCTTTTTTTTTTTTTTTTTTTTGAAACAAACACACACAAGAGAGAGAATTGGATTCTAACATAAGGACACATCACAATTCCATTTTTACTGTAGGTGTTTACTCATTTCCATGTACTCATTCTTAGACAAAATATGCTATTTACAAACTGATTTTTGAAAAATGAGGGACAAAGATTATGATGGAATTTGTACGGATACTATGCTATTTACAAACTCTTCTTAAAATAGTTGTACGGATACTCAATTGCTGGAATTTGTTTTTAATGTTTAATGATGATGTGTTTAGCTTGAATCTATTGGAGTATTTGATTGTCTCTAAAGTTGCTTGTGTACCAATTGATTTAAATAAATAGTTATTCACCAGAAAAGACAGAGGTTTGCGTACGTGCAAGCCTCTTTTTCACATTCATTTTAAAAACAATTACAAATGTGTCAATTGATGCCAATATAAAAATATAACCGATCACTTAATACGTTTCTTCAAATAGCATTTTTCTTAATACTCTATAAGTCTTCCTATTAAAAAAAAAAGGAAAAAAAAAAAAAAACAAAAGACAAAGTTTGGTTACAATTCAACCTAAAAAATTAGCATGACTACATATTTTAAAAATCTAACTATTAAATTTTACATTTTTTATATTCTTAATAAACATGTCAAATTTTATGTCAATCAGAATTGGATGTCATAAACTATTCGATCCATAAACTTATTTTTTATGCATAAATTTAGATTACAAAAAATTGAAATTTAAAATTTTGATTGATGACATAACTATTGATTTTTGATCTCCTGAAAATTTTGTAAGTATGAAGTATATAAAAATAAAATGTAATCTAATAGTGGATTAGTCAAATTCACATTCAATAAAAAAATATTAAATGAAGTTATAGTTATTAACTACAATCAAATTTGTAGCCAAATTTTATCCAATATATATATATATATATATATATAACTCTTTACCCATTGTACTTTTGTTAATAAATATCTTCTTCTTCTTTTTTAATCCAAATATCCCTATTTATTATTAAGTAAAGTTATGTATCAGGAAAAGTAAGTAAAGTTAAAAATTTTACTCCAATGTGGCAAGAAAATTTTACTCCAAATTTTACTCCAACACTTAAATAAAAATTTTATTTACTTTTTCCCCCAATGTGGCAAGAAATAAATTTGTAATTTTTTTTTTAATCCAACTTAAATGTTTTAATTTTTAATTTTTTATATTGGTTAAAAATGCTTCTAATACACCCAAATAACTCTCTCTCACAAATTCAAAACCAAAGAACCAAATACGAACCAAAGAACCAAAGGTTCACAAATACCAAATATGAATACCAAATGCCAAATATGAACTGCACACAAACCAAAGTGAGAGCCACAAATCAAATCCAAAAGTTGCAATGCACCAAAAGAGAGCAAATCAACAAACCGCAGAACCAAAACCAAACAGCAAAAAACATCTCTCACTATTCCAAATTGCAACTCACAAATATCAAATAACCAAATGAAGAGAGAGCCTTTTTCTCACACACTCTCATCTTTCTCTCTAATTTTTTGTAGTAACACTATGCTTATATAGGAGACTTGAGTTAGCTAGTAATCCAAAATCAAAAAAGACTAGACTTCTTTTCCACACACAAAAGGAGAATCACTCCTATTCCAAATAGAACTCAAAATTAAGTAGTAGACAAACTTCTAATAAAGTTTGATAACTTCAAAAAAAAGTAACCCAAAAGGAATAAAATTCCTTCTTTATCCAAATCCAACAAGGAGTCGAACTCCTAATTCAAGCCATATTCTACAAATCTCCACTTTGGCTTGAATTCCATCAAGCCTCACAAACGACATTTGCAAACCACCAAATACAAATCCTTAACAACTCTCCACCTTGACAAGACATCTCCCAAACCACAAATGCAAAGCACTCAATCAAATCAGAACCTAACCAAAAAAAGTGCAAATTATCCAAAACCACTTCTACATGTGACAATGGACGCCAAATGCACCCAAAGATGGTGCCAAATCCAAATAAGAGTCCAAACAAAGTGCATATCACCACAAATGAAACTTCTTTGTCACCACCACCAAAGCCCCTAACGGCTAATTCAAATTGCAAATACCGAACAAGTCTAAGCAATACTTGAACTTGTGCAAAGGCTTAATCACCATGTCACCACCAAAAATAACATCCTTGGTCAAACACAAACGAATAGTGCCACAAGCTTGTCTATTAATCTTCTCTCAATCCTTGTCTAACATCCCTTCAGGTTTGTCTTCCAAAGTAATATCCAACTCTTGTTGGACCAAGACATCCATAACTTCACATTGCCACATGCCAAAGTTATTCGTTCCATCAAATTCCTCTACTTCAAATTTGGCATTGGAAACCATTGTCCTAATTGCCAAAGGTTTTGCAAAAGACTCTAACAAAGTTTTTCAAAAGAATCCGTCGAAGATTTTGTAGAGGAATCACTTGACATCTTTCTCCCTAATAATCAGATTCACGAACCAATCACCAAAATCTCCAAAGAGAACAAATCCAAATACCTAGGTAGCAAACCTTAGCTCTGAAACCAGTTTGTTGTATAATAGTGGAAGCTCAAATTACCAAGATTGATTATGAAAATATTTTAGGCTTGTGAAAGATCTTCAAAATGACAATAGGAACGAAGAAAATTAATCCAAAAGAAAATAAACACAAAACACTAAGATTTACATGGTTCGGTAACAGCCTATACCTATGGGTGACAACGAACAAATTTCACTATAACAAATTTGGGATAATACAAATTGGTGTAGAGACACTCTCACAAACTCAAATCCCAAATACACCCAAATAACTCTTTCTCACAAATACAAAACCAAAAAACCAAATACAAACCAAAGAACCAAATACAAACCAAAGAACCAAAGATATACAGATACCAAATACCAAATGCAAACTGCACACAAACCAAAGAGAGAGCCACAAATCAAATCCAAAAGTTACAATGCACCAAGAAAAAGCAAATCACCAAACTGCAGAACCAAAACCAAGCGGCAACAAACCTCTCTCAATATTCCAAATTGCAACCCAAAAATATCAAATAACCAAATGAAGAGAGAGCCTTTTTCTCACACACTCTCATCTTTCTCTCTAATTTTTTGTAGCAGCACTATCCTTATCTAGGAGACTTGAGTTGGATAGTAATCCAAAACTAAAAAGGATTGAACTTCTTTTCCACACACAAAAGGAGAATCACTCCTACTCCAAATAGAACTTAAAATTAAGTGGTAGACAAGACTTATAATAAACCTTGATAACTTTAAACAACAGTAACCCAAAAGGAAAAAAATTCATTCTTTATCCAAATCCAACAAGGAGTCAAACTCCTAATTCAAGCCATATTCTACAAATCTCCACCTTGGCTTGAATTCCATCAAGCCTCACAAATGACATTTGCAGACCACCAAATACAAATCCTTAACAAGTCTCCACCTTGACAAGATATCTCCCAAACCACAAATGCAAAGCACTCAATCAAATCATAGCCTAACCAGAAAAAGTGCAAATTATCCAAAACCACTTCTAAATGTGCCAATGGACGTCAAATGCACCCAAAGATGGTGCCAAATCCAAATAAGAGTCCAAAACAAAGTGCATATCACCACAAACGAAACTTCTTCGTCACCACCACCAAAGCCCCTAATGGCTAATTCAAATTGCAAATACCAAACAAGTCCAAGCAACACCTAAACTTGTGCAAAGGCTTAATCACCATGTCACCACCAAAAATAACATTCTTGGCCAAACACAATCAAATAGTGCCACAAGCTTGTCTATTAATCTTTTCTCAATCCTTGTCTGACATCCCTTCAGGTTTGTCTTCCAAAGTAATATCCAACTCTTGTTGAACCAAGACACCCATAACTTCGCATTGCCACATGCCAAAGTTATTCGTTCCATCAAATTCCTCTACTTCAAATTTGGCATTAGAAACCATCATCCTAACCGCCAAAGGTTTTGCAGAAGACTCTGACAAAGTTTTTTTAGAAGAATCCGCCGAAGATTTTGTAGAAGAATCATTTGACATCTTTCTCCCCAATAATCAGATTCACGAACCAATCACCAAAATCTCCAAAGAGAACAAATCCAAACACCTAGGTAGCGAACCTTAACTCTAATACCAGTTTGTTATAAAATAGCGGAAGCTCAAATTACCAAGATTGATTGTGAAAATATTTTAGGCTTGTGAAAGATCTTCAAACTAACAATAGGAACGAAGAAAATTAATTCAAAAGAAAATAGACACAAAACACCAAGATTTACGAGGTTCGACAATAGCCTACATCCACGAGCGAAGACGAACAAATTTCACTATAACAAATTTGGGATAATACAAATTAGTGTAGAGGCACTCCCACAAACCCAAATCCTAAATACACCTAAATAACTCTCTCTCACAAATACAAAACCAAAGAACCAAATACGAACCAAATGTCACAAATACCAAATAAGAATTGCACACAAATCAAAGAGAGAGCCACAAATTAAATCCAAAAGTTGCAATGCACCAAGAGAGAGCAAATCACCAAATCGCAGAACCAAAACCAAACGGCAACAAACCTCTCTCACTATTCCAAATTGCAACCCACAAATATCAAATAGCCAAATGAAGAGAGAGCCTTTTTCTCACACACTCTCATCTTTCTCTCTAATTTTCTGTAGCGGCATTATGCTTATATAGGAGACTTGAGTCGACTAGTAATCCAAAACCAAAAAGGACTAGACTTCTTTTCTACACACAAAAGGAAAATCACTCCTATTCCAAATTGAACTCAAAATTAAGTGGTAGACAAAACTTCTAATAAAGTTTGATAACTTCAAATAATAGTAACACAAAAGGAATAAAATTCCTTCCTTATCCAAATTCAACAAGGAGTCGAACTCCTAATTCAAGTCATATTCTACAAATAACCAACATACACTCTCTTCTTCTAGTTTCGGGATATGTAAATAAAGAATTAAATATATATATATATATATATATATATATATATATATATATATAAAAAGTGAATAGTATCAATAGAAATTTACACAGTTAGTTTAGCAAATTTGCAAATTTACACATTTTTAACTTGACTAATGTGGATGATTTTGGGGGTTGAATGTGTAAAATTGATACTTTTTTTTTTTTTTCTATTTTGCACTATTTGATGCAAATGCTCTTAAGGTGTGTTTGTATAGGCTGTTGCAAACTATGTTTTGAGTTTAAAGTAAACGTTTGTAAAAAAGTTATGAGGAGTTACTATTGCGAAATGGAGTTTTTGGTTTTAAAAACGCTTTTTCAAACTTCCAAAACGCTTAACAGAACGGATCCTTGATATGTGTATAAATCGGCAGGAGCATATATACTCTTTTAAGTTAGTATAAATCTCCCTACTAGATGACCAATTAAGTTTTCTAACATAGAATTGTAATTCGAAATTATATCATTAGACAGAGAGGACATAACTCTTAAGAGTGTCCTACAGACTAGCTAGCCGAGTATGTTCCTAAAGGTATATAAACTTTGTGAAAACTAAAGTAATATGTAATATTGACTTTAAGAGAAGGTACGTGGAAGGGTGCACCGATCTGCAAAGATTATTCTCTTGTTAAAAAAGAGCATCTTTTTCTGACCCCTTGACTTCCAAAAAAAAGTTTGATAAATGTTTTCTTCGTTTATTATTAATTATTAATTATTATTGAAAGAAAGTTTTATTAGTTACCCTTTTAAACTTGTCTGAGAGTGTTTAGTGTTTTTCATATGAACATTGCTGTTGTAGGTGCCGTCCGTCTTAGCAAGACCATTGGCTAGAGAATTTTGCCTAATATATATACAAGGGTGTTATTAGTGGGAGTAGTCAACAACACATTTAAATAAACCACTTCATTAAATCAGGAAATAACACGAGTCAAAAGCTAGATACTTGTCAGAATTGTATACCATGCGTGTTTCATCATCATCATTCATCACAGTCTTTAACACGACGTTTATCAAATTAAGAAAAACACCCATTCTTGGGATTGTGAGATTTCCCCCCACCTTTTCTTTCCTTCTATTTTGCTAAGCCCTCTAATTTCATAATTATGTCAGTTGTTTTGTTTGTGTCTAGTTTTTTTTTTTTTTTCATTGCGTATGAACCATGATTTTTTTGTTTTTCCTCTTTTACTTACTTGACATCACTAAATAGTTTTTCAATTATAATAATAAATATAGCTTTTATTTGATTGGTAGATTATAGATTAAAATGTAATAATTAAAAACTTCATTTTTTTTATTAAAAACCTTTAACTTTATTAAGAAAAAAAATAAATTCAGTACATCATGAGTAATGACTGACTCAATCAATGAAGGATTTTCTTTTATTCAAGTTACAAAATTATCACTATTTACTATATCTTTGGCGTATTTTGCCAAAATATGTGCCGGCCTATTATCTTGTCACCTTACATGGGACACTTGAGCTAATCTAAAGTCATGAAGTTTCTGAGAAACGCTAGCTAGTATATTCGAAATACTCACAGGTGGAGAGTATAACCCCAATAGAGCATCAGACACTATCTTAGAGTCACGTTCAAAAATCGCATCTCTTATACCAACATCCCAAACAAACAAAACCCCAACCTCCATGGCTTTAGCTTCAATCTCCAGAGGTCCCAACGGTTGATGGATTTTCTAACTCAAAGCTGTTGTTACCTTGCCTTCATGGTCTTGAATAACTACTCCCACCCAAGACTGTCCATATTGGTTAAAAACTGCTCCATCTTGGTTAAAATAAAATACAATTATTTTGTATTTTATTTTATTATATTTGTTGATACTAAATAAATATTAGTTTTATTTTTTATGTATTAATGTCTTGAATTTTAATATATTCCTCATTCATGAATAATGAAAATTTTTTTGATTCATGCTTTGGCCTTAAAGAAGAAAGTTTGTCTCTATTGACATTTCCTTAAATATTCCTGAGAGATGTAGTGTGATTTTCTCATATTTTTTATTATTATCTCATATCTAGCTAACAGCATTAAGGTGGTCCCTTTTGGCTTAATTAAACTAACATGTCAGTGTAATCTTGACTATTGTTTTTTAGCTAATATGTAATCTTGACTATAGAGAAACAATATTGATGCCTAAGAGTTTATTGTTAATAAACTGTACGTTTCTTTGATTGGATTTGTTTGTATTCTCTTATATATTAAAAAAAAAAATACAATTGTTTTTGAAAGTTTAATTTAGGTAACGACTATCTTCAACATTCATTACAGTTAAGCCAATCATTTCTATGATCTCTAACTTTCGTATATATTATGAAATAATTTATTTAAATATTTTGTTCGGAATTTCCGTGCATTCCAAGGGTTATACACTAATTAAGTAATATAGTGAAGCTTAACACCCTTGTGGAGCATGATAGATGTACTTAGAGGATTCTCATCAAAAGTGTTAAAAATGCTAAATGCTATTCTTTAGCATTTTTAACACCTCAAATCATAAAAACATACCTACAACAAAGATGTTAAATGCTAAAATATTTAGCACTTAGCTACAGTGAGTTGTTGAGTTGTTATTGATAACAGTTCACTGTAGCTAGATCGTAAATTTTTTTTTTTTTTTTATTCTCACCAACTCTCTATTTTCTTCCTTCTCTCTTCTCTTTCCTTTCTCACTTCTCTCTTCTCTCCCCCATGCCTTTATTTGTTCTTGATGGTCTGCCAATGGTTGTGGTCCGACGGGATGATTTGATTTTGTGGGTTTGGGTTTGTGGGTCTAGGTTCATGGGTTTGGGTTATGTGGTTTGATTTTATGGGTCTGGGTTCTATGTTTTGATTTCAGCGGGGTGATTTGATTTTGTGACTTGGTGGGTTTGTGGGTCTCTGACTGGCATGGGTATCAGTCTTGAGGGGAGATCAGTGTGGGTCATCGAGTTGATTGGCGTGGGTCTCTGATCTTTGTGGTGGTCATTGGAATTGTGGTGGCTAGTGGCTGCCGATGGGTAGGATTGTTGGGTTGAGAAAGAGAGAGAGACGGAGAAGGAGAGAGAAATAGTGAGACCAAGAGGGAGAGAGGATGAAAAAAATAAAAACAAAAAAGGAATAAAAAATAATAAAGAAATAATATTTAAATGAAGTTGTAAAAAAGAAAATATAAGTTTTGATGTTGAGTGTATTATAAAGTGAGATGTTAAATATTATAAAGTGGCTTTTTGAGATGCTAAATGTTAAAATTTTTAAAATCCTTGTTGTGAATGCTCTTACAAATTGAAGGTTATATGTAGATACAATTTATGGCAGTTAGTGTTAATAACTAACACTAAATTAACAAAATATAAAATTCAATATTGTTCTCCTTAACTTATAAGATGTAAAAGTAAAACCCATACATAATAAATGATAAAACAAACCAATTGTAAAAGTTCTAAGAAAACAACCAATATTTTTTTTGAAAACAACCAATGTACTTATTCTTTATTGGATGAAGTTCATTTCAATTTATTGTGACACTAGAACTATTTTGGATTAACTTACAGAAAATTCTAGAAAATTGGATCCGACACCTTAAAGTTAAATCGATTCAAATAGATTAAGCTGGTTATTTATTCCTTATTTTTTAGATAGCTAGATTAATTTTTTAATAAGTTGAATCCACTTTGGGTAGTATTAGGCCTTGTTTGGTTTTTAAAATTTCATCACTCCTCACTCAATTTTCGTCACTCATCACTCATAACTAAAAATACCCCAATTTCCTAAACTCCACCCGTTTGGCACACTTCACTCAGCTTCTCATCACTCACATTTTTCTGATTTTTGTGGGACCCATACCTATAACTTGGTCAGTTCGAAGCTGTTAGCCTACCTGCAAACCCATATTTTTCTCTCTTCTCATTTTCCCTTCACCCCTTCACCTCTATTACTCTCCCAAAACCCAAACCCAAACCCATAAAAATTTCAAAAGCTCCCTCACCTCATTAGGACCGTCACCAATGAATAACACCCATCTCTCTTACGTGTACCGGTGGCGCTATCTCCTCTGTCATGACCCAACGACGCCGACGAGCATAAAGAAATGTGACCCATTTCCCCAACGGCGGTGCTCTCACATAAGGTCAGTGTAAGGACTCTCATGTTAGGTTAGTGTGTAGCTTCCCAAGTCAGATTCTTTTATTCTTTTTGTAGCATTTGGTCCTTTTACCTTGGACTACTTCAATGCAAATACAAGAAGTTCTTTCTTATAGAACTTAAATAAGTTTAACAAAAGTTTTGAAAAAGACAATAATGCTCATGGGTAGGGATAAATAAACCAAGGAAATGTGGTTGCCTATGGGTATTGTTCTGTTTGAGAAGTTGGTTGCTTGATTTTGGAGGTTAACATGGGTTTGAAAACCCAGATGTAAAAGATGTAAACTTCATCACCATGGGTTGAAAACTCATCACCATGAGCACCAAAATGGAACAAATCAGATGCAAAAACCCAAACATCAACCAAAGAAAAAAAAAAGAAGAAAAAATTAAAAATAAAATAAGCAAACAGGTTCACCATGGGTTTCAATAAATCAAATCAGATGTAAAAACCCAAACATCAAACAAAGAAAGAAAAAATAGAGTAGCAAATCAGATGCGTGCGTGAAGATGGAGTATGGCGATCTGCGTGAAGGTGAGGGCAGGCAGATTTTAGCTTTAGTTCACGTGAGGATTTCTTTGGTAGAAGATGGAGTATAGTGATATTGGTAAAGAGAGCCGTTGGTCTTATTGTCAAAAGCAGTGCCTAGTGTGACTTTGCAGTTTGCATTGACAATGGGTCCCATGTATGTAGGTTTAATTACAAAAATGCCATAAAACTAAGTTTTGATAACTTGAAAACACATAATATGTGTTTTCAGTTTCTATAACTCATCACTCAAAAATCAAAGAATTGAGTGATGGAAACAAAAACTAGAAACAATATCAAATACATTACTCAACCATGGGATCTACATATTTTGAGTTATGAGTGATGAAAATAGAATTATGGGTAATGAAAATTGAAAATCCAAACAACCCCTAAAAGTCCAGATAGTTTCGTAGTTTAGTCATGTCACGTCAGCTAAAAAAACTCTTTGAGTAAAGAGAGTGCGACGTTTGAAGTGATGACATTTTTTTATTCTAAATGAAGATAGTTCATTATATACGTAATATATATATATGGGGGTGGTGACGTTTATATATATAATTGACACCCCACGTCACCACCCCCACTGCTTCATTTCTTCAATTTACTTCTTCATTGCAGTATCATTTTAAGTCCTTTTCAAAAAACTATGGGGCAACGTTATAAACCTTTGAAAACAAAAATAATTTGTACTAAAAATAATTGGTCCTGAAATGCTAGAGATAGCTGAATTCGAATTCGATTGCTCGTTCAGAATATTTCGAGTTTATTGCAGAAGGTCGAACCACGTTAATTATTTTTTGTTTCAATAACATGATATTAGAGTTAAGAATTTAGAATTAGGAATCATTTTTTGTGTCTCCATCTTCAACATCCTTTCCCATCACAATGTCTCTCCCTCCAACATTTCCCTCTCCAAATCCTCTCCTTCTAGGTTCTAGCTACTCTTTTAGGTTACAAATCACACTTTTAATCTACCAGTAGCCAGTCTACACGACACCAAGAGAACCGTACGTTGTTAGTAAAAGTTACATGTGCCACCTCCGACTTTTGTCGTGCTCTCTCACAATATTAATTATAAGAATATAGTATATATTGTAGATCACGATTTTATTTTATATAATAGTTGTTCATTTAGGATTTATAGGATGAGAAATGTTAATGAATCCCTTAAGGGTATTGATTTAGCCACTATTTTTAGAAATATTTTATGGAAAAATGATAAAATAATTAATTTTGTTGACAATTTTTTATATTTTCCATAAAAGTGATGTCAAAACTTTCTTATTATGATTTATTAACAATTACCCTAAGAGCATCCATTAATATGACCCTTATATAATTGATGTCCTCTCTCTCTCTCTCTCTCTCAACATTAGGAAAATAGCATGTGCCGGCATATGACTCACTTAAAGTAATTATATATTATCACTAAAGTTTGGTTTAGTAAGTAAACACATGTTATCTTTCTATTGTTTACTTTAGAATTTAGTTACAAATTCACACAATGTTCTAGCTTTAGCCCAACATATATATACCTCATTTCCCACAAAATTAAATCCTAATTCCCATTTGAAGTGTGAGAGAAACTCGAAGAGAATTAAGAGCCAAACACCTTGTGAGAGGAGATTAAGACAATCACATTCATCACTATCCCTAAGTTATGTGTGTTGATTGGAGTTTGGAAAAGATTGGAGCAACCCAAAATCAGCCATGAATGCTTTAAGTTGCAATTAGCATTCAATTGCAAATCCGAGAACTAGAGTAGAAAGAATTTGTGAAGTCAGTTGCGAGCAGAAGCTTTGAGAGCTTGAGTATATAGTTACTATTAGACTTGAAGGGTTTTGTGAGTAATATATACTGCAACTATTTATTATAGTAGACCGTTTTGTACGGGGAGGTTGTGGAGAGGTTTTGACACCTAATACTCGAGTTTTCTTCTTCATAAACACTTCAATGTGTTGTTAGTGTTTACTTTTCTATGGTTGTGTTTGATATTTATGTTTATCCGTGCTTACTAATGTTATATTGGCTAATCAAGACGCAATTGGGTTTTAAATTGTTAGATTAGATTAAAATGAGTATTAACCATAATAGTAACTTGGGATCTAAATCATAAACATAGTAAAATTTGATTGTTCTCAACATGGTTCAATTGTAACATTACACAAATTGAGACGTCATCAAGACTCTAAACAAATTTTTGTGTTTTATACTTTCGTCCCTACTGCTATTTTTTCCTTCCTAGCTAGTCTGCTAGACCCAGCTTTTATATCAATCTAATCTAGACAAAGTTGAAGTTTCAATTCCTCTTCTTCTTTTTGTTTAATTTTGATGTATTTCCAAAGTTCACTCATTGAGAGAGAGCAAGTGCAAGGTTGTCTCAATCAATGTCAAAACAGCACAAGAATTTCTTGACTTTTTGACCACTCTTAAGTAAATGTCTCTAACAACTTTTTCTTATCATAGTGCGTAAAAGGTGTTCCTACTATCTTTCCTAGCTAAGCTAGGTCTTGACAAGCCCTAGTATATATGTTCTTCACTAATGCTTGCATAGTTGCATGGTCTTGCAGGCCACTAATTCCTATCTCAATCATGGTAACAAGGACTTCAAATAAGTTCTCCAGGTATCTCAGTTAGACTACTTGTTCCTACACTCAGCTTGTCTTATCCCCACACATACACACATATATAAAAAAAAGAAAGAAACCCTTAAATTGGACGGCTGGATCTAGAACTCTCTGGCAATGGCACCATTATATACAGCTTTCCCATCCACATTTTAGAAAATGCTAAGCTACGTGTACTGATTTCAGAGTTGGACCATGGTGGTCCATGGAGCACCAAACTGGTTATGTTTAGAATATCCCTAGAAAGTGCAAGTTCGGACCCAGAGTTGTGCCTTGGTCCGACTGATTGTCGAACGAGAACTGACCCTTTAAATTAATCTTTGTCGGCCATCTTCTGTCTCAATTGATTGGGTACAAACTCATCCCCTTTGGTTTTAGTGTTAGGTATCTATATATGTTGTTTATCCAATCATATAACACCAATATTCTTAGCCCACAGTATATAATCACGTAACACCAATAATTGTAGCTCTATGTTGCCGGAATTAATTGACGAATTGTATTCAAATTCACTTATCCATAACAAAAAAACAATAATATCATCTTTTTAACAATGATAATTCCCTATAACCAAATAGAGAACGTTATAGTATATGCATGGTCCATTTGATATATCTAATATATCAAGCCGGCCACCATAACTAATATGATGGCCGGCTTGCTTAATTTCTGGGTTTAAAGCTTAGTTTTTGATCGTTGTAGAGTGACTAATGACTCTTGGGACGAGCCACATTGGTGGTATATCAATTAATAAGAGACTCCAATAATATAATCACTTTCATGCAAACTTATGTACGTAGTTTCACCATAGGTACCTTATATTTTTTATATTTTCATAATAAATAAATAAAAGACATGGGATTTTTTAATGAAAACATATTGCATCAGTACATAGTTTATATATACTTAAGAAAAATGAGTATTTTTTTGGGGGGGCCTCTATTTTTTTTTTTTTTTTTTCATCTAGAAAACAAAGAAATTAACATGGTTTTTTTTTTTTTGAAAGTTCAAACTGACGTCCTATTAATATCAGTGTACGAAAAACTTATCCTTTTGAAAAATAGACTCGAACCTTTAGAAGTGTTAGAACGTCATGTCACTCTATTGATTGTCATGACTCTATAGCTCTTATGCAATACGGCAACTATAAGCACAAAAGGAGGACAAAAAAGTTGCTTCAGTGGAGTACTACAAACTCATTCCTAATTGTCATCTTATTGAGCTCTCGTTTCAAAGTGAGGTACAGCTCACAATGCAATGCAAGTACTTTGGCCTCTATATTTTTTTTCTTTTTACATTTTTAAGCTTCAGGGAATTTTTAATGAATTGATTTTAGTGGAATAAAGTACTGCCTGTCTTGTTTGATATGCAATATATAAAAGAATGATAGTGATACTACCACAAACTCACAATTTTCACTTAATTTGTTGTAGTATTAGCATTAATCTTTATAAAATAAAATAAAATTAAAAAAAGAGAACTATTTCTTTGTCATTGTGCCTGACAATGAACCATAAAAGAATGCCGTTAGTGTTGTCAAATGTATGCAATCAGAGTTAATTAATTTATTAATTGCTCTATATTTGATAATTTTTCCTTGCCTATATGTATATGCTTTTTTCTTTTTACTGTAAAGGGTTAAGCGGGACTTTCTGATTATATGGTCAAATTTAAAACCTCACTTCACTCTATAAAAATTTCAGTTGTAATCTTTCCACAATGCCATCTTGTCTATGCGTTCGTACATTCATTATTTCCATTGGTGCTTGATCCTTGGGATTTGATTTTTGAAAAGTGGATGTTTAGACTTTTAGTAACAACTTATTTGGACAAAAAGAGCATACTCATTGGCATAGCCAATACTTCAGCCTAAATAGTCATTTAAGAATTTATTTTTTCTAATTTGCCTGTTCACTCGAATACACCTCACTTCCCACTCTTTTACTATGTTTGACAAAATGGAGGGGAGGAAAGGGAAAAAAGTAGAGAAGAAATGAAAGAAAGAGAAAGGAGGGACATTTTTCTTTCATAGTGATTAGTTTGCAAGGTAGAAAAGAAAAGAAAGAAAATATTTATGTTAATTAGGAATGACAATTCGTGTTAGTTGGTCGTGTTCATATTATGTCGAGGTATGGGGTATTCGAAAATATGACAATACCTAACCCAACCTATTTATTAATCGTGTTAAACTTCCTCAACTCTAACACAACCTATTACTTGTATAAGCAGATTGACACGACATGACCCATTTCAACCCGTTAACATGCAATTTAAGAAAAATGAAGTTAAAAAAAAAAAAATCTTTGTTTTGGGTAAAAGAATCGGGGTCTTTAGAGTTTAATACACAATGAACCATTAAAATTATTTTAATTACTTAATTTTATATAGATTTCAATTATATTTTAGAGAATAAAAATGACATTTATTTATATTAATTGGGTTGTTTCGGTTTGATTACAGATTAAGCTAGTCAATACAAAATTAATCCCTTTTTTTAATCTAAGAATTAATCCATTTTATTAATCGTGTTAAGTACATCAACCCATTTTTTACACTAACTCATTTACACTAAGCACTATAACCTGAAATAAATAATGTCTTGTTCGTGGGTCGTATTGAATATTCTCAGCCTTAATGTGTACCTCATTTA
Source organism: Quercus wislizeni (assembly GCA_023055345.1). Classification (NCBI taxonomy): domain Eukaryota; kingdom Viridiplantae; phylum Streptophyta; class Magnoliopsida; order Fagales; family Fagaceae; genus Quercus; species Quercus wislizeni. The sequence continues at coordinate 1,059,738 of JALGQJ010000015.1, forward strand.
CAATACTCTCTTCTCTCTAATTTTCATTCCAATTTGGGAGAAAATAAAATTAGTGGGCTCTCGCATTCCTGAATTGGATCCTCTCCATTTGAAAGGGAATGAAAAATGTGCCCATTTTAGGCCATGATTTAAAGTTGAAAAAAATATAAGATCTAGATTTTGTCAACTCATTAATTCTAGTTTAATTTAATCACAACCAACTTTTAAATAAGATGGAAAAATCTAAATGCTAGATTTTTTCCAACTTTAAATCATGACCATGAAATGGGCAGGATCCAAAATTATTCTAAATCCCTCATTCCCTCCATTTTCCCTTCACTTCATTAATTTCTCTCCAACTAAACAAAGAAAAATTCTCATCCTCCCATATATTTCCCTCTCCTTATTTCCTTTCCTGCCATCTTCCCTCCAACCAAATATAGTGTTTATTTCATTTTCTATTTACTCTCTCTCTCTCTCTCTCTCTCTCTCTCTCTCTCTCTCTCTCTCTCTCTCTCTCTCTCTCTCTCTCTCTCCATTTGTCAGTTTCTCTCCCTCCCTTCATGCAACTTTGTCTTCACTACCACCCATACTACCACCCTTCATTTGTCAGTTTCTCTCCCTCCCTTCACGCAACCTTGTCTTCACTACCACCCTTATTGCAAAACGAAAAATAAAAAATGAAAAGATAAAACTGAAGTAGGTAGTAGTATTTGGTTTTTTTATTTATTTAAATATATTAAAAATGTCTAATTAAGATTATTGCCTTAAATCTCAAATTAGTATCTTTTGGGAACGAACTTATTTTTTATAGTTTAGTATTCGTTTGGAAACAAACTTATTTTCTATAGTTTATTTACATAATATAAAAAAAAAAAAAAAAAAAAAACTTAATTTATTTATAAAAATTAAAATTTTGATATATTAATTATTTGAAATAAAACAGATACAAAAAGCAAAATGTTGTAACGAAACTCATTTAATCATGCTAGCCCTGCTGCCTTGTAGAATCAAAATTGAGATGATGATGAAGTTTAGATATTTTGTTTTTGTACTTATTTTTGACTAAATATTTGTACTTATTTGATTGGTCACTCTTTTATAAATTTTTTTTTTTTTCTTTTCTTTTCCTTTTTGGTTATGATGAAGTTATTGAGGAGATTTGAAGTGACATGCCACTCCACTAGGAGAGAAGTGGTGTTTATAGCTTTCATTACCAATGAAGTAAGAACACCAAAAAATAGAAGGAAAAAAAGGTCAAATTGACAACCAAAAGGTGGAAGATAAGATCGCCCATATGGAGTCCGGACACACACTAGCCCTTGCTCTAAGGGTCCCCTAACTTTTTTGAGAGACAAATTCAGAATTTTTTCGTTTTGTAGAAAAGAAAGTCTTTTCATTGTTGTGTAGTCTCTTTTTTATTGGACCTGCTCTGCTATAAATAGCAGTACACTTTACTCACTTGCATGGCCCCTTCTATAGATTAGAGCCTCTGTACATCAATGCATTCCACGTGTTTTCCAGACCAAAAAAGAAAGAGCAAATTAAGAGCAAAAATTATTATGATAGGATTACCCATTATGATAAAAAGAAAACTTCTGCAGCAAGCAAGAAAATGCTGTTGAATGTGTTTTATTCACATGTGTTCAGTACTTCAGTTTGATGAAGTAATTGAGTATAGACAGTAATCAGAAAATTAATGCGATTTGAGACTTTGAGGTGTGATTGTTTTGAGATCCCCTATTGTTTTTTTCCATCCATCATAATCTACCACATTAAAATTATGACAAAATTATAATCTTACCTTTTAAATTTTTTCTTATGAATCCGCTATTGTTTGTTTTCATTACTCATAATCTGCCATATCAAATTGTGACAAAATTATAGTACTACCTCTTAAATTTTCCCTAAGCATTCTCATCAAAGGTTTCAAATGCTAAATATGATATTTTTTAACATTTGATACTTAAAAAGCACACTATATTAAGGGTGCTATACTTAAAAGTTTTAACATCTTAGCTACAGTAGAATGTCATCTTTGACATCCTAATGTAGCTGAAATCTTAAAAAAAAAAAAAAATATATTATCACTTCAATTAATAGAGAGAGAGAGAGAGAGAGAGAGAGAGAGAGAGAGAGGAGAGAGAGAGAAAGGAAGAATAAAAAATAATAAAAAAGAATATTTAAATGAAGTGGTAAAAAAAATAGAAGTTTTGATGTTGGATGTATTGTAAAGTGATGTGTTAAATGTTATAAAGTGACTTTTTTAATTGCTAAATGCTAAAATTTTTAAAATTCTTGATGGGAATACTCTTAGGGTGTACAACTTTGAGATGTGCTATTCTACTTGGGCTTTCAATTATTTACTCTTTGCTATTTAGATTACTTTATATACCTATACCCACCAAAAGTTTTAATAACTTTTTTATGTAGGGCAAGTCTACTTAATTAAAAGTTAAAAGTTTAAAACACACAAACTCACTTTCTTCCGTATCACAATCTACATTGGATTCACATGGTAAAAAACAATCTTCATTCACTTCAAAAAAAAAAAAAAAGCAATCTTCATTGGATTTATAACATAGATCCTTCGATAAATTTCAACCTATGATTCATAAATCTCTCTTTCAAAAAGATAGTCAATATTCCACATTGTCGACAAATTATATCGATAATAGAGATAGTAAAAGTAGAATTTTAAATAACACCTTAAATTAGACTTAAAAGGTACACTTAAGAGTATATTTGGAATCCGCTTATTTTGCTGAAATTGAAAACTTTTTATTGAAAATACTGTAAATAAAGATAAAAGTTAGCTGAAATAATATAGTGGGGCCTATGAATAGTATCAACAAGTACAGTGGAACTCATGAATAGTAGCAAAAATAAACTGAACAGTAAAATAAGCTGGCAAAATTAATCATGCCAAACGGACACTTAGAATAATATTTTTCATTGAATTAGCACATTTGACTAGGAAGTGTTTGGAAAAAGGCAAAATGTTTTTTGTTCTTTACATTTTTGTCTCAAATTTTTTTCCCAAAAACATTGTAACTTTTAGTATTTTTATAAATAAGTTAGCTTTTAGCTTTTTAACATATTTTACATAAATATTATCAAAAACTATATATTTTGATAAATACTATACAAATAAGCTACCGAGAATTACAGGATACCAAAATATATAGTTGTTTATTTATTACTAACTTATTTACGATTAAACTGTCTCTGTTATACAATATTGGGGGAAATATCCTCATCTCATCCGTTCCCCATTTTTGACCGATCTCACATTATGGAGGTAGGTCTGGTTCCTATCTCTAGCACTACACACTTTCATACACACTTTGTTACAGTTGTCTTATATACAGCCAACTGAAAATGATGGAGAAAATATAGTCTGTCGTAACTCAATTGGGAGTTAGAGAGAGAGATTGAGTGTATATGTAATAATTTGAGTAGGGGCACGTGTATTGTACTAAAAGGTTTAATATAGGTCAGAAGAAATACCCTCGGAGGAGGTTCCTGATAAGCCACGCACGCACTAAAGTCTAAAGACAACTATGGCTCTTGGGACCCAAAAGCCAAAACAAAAAACCCAAAACCCTAGTGCCTTTTGACAACCAACATGACATCCATGTTAGACCAGGTTTCATGGAAGACATTTAGGCATTGGAATGACTATTTGTTTCTCTGCAGCAACACTGCATTGTGGTTGTGGACCCCTTAAGTTCTTTCTTTGAAACTTTCAAAGCAAAGCTATAACAAAATCAAACTACATTCACTTAGATTAGACATATATATAAAAAAATCCATGAAAATCATGTCCACTGCTACCGACCTTAAAGGAAATAGAAATAGATGACCAACAGTCAACAGACATAAACAGAAACAGAATGTTATATAGCGCTTGTTACGAAAATCCAGATTGACTTTAAATGACAAAGGTCCAAAACCAAAGCTTAATATGCTGCAAGTCCAAAGCACTGAACTCTTGCATGCCCACCTTTACCACGTTGAAGTTTCGTATGAAAAAAACATTCATACATTCTTATTTTATCATTTCCAAGCTCCATTTCGTCCAAGAGAGACGTAACAAATCCAAGATCGATTAATATCTTCATGTAAAATATTGTTTTGAAAACTGTTTCGGTCAATAATGTGAACACATAACATGTTCTCTGTTCAAATAATGACTGAAAGATTAAATAAAATCCTCTTTTATAATAATTTAAACTTGCGATAATTTATTATAATATTAGAATATATGAAATTGAGTTTAAACTCCGCGTTTACGCTAAATCATGGTTTTTTTTTTTTTTAAAAAGTTAAAAGTTTCACATGTTGTGTCCCTAGCTCCTATCAAGCTAGAGTCCAAATTCAAAAGTGGAGTCTAGATTCAAAAGTGAAAGGGAATAATGGAATAATGGTTAAGTCATATATAATTCTAAGTGATCAAATTTATTGTTCCTTTAGTTGCGTAAGATTTTCGGGTGAATGTTAATTTATTATAATAAGACTGGTAATAATGTGAGTATATATATATAACAGTCAACTTTAAATAAGGCTTTAGTAAATTAATTAATATATGTTGGTGCAATCACAATAATAATGGAAATAACACAACGAGAAACTGAATAATACTTCTGAATATTATTAGTATAAAGAAAGGAATTACACAACACAATTTGAATTGAGGCCCAACAAGTATTGTATGACTAGAACAACCTCTGCACAAAGTGTTCAATCCCAAAACTCCACCAGAAAGAACTCCACTCTTCACCTCCCCCTTGCGCACATATCTAGCCCAATATCTGAGACAATACATTTTAGCCCATTAATCACCACAATTAAAAAGAATAAAATAGTCTCTCTCCTTTTCAATGTGGGATTAACCATTTTCACTAACTCTTCATCTTCCATATTCATTCTCATATCTTTACATTTATGTTATAACATTTATTCATTTTAATTATTTAATATTAAAATGCTCCAACAATCCCCCACTCATTTTAATATTAAAACTTTTAGTTAAAGAGAGATTACCAGGAAAAGACGGGTCACTATGTATCATAAAGGTGTGCTCTGCATTGAACATTCACTTAGTAAAACAACGATCTCAAATCTAGAGTCGTAGTGGTCTCCAACTTGAACTAGGACTGCTTTAGGGAAATTAAGCGTCACTGCTTACACATAATAACCCAAGTGTTGACATGAGCTTTTATAGCTAGCACTTTACGGTCGTGTGCTGATCCCAGTTTCATAAGTGTATATGAGACTAAGTCCAAATCTCATAGGGAGCGGCCCCACCCCCACACTCACATAGGTGAAATTTTGTCAAGGGTGCTCCTGTAATTCTGACACCCCACTCATACGAGCTACAAATTTCATTAAGAGTTTTTTAACTCATCCTCTCCACATTACAAGATAAATGCACTTACATCATAGGGATGAACAATTAAAAAATTATTTACAAAATAAATAATTAAAAATAAATAAATTGTGCATTTCTTACTACCATCGTATGATTTGTTTTTCCCATTGAACCCAATTCTCAAGATCTCTGGTCCTTAGATTGGGTATCCTCATACATGGCTCATGATTCTATGGACTTTAGTCCCATCCCCCTCAATGTATTCCAGACTCTATCTTTTGCCAAGGCCTTGATAAATGGATCTGCAAGATTATCATTAGATTTAATATAATCCACAGTTATGATGCCACCACTCAAATAAGATCTCACGGTACTGTGCTTTCTTCTTATAGGTCTGGATTTACCGTTGTAATAACGGTTTTTAACTCTACCAATTGTGGCAGTGCTATCATAATGAATTAATATCGGTGGAATTGGCTTTTCCCAAAGTGGAATTTCATATAATAAATCTCTAAACCAATTTGCCTCTTCACTAGCTGAAGCTAATGCTATTAATTCAGCTTCCATTGTTGAATTAGCAATTATTGTTTGCTTTTTAGATTTCCAACAAATAGCACTAGTACCTAAGGTAAAAATATAACCAATGGTAGAGAGAGAATCACCTGACAAAGTATTCCAATCAGCATCACTAAAACCTTCAATCACAGCAGGGTACTTTTTATAAAATAAGCCATAGTTTTTGGTACCAATTAAATATCTCATGACTCGCTCAATAGCTAGCCAATGATCTTTACTAGGCTTACTAGTAAATCTGCTAAGCACTCCTACTGCATATGCAATGTCAAGCCTAGTACAATCAGTAGCATAACGCAAACTACCAATGATACTAGCATAATCCTTTTGATTAAAAATCTCATCATCATTATTCACAGAAAATAAATGAACACTAGAATCAAAAGGAGTAGCTACACTTTTGTGATCATGAAAATTATATTTTCTCAATATTTTCTCAGCATAATGTGATTGATCAAGACATATTCCATCACATGCTTTTGTAGTTTTCATGCCCAAAATAAAATTAGCCTCACCAAGATCTTTCATATCAAAATGGCTTTTAAGCATATTTTTTGTCTCATTTATAACATGCATATTTGAGCCAAAAATCAACATATCATCCACATAGAGGCTAATAATAACATGTAAATTATTCCATGATTTAAAATAAATACATTTATCACATTCATTTTATTTATAACCATTCTCAATTATGCAGGAATCAAACTTTTCATGCCACTGCTTAGGTGCTTGTTTTAAGCCATATAGGGATTTAATTAGCTTACATACCTTACTTTCTTGTCCAGGCTCTACAAAGCCTTCGGGTTGGTCCATATAAATCTCTTCCTTTAGGTCCCCATTTAGAAAAGTAGTTTTTACATCCATTTGATGAATTTTTAAATCAAAAATTGCAGCAATAGCAATTAACAATCTAATAGATGTAATTCTTGTTACCGGAGAAAATGTATCAAAGAAATCAAGATCAGCTTTTTGTTTAAAGCCTTTTGCAACAAGTCTAACTTTAAACTTATCTATTGATCCATCCGGCTTCAACTTTTTTCTAAGGACCCATTTACAACCTATGGTCTTACAACTCGGTGGAAGATCTACTAATTTCCAAGTTCTATTAGAAATTAGAGATTCCATCTCATCATTTACAACCTCTTTCCAAAATATAGCATCATGTGATGTTAAAGCCTCTTGGGGATTTTCCTCAATGTTAAAAACATAATAATCATGACCAAAATCCTTTTCAACTCTAGCTCTTTTACTCCTTCTAGGTTCCATTTCAAAATTTTCTTGATTTTGTAAATGTGAAGTAGAAGAACTAGGTTGTGATAAAATATTTTCTTCACCCCCACTATTTTTCAATTTAAAAGGAAATTTTTCTTCATGAAAAATTGCATCACCAGATTTAAAAATTATTTTGTTTTCAAGATCAAAAAATCTATAAGCTGCACTATTAATCACATAACCAAGAAAAGCACAGGTAGTAGCTCTTATACCTAATTTTGGCATTTTAGGGTCAGTAAGCCTTACATAAGCAAGACAACCCCATACTCTCAAATATCCAAAATTTGGCTTATGTCCTTTCCACATCTCAAAAGGTATGGTGTGTGACTTTTTATGTGGCACCCTATTCAAAACATGACATGCAGTTAAAATAGCTTCACCCCAAAAATGTAAAGGTGCACCAGATTCAATTAACATGGCATTTGTTAACTCAATTGATGTTCTATTTTTTCTTTCAGCCACACCATTAGAAGCAGGTGAATATGGTGCAATAGTTTCATGGATAATTCCCAAAGACTGAACAAATGAGTTAAATGCACTTGATTCATACTCACGACCTCTATCACTTTTTATTCTTTTTATTTTTCTACCGAATTGATTTTCAACTTCTTTTAAAAAATCTTGAAATTTTTCAAAAACATCACTTTTATTTTTCAACAAATAAACAGTTGTATATTTTGAGAAATCATCAATAAAAGTGATAATATATCTATTTCCTTCACGAGTTAAAATTCCCTCAAATTCACATAAATCGGAGTGAATTAACTCAAGCAATTCGGTATTTCTTACAACATTTTTATGAGGCCTTTTTGTAATCTTAGCTTGACTACAAGTTTCACATTTTTCAAAATTTTTTGACAATCTTGGAATTAATCCTAAACTACTCATGATTCCCACATATCTACTATTTATATGACACAAACGCGAGCATGCCAAAAATTAATAGAAGAAAGCATATAAACTGAACTGGTAGATGCTTTATTATTCTCAACAGTCAATTTAAACATTCCATCACAAGCATAACCCTTGCCCACAAATAACCCCTTTTTAGTGATTACATAATTATCAGATTCCATAGTTTGCTTGAAGTCAGCCTTGTTAAGCAAAAAACTTGACATCAAATTCTTCCTCATGGACGAAGTGTAAAGTACATCTTTCAATATTAGCACACGTCTAGAAGTGAATTTCAATTCAACCTCACCACTCCCAAGAACCTTGGTTTTGCTAGAGTCACCAAGCATAACAGTTTTTTGTTCTTCAAAAGGAGTGTACAATTTGAACCAATTTTTGTCATAGCAGACGTGCATATTAGCACCAGAATCTGCCCACCACCCTTCAACATATTACACCATATTGATGTCTGTAATCATAGCCACTAAAAGCTCTTCGGTTACGTTAGCCTGCGGGACAGATTCACGTTTCCGAAATTTGCAAAATCGAGCAATATGCCCACTCTTGCCACAGACAAAATAGGATCTATTAAATTGATCTTGTGAAGGGGGTCCTTGGTTTTATTGTAATTTTTATTTGGGTTTCCCCTTCCTTGAGGTCTATTATTATTTTTAAAGGCTCTTTTTTTAGGCTTCAATTGAACATTTCTAGGAAAATGATTTTTGAGCATATTATTATTGGATGAAATAAGGTTTACCTTTGTGGTGGAATTATCATTGCTCTCTTGTGTCATGAGTGCATCTTGTCCTCTAGCCTCCTCCTCCACACGGATGCGTGTGATCAAAGTCTTCAAGGATGTCTCTTTTTGTTTGTGCCGCAAAGTCTTTTGGAACTCCCTCCAAGATTGTGGTAGTTTATCAATTATGCCAGCTACCACCAAATTGTCTCCAATCTTTATGCCTTCAAATCTCAATTCTGCTACAATCATTTGGAAGTCTTGTGCTTGATCCACCACCAATTTTCCATCCACCATTTGGTAACGAAAAAATCTGCTAGCAGCATACTTCTTTGCACCAACCTCCTCGGTGTCATACTTGTTTTGTAAAGTTTTCCAAATTTTCTTAGCAGAATTGTAAGTTGTATCATAATAATCATAGAAATGATCCGCAAGACAATTCAAAAGATAAGAACAACAATTATATTCATCTTTTGTATACTTATCTAATTTTTCTTGATGGAGACTATATTCTTCCTCAATCATCTCATCGGTAGGAACTTTTGATGGATTCTTGTTAGTGAGGATGTAGGAGATTTTAAGAAGACTTAAGTAGAAGAGGACATTTTCTTTCCACCTCTTGAAGTGGGCTCCCTTAAAGCGAAAGGGCTTGTTGAGATCTCCAACTGGCTCATTTGGTTTCTCTTGTGTAGGCTCCATGATTGAATCTCCTTAAAATTGTTGGTGCAATCACAATAATAATGGAAATAACACAACGAGAAACTAACAATTTGAACTGAGGCGCGACATTCGCTTTCTTTAAGGAGATTCAAGCCCTTGGTTGGATAAACTTTCTCACGAAATTATTACCCACTTTATTTTTTATTTAATTAGGTCCATTATTCTGATGTAGTGGGTGTTACAAGATTAATTGTTGGATATTAATCTGATGGGCTGGAGTTACATAATTAATAGTGAGATAAGGAGTTTCTGAAGAATGAATAAGCCCAAACGAAAAGTCCATTAAGTGGGTTAATGGCTCTTTATTTTCTATAATAAAAATGGAGTATTGGTAATTTCTCTGAATGGACTGTCAAGTAGGAAGATCCAAGAGGCTGATTCATTTCCAATTTTGATACCTCCACTCTTCACCTCTCCCTTGCGCACGTATTTAGCTCAATATCTGAGACAATACATTTTAGTCCATTAATCACCACAATTAAAAAGAATAAAATAGTCTCTCTCCTTTTCAACGTGGGATTAACCATTTTCACTAACTCTTCATCTTCTATATTCATTCTCATATCTTTACATTTATGTTATAACATTTATTCATTTTAATTATTTAATATTAAAATGCTCCAACAATATCATTACCCAATAGTCATTGTGAGTTGTCTGTGACTATTACTTTTACAATTTAGGAAGCAAGACTAGCAAATCCAGATCAAATGTCTGTACAATATTCTTGCAAAAATTTTAGCCGTAATGTGAACACATGACATCAACTTCTCAAACAAAGAGGCTTCAATGAATGACATACTCGACGGTCATTGTGACTGCTAGTTTTGGAAGAAAGACCAGCAACTCCCAGATCAAATGTTTGTGCAATCTTGTAAAGTTTGACGGCCCTTAAAGTGAGCGTACGGACCTATCATCAACTTCATAAACAATTAAGCTTTTTCTTTATGCTAAATATGATATAGGGATTGAACCTAGACATACAATTCTCAAGGAGAGAACAAAATGCCGCCGAGGAAATATAAGACCATTGATAATGGACAACTTTTTTTTTTCTCACATTTTTCACAATTATTTTTGCTAAATTTCAATACTGACATGACCTCTGTTATTCACGGATTATAATAAGTCATGTCAACAACTATAAAAAATATTTTATATATAGTTAAAGTGTATTGTACAATAAACTTATTTTTTCACATTTTTCACAATTATTTTTGCTAAATTTCAACACTGACACGAATATCTATTATTCACGGATTATAATAAGTCATGTCAACAACTATAAAAAATATGTTATATAGTTAAAGTTTATTGTACAATAAACTTAATTTTTCACATTTTTCACAATCATTTTTACTAAATTTCAACACCAACATGAATCTCTGTTATTCACGGATTATAATAAGTCATGTCAACAGCTATAAAAAATATGTTATAAAGTTAAGTTTATTGTACTATCCTTTTTAATAGTACTTTTTTCACATTTTTCACAACTATTTTCACTAAAGTTCAACACCGACGAGACTTCTTTTATTCACTAATTATAATAAGTCATTTCAATAACATTTAAAAAAATATTATATCATTAAACTTATTGTACGATAATTTTTAATACTTTATAAGTTTTAAAAACTATTGCATCAACTTTTAAGACGACAGACAAAAAATTACCTAAATTGCTTTCGATTATGTGTGCGGCAATCACATTCACATTCATTGTTTGTGAAATTTTGAAATCAAATTCTTACTAGATGCTATTTACCTAATACTTATTCTGATTTCTGACAATTTACGTAGGAAGAAAGACTAAAGGGAGCCTTGGTTGCAGATCAAAAGTCAATAGATTGACTTAGTGAATCCATTTAAGTCGTAAATTTTGACAGTCCAAAATTGTACAACTGAACATTGTGTCTGATAGCCAGCAAGTAAAAAGAAATTTAGTCAATTGCATCACTGGGCTTCATCACTGAAAGACAAAATTAAGACAGTACAAAACAGTGAAACACTAAATCACATGCACTATTTTTCTTAAAACTTTGTGGAAAGTTGATGAGCATATGAGGTAAGAGCTTTTACAATTTTACAAGATGTACCTACTACATGGTACATATTAATTGTAGCAACCATCAATGGCACGAGCTCCGCGGATCCACCGTCCGCCCACCATTGAAGTGGAATAATAATGTGAGAAAAGAATAACTTGTTAATTTGTATGAAAAAACTTGGTATTCCGGCCATAAGTTCTGTTTAAAGGAAGACTATTAATGCATTATCTTTGATTTTTGTTAGTTTGTATGAAAAAACTTGGTATCCCGGCCATAATTTCTGTTTAAAGGAAGACTATTAATGCGTTGTCTTTGATTTTTTCTTTTTCTTTTTTTTAACAATGTATAAGTTTTTTAAATCACAATATTTGAATTAAACTCAAATAAAGTTACTAAGAAAAATATGAAGTTTTCAAAGAAAGTAAAAGATTAATTAAAAAAATTATTAATATTGTATTCATGCTATTCATTGGCTTTTTAAAGAGGATCATATTTTGAGAAAATTCCAAATTAAAATAGGAAACTATAAAAAGAGTTTGAGAGAATAATAATTAAGCTAGCTTACGAGGTAGCAAAAGAAGTTGAGAACCATGCCTATATGAAAAATAAATAAACAAAAAACAAAAGTAGTGAAAGTTAGTTACAAAATAAATAAAAGGAGACAATATGTTTTTTTGTCAATTGGTACAAATTATTTGAATGAGACATTTTATTTGCAAAAGAAGATGGATATTGCTTAAAGTCAAATGCAACCATAGCTACAGCTCCAACACAGAGACATTTAGGTCGCATTAAAATTGTCTTAGCCACGCTTGTTGCAAGAGAAGCAGGTAGACATTGCATTGGTCATCCATTCAATTAAAGAGGGAGACAAAATGCGTGGATGGCAAGCTAGATCGATTCAAGTCAAAGATCAGTACGTATGTATGGGTGCGTTCAAAATTGTTAGCAAAGTATTGCTATAGGTGCAATAATCTCAACAATGAACAATGCACCTTTGTCTTATTTTAGACCTTCCATGAGGGTTTGTCCCAGAATTTATTGAAAATGGATTTTTTTTTTTTTTTTTTTTTTTTTGTCTACTGCTTACATATATCCTTACATGTATTGGCGATCGTAAGACTCAAGCGTGTAAACAATTTGGGGCCCGTTTGGTAGAGGAGTTTGAATAATATTATTTGGGTGTTTTTGATATATGTGTAGGTGAAAAAGTGTGTAGAAATTTGTGTAATATTGTTTAAAATGTGAAAATGTGTGTCAGAACTTACTTGCCAAACAAGCGTTGGATTTCTAAATAAAGCAGAGACAGCTAATGAAGACAAGGAATTTTTTGCCTAAAAAGAATCAAAATAATATATACTAGCTAGGTTGGATAATAGTACTTTAGTTTGAATTCGAATCGAGTCTTAAGGACTCTTTTAATGTTAAAATGTGAGCCCAAATACAAACAAACAGATCGACTAGCTAGAGCTCTGAATCCCATAGACAATACTATTATCCAACCTAGTATGAGTTTGGATGAGTTTATTTTCATTCACATATTTTGGTTTATTGTGCATAAAACCTTACCTTGAAAAGGATGATATCTTATAAAGTTTGTACATTCTCTTTTTGGGTAAAAAAATAATAGTAGTATTAGTATCCAAACAAAGTTAACATTGAAAATGACTATATCTAAAGTAAGATCATATCTTAAAATGTAATACATTCTCTTTTTTGGTAAAAATAATAGTAGTACTAGTATCCAAACAAAATTAATATTGAAATAGACTATAACTAAAGATGATATCTTAAAATGTCATACATTCTCTTTTTTGGTAAAAATAATGGTAGTATCCAAAAAAAGTCGAAATTCTCTTTTTTTTTTCGTAAAAATAATAGTAGTATTCAAACAAAAAAGAACCATAACTAAAGTATTTTCAATGTGTTTAGAATTAAATTACAAGCAAGTTTTTTACTTTTTAACTTTTATGTACAGTTTTTTAAAACTTCATTCGTTTTTTTTTTTTTTCAAAATATAAGTATACTTTAGTAAAAAACTAAATAAAACATTCCCAAAACGGACACTTTGTAATATTGACTATAGTTTTCCAACTGAGCTGTATAGTCTGGCCTTAGCTACTTCACCCCTTCCACAACCAATGAATGCCTCTTTATGATCTTATTACCTCTTTGTTAGAGGCTCTAACAAGTAACAAGTCACATACAAATGTTAAGAATCACAGTTATCGTACTAGGTATCGACCAAAAGATGGATCGGGCCCCATCATAATCGGTTCACCTGGTTATCATTCGAACTGTTGGATCCTAATAAACTAATATTGATGTAATTATATCAATAAAAACTGGATGTATCTTAACAAACAAGCTCCAATAGCTTAATGATGTTGCTTTTGGACATCTAAACATAAAGTTCTCCAGTTTGAACAGCTTTTAGTGCTAGTTTGGATACACGTCTGCGTTTTGAACCCGTCTGCGTTTTGCGTTTTTGTTCTTTTTTTTTTTCTTTTTTTTTTTCACTTCACGCGTTTTGGCAAAACACGGTTACTGTTCAATGAATAGTAACCTCAAATGTTGACTTTTCTGCAGCAAACAGTGCATCATGTACTGTTCATGGACCCACAAATTCCACTTTTTAGCAACTTTTTCATTAAAAATAGATCCCACGGTATTATTTACATATTTAAAAATTATTTTGCTACAGTGATTTCAGCAATAAGTTTTCAGTTTCAGCAAAATAAGTCATATCCAAACAAACCCTGGTTCTTTATGGCCTGTTTGGATGGAGGGGGAAGGAGGGGGAGTAGAGCAGTGTAGGCTAAAAATAAACTAATTTTGTACTAAATCTACTTTATTCTACTCTACTCCCCCTCCTTCCCCTCAATCCAAACGGACCATTAATGACAGTCATATAACTCTATGTGGAAACGTAGTGCTCAAGAGTCAAGAGTCAAGAGTTAATAAATGATATACACCCACCAGATTTCGGAGCAAAGAAATTCCACCATAAAAGATCAGAATTGGTTTATTCAATCTCAGAACAGGGTTCTATGCCATCAATACCCAATAGGCACGTTTGGAATATCATATGTGATAGAAGTCGAGATGGGGCCCTCCATGCCTTACAAGGGACATGGCCAGACTTAAAAGTAGAAAAATCCAAAGCAGACCACCAGACCTTTTTATAAAACAACTCCTAGAAAGTTTGTAGACTGTGTGATGGGAGACCCTAACACACTCCAAGGATACCTAAATAATAAGCCTTGTACCAAAAGCCTTATTCCCAATGTTTTGAAGCAAACAATACATTGCGCATAAAAGAAAAAGTTAACAATTACTCTCTTTTGACTTTTGAGGACCAAAAACCAATGAGAAATAAAGGAATATAGGAAAGAGATTCTGAACTTGATATTCTACCTTTATTACAAGAGCCAGAGCCTTAAAAGGATGCTTGAGACTATCAACAGTGGAAACTCAAGCATAAACCATGAGGCTAACATGTCTGTTTGATCCTTAATTAAGGGTTCACCACTACCAAGCAATATTTGGCACTCTTGTATTATTTGATGGTTACAAGTAGTAGGATATGATTTTTCCCCAACTGGCAGCACTATTTCATTAATTACAACAAATTATAGACAGTCTACCAAAAGCAAAACTCTGTTTCAAGTTACAACGATCAGTGAGCTTGGCAAGAGTAGATATATACTGATTCATGCTTCACTTTCCAAATAATAATTTAATTTAAAGAATTAAAACATGATTTGCTAACATACAAATAATGTAAACTAATCATGATAAAGATAATTTGTTACAGATGAGAATTGAAGATCAATTTGATTTGCTGCACCTAGGAGCTTCGGTATTACTGACAGAATAATGTCAAGATGTTAAACAAATGACTTGAGGTGGAAATATGTAAGATGTCACTGGAATGACTTGAGGTGGAATATTTGGCAATTTGGAACGAATGACCTCTTTGTTGCAGCTTGCTCGAACTTCTTAATGGCAGTTTCATTCTCTTCTAAGTTAGTCTGAACAAAATATCGCACCCACCAGGTTGCACTCCTCAATTTAGCCTTCAAAAGCAACTTCAACATGTTATTCTTTTAGGAATCAAATCATTGACAACATTCAGTTTGGCAAAACATCAAGTTGCAGGAATATGGGGTAACCGTTTCGACATAAGTTTTAAGAGGCAACATGGGCCTTAAAGTGAGATACCTGAAGAGGCAATGCCATGATTGAAATAAAAGCAATTTTTGTAAAAGGCCCCCTTGTATTAGAAGGTCTCATTCTCGAGTATGTTCTTAACATTGGAAATTATTCCCCATAGGAAAATACATCCAAAAAGTAAAGCTTCCCCTCAATACATGGTAAGAAGCCTCTAGAAAACAGTGGCAGAATCAAGATTTTAGTCTAGGGGAGCAAGAAAAAAGTAAGCTTAAAAGATAAAACTAATTCAAAAATATATATATATTAATTTATGCAAGCAATAAATAATTAATACATTAAATTGAAATTTAATTGTCATATATAACATAACATAAATACATAGTGTGATTTACATTTTTGCCTAATGTCAATGTAATCAGTTCCCCAAAAAGTTGTTCATAATTTAAAATTATCGTGTGTGTATATACATATATGTATTCATAATATATATCTCTCCATATACGAGACCAAATAAACATTCATCAAGTGATCTTCCATTCACTTGCGTAGTCGATTTTTAATAATATGCATTGTCAAACAAATCTTTTCAACAATTTCCATTACAACTGCTAGGGTTAATTCTAATGTCACCAATAAGTATACCAATAAATATAAGATAATGTTTTTGATCTTTACCATCTTTTAAGCATACTGTCAATCTTTATATGATTATGTAATAGAAATAATTTGATTACATAACATATTAGCCTAAATATAAGAAATTTAAAAAGGTAGATTGATTATTTAAAGAGTAAATTCAGAAAATAAATCAATATAGAAGTATTAAAGTATGATGATGTACCTAAAAAAATTCAAAAGACTTCTATATGTACCTTGATTTCTTATTCACTATTCAGCATTTCTTCTTCTACCTTGGCTTTTATTTCCAATTACTCAAAATGTAAAGTTTAAAGTAAAACAGCAAAGTGGTACTAAAAAATTGTGGAAATAATTTTAAAACATAAAGTTCATATTAATTTTTTTTTTTCCATTTTTATAAATTTAAGGTCTACTACATTTTGAAGAAATGTTTTTACATAGTTGGACCTTTTTTAGAGGAAGATTGGGGCCCTTTTTTGCAATTTGGGGTGACAAGGTGGGAGGACAATTTTTTTTTTTTTTTTTTTTTTTTGTGTGTGTGTGGAGATGGGGATGAGCTCATTTTTCACCTTGTGTTATTGGTATTTTACACAAGCATCTAATGGATCTTGAACACATAACCTCCCCTCCACCCATCTTTATGGGAGGAAATGCCATTTGAACTGAAACCCATTAGCAAGATTAATTTTCATTTTGTTTATAACTCATATTATTTATTCCAAGTTGCATGTTTGGAAACTGCAAACCTGGAGAAAAGATAACATGGGCATATTCACAACAAGGTCTTGGAACAGACTTTGGAAACTGGAAACCTAGAAAAAGATAACATGGGCATATTCACAACAAGGCCTTGGGAACACACTGCAGAGCACACAATACCCCTACTCTCTCTCTCTCTCTCTCTCTCACACACACACACACACACAAACAAAAAGCAAGGCTATCACAAATTTGAACTTCCCAACAACATTAGTAGTTAAATCCAAAAGTTCAGCAAAGATTATAAACTGTAGTTAAAACCAATTTAAAAGTTACTATTGGTCTTCAAACATCCAAGTCCTACATCAAGGTTTAACAAACAAATGACTCAGGAATTAAGGAGCATATTAAGATCTACTAGCCTAGCACAAAAAGTATAGGTAATGAGCACTTCTTCACATTTATCCTCTGTCTAAATCGTCTAAAGTATGTGAACTTTTTTTATCAGAAAAGTATAGGTAGTTATAACTTATAAGGTTATTCTAGAGCAGAAAGTGAATAATGTGGGGTTTTAGAAGTTACCATTATAACTACTTCTTATAGTATTGTTTAGCTTGTATTTTATTTCAAATTTGTGACCTAAAAATTAGGTGTTGAATATGATATTTTACTCTTCTTTTACCCTATTATTTGAAATGTTTTTAATTTATTTTGATTAATGTGTGAGGGAATTTTGGATCCTTTAAAAAGTGGACGCCAATGAGTGCTATCACTGCTATGCTATTAAATAATAGTATAGACAACAGCCACTTACCGCTCTTCCAAATTTGGACACGTCGGAAACTTTAGGCCTCTGATGACCAGGATAGCCTACATTGTAAATATTAAAAAAAAAATGTTATAAAAATTCAAAACAATAATAAATTGCTCAATTAAAATAAGGAATTAGTCGTTGCACTAAAAAACAGTCTTTAAAGCTTGAGTTGCTGAGAATAAAAAACACACTTGTGAAGAACCAAAAAATATGGCATCTATGGTAAGTACAAATCATAAGTACATACAAAGGAACGTACAAATGCGTGATTTTTTTTTTTTTTTTGGGGGGGGGGGGGGGGTGTTGGGGTATGAAGTCAAACACAGAAATACCAATACTAGAGAAAAAGGTAAGGGGAAAAGTGCAAACGCACAAGATGGAGAAAACTCTAATAAGGGTCTCCCTTAACACATATTCTGTGTACTTAGTACAATTGCTCTATCAGTTTACCCTCTGACCCTTTCAAAACTGTTACTCAATATTCATGTATCCTATTAAAGCATCTCATAAGAGACACAAAGCAGAACCAAAACTGATGCAACATCAAAATCAAAGAACAGAAAAATAAAAGTATCCTATGAATCAGCACCAAACAAGAGAGAACAAAGCCTAGCGATCAGCATTTAGGAGCATAATAGCATGCTTATATAGACTACTTCTAATTGACTTAGAAAAGTCCAGTTATTGAATTGCAAAAATACCCTTGACTCTACAAAAATTTTTAAAAAAATACTAATAATGTAATTAACTGATAAGTCCTAAAATAAATCAAATAGATTAATAGAAAAAATATATATATACAATTGACTTTTAAAATTAAAATAAATTTTTCTTTGCACTTCCTCGACAAGATGACAAAGTCATCTTTCATAAAAAAAAAAATCTTAAAGCGCATGGACCAAGTGATTCCTATGCTAAGAAGAGGTGAAAAAATTCATTTCAGTTACAATATTTTTGAGAAGATACATACATAACAAAAGAATTCCAATTCCAACTTAAGCACAATGCTAATGGGCGACTACATAGTATATTTGTGGAATTGGCTTTGCATGGTTTTGGCATATCTATATATAGAAGTCGATGCATCCTAGCAAATCATCTATATAAATCTTCAATGGGGGCATAAAATTAAGAAGTTATGTATCTAAGCACAGTACCAAGAGCATTATACAACTTGAGATTGCAAAGAGTAGTAAAAGACCCAAGTGTATTTAAAACTTGGTTAATACCAATAAAAAAGATTCCATGTTGGATCAAAATGTATGTATATACACAACATCCATTCTGAATAGAGGATAAGCTCTTTTTAAATTGTTACCTGTAAATACCACAAGACCATCAGCTGATACTCTTGCCAAATCAGGAAGGGTCTTGTTGAGGTATCTTGGAGATAAGTAATCTAAAGCATCAGAAATAATTACAAGAGAAAACGATTTTGGCCTATATGGAAGAGGAAACTTGATATCAGCTACACGCACAATGCCTTTGTGGACAAGAGCCCTGCAGCTGCTATCTGCATCCTCTATGTCATATGGTTCCACGCCCCACGCCACAGTTTCCTCCTCTTTAAGCAATTTAGAAACCACTGAACAGGTGTCTGGGCCAACATGCAAAACTTTATGCATGCTGTCACCGTATGCTTTTTTCAAAATAGGAAGTGCTCGATGGACCTCTGCAGTGCATGAGTAATCACCTGCATATATGGAGAAATTTGAATCACCAATTGAAGCCAAATTGCTACATGATGAAAAATTTGTAAACTAAAGCATGCATGCCTGCATATATGTATGTAACCCAAACAACAATAGCGAAGTCTGACTTGGAAAAAAAAAAAAAAAACAATAGCAAAGTCTTAGTTCCAAATTTTTTAGGACGGAAATCAATCAAAGTCAGCAACATATATTCTTTTCCTCCATTCTATTTTATCTAAAATCATACACTTTGTTAGGCATATATTTATGTACCCCAAATTATAAATATCCTAACAAGAAGCATAAACATGGACATAACACAGGACACAGCGACAAGATAATTCTTGAAAAACTAAGACACAACATGGTGGAGACACAGCAATTGATTAATTAATTAAAGGTTATTTTTAAATATATTTTTATATTTTTTGAACGTATTATGTTTATTTTTGGTTTTAAAAATAAGTAACAACCATCAATTAATTTAAAAGCAATAATAGATAGCAATGAAGTACCATGATACCCATAAAAAATTCAATTTAAAATAAAAACATAAAATAAAATAAAAACAATGCAACTAAATAATTTGGCTTATTAACATTTTAACATTAATCATAATACTAAATAATAGTTTCTAACAACAACTAAACCTATTAATAAATAATAATATTTTTTGATAGAATAATTAATAATAATATAACTATAAGTCTATACCATTATACATAATAGAAACCTTTTTTTAATTTTAAAAAAAAAATGAAAGTACTCTATACACTTACGTAACCAACCAGACCCTAATAACCTTACTAAAAATCCAAAACTCTATAACAATTAAAAAACATATAAACAAAATGATTAAACTTAAAAGTAGTAAAACCCCATGGCTGATACAGAGTGTTCTAAAAACGGCAAAAGCAAACAACCCAATACAAACAGCAAACACAAATGGGCAAGAGAGACCAATTGTGTGGCTAAATATCAAGATGGAGGCCAGTGAAGTGCGAAGGGGTTGCTGATGGCCATGGACTCACTGATCTAACAACAGATTGATGGCTGAGTGGTCCGATGTAGTGACGCGGAAAGAGAGGGAGGTCGTTCGATGCCATGAGAAAGAGAGAGAAAGTTATATTTGAAGCTTTTAATCTATCGATCAACAATAGTGAGCTTACAGATTTAAAATTTTCCTTTTTTTTTAATTCTTTGGTCAATCATGTCCTGGAAGTAAATTTACTGCGTCGCCATTCAAAAAATTGGTTGGACACTCCACGGACATGCATTCAGCCATGAACAAGGCATGCCTGTCTTCAACACAGATACACAGCCACTTTTGCCATGTCCATGCTTCCTAATAACTAGAAGCAATTCAAAATGGCAACATGATACATGCTTTATTGACACAATTCTTTCACAGCTTGTTGTGATGAACTGATATTATTACTCTCTAAAACAATTGTGCACCAAATCCAATTCTTAATGGTTACACTAATTATTCCTTTGGAAGGAAATCATCTCCAATAGAAATTCCCTAGGATCTTGAAACTATTACACTTTAGTTATTACATATCCTCTTGAGGATTCACAGCTAATGTGATAATAAGCAACTCAATTACGTGCTCACTAAACCAATGATTTAATTATTGCAGCATAGAAAATATCTAATCAATGACCACTCGAGTATGAGCATAAACTGTTTAGCCCGTCTAGGTTGAATGCCCTTGGATTACCTGACAACTAGTTCGGGCAGGTGGTGTTAGTTGCCCATAGGTTAACTGGCCAAAGACAAGTCCAAAGGACTCTTCTTTTGAAAGGTTCCCTATGTTATCAAGGAAAAAAAATGCCTAATCAGTAACCATGAAGTGCATGCCTACCAAGGAGTAGAAGTAGGCTATGGTTGCACAATACCATCAATAACCTAATGCACATCATCTGCCTTGCCATATTTCACCCAATAATAAGGCTCAGTATGGTTGGAGCCACCATAATGATCACACTTCTTGTCACCCAGGTCCAATAGAGCAACCATTGCTTTAGTTTCGAGCACATAATCATTTGCTTGAAACTAAAGCAGAAGACTCTAAGGTGGTGACAATAGAGCCATTTCTAGTGGCATTTTGTCCCAAAGATGAGTGCAATAATCAAAATAAGCATTAGCAACTGAAAGCAAGGTCTCACTAGCAAACTTGACGCCAAAGAGCATCCCTTTCTTGCCCAAATCTCCAAAGCCACTTCACTAAAAGAGCTATATTGAAAGTTCTCAGGTTCCTAATCCCTAAACCACCTGAAGAAAGTGGGGTACACACCGTAGACCAATCAACCAGATGAAATTTGGGCTCATCTCCGAGACCAACCCACAGAAAGTCCCGCTGAAGTCTAGCAATACGGTTGGCCACAGAGGCAAGAATAGGGAATAAAGAGAGAAAATAAGTAGGAAGATTAGAGAGAGTGCTTTTAATTAAAGTGAATCTACCACCCTTGGATAAATATAATTTTTTCCAACCTGCTAATTTTCTTTCCATCTTCTCAAGAATTGGATTCCAAATAGACTTGTCTTTAAATTTTTCCCCCAAAGGAAGACCCAAATATTTCATTGGGAAAGACCCTTGTTTGCAGCCTAAGACAGCCACCAAAAGATCCATGTTATGAACAGCCCCCACAGCCACCAGCTCAAACTTACCCAAATTGACCTTCAAACCAGACACAGCCTCAAACCAAATGAGCACCATACAGAGAATCAGCATTTGATCAATATTAGCATCACAAAAAATTAGAGTATCATCAGCGAAAAAGAGATGAGAAACCATCAAAGATCTACCAGCAGAAGCACCTGCATTAAAACCTGACAAACGACCTTCATGGACAGCCTTATCCAACATTCTACTGACGGCCTCCATAACCAGTACAAATAATAAGGGGGACAAAGGATCACCTTGCCGCAACCCCCCTGAGCTTCCAAAGAACCCATGGGGATTACCATTAATAAGGATAGAAAAACAAACTGTAGATAAACAAAAAGAGATCCATCGCCTCCACTTATCAGGAAAACCACAACGCTCAAACAAGAGAGTAAGAAAATCCCAGTTCACATGATCAAAGGCTTTCTCAATGTCCAGTTTGCATAACAACCCTGGCTGACCAGACTTCAACCTACTATCAAGACATTCATTAGCAATGAGAACAAAATTGAGAATTTGCCTATTAAGAATAAAGGCATTCTGAGGAGCAGAGATGATCTCGCCTAAAATAGGCATTCTGAGGAGTAGAGATGATCTCGCCTAAAACCATGCGAAGACGAGAAGCCAAAACTTTAGCAAGAATTTTATAAACCCCCCCAACAAGGATAATGGGCCGAAAGTCTTTTATTTCCACTGCTACAGCTTTTTAGGAATGAGAGCAATGAAGGTTGCATTCAAGCTTTTTTGAAGACATTGAGCATGCTATGCCTGATCTCAAGCTTCTTTTTATCCGAACCTTACTTGACCGGTTCTCTGTGTGGAGAAACCATCCTTTTTCTATTTTGGATTTACTTGACTTTTGTAATTTTCGTTCTTGATTTGTTCATCCCTGTATATTCCCTGTATACTTGGGTGTCTCTTCTTTTATTATCAATGAATCCTTATTACTTATCCAAAAAAAAAAAAAGAATTTGATCTTTTTGAACCCACGTATATTGGACTCTAAACTAACAAGAAAGCATTCACAAGTAGTGATGGCTCAATGGCGTAGTACTTAATTCCAAAAATTCTTAAGGTTTTTACCGTACTCCCAAACATTTTAATGGTAAAATATTTTCATATATCTCATAAACTAGAGAAATATTATCATGATGTAAAAAAATTCTGCAATAGAGTCCCAAATCTTCTAAGGAGAGTCACAAAATTCAGTTGTGATAGCAATCTAAGGTTCCATGCTATGCCACAACCATCTCATAATAGCTAAATCCTCACTCACAAGAGATTGATTACCGCTTTTATATAATCCAAGTAACATGACAAGTATAAGAATCACTAAAGGTACAAAAGAAACAAGAACAACAACCTCTCATTCATCAGCTAATATATTTTCGAAAAGTTAAAAAACTAATCCAGTCTTCATCTTCATAAGTTGGATCTTTCTTATTATAAGGATTATGTCAGATACTTCAACATTTTCTTCTCTCACACACGTGTCAAATTCTTCACCATTTCAAATTTTTTGAACAGAAATGTTTTTTCCTTCAACCATGTCATATCAAACACAATTTACCCAAGGCAGAACACTAACTAAATTTAGCAAGCTAATAGTGAATCAACAGCAAACAATACAGAGACTACCAAACACACATATGTCTGTAACAAATTCGCTAGTAACCTAAGTTCCAACTAAATGATCATCTATTTCAACAAAGGGAACACTCCCCACCTATCGGTTCGACATTCTAGAGATTCACCAAACGCATTTAAATTATTTTCTCAAGGGTAAATTTCATTAACATGCCCTGAGGTTTGGGCTAATACTAACCAGGTCCAAAACATTTCAAAACTGACCAATTTGATCCCTAAAGCCAACTTAGTGCCTAAACCACAGGGTATGTGATCAAACCAACCAATAGCAACCATCATGTACAAGTCCATCTAAAATTGAAAATGCATGACAATTCACAACTACTTGATATTGTTGAAAAATGAACTGAAATCAATTCTCAAACTCTCAAACAATTCAAAGTAAGCCAAGCTTACCTTCAACCCTGCTTGTAGTGTCTATATTGCTGCCAAATCCACCTATCACACACAAAAAATAATAATAACAATAAGCAATCAATCAATCAATCAATCAATTTTTAGCTTATATACACAAACGGTGATGAAGGGTGTTCTAGTCATTTCACCGGAATTTCTGTATGAATAGGCAATAAAAAGCAGTGCTCCCTGGAGAAAGAGAAAAATTTTCTAAATTAGGAATCCAATTCCGTGCAATTCTTTTCCAGTAAAACAAATTTCCATAACCACAAACAAAAAAACCAAAAGTTGAATTACCACGACGATAAGCCCCAAAGACAAAATCGGAGAAGACCGCGATTTCGCACTGGAAAATAAACCTCCATTGTCCCCTAATCGTCGAGCGTGATTTCCTGGTCTCCTCGACATAGTCAAATACTCTCTCTTTTTCTAATTTTAAAAAAACAAAAACAAAAACAGAAAAACACGAATCTCCAACGTGGCTAAAGAGAGTGCATTGTTTATTTGTTTTTTGTGAGAGAATGAGATCTGAATTTGTAAAATATCTCTGGTGAGAAATGTAATTGAGGTCTGTATTATTGTGAACAGCAGTGTGGGTAATGAAACTTTTGGTGTCGGTTGTGGAAATCCAACGGAATTGTGGTAAGTTTGTTAAAAAAGTGGGGAGAGACTAGAGAGGAATTATTGGGGGATGAAAGCTGAAAGGTTTGAGTTTTTGAGTCGAGTCAGTGTCTTCACACTCTCTCCAGTGCTCGCAACTCGCAACTGGCTAATTGGGTTGGACCTGTTTTGAAGGCTACACTGCATCAACGCGGTTTATTTATGGACAAAAAGTGCTACAATCTTGGTTGTAATTATCTATAATTTCACTAATAAAAGGTGTTTTTATTGGATATAAATTTAGATAAATGAATTGCATTATTTTTTTATATTCTTTATACTTAGTACTTAAAAAAATTTTAGAAAAATTAGAGATCAATAATTATGTTTAAATTTTAAATTTTTGTAATCTAAAACTATACGTAAAAAAAAAAAAAAAAAAAAAATTATGAATCGAATAATAGATAATATTCGATTGGCATGAAATTCGACATGCATGTTAAAAACATAAAGAATATGCAATTCAATTATTAGATTTTTTTTAAATGTGTAACTATATTAATTTTTTTTTTAGGAAAAAGTTAACGAATGCTCATTTATTAGTTATTTTATAGGAAAAAAATAATTAATATTTTAACAACTTTTTTAATTTTTCATAAAAGTAGTATAAAAATTTTCTAAAATTATTTATTAACAATTGTCCTAAGAACATTCGTTAACATGATCTATTTTTTTAATGAGAGTTATAGTCAATGGTTACAACTAAATTTGTAACAAAACTTTGTCCTTAATAATTTCACATGTTTTTTTTTTCTTTTTAACAACTTTTGTTAAATGGAGTATTTTAAATATATATATTATAATAATTAAAAAGTGCAACTATTTTACAATAATTTTTTTTAATGCTTCTTTTTCTTTTTAAAGAGACAAATATGTTATGTTAACATAATAATAGAGATTGGACATCATGTCCAAGTGAAAAAAAAAAAAACATATTTTTAAAAAGAAATATGAGTTCCATGTCATATAGACTATAGAATGGAAAATAGTCAGCTAGAGGTGAACAATGGATTGCTTTTGTTTCTTGTTTTGGGCCAGTTTCCATTTCCATTATACCGTTACTATGGTGATGGAAAAAATTCCAGGCTCGGGCCTTTTTGTATTTCACCTGTTTTGGGTTGAGTAATAAAGTATTTATTCCCAAAAAAAACCAATAGCCCATACATATACTTGGTTGCCAAACTATAAGGCACTAAAACCAATAGCCCAATTTGAGATATGGGCTTCACTCTGTATCACTAAATCTTGTGAGATCTCTCTCTTTCCCTATCTTTGAGTTTAACTTACACTATTGGTGGTGTGTTTGTCATTGTGTATAATAGTGGCTTGGACCATCATGGAAGCCAATTGCTGTTGAGTCGACAAAATTGCTCCATGTGATTCAATTGTGATGCACTTCACAATGTGATTTTTTTGTTCTTTCACCTCCCATATTGGTCAATAGCTCCGATTATTGTGGATGTTTTACATGGTTTTACAGCCCTTTTATTTTTAGAGTACAGCTCATGTTTTGAGACCAACAAACTCACTTGCTTATTAGGAAATGTTTTTTTTCAAAACCCTTCAAACTCCTGTTATATCTTTTTATTATATTTGAATTTTGAAAATATAATTGTTAGGTTAATTACATGTTTTTTATGTTCATATCACGCATGCCAAATTTTTTCCAAATTGGATACTATTTACCATTCGATCAATAAAATTATTTTTTATGCATAATTTTAGATCACAAAACTTAAAATTTAAACATTTTAATGATAACATAGATATTGATCTTTCTTTTTTTCTTTTTTCTTTTTTTTACAAGTACAGATGATATAATAAGAATATACAATTTTTTTAAATTCACATCCAATATAAAGATATGATAAGAGTTTGAAAGGTTTCTATTCAAACTAGTTTTGAGAGAAACGCTTTCCATCTATTATTAACTAGGCCTTTTTGTTGTAATCAAGTGGGAAACATCCTCATCTCATCACTTTCATGCTCTGCTTTGCTCTCTCATGAAGGACATGGTCAGTGCAGAGTTCGGAAATTTTCTTGATTGGGTCGGTGAATACATTTTTGTATAATTTTTAGATTTATTATCAAATGTAAAAGAAGATTAATGGAAATTTTCAAAAGTCAAGGGGGGGCCATAGCTCCGCCTCTTCTATTTATCCTAATAAAATGTATTATTAATTACAAAAATATACGTGTCACATTGACCAATGAGGCATGTTATATTGTCATCTTGCATCGCATGTGAAATAAGATAACAGTAATCAATAATCGACTAAATATCAAGGATAATGCTTATGTGCAATCATAGTTAGTTATTACGCATAAATATACTTGCACAATACACGTTTATACATAAGATTTACAAAAACTCGCGTTTTCATTTTCCCTATCATCAATTGTACGGAAACATACATGATATTTTTGGAAGGGAAAAATGCTCATACACCCCCTAAACTTTCAACTACTAGCCAAAAGACCCCTTCAACTTTTTTATTGGCCAATTTACTCCTTAAACTATTCATAACTGCCAAATCAATACTTCAGTTAGTCACACGTTAAAACACTAACGGAATAAGCACATGTCACTCACATGACTTTCAAATACAAACATAAAAAAACCCAAACATCCAAAACCCAACGGAAAGAGGAGAAAAGAACCAAGTCCGGCAAAGAGAGAGAGAATCCACGCCGTTCAGAGCCATTGCCGAGCTTCTCTCCACCGTCTCACTGCCCTTGTCCCGGCGGCGCCTTGGTGGTTCAGCCGCATTGTTCAATCTGGGTATGCCTCTCCCCTGCCAAGCTCCAACCATCTTTCTTCCTTAATTCAACGCCGACCCAAGCCCCAAGCCCCAAGCCTTCATCGTTGACCCATCTCAGCGTTTGTGTTTTTATTTTGATATGGGTTTCGGCGTTTATGTTTTTGTTTTAGAGTGGATTTTGGGCTGTGTTTGTGTTTTGGTATAGGTTTCAGCGTTTGTGTTTGTGTTTCGACGTGGATTTCAAGTTGGGTTTTGGGCTTTGTTTGCATTTCGGGTTTGTGTTTCGGGTGTGAGTTTCAGCCTCTCTCTGCGTTTCGGGCTGGGTTTTTGCTGGTTGTTCTCAATTTGTTGGTTTCAATTTAGGTTGCTCATATTTCTACTCTTTTTTTTGGTTTTTCTGATTTGGGTTTTGCTCATATTTCTGCTCGTTTTTTCTGGTTTTTCTGCTCTCTTTTTTTTTTGTTCTTCTTCACTGGTTCTTGATGGGTTTTGGTCATAGTGGTGGCGTTGCAGTTATGCGGTGGTTTCCAGATTGAATAGTGTGGTGAAACCACCAAGGCGCCGCCGGGACAAGGGCGGCGAGACAGCGGAGAGAAGCTCGGCAATGGCTTTGAATGGCATGGATTCTCTCTCTCTCTCTGCCGAACCTGGTTCTCTTCTCCACTTTTCGTTGGGTTTTGGACGTTTGGGTTTTTTTATGTTTGTATTTGAAAGTCACGTGAGTGACATGTGCTTATTCCGCTAGTGTTTTAACGTGTGACTAATTGAAGTATTGATTTGGCAATTGTGAATAGTTTAAGGAGTAAATTGGCCAAAAAAAAGTTAAGGGGGTCTTTTGGCCAGTAGTTGAAAGTTTAGGGGGTGTATGAGTATTTTTCCCTTTTTGGAACTACAAGTTCAATTTGCATTTATCTACGAGAGCCGAGAGATGTTATATTTGCCTATTTGTAAACGTCATTTAAAGGATTGAAATTTTTTTAATCGAATCATGGAGCTTGTGCTCAAGCCTTCATTTTCAATGACCAAATGGAGGACGATGTTGAATCGGACGATGAGGTTACTAGTCTACATGAAGGGTTAGCGGCAATAAAGTTATCTAAGGAAACTAAATTACGTATAAGGGGGTCATGGTCAAATGATTTGATTGTTAAACTTTACGGAAGGAAGATGGGTTTTACTTTCATCTAGAGCAAACTCCAACAACTATGGAAACCCAGTGGGAGGTTTGACTATGTGGACCTCAGGAATGAGTTTTTCTTAACCAAGTTCTCATTGAAGGAGGATTTAGAAGCTGTCTTGAGAAGAGGACCATGGTTCATTAGAGAGCATTATCTCTCCATAAGGCCGTAGGAACCATTTTTCAAACCGGACGTAGCTAACGTTTCGTCAATTGCGGTGTGGGTTAGATTACATGCACTGCCTATTGAGCTCTATGAGGTAGAAGTTCTCAAACAGGTTGAGGAAGCCATTGGGAAAGTTTTGAGAATCGATACCCACACTGCCATGGAAGCTCGGGGTAAGTATGCTAGGCTATGTGTACAGGTTGATGTGAATAAACTGCTGATTAACACAGTTCTCATTGGGAAATTTAAGCAAGCTGTTGTGTATGAAGGCATTAACAAGCTCTGTTTCACATGCAGTAGAATCGGCCACAAGAAGGAAATGTGCCCACATACCATCTGGTGTGATGTGCCACTGCTGGAGAAGGAGATGCCCAGTACTAATTCGTACAGTACAAGCCCACATAGAATGCATGAAGCAAGTCGGTGTGAGGTTGGCAGTGGCATAACTGGCAGTGGCATAGCTGAAGGTAGTGGAATGGATCATGAGGAGGACAGGTACGAGCCGTGGATGGTGGTTACACGTAAGAGAGGAGGACAAAAGGGGACCACAAAGGGTGTGCAGCAGTTGGACCCCACACAATCAGCCCCGCGCTCTAAAGCAAGAGATTCATTGGTGAGGAATAATCCCAGCAACGGTAATCAAGTTTGGAATGAGGCCAAGGTGATAGGCTTTACACCTGAAACTAATTTGGAGAAGGCTGGAAAGGGTGGTTTGGTTTTGGGCCCGAATTTGAAGTTAGGGGGATTAATGGAAAAGCCTGGTGTTCAAGACAAAGCCCACGTTAGCCCATCAATTAAGGGTAAAAAGGTCATGGCTAGAAATAGGGTCTTAACTCAACTGAACAAAAAAGCCTCTGATAACAACATGTCCCATTTCACCTCAGCCACACAACCTTTTTCCTTCCTTGATAACAATGGCGTTGATGCAAACTTTCATTTTTCATCAGCAACAAACGTCGAACTAGGTAAGCAAGGTCAAGGGAGAGACCGTGGAGATCTTGGGGGAGGTGATAGCAGGAATCAAAGTGTGGTCGTTGCTTGTGACGATGCGGTTCGCCTAAAATCTGAAGGAAGATCAGAAAAAGAGGCTGGATCCGAGGTGGGTGTGGGGTTAACTTTCAGTGTTTGTCCTAACTTGGAAAAGAATGTCAAAACCGAGGTGGGTGATGAGTATGGTGGTGATAGAGCTTCGCCTAACACCGAGTCCAGAGAGAAGAGGGACGACGGCAACGATGGAGAAGATATGATGGAGTTCGAGGAGGGTGCCGGCTCTGCTATCTCCTTATGATGTGTTCCCCTCTCCTAATCTTTCTTTAACCATAAATACTATAATTTGGAACAGTAGGGGTGTTCTGAAGCCCAATTTTCAAAATCATGTGAGAGAGTTGGCTAGGATTCACAATTCGGCAATCTTAGTAATTATGGAGACCAGGCTTGGTGGAGCTCTTGCAAAGGAAATAATGAACAGACTTCCATTTGACGGCACCATTCACACTGAAACAGTTGGGTTCATAGGAGGCCTCTGGCTGCTTTGGAATTCCGATCTTGTGAAGGTAGTGCATTTGGCAAATACTGAGCAATAAATCCACGTGGAAGTGAAGGTACTTGTTACTAATCTCTCTTGGATTTTCTCTGCTGTTTATGCTAGTCCTAGGAGTGTAGAAAGATGTATTCTGTGGGAAAATTTGATTAAAGTTGCTGATCTTCATAGTAAACCTTAGGTGATAGCCAAGGATTTTAATGAACCCTTATTGGGTGAGAATAAATTTGGAGGAAGGCCAGTCAACATCTCTAGATCCCTTTTATTCAAAGATTGTCTAGATAAGTGTAATATGGTGGATTTGGGTTTTTCGGGGCCTAGGTACACGTGGACTAATAGGAGGGAGATTAATAACCTCATTCAAGAGAGAATTGATAGGTATTTCATGAATCTGAGTTGGTGCCTCTTATATCCAGATGCTAGAGTTTCTCACCTCACTCGATGCCATTCGGTTCATTGTCCGGTTCTTTTGGAGACTGTTCCTAGGCAAACCACCTTCCTAAAAATGCCTTTTAGATTCCAGAGCTTCTGATTGTCTGACCCTTCTTTTCCCCAAGTTGTGACTAAGGCCTGGAGTCGGGATGAAAACCTTTCTGCCTCTATAGTAAGCTTCATGAATGAAGCGACCCACTGGAATAAAAATCAATTTGGGAACATATTTGGGAAGAAAATGAGATTGATGGCTAGACTCAATGGAATCCAGCGGGTTTTAGCTTCCAATCCCTCCTCCTACCTTATTGCCCTCGAGAATCAGCTTCAAAACAAGTTGGAATTAGTGCTGAGTCAAGAGTCGGAGTTGTGGGCATTAAAATCTAGAATTAATTGGATGGTGATGGGAGACCGAAATACCTCTTTTTACCACGTTTCTGCTCTTGCAAGTAGAAAAAGGAAAACAATTACTATGGTAAAAAATGAGGTAGGGGATTGGTTATCGGAGGAAAAAGAAGTCATGACTCATTTTAGAGAGGGGTTTATTAGGTTGTATTCTACCACCCAAGTAAAGGCTGATTGGAGACATAATCTTCGGCATGGATGGCAAGTTAGTCTCACGAAGGAGGAGAAAAACAACTAAGATCAGCCGGTTTCAGATGAAGAAATTGCCTCTGCCTTGTGGTCTCTTAAGGCTTTTAAAGCCCCAGGTCCCAATGGTCTACATGCTGGTTTTTTTCAGAGATTCTGGCTCATAGTGGAGGATTTAGTAAAAGAAGAAATTAGGAATGTTTTCCTATGTAGGAAAATTTCGGATTATCTGAATGGTACCAATATTGTCCTTATTCCCAAGGTTCAAAGCTCGGAGTCCATTAGTAGTTATAGACCTATTAGTTTGTGCAACTCGGTGTATAAAATCATCACTAAAATTATAGTAGGAAAGTTGATACCATATTTGGATAAATTAATTAGTCCTTGCCAAGTGGCTTTTGTGCTAGGAAGAAGAGGAGTGGATAACACAATTATTGTTCAAGAATTGATTCACACCATGGGTAAAACCAAGGGTAGAGGAGGTTACATGGCTTTGAAGATTGATTTAGAAAAAGTCTATGATAAGCTGGAGTGGAGCTTCATTAAGGATATGTTGATCCGATTCAATCTCCCAAGGAAGTTAATTGATCTTATTATGAGCTGCATATCTTCGGTATCTACCTCTTTACTCTTTAATGGAGGGGCTCTGGAACCTTTTATGCCCGCTAGAGGGATAAGGCAGGGCGACCCTCTGTCTTCGTACATCTTTATAATGTGCATGGACTATTTGGGGCAACTAATCCAGGAAAGGTATGAAGATAAGTCTTGGATTCCTATTAAAGCTTCCTAGAGAGGGCCGGCCTTCTCACATCTGTTTTTTGCAGATGATCTTGTTCTTTTTGCCAAGGCGAACATGGAAAATTGCCTAGTTATTAGAGAAGTGTTGGATGAATTTTGCAACCAGTCGGGGCAGACCATAAGTGAAGCAAAATCCATGGTGTTCTTTTCTCCAAATGTGGACCAAAGTGACAGAGAAGCTTTGAGTGACAGTCTTGGTTTCCAGTCTACTCCTAATTTGGGAAAATACCTTGGCTTCCCCATTAAACACCGTGGTGCTTCAAATCAGGATTTTAATTTTGTGTTGGACAAGGTTAAAAAGAAACTTGCAGGTTGGAAAGCAAACCTCCTTTCTTTGGCTAGGAGGTCAGTTTTAATTCAAGCATCCACTTCAGCCATCCCAACTTATGTAATGCAGTGCAACCAACTCCTAGGGAAGATTCTTGATGGCATAGATCAAGTTAACCGGAATTTCTTGTTGAATTCTTCAACTAACAAGAAAAGTATGCATTGGGTGGGTTGGAAGAAGGTCACTACCCCTAAGGATGTAGGTGGGCTAAGCATCCAAGCTGCCAAGGGCAGAAATACGGCGTTACTTGCTAAATTAACCTGATCCGGGGTATGAAAGTATGAAGAAAGGAGAAACTATTTTTAAAAAAGGAATCACTTGGGTTCCGGGGTATGAAAGTAGTCTTAGTTTTTGGCATGACAGGTGGTCCAAGGTAGGAATTTTAAGAAGTATCATCCAAGGACCACTTACCATCGAATCAAATGGGCTGAAAATTAAGGATGTAGTTAGTATGGATGGGTGGAATTGGAATTTGTTGCAGATGGAGGTTCCTGAAGAAGTTAGAAGAAAGATCCAAGATACTCCTTTTCCATGTGTAGCAAGGAATGAGGATAAACTAGCTTGGAATCCTTCGCCCAAGGGTTCATTTGATCTTAGAAGTGCTTACCTCCTTGCTAGTGAGCCTCTCCCCGATCCAGCTTTCCAAGGGAAGTGGATTTGGAAGCTAGATACCTTGCCGAGGATTCAAACCTTCATTTGGAAATGCAT
Source organism: Quercus wislizeni (assembly GCA_023055345.1). NCBI lineage: Eukaryota > Viridiplantae > Streptophyta > Magnoliopsida > Fagales > Fagaceae > Quercus > Quercus wislizeni. The sequence continues at coordinate 1,093,227 of JALGQJ010000015.1, forward strand.
GCATAAGAGTATTGGGGTTAGAGATTGTTTACAAGCTAAGGGGATACAAGTTGATAATATTTGCCCCCACTGTCACAATAGCCCTGAGTCCATCCTACATACCCTTCGGGACTGCTATGTGCTCAAGAGAATATGGCACCAGCTAGGCATCAGTTACTAGGACACAGATTTCTTTTTAGCCAACCTCCAGGATTGGATTATGACTAATTGTAGAGATAAAGGGATCCGAAATTCAGGGCAAGCACCTTGAAACCAAACCTTTATGTTTGCTATATGGATAATTTGGAAGGGAAGGAATCAGTTGGTTTTTGAGAACAAGGAATTAAAATCAAGCCTTGCCTTGGATATCAACCATCGTGCTCTAGAATACTTCCACTATGCTGGTAAGCCGTTGGGGATGAAACGCAAAATTGTGAAACAAGTGCAATGGGAGAAACCTTGTACTGGCTGGTTGAAATTAAACACGGATGGCACATCCATGGGGAATACGGGTTTGGCTAGTGGTGGAGGTCTTCTTCGAGATGAGAATGGCAGCTGGGTTAGAGGTTTTGCTAGGAAGATTGGAATAGAAAGTAGCTTCACTGCCGAGCTATGGGCTCTGAAAGATGGTCTCATGTTATGTCGTTAAAGGAATGCTCAAGTTGTTGCTGTTGAAGTAGATGCTAGTGCCATTGCTGATGCCTTCAACCATCAAGCAAATTCCAACACTATTGTATCTACTATTGTGGATGACTGTAGGTTGTTACTAAATCAGATTCCCTAGGTGAGCATTAGACACATCTATAGGGAAGCTAACAGAAGTGCAGATTGGCTTGCCAATTTTGGTCTAAATCTTGATTCTGAGTTTGAGTCTTTTGCTAATCCGCCTGTGGACCTTATTCCTATTTTAGAGGCAGATAGCCATGCAGGCAATGTACTGAGCCTGTGTTTACTGTTTAACTTTAATGATATTCCTTTTTCTACCCAAAAAAAAAAAATGTTACCGTCACATACAGCAATAAAAGATTTAAGAAGTCTAAAAGATCGAAATCAACACACATTATTCACGGTTCCTAACATCAATGATCAAACCATTTGTCTTTCATTCAATGTGATATATTTTCCTCTCCTCTCTTTTACATTTTTTTTTTTTTTAATCTCATTTATCTATTGTTGCAAGATAAAATCTATGAATACAACTATTATCCCCAGATTTTTCTTATACCAACCCTTTTGTTCCACAACTTTTGTCATAGTTATGATGCAATACACTGTAAATGAGTGACTGCTTATCACTTTTACAAAAGACATTATCTTTTATATCATAACTTTTGTCACAACCTTGATTTTTTTTTAAAAATAATTTTATAGAGTTTCAACCTATGGCGTTTCTTTTGATGATTACTCTTTTTATCATCAGACTAAGACACCAATCAATTTTTTGTGGAGACGGGAATTGAACTTCAAATCTTTTATTCAATCATTAGAGATTTTACTAGTTAAGCTAACTTGAATTCACCACAACACTAATATGTGAGTTTGAAAAATGGAGAAAAAACAATAAATCCATGTGAAAGTTATAATTCACTAATCACAGTCACACATATTATTAAGTCGCTGTAAATTGTGTGTTCATTGAAGAACTATTATTATATTGGATAAAACTTATGTATAATACTTTAAGCGTTGTTTCTTAAGTTCTCCTCTTAAAATTTTATCATGTGACTACTTAACTAAAAAAATTTACTTCCATCCCTTGAAAATAAAGTCACATGACATAATCTTAAGAAAGAAACCTAAGAAATAACACATAAGTATTTATCTAAGTCTTGCACTATTATATTTACAACCCTCAAATGTTTTTGTATTTTTTAGCCAAATTTTAAAATATAACATATTATACTCATACTATACACTATAGAGTTTATTCTCTATTTTATTTTTTCTGTCGAATTTTTAAAATGCATAGTATAGTTTTTAAAAAGGTGACAAATTATACTCTTTAACATAATATATATATATATATATATATATATGTACCCTTATTTTTCTAACTATGTTGCGAACTGACCAAAACAAGTCCAAAAATTAGGAATCACATGCATAACAATCAAATTCTACCGCTTGAAAAAAAAAATCAATACATTATTCACGTTGACAAGTCTAATTGACTGCAAAATTTGTTAGCAAAACAGAATCAGAAAGCAAAAGACTGCAAAATTCGCCAGCTCTTTCATCCGTCCGATCAAATGACTCATCAACGAGTTTTCAAAAACGAAACACTAAAACAATGCCACGTGGTCAAAAGGACCAAAAAAACAGGTACAAGTGAGGGTTATACAAGAAATGTTGGGCCGGATAAACGTATTTAAATATATATTTTTAATTTTTAAATAATATTTCACGTATTTTTATATTTTTCTCCTTCCATCCGTATTAAAAAAAAAAAACTAAAAACTGTTAACCGTTGTTTAAACAAATATATCGAACGGCCGTGCGCTGCGCAAATTCAGTTCCAACTTTACCCCGCTGTTCTTTTCTCTTCCCAAAAAACTTCATCATAGAACTCAACTAACTCCCAGGAAAACAAATTCAAAGGCGGTGGAATAAAGAAAAAGAAAAATCCTATCCAACTCAAAAAAGGATAAACCCTAAACCATGTGTTTGGGATTTCAAATTCAATTACCAGCTGAGAGGAAATCGCTGAGTTTGTTTTTCTGAATTTCGAGGAAATGAGTGGTGAAGATGGAAATAAGCGGAATAAGGATAAGGCATGGCCGTCTCCAAACAAACCGTATGAAGATAATAAAGAAGAGAACATGAAGATTTGGGGAATTTTCCTCTTCGGTATAATCGGCGCCACTGCCACCACTTTCGCTGTGAGTCTTTGTTATAAATTTCAATTCCTTTTTGTATTTAACCTAATTCATTATTTAGTTAATTAAAAACGTTTCTTTGCGTAATTGTTAAATTAATAGCTAATGAAATATTATTATATGGATCAAACAAACCTGAGAGCAGCTACTAATAGCACTGTTGGGGTTTCCAATTCTGTAAATTTTGTAATTAATCGGTTTTTTTTTTTTTTTTTTTTTTTTCAGCTCCTAAAGTTCATATCCAGTGTCGAAACATGGCACTGATGTACTAGAAATTGTAATTTAAAATTGCTTTTGCCAATGGGCGCATTTGTATAAGCTGATGCGGAATCGGCGTTTTGGGTTTAAAATGAGCATTTGTAGGAGGAGTTGCTGTTGTGAAACCTAGGAAATACGGACGGACACTTCATTTAGGGTGGGTGGAGCACCCATGTCGTACCGTGTCATACTAGTGTTGTACCGACGTAACCAACTGTTTTATGTTATAATTTTTCAAAAAAAGGCTCGTGTCGTACCCGTACTCATGTCTGCGTCCGTGCTTCGTAGTGAAATAGCATTTTGGGTTTAAAAAATGCGCTTTTTGGCTCCCAAATTGCCTAACCAAGTGGAATTTACACACACACATATATATGTATGTATGTATAACACACTACATTCAAGGTTGCAGACAAGATTTAAGGGAAATTTGAAGTATTCTTTTGCTATTAGTGTAATTGGATTGTTGGTTTAGATGATGCTTTCTTGTATTTTCAAAATTGCAAACTAGGTAATTGTAGTAGATATTGCATTTTTTTTTTTTTTGGCTGAGGTATATATTTTCTTCTGCTATAAGTTTACAAGGGGCAGATCTTATTCATTTTTTTTTCTGGTTTTATGTTGGTTGTGATTCTTTTTGGGTTTAAGATTATTGTATTTCCGTGCTGAATGTCATCTCATTGTCCAGTAACAAAGTGCTATTGCTTCACTATATATTTGATTTTATCGTGCTAAGTATTTTATGGAGTGTTCTAAAATGTACTGTCTGAGGTCCGTTGTGCCCAATGTGGACTATTTGGAAGGATACCAATGGTCGGGATTTTGAGGGGGTGCAGTATATGGTTTTGTCACTTTAATGTTCTTTTCAGATTGCTGTATGATTGGATTTTGTTTTTATATTTCTTAACCGCTTGCTTTTCTACCCTGATTGTATGAATTTCATTTCATAATTCTTTATGTGACGTTCTCGTACACTTTGTGCACACCAAAATGTCTCATTTTGGCTATACAATTTTTACTAATTCAAAATATTGTATTTTCCATCTTGGTATTCTTGCATTCTTACATTTTGTTAGATACTGCTTTTTATGCTTGTAGTGATTTGGCAGGTTGGTCAACTGCGGAGGACTGTTGATTGGTTCTATGTTCAGGTAGTACACATTATATGCTAGGCCTTTGCTTATGTTTCATAGTCTACAATTCTGACAGTTTGGTCAATCTATATTGGTACAGTTGCACCCATTGGTTCTATTGGAACTCCAATTTATTAACTCTATGTTGATTTAGTGGTAATGACATAGCCCATCCTCTTAGTTAGTGTGTCTATACCAGCATTCAAGATCAGTCAAACTATATTATCAAATAAATATTCTGGGGTCAGTTTGACAAATGGCCTTAATTTTTTTTCTCAGTTAGATATACTGTTTCCTGATGAATATCATATTTATATTGGTTATTTGGATGATAAAAACACTTTTAACAGTTACCTCTTTGTTTTATTTTTAATCTGTCTATCTGTGCTAGCTAGGGTTCTAGTATCCACTTTATCTGCCATACATACATGGGTGCTAGCTACATACATGGATTTTTCTTATAATATATTGTTATCATTCATGCAACTTCTACCAGGATCATTTTGATAAATCTATTTACAAGAGTGACGCTTGCAAGTTCTAGGGGATCAGATTACCTTTGTTTGAATGCCTAAAAATGAGGGATTATATTTTGAATGAGTATCCTTAATTTGTTCTTGTCTACAACAAAAATATAAATCTTTACTTTCTAGTGAAGCTGATCTTGTGTAAATGCACCACAAAAGTTGACCAGGTCACAATCGTCATGGAAAGGATCAAGTGGAAGTTCTTTCCGATCAAGCTTTCAGGAGGACGCATGGAAAAGGTATAATCGCCGCATGCAAGAGGAGTATGAAGAAGAGATGGAAAGAGTTGTGAGTTCTGTCAACCATTTTTGTGACTTCGTTTTGTTGGAAAATTCCTCTTTATAAGCAAAGTGTGATTATAAATCTATGTAGATGTTAACTAGTTTAATATATGTGATGTTGTTTCTATTTATAAGATTGGCAACTTCTCAAACTTATGATTGTCTATATATATATATATATAGAGAGAGAGAGAGAGAGAGAGAGAGAGAGAAATTTTGAAAACTAATATTTAGTTGTTTGTTGTTCACAATTTTATTGGGGAAAAATCATATACTGGGAAGTTGGAAGTAGTAAGAGTTATTTATCAAAATGATATGAATTTGACCATTTTGCTGATTTGCAACACTATGCTTCTTCCTTTATCTTTTGAATCACTCCTTTCCTGTTCATTTTTATGTAACCCTGTTACATCCATGATGTGATTTGAAAGCATGGTACTTTTCTTAGTTTTTAAGGTCTATCTATGTTGGTGATCATATTTTTGTGTTTCCTTTTATCTTCTTCCCATAGCCTTGAATTGTGGTGATAAAAATGCTCATAGAGAGCTCAAACTCTACTCATTCCATAAGATCATGCAAATCACATCAGACAGCTCTATGCAGAGATCTGTAATTTTTTTTTTCCCATTAAACCTCATGTGAATGGTTCTTATAGAGAAATGTAAAGAATATATTGTGTACTAAAGAGTCTGGGGTTCTTTTAACTTCTAATTGAAAATGTGCTGATTTAGCCAGCCAGTTACCGAGAAGTACATAAGAATTTGGATTGGTAGCAGTTATGACTGTTAACCAATAAGTTCACACAAAAAGCTCGTGTAGCAAAGGTGAAATTACTTATATTTGAAGACCAACATTGCAATTAAAAACATATCCTCTTCATTCATCAATTTATGTATTGGAGTCGACTTAATTTCTTAGATACCTTGTTCAAGAGGTTGTAGTGGAGTATTGGGCCACAATGATGGATCAAAATTTGACTTCTTTAGTGCCAATATTGAAGTCATATCTTGGTTGCCAGTATCAATTTCAAACATACTTATCAAAAAAGTATTAGTTTCAAACAAACTAAAAGAGTGATTGTATCTTGTGTATTTCAAGTATTAGGGAATGTATAATGATTTTGCTTTAAAATGGATGGTCAGTTAACATGGCTTTTATTTCTCTTACAAGAATAGGCACAATTAATGTGAAAACTCATGATTTGTGTTCCTTGGTGGGTCCATCCAAGCAATGGAATTGTTAAATACCCTTAATTTTTCTTGTTGGAGAAAGAACCTCATGAAGTCCAAATACAGCAGAGCTGTAGAACTCTGACACCAGTATGTATATGCTGTTTTACTTACCAGTTTCTGTAACTTGGAATAGGCAGTATTGTAATGCTTATTCTCTTAATGGTTGTCCAAATTTTGTTTATATCATTTCAAGTTGGGATTCTGGTTACAATGACATTGTTTGCAGCATTTTTATATGCACTACATTTCAGCATCAGATGTGTCAAAACTATGAGCTCCTATCTTGGTGCTCTTGTTGACATATACTTGTTTTAATTGTATCTTTTTATTTGAATCTTATTATTGTATATGATTCTTATGTTTTTTTGTAGGAACGAATAAGGCGCATGCAAAGTGTGTTCAACAGAGAGAGGAACAAATACAAAAGGGGCTATGAGAGCTGGAAGGAAAATGGTTCGAATGCATATCACCAACATTTCCAGAGAGATGATTGGTATTGGAAGGCTGATACATCCTTCAGAGATCAGAAAGCCAATTACAGGGAAACTCCCAGAGCAAGCGCCAGTTATTCATTATCCCATCATTACTCAGTTTTGGGTCTTGACAGGTGAGGATAAGTGTGTTCAAGAAACTTAATTGCAATGAGTACTGGCAGTAAGGTCAACTGCCTTTTGCTGTTTTTAAGTCTAATCACAGTAGCACAGATCAAAATTAAGATGCTTTACCTAACAAGAATTATTGGAATTTTATCAGTCATTGAAAGACTCTTTTCTGGACATTACATCTTAAAATATATATAATACATAAGTGATACCTGGAAGTAGGGGTTATATGGAAGATTTATGGGATAGGTGGCTTTAAATTATGCACAATATGATGTTTCAACTGCATCTTATCGCTTGTTTTGGTAGTCCTTTCGTGCTGTATACAGATGTGCAACCTTGCCAAATATGCCTCTTGGAGTATCTTTTGTTATCAGATCATCTAGACATGTACTGGTTGTTTAATTCTAAGTAGTGGTCAGAGATCAAAGATATTAAAATCTATTGACAGTAGTAATTCTCAAATTTTCTCCATTTTGTTTTGAAAATGTGATAAATACACATTTTTACTCTACAGAGTACACATGTAGTCTGGATTTATAAAAGTTTCTGAATCTTTTTTTTTTTTACTTATAAAAAAAAGGTGTCTAAGATACAATCGTTATTTATTTATTTATTTTTGTAGGTCAAAATTATTTAATAAAAAGAAACCTACAGTAAATCAAGGCATGTGTGTTTGGCAGCAGATTGTCATATGAATTTGTATGAGTAGATTAAAGTTATGGTTTCATTTCAGAAAGTTTACATGAATGTTGATGATGCACAAAGTTGAATTTCTATTCTTTTTAGTTGAAATGATTTTTCTTGATGCTCATGTTTGATGCACGTATGAATAATGTTTGATCCCTATCAGGGGAAGTTAATATGTTGGACATCCATTCTTGCGCTTGGCTGACATCAGTAGCTACAAAAAATTAATTTTTTTTTTGTTTTCTTGTCTTTCTTTGGAACAGGACCAGAAGAACACCATATACTGAAGCTGAGATTAAGGTACTCAAATTCAACACATTCTCTTTGGCATCTGTGATAGAACACTTTAGCCGTTTTCTTTGTTTTTTGGAGGGGTTTTCTTAGATAATTTTAAACTGCAAGTTTTCATTATATTTGTGACTTGGTGTGGTCTTAATTGGATGGATATTTATATTTTTATACTTTCTTTTTCTTTGGAAACAGTGTAGGGAAACTTCGACCTTAAATAACTTTTCTGTAAAAATTATAACTGCTTTGTGAACTATAAGCTGTGGTTGAGTGGTATCATCCAGCAAATAGTTATTTCACGTGATCTTGTTGACATGTATGTATGTTAACTCATGATAATATTCATAGTCACCATTTGAATTTTTATTAATTTATAATTTCTTGCTGGATTTGAAGGTGCTTTAGGTATAGTATAATGATGGGCATCTTAGGGTTGAATTTCAAAACAAATAGTTGTAGTTAGTGTTGGGGAATGGAGATGAGTTGAAGCATGTGCACGGTTATTTGTTTTTGTTTATTGCGTTTCTTTTAGTTTTGGCTGGTTCGCTCTGTTATGATACAGTTTGTAGGACACAGCAGCATCATAAGCCAGAAACATCATATCTATATTTCTGATCCTATCTCAGTATTTGTTCCAATTTCATATCTGCAAATTGCAATGTTAAAAATACTCCTCTTTATCCTTGCAGAAAGCATTTAGGGCGAAGGCGAAGCAGTTTCACCCTGATCAGAACCAGAATAATAAAGGTGGAATATATTTGTCCATACTTAATTGAACTTGTAATTCAATTCCTTGGTTTGTTTGTTTGTTTTTGTTTTAATATTATTGATCTTTGTTTTGTTGCAGTTGCTGCCGAGGCAAAGTTCAAAGAGGTGATGACATCTTATGAGGCCATAAAGCAAGAAAGAAAGAGCACAATGTAATTTTCCTTACGGTCTCTGCATCAGAAATGGTTGAGAATTAGAAGAATGTATACGGTATACGGCTGCACAATTCAACCATTTCTTGATTCTCGGCAGAAAAAATGATTCACTTGGAATCATTTGAGAGTGAGATTTACTACTAGGCAATCTAGGCATAAATGATGGTTTTTGAGCAACACATAAAGGGTGGGTTATGTATTTATAGAGCATATACCGCCATATGTGTCCCTTGTAATATGTGGTGTAACAAATTTCATGGATTTTGTAATACGTAATAATTCAATTCTGACACAAGATTACTAGTTCCTTGCTCATTACTTATTAAAAAAAATTACATTAAGTATATATCGAATAATAATTCAATTCAGGTGTAATAATTGCTTATATTTTAGTTGAGTTTATGCTATAAGAGGTGGTAATATTGTGGCTTGGTCTTGGTCAATGCTTGATCTGCTATGTGAGAACTTTGGCAATTGCCTAAGGCGAGAGAGGGTCCAGTAATTTTCTCTTACCTTTTCATTCTCAACAAGTGGATCATGTCTAGTTAATAAACTCTCTCTCTCTCTCTCTCTCTTATATACCCTCCCCCTCCCTCCTTGTCTGATGTACATTTATACTAGTGTAGTTCAAGTATTGGAATATCAACTAACTATTTTTTGAGAGTAAATACAAAATGCTTTAGATTAATTTGCATGGGTAGATAATTATTTATAAAGTTGTTTCCTAATAAAATATTACCATGCATATTTCGAAGGAAAAAGTTTAACTACAAAATTGGTTGTACAATCTTACTCAATAAAATAGAAATTACTACATATTTTGAAATTTTAACTGCTGAATGGCATATTTTTTGCTCTCTTAATACACATGTCAAATTTTGTTTTAATCAAATATTATTTACTATATGATTTATAAGTTTATATTTTATGCATAAATTTAAACTACAAAAACTTGTAATTTAAACAATTTATTGATGATATAACTATTGATCTTTAATTTTCTAAGAATTTTGCAAGTATGGAGATTATAAGAAAAAAATGTAATTCAATGGTAAATTTGTTAGAATTCATCTCCAATAAAAAGATATTAAGTAAGGTTGTAACCTTAAACTACAACCAATTTTGTAGCTAAATTTTGTCATATTTGAAAAACATAATATTATAACATATTTGTTTTTGTTTATCCAAACTAGAATATATTTTTCTTTAATTCTATCATTTTATATTATTTGTTTCTCCACCATCAATAGATGATAATGTGAGTTTTTTTCTGATATCAATTACACACACACAAAAAATTGTATTTGTTGCTACATTTATAAAGAACTAGTCGCTTAAGAATTTGTTTTTTTGCTAAGTGAAAAATGAAAATAATAGAAAGACTTAAAAGTGTCAATCTCAAACCCTTCTTAAAATGATGTGATTATTTTCTAACAAAGTATAGTTGATAGAATATATTAGATTTTTTAAATTAAGCTATCTATATTTGTTATTTGAAAATGTTTCAAATTTTGTAAGTATTTTTTCAATGAAACATAATGTATTTTACATAAAATTATTATATAAGCCAATATATTTTATAAATAATGTAATTTGTAGTTGGAATTTGTTTTTAGTACTCCTTATAAGCGGCTCATGTTCTATATGCTTGAATGACTTAAAGGTGAAGCAAATATATATAAATTCTTCACTTATATTAGAGAAAAAAATACAAGACTTTAATAAAATAAGAAAAATGTAGTTTTATTAAGAATCTACTAACATTAAGAATGTGACATAATTGTCAATGAAGTGACTTCTCTTTTTACACAAATCTCTTCTCCCAAACCATCACCAAAGTGGATCAAATGGACTGAAGTAGACTGAATAAATCAAAGTGGACCGAATAGACTAAATTGGACCATAATGGACCAAATGAACCAAATTGACTAAAGTGCATTGAAATGGACAGAATTGAATCAAAATGGACCATATGGACCGAATGGACCAAAGTGGACCGAAATGGACCGATGTGACTGAATTGACCTGAAATAGACCAAAATAAACCAAAATACTACATTGGTGTGGTTCAATAGGAGCACTTCAACTTTTAGATACTATATAAATATAGATAACATCTCTTATATAACTAAAGAGATGCATCTAGAAGAAATACAAAAAAGAAGAAAATACTAATAGTAGTCCCATACATGTCGGTCAGTCGGTATTGAACAATGAATAATATAAGAAAAAATCAATAATAGGACAATATGTTTCCTCAATAATGCAATAATAACTATGCACAACTTTTACATACCAAGATAAGAAAGAATATGTCTTTATTTATTTACACTGTATGTTCTAGCACCTTGCTGTTTACAAGAGTCTGAAGAGGATATATTTGAAAAGGTAGTATTGTATTCATTGCTCCATTTACAAAAATCCATATTATTTTATTTCAATTAATGATCCATCTTTCGGTGTCTCTTTCCTTCAACATTTCTTGACAATTAGTCACCAACGATTCAATCCAATTTCAGTTAAAGACCGTTAGCTTGAAGTTGTTGTAGGAAGTAGAGAGTTTTTACAGATATAGAACTTTAACCGGAAAGGCTTTCATATTTGGCAGTTTCTTTTCCTCATATCGATCCTGCTGTATTTTTCTTTTCCTTGCCAACAAATAAAGGTCAATTTTCTTCCCATTGAACTTGCTTGTTTTTTTCTTATATAGACGACCTCTCTTTTGTTATTCCTCTAACTACTGCTTGCCAAAATTCTTCTTAAGTAATATTTTTTTGAACAAAATTCCAAATCCAAGCCATTATTTGCTGGAGGAAAATCCATAAAAAGAAAAAAAATGCCATTATTTGCTAAGCAGTTATCTGAGAGCTAATGTGCTTATTTGGATGTTGTCATTGTTTGGGTATAACTTTCAGTCGAAAATTAACTAAAATATAACTGTACTTTAAAAGCAAAATGCTGTACATATAAATTAGAAGAGTTTTTTTTATAAAAAAAGAGCAGACACTAACGTCCCAGTTTAGGCTAATCACAGCGCATACATTTTGGATGCATGGAGAAACTTTTATATTTTAAAATAAATTTGCACAGGGAAATCTAAATATGTTTGAAGTTATCGACAATATCCAAAGCAGGTTGGCATGCTCAAAGAACCGCCATAACTGGAATTGCTACTACTATTGTTCAGTCAGTGTAGCTAGCAAGTGGCAAAGCAATGAAATAAGCATAAACTTTTTGAGATAGATCTGATAGACAAACTATATATACTTAAAAGAATAGTAGTTTTATAAACGTACTAGAAAGAACTAGTTCTAAAAATCAAAAAGCGTAATTAATAATAATGCACATCTCATTTTTGAAGTATTCACCCTCCCTTCATTTTGAACAGGGTTAAGGCAAATGCCGAACTGATTGCCCATCTTGACTGCAGCCAATTTTTAGCTACATTACTTTAATGATCTCCCTTAACAGGTGGAGCTCTGTAATAAGCTGGAACAGTAGCAGGGAAGAACATTTGCCTGACTCCTTCGGCCTTGATTATGGGGAAGATGATTCCTGACGCACCCTGCAACAAAGAAAACCCAAAACTTTCAGAACCGAGAAAAAAATATCCTTAGTCTGTTCCTTAATACAAATACATATGCAGAATCACACGTAACACACACATAATGAGAGAGAGTACTGACCGAAATTAATCTGGCTCCAATCCAGACGCGTGAAGGTGAAGGAAAGGGCAGGCATAAGCGGCCAACACCATATACTGCAACAGCGAAAAAATGCAGAACCAAGCTCAATGGGCGAGGGTTCAACCCTGAGAGTAGAGAAACTGGTCCTGCTGAGAATACACCTCCAAGACTTAAATAATCAAAGCAGGCCTCACGCATTTCCTTCCTTGCTTGATCAGGTGAAGCACAAAAGACCTTGTACAAGGCCCCTGCCAAAGTATTAATGGTGGATGCCACTGGCTGCAAATTGGGATGTTAAGACAATAAGTTAGCTTGAGAAAGTAACATTTATGTGCATGTGGCAAAGCAAGTAGAAAAGAGAGAGCCTGGACCACTGCAGTTGTAATGATGATATCAAAACTAATATATCAGTGTATGACTAACTAACCTTACGCAAGGTGTAGAAGGATTCAAGATACTTGCAGAGGGTAGGTGCATCATTTAAGTTTCTCAAAGGCCTAAGAAGATTCCGTAGCACAACAATATCAGACAATGCCACAGTCATTCCTCCCCCAGTCAAGGGGTGCCGCATGTTGAATGCATCCCCCATTAACAAGGCACCAGGAGTAGGATGGGGAGCAGCTGGCATGCTTCTGTTGGGCATTGTCCTAATGTTACCTTTATCAATAGCAGCAACAAAAGAATCATATATTTCAGGGGGGACCTGCAATGGAAATATCATTTAGTCAATAAGAGGAAGCATTAATTCTGAGACATAAATCAAAAACAAGGAAAAATTACACGCAATAACAAATAAAGGCCTTTTTTTTTTTTTTTTGGAAAAAGGTAGAGCACATATATACCTGAGGGGCCACGACAGTCTTCAAATAGTTTGCCATTTCACCATTTGCAATAGATGGAACTTTCTGTCCAGGTACGTCAACCAGACAGCGAACCTCCGTGCTACTAATAGGATAAAACAAAATGGGGGAAGGGTCTGCTAGTACGACATGCCCATGATTTGCATAAGGAAGTTCGCAATTCTCCAGAACCAAACCAACAAAACAAGAGGGAATATCGACCTGCAGAAGATAAGGTATACATGATTTAAGTTTCTTCAAACTACTTAGTTGATACAAACAAGATGATGAGGGTTCTCAGAAACGCAAGAATATAACAAAAATACCTAAATTTTAATTTTAATGTTAGCTACTTTATGAACAAATTATAAACCATTTTTTAATTACAGATATACTTTTTGTTCAACGGGTGACATTGAGAGGAAGGAAACCATACCTGAGGATTGCAAAGGGAGCGACGCAAATTTGAGAAACAACCATCACAAACAACAGTTAAAGGTGCATATGCCGTCATTTCTTTTCCATCTTTAGTCTTGTATTGCACACCTTTAACTGTTCCATTTTCTTCAAGCAGAGAGGTAACAGTTCCTTGCTCCAATCGTACACTGGAAAAAATCCAAAAAGAAGGCATAACTACTGATGAACAGAATTCAAGAGAACAAAATACAATGACATGAATGATCCTCTAACAAAATGGCATATTCAGATAGTTAGTATATCATGACACTAAGGTGACTGATAAATGCAACTATACAATCAACCAATAAAACGGATCAAGGAAAAAGATTCAGTGCTGCATGTTGACCAACTATGAAGTGAGAAGAATAAAAAAAGGGGGGAAAATGCTGCAAAACCTAAAAACTTTACACCAGAAAACATCACAAATAATTTTGAATCTTCATTGACATAGTTGTGCATAACTACTTAATAACTAGTTCTAATGACACAACAAGCAGCAAGCTTTAGAAAAAAAGAAGTAAATAAATTAATATCTAGCATGCATCGATAAAGGAAGATGAGTAATACTTGGGAAGGGAAGCAGACTTCTCCCGCATCCTCCGTATGAAGCGTCCATTGTGAAAGCTCCTTCCAGACACATCTGAGTGAAATTTCTCCAAGGGATAAGAGATTCGGGTGTTTTTCCCATCCTTAAAAAGTGCATAACCAAACACGCGTTGTGCGTCAATTTCGTTCACACAATCTGCAGTTTGAAATGATGCATATTTCATTAACAACTGACTTCCTCTGTAATTGGAGGCAAGCAAGAAACATCCATTGAGTAAGGTGCTTGTATCATAACCAAATTTCTGTTCATCGTTGATGATCTAGAATTAAACCTACCTTCAAGCCCTAACTCAATTAATTTGAGATAGCCCCCAGGTTGTAGCAATTCGCCAACAATTCGGTCAGGCTCTGTTAAATCTCTTTCAATCACATGAACTCGACGTCCATCCTGCAAGTTTGAAGTACAAAATCAATACATATTTGAAAGAAAAAAATTAAATCTATGCTGGGGATTTTTTTTTTTAAAGCTACCTAAATTGGATATTTTTACCAAACAAAATACTGTAGATAATGGGCAGTCTAATATGAGATGGTTTACAATTTATCATGGAAAAAACTAATAGCTAAAGTCAAAAAACAAGTTATGTTGGGTTCAATAACATGAACTTGTAACCTATGTAGGGGACATTAAAGTGGTGGAACATTGGATTCTAAAAAATAAATTATGCCAAAGGACTATTGAATAGTAATTACAAACTTTCGACCTTTTTTTTTTTTTGTGATCGGTAAGTTACGCACGGGTCTTGAATTTACAACCTCACCCTCCCCTAGAACTTATAAGGGGAGGAGGTATTAGTTGAGCTCATTGGCTTAAGAACTGTTGAACTTAACCGATAAAGTTCACACAAACATCAATTGCAAGAAATTAGTGGGTTACAAAACACACCACAAAGGTTATTTTCAAAGCATGATTCACGTTGTATACATGTATTTACCCTCAACATCTCAAATAACAGCAGACAACCATAATTACAAGTGAGAAGAAAAAAATGGATACCCAATAAAAAGATTGCAATTTTAACAGTATATGTCAGGAGAAAAAAAAACAACGTATGTTATTAGCGAATAATTGGAATCGTTAAATCCCTGTATTGTCCTACCCCAAGTGACAAATTATGCAAAAACAGAATTGTGCAAACTAAGCATTCAAAGTTGCACTAAAATTCCCACTACAGTAAAAAAAAAAATGTCCTCTACCAGAAATGGTTCACCGTACAAGTCAGTCCCTACCAACAAATTTTCAATTAATTACTAGTAACCAACAAATTATACTGGCATATGAAATAAAAAATTCACTTAGAAGTGGACTTGGACCAAGTACAAGATGCACACCAATAAATTTTTTTTTTTTTTCCTCTATTGGGTTTAAGAATATAACTACAATATTAACATTGGAATTGAACAGATCAACAAATCAATGATGCCAATTATTACGCCGATCAAAATACAATTTTGCAAATTTAAAGGGCATGTTTCCATCATGGATTTGAAATTGTCAAACAATGTAGACGGTATTAAGTATAAATGATAGAGACTTATATTATTATATACTCACCTACCTCTTCATAGAATATAAACACGAAACCACGATTTTCAACAACTAGTGCAGTTTATACATACAAACGCGTATCTAAAATTTATATATTTTTACAGATCATACAAAACTAAAAACCCAATTCTACTTCTTTTTTGCTAATTTAAACAAAAAATACAGAAAAAAAAATTGCAAATTATGATTTTTTTTTTTTGAAGAGTACTAACATATTACGAAAAATCATCAACCAAATTAGCCTACTGTATCTGAAATTCAATAATTAAAATGTTAATTTCCTAAACAAAACGCACATAGCAAGCCAAAAGTTGAAGCAAATCCATAAACTTTAGCAGATTTTTCGTAATTCAAAAAAAAAAAATAAAGCTTAAGGCACTGTTTGGTTGCCGAGAAAGAGAGAAGAGAAAACGAAATGATAGAAAATTTGACGGACCTTGCCGAGAGTGTGAGCGAGAGCGGCGCCGGCGACGCCAGCACCGACGATGATAACGTCGGCGTCAGCGGCGTTAGCGGATCTACATTCTCCGTTAGCGGCCGCGGCCGCGGCCGCGGCGACGCAGTTCACCGAGGCCTCGGTTCGCGCCTCTCCAGCGCCCTTTTTCTTGGCGGCGACGAAGCTATAAATCGCAACGACGAGCGCGAAAACCGAGACGACGATCGCTCCCAACGCGTACTGATCCAAAGCCACCGCCACCATTTTCACCCCCAATGCGTAGCGATCGAGAGCTCACGGAGTAGAAAAACCACAACGAATCTCTCTCTCTCTCTCTCTCTGTGTTAGTTCAATTGAGTTACGCGTGTTTGTGTGTGCTTTAACAAAAACGGAATAATTAGGGTGAGCTGGGAGAGACTTTTTTTTTTTTTTTTTTTTGTGGGGGTTGTTTTTGGGAACACGTCCTTAACTCGTTATCCACCGAAACACGAGAACTTAAAGAGGACAAGAATGAGTGTGTGTATATATATATATAGTGGCACGATTAACAAGACAACTCACACCTCAACGCCTACTTCCTTCTCTTTTTTTAATATTCTCATTTCATGCTAACTTGCGCCTGCTCTCTGTTGTGCCTTATCCTGCACACCACTCTTTTGTACTGTTAGAGATATATTAGCCCATTAGTATAGTCCCAAGCCTAATTCTACTTTGTGTGCAAGTCAAGTCTCCTACTTGTACTAGAAGTCTATTAGTCTAGGGTTTAGTCTACTATATATACACATGTTATGATTCATTGTAACAAAGGATTTGTACTACACTTTAATATATTATTGATGTAGCCCTTTAGGGTTTCCTCCGTGGATGTAAGCCGTTAGGCTGAACCACGTAACCCTCGTATGTTATTGTGTTCTATACTTTATGTTTTCGCTTCCGCATCTATACTAGCATATTCAACATGGTATATCAATGCTAATATTTAACATGTACCTTTCTTATAACTATTATTATTATTATTATTATTATTATTTAATTGGTTTAAAATATTATAGACGTAACGATTCTCTATTAATAATATTAAAAAAACCTATCAAAAGAAATCTTCCAAGAAAAAATAATAATAATAATAAATGTTCAATGATGAGTAGAGCTGGAACTGGATGAAACAGTGTGCGTGTCTCATTCCCCTTTTCGAATTGGGGTCAAGGAAGAAAATTTTGAAATATTTGGCCAACCTTAGTGGAGTGGGTTCAGTGTTCACTGGGAAAGTAATAAGTAGTTGGGACATGTGAAAATGTCAAAATGAGATAAAACAAATGTTTCAAGGGGGTAACAAAATAAGTAAACTAAATAAATTATAATTAGAATATGTATAAAATAGGTAAACTAAATAAATTATAATTAGAATAGGTATAAAATTATAATTAGAATGGGTAAACTAAATAAATTACAATTAGAATATGTATAAAATAACTTAATTATATAAATAATTCATATATATATATATATATATATATATATATATATATATATACACATTACACACACATTTGGGCAAGATAAAATGAGATGAGCAAAATTGGTCCCCACCGATTTACCTTTTTGAGGTTTGGAAAACCCACACAACTCATGAGGCAAGTCAAGAGTGACAATAAATTTTTTTCATCCCTGATTATGACTTGTAATACATTTCTTTTTTGAATAATTAAATACACTTGTCAATAATCTATTGGTTTGCAAATACAAATTTCATTGTGATTGTGATTGTGTGTGTGTGTTTGTGTTTATTGAGTTGACAAATTATAATGAGAGCAACATTATTTTCACGATGTCCACTATTAATACTATTTTTATTATACACCAATTATAGTTAAACACAAATTTAGTATGCAATTGGGTGTTTCTTCAAACATAATAAATATCTAAATATTGTCATTCACTTCTTCCCTAAGTTTTCCAACTTCCTACATCGCCCTCCATTGTTTAAAACAAGATTAAAGTCAAAACCTAATTTGAAACTAATTTTTTAATTAAATGTTTACTTGTTTTCCCGTGATTAAGGGATGTTTGGTACATGTGTTTAAAAATATGAGTTCTGTTGTTTGAAAATATATGTAAAAATATATGTGAATGAAAAAGTGTGTGAAAAAGTGTGTGAAAAAGTGTGTAATATTGTTTAAAAACTATAAACACATGTTAGAGTTTATCTATCAAAAAGCCCCTATCTTCCACAAAAGCACAAATTCCAAGTAAAAAAGGATGACATGTATTTTCAAATTAAAAGCACAATGTACTGATTTAGGATAAACACTAGACAAATAACAACAACAACAAAAAAAAAAAAATGTTGAGAACAATTTTATTGCACTTTTCTCAAATGTTGTTTATTTCTTTCAAATGAAATTATCATTTCAAGATAGCGGGAAATTTTTATATAAGAATTCCTGTCATTATCAATATCAAGTAAGATTAAGCAGTGTAAATTGAATTTTTTTTTTTTTTAAAGTAGTGTAAATTTAAATTTTCAAACCAAAACGACCTCTTTTTTAGAAACGAACCATAAAAGGACTTTTAGTTTAGTTTTAGAGACCATTTAATCCAAAACTCACCTTGGCTTACAGTTTTTTTTTTTTTTTTTTTAAACCTTATCTTATAGTTGAAATTTGAAGAAGACTATTTGGAGTTCCCCAAAGTCCAAAAGTATATTTAACAAGGATAGTGGTCAAAATTATTGTGAGTACGACAATAATAAAATGGGTCGAGTACACATTGGACTTCTATTTTGCTTAGCAGTAGCCTTTATATCTATGTGATAATTAAACAAGTTAATTAAAAATCGTACGTAAATAAACGAACAAAATTTTATTAAAATCATAGAGAAATATAATAAAACAAAAATTATGAAAAAACAACCTTAAGTTACTTGGTGGAAGCACAATTTTAGACTAAGTTTTTACTAATTAAAAAAAGAAGGGGTAGATTATAAACATAATTTATAATAAATAATGAAATTTTCTTATAAATTTTTTAATGCTTTTGGTAAAATATTTTTAATCAAAGTAATATTTTAAATGGTAACATAGTTTCATATAAAATAATTTTATCTAAATATGTTTACCTAACTTATATATGATTCCTATCCAAAAAAAAAAACTTATATATGATTTGGACATTCTATTTTAACCAAGTTTAAAAATACTTTCTTTCTTTTCTGAGTTGATGAAAAGTTTAATAAATACTTGATACAATTTGCATTGACATAATTTCCCAGAAATAAATCAAATAATTGAAAAGGGAGATGGATTCATGACTTGATGTGTAGCATGAGTGCTATACATGACTAAATAAAAAGTCAAGTAGGACAAATTTTCTTCGTTCTAATTCTTTCGTATAACTACCATTTCCCTTATCACTATAAAAAATAAAAAATAAAGAAACCGTGGGTGTTAAATCAAAGGGCCAATAAATTCTAATGTCCTGGTCAAAAACCTCAGCTTCCTCCTTCAAAGAAAGACAAAACTGATCACACAATTATAACTATATTTTGTGGGTTTTAATTACCTTAATTGGTAAAGTTTTTTATGATTAAATAAGAGATTTAGAGTTCAATAATTACCTATACTAAGGTTTCTTAGTTGATAATAAAAGAGCTATCATCAGAAACGGAGCTATAAGTTAAAATTCTCTAAAAAAAATATTATAACTATATTTTTTGTGATAGTTAGATAAATACAATGAAAATTTGAGAATTTAAATAATAAATGTCTTTGTTGAAGATGCAAAAAAGTGTCAATTGAACTAAAAGGTTATTAACATCATACAAATTAAAACTTGCTTATTTCACTACATTGCAAATTAATTTAGGGGACTACTATACAAGTCCTTTGATTTTATTTTTATCTTACAAAAAGAACATTTTAATACAACAAAATTTCTCAAAATAATAATAATAATAATATGACAATCTTACATTTGCGTCAAGATTTAAGTGAATTTCTTCATTTTTTTAATTCTAAAAATTTAAGTGAATTTCTTAAAGATGAAAGTATTTAGATCTTGTATATACTTGGAAGTAAAAAAAATTGATGTTGATAAATACTTTTCAGACAAGTACCTTTTTTTTTTTTTTTTTTTTAATATACAAACCTTACTCGTAGTTGTTGTCTTATATGAGTAATTATCTTTTATTCATTGAATAGCAACAGACTTGGCTGATGAGATGTTTATGGTAATATTGATTCATCAATGACGTTCATATTCAGTTCTTAAGAGTGACCTCCAGGATCCAGTTACTCAAAGTTGACAAAAAAAAGTAATTAATGGGTTTGGTAGGTAAGAGCCATTAAAAATAGCAAAACAAGGATTACATTTAAATCTTCCTCTTCAATTGAAGATTTCAACAGCGTGTAGTCAAACATGAATTAATTCCTTTGAAATTAAGAAGCACATATTGTTTGCTCTGTTAAGATACTTGTATCTGTCATTTGCGTGTGAAGTCAAGCATTGTGTAATGCTATTATGTTTATGTACACATTTTTATTTTCTTCATTTTTAAGGTCAACCAAAGAGTAACGCAATTGCACCCACCAAATTAGAATTTTGACTGGATTTATGTGCATTTGTGCGTACCTACTCGGATCTCAGTTCAACATTTTCACACATCGGCGTGCCACACATGCAATTCGATGCCTAATCCACTATATAATACTGCCTGTTCCCACAGTTTCAAATTTCAAGAAGTCTATACATACATAATTATGTTCACAATCATTGAGGTGGTAACTGATAGGATTTCAATTTATAACATCAGACACCATTATCTTCGTGATGATTATTTTTATCATGAAGCTAAGTCCTTAATCGGATTTTTGTAGAGGTGGGATCAAATCTCAAATTTTTTATTCGACAATAAGAGATTTTACCAGTTAAGTTAATTGGTATCAATGGTAAATGTTATAAGTTTTTAATGATAACTATAAAGTAATATCAATGATGAACGCAAAACATTAACTTACATATGAAAAGGGTCAGGTTTAGGTTTAGTGTTTAGTAGTATTGGATCTGTTAAGATGATGACACGTGTCCACTTTTAAACACCTGTTCAATAATGATCATGATTGAGAATGCTTCTTTCATTTATCATGTTGAAAGGCTGATTAAGAACGATTGGAGATTAATAATTTGGAACCCAAATGTATAATTAACAGAGGTTTTAAAAAGTCAACAAGAAGTTGGTGAGGGTTTTAGTTTACATTGTTTAGTAATTTAACATGGCTAAGAAATCTTCGATGTTTAGGGTAAACTGACACGCTTTAATTTGGAGCTACAATATATATTGGGACGGTGAGAGCAATTTAATATAATTCGATTTGTTGGATGATCTTTTTCACATTGTTTGAAAGCAATTACAAGGAAACTGGCGTTTCTCACATTCCTTTCTAAAATAAATTTTTTTATTTTTTTATTAAATGTAGAAGAAAATATTGAAGATATTTTTCGCTCATCATGACAATTTAATTTAAAAACTCTCAAACTCATCTCAATATTAGAGAAATTATTGTGTACTCCCGGAGTACCATAAATGCGTGCTCCCTCCTCTCACATGTGAGAGGAGGGAATACGCATTTATGGTACTCTGGGAGTACCTAATAATTTTCCTCAATATTATAACTCATGAGAACATCATTTGACTTATGAGAACGCCATATCTGGCTGAAAATAGTCAAAGGGGGAACTTAATTAGCTAGTTGTAGACTTTTTAGTACCTTTAAGGAAATCAATATTCTGGGTCTAGAGAGAGTCCTTCCTATCAAACACTTAGGTTCGTTTGGATAGAACTTATTTTTGCTGAAACTGAAAATTGAAAACATTGTAGCAAAATAATTTTTAAATGTATGAATAATATCGTGGGATCCATTTTTAATATTTTTTAACCCATGAACAATGCTAAACAGTGCGTAAACAGTGCTCTTGTCCCCTAAAGCAGAAAAGCGTGCAGGAAAAAAAAAGAAAAGAAAAGGTAAAACGCAAAACGCAAAATGTGCATTTCATCTGGATTCAAACACTTACTTAAGTGTGGGTTTGGATTTGCGTTTCCAAACCCACGTTTGCGTTGTTGTTGTTGACTTCTTGTTGGGTCTTTTTTTTTTTTTTTTTCAACGCGTGAACAATAATATCACATGTGAGTACTGTGCAGGGGACAAAGGCATTGTTCGTGAACAGTAACATCACATGTGAGCACTATACAGGAGACAAATGACACTCTTCACGGGTCCCACGGTACTATTCACACATTTAAAAATTATTTTGTTATAGTATTTTCAGTTTTCAGTTTCAGTAAAAATAAGTTATATCCAAACGGACCCTTATATATATATATATAGATTTGTAATATTTAACTTATAAAATTAATCCATTTTAAGTAGAAAAAGTTCATATATATATATATATACACACACTTGCGTGGATCATTTTTCGGTGTTGACTTTGGCTTAACAATAATTATCTTATACATTAGATACATGCATTCTCTCTTTTATGATGTATGAGTCCTATATAATTGTGTGCGACTCACATGTTAAGAAGATATGTACACAAATTGAATGTATGAAATATCTTCTTTAGTTTGAATGTTTGTTTAGAATTAGAAATAAATCATCAATGAATGACTTGGGCATTAGTCACCCCACGAGGAATAAGACTTTATTATTGTTAAAAATTTGAAAGTTATTATTAATTTTATTAAAAGAAGTTTATAAATATAATTGGTTTCAAATTAATAACATAAAACCATCATGCACCCTTGGTGCGGTGGTCACTCCACAAGTATAAGTATTTGTGAGGTGTGAGGGACAAGAACTGTGATTCAAGTCTCCAGGAGGGGGTCTCACACACATATACACTTAGATTAGATTAAAATATAAATTTTATCTTGTATTAAAAAAAAAATCAATAACATAATAAATAAAAATTTTAAATTACCATAAACTCAAAAGTTGATATATCAATTCATTATATTTTTATAATAAAATTTATAATACCCGTAAACGCCATTTTTATTTTTTTACAAGAAACTATAGGTATTTTATTATCAAACAACTCATCACGAATATCTTTTCACAATGTCAAGAGGGATTTCATTTTCACGTATACCTAAAACTATTTCCCTGCAAAAACAGAAGCTACTGATCTGTTGCAACAACTTGGGTGGCACAATCTGCAGAATTGGGTGTCACTGTACTGAACTCAAGGATCTTGTCCCTTAATTACTTCTTGCAGCAGAGATCGATGTTCAACTATATCTACATGGGCAGCACATCATGATTCATGAGCTCTATTGTTGTTTTCTTTCTCATCAATCTATGTGTGATCACTTTCCAAAACAATAATACTACTTGTCCGTTTCTTCATCATGTTGCACACTTCATTGTTGCATGTGGCCCTGTATCGTACTGATACGATTTGATATATATATATATATATATATGCTGCAGTTTATATATAATGCATGAGAGAGAGGGACTATATATATATATATATATATATCCTCCTCAAAGTTTGTTTTGGCTGATCAATATCCTCCTCAATTTGAGTAGGGGATTGTGTTTTGTTGTTTGTAGTATTTGCAGGTGAGATGTATACAACTCAGCAGTAATTGTTTAACCAGTATTGACACTGAATTTTATGTTATCTATATATGTACGAACATTATCTTCAAATTATTATTATTATCTTGATACCTACTAAACTAATATTTCAACATCTGGGTGATGATAGCATGAATAGAAATCCTTTGTAAAATTTTGAATATTCCAATCTATATAAAGTAACCAAAAATTAAAATGAAAAAAAAAAAAAAAAAAACTCACACATGATATAGTACTGCGGTTGGCGGAGCATAATGTGAGACATTAAGAGTGAAACGATGACATATGATTTTTGTTTTCATCACATAACAAGCATAGTTCAGTTACTATTTGCCATTGCACATTGGGTTGGTATGAAACGATTTCCTTCATGCTGCATTGGTCCTCACTAAAAGGAATAGTAAAACTCATACTTTACTTCCCAAAGTGGTATCTCCCCAACTGTATATTTGAACTATCATGTCTTTATCATCATCATCATTATTATACATTTAATAGGATTCGTAGCTATAATGTTAGTTTCATATTGATGATTGTTTTATTAATTTACCGGTGTAAGTCTCGTGCATTGCACGATTTTAATCATGATTTTTTTTTTCTGAAAAATAATAACTAAATGAGTTATTATTACATAATTTTAGAACTCATTTCTAACTAAATGAATGATTTTATTATATAAAATGCATAATTTTGTATATTTGACCTTATATATAATATTTCTAACTTAGATTATCAATAAAAAAATTTCTAATTATTTTTTTATAATTCTTTACTTATTAATGAAGAGGGTGATTTGAACTAGTTAAATCTTTTCTAATACGTGCATAAATAAGGTTATCCTAAAATAATTAATTCCAAACGTAAGATTAAAAAATCAATTATATTTGTAGACCTAAAAGAAATTTCAATTTTAAGTCTTATTTTTATATTTAAATCATCTAATTTAGTGTTGATTTATTAAATGGCTTACACGGTTACACCCTATCTTATACAACTTGAGTAATATCTCTAACTATATTTTGTTTTAGCCTTTAAGAACACATATTACACATGAAAGACAATCCAAATTTCTATACTTTAAAAAAAATGAAAATGAAGTTAAGTAAAAATAGGTTTAGTATACGCTTGGATAGAAATGATTTCTCCTGCATTTGCAGTTTTTTTTTTTTTTTTTTTTCTTTCTTTCATTTCAGCGCCTCCCATGAACAGTGCATTTAGGCCAATGAACAGTAACTCGCGCGAACAATAACTTTTTTATTATTTTCAGTTTCTAGAAAATAAGCGGTATTCAAACGAACCCTTACATAAGAATTTGGACCAATGAATCTAATTTAGCTAAATATTATCTATGATCTAAAAGGATATAGGAGAAATTCTAAATTGAATTTGGTTAGACTTTCGAAGAAATATGTGAGGAATTCCACATACTAAGAAATTAACACAAGGCAAAAATAAAATTTTAAAATATAAAAATAGATAAATATTGATAAAGCCTTAACAATCAATAAATAAAAGTAACTTAGAATCAAATTGTACTACAGCCCATGAAAGACATGTTTTGAACCAAATTTTTCATAGTGCCAATCAATTGAAAAAAACAAAACACATACAAACTAAATACATAGAATAAGCAAAACCTAAACACACAAAATAGTTCAAAAGTTGAGAATTTAAAATAAAAAACTTACCTAAGAGAAACCAAGAACTTAAATGGGTGTCATTTGTTTTGCTTCTTTATAGTATACTTTCTTTCGCATAAGATCCATACATGAAAATTTAGAAACAAATAACAATAAGTAAGATGCATTTATTTAATCAAAACTATCATATAAAATACATATGTGTAAGTTGCAGATTGAAAAACAAAAAACAAGAACGTGGGGTGCAAGAGAAATTCTATGGAAAGACCATTAGTGAATATATATAAGTTTTGAAATTTTGATAATAGATTTTTAGTTGGAGTAGGATTTATATATCTGAAACTTAGATGCATGGTACATGTTTTGTTAATACACTTGTTGTTACTTTATTTAAAGAAATTTATAAGAACAAATGTGTTATTGTCGCTATCAACTTAAACTTTTATGCATGTTGTATGTTTTGTTAAAACTCTTATTTTTACTTTATTTAAAGAAATTGATAAGAACAAATAAGTTGTTGTTTCTATCAATTGAAATTTATATATATGTTTCTTATTTTGTTAAAACACTTATTGTTATTTTATCTAAAATGCATGTTGTGTGTTTTGTTAAAATAATTATTGTTATTTTATCTAAAGAAATTGACAATAACAAATAAGTTGTTTCTATTAATTGAAACTTAGATGCATGTTGCATGTTTTGTTAAAACATTTATTATTATTTTATTTAAAGAAATTGATAAGAATAAATAAGTTGTTGTCTTTATTTAAAAAAATTATTTTCATCCAAATTATTACTTTAATTTGGTAAAGTTACTTGGCGCAACTACGGCTTCTAAGGCCAATTTTTAATATATAATAATAGCATATGATATGATTTATTTTAATCGAATGCTTTCCATTTTCTACAATTAAACCATAAACCAATTATCTCATCTTTAATTGTTAATTACCTTAAAAGGGAGAACAATCACTCCTATCTCATTCAATTTTATTCTTTACTAAATATTATATGATTTAAACCGATGGTATTTATATAATGATTTCCCTTTAACATTATGTCAACATGCTAATTGATTTCTTTTCATATAAATAGAAGGGAAAGGTTTTGCTGCATAATGAGTTATGTGACAGCAAAAAGAAAGCAACATGTGTCCAAGTATTATGTGTAGTGATCAGAAGGACTCTCAGGCATATGTTGCTTTCTTTTTTATGATTATGTGCAGCAAAAAATTTCCCCAAGCAGAATTCATCCCTAAATCCCTTGTTAGACCCAACTAGAATCCCTCTATTTTTAGATGCAATTCCTCTACCATCATAAACCTTGTTCAACTAGGACTTTAATTGTTTCACTCACCCAAACATGTGATATCTATACTATACCTTATGGACTTGAAACCTAGAATCTAGCCCAACAACAAAATGGGTCTTTTGGCCCTTCTTTCAAATCCACTCATTCCAATCAAAAAAATTTCTCTGCTAGAATTTGAAAACAAAAACTGAAAAACTGCCATAGCGGGAACCTGTGAGAAAAAAAAGTCAAAAACACACAAACAGAGAAAAAGAGAAAAAAGATGAAATTCGAGTGCTCTGAGCTGAATCTCTGGAAAGAAGCACTCTCTTCCTACTCAACTCGCTTAGAATCTCTTAACAAACCCAACCTAATTTCCTTTGACGACTTTTACCGCAACCAACTCCCTCCGATTCTTCGCAACCGAAACCCTAACCCTTACATAACCACCGCCGAGCTCTCCAAACTCATGCAATGGAAGCTCACACGTGGCAAATGGAGGTACTCTCTCTCTTCCTGAACTTTATTAAGTGTATAATCAATAATGTGTGAATTTTGTTTTTTTTAAGGCCGCGTTTGTTGGATTTCGTTTCGTCTTTGGACGAGGCGGCAGTGAAATCGGCGTCGGAAAAGGCATTCCAATCACTTCCTGATGTTTCCAAGGCTGTGTCTGAGCTCACGGTGCTCAAAGGCGTCGGTCCCGCCACCGCCTCCGCCGTTTTGGCTGCTTACGCGCCGGACGTGGCGCCGTTCATGTCCGACGAGGTATAATCGGTCCTTAATTTTGATAAATTATCACTTGTTCCAAATCTTAAACCGATATGAAATCGCTTTAATCAATATTCTGATACTATACCATGATGAATTAATGCTTGTAAAAGTTTAATCTCCTGTATCTTAGCATAAAAATTTACTTTTTATATTTTACATATTCACTTTTCTAAATACATGATCAGATTATCTATTTTACAATAAATTTAATTAGAATATCAAATTTTCTTTATTTTTAAAATTATTTCTCTTTTGAATAGTGCCTGCGTAAATTTAGATGATTACTGTAGCAACCATCAACCATGTATTTTTACACAATTTTGATTTTTGCATGGCCTGATGTCGGTGAACTTTGGGTTTGGTTGGCTAAAATGTAGTCGTTTTTCTATTATATAAGCTGTGATGCGAGTGCTCTTAGCTTATTTGGTTTATTGTGTTAAAGTACAGTTGCCCCTTGAAAAATGTGATACTTTAAAAAGTTTTACATTTGGTTTCAATGCAAAACAAGCCCATCCCGAATGATGTCTTAATCAAATATTCTAACCTGAATTTTTTTGGGATGGTTGTTTACTAATGTAATTTATTGTGTAAAAGTGTACTTGTACACTAAAAATGTGATACTTTAAAGAGTTGCACATTCTTAGCGTGATTTTATCTAGGATGATTGTTTTATTTTTGTTGCTGTTTTATTGTGGCTTTTATTAGTTATTGATTTGTTGTAATGTTGGTGAAAAAGGCTATGGTGGCGGCACTTGGTAACTCAAAAGATTATTCACTGAAGCAGTACTTGTTATTCGCAAATGAACTCCAGACTAAAGCAAAGGTCAGTGAATGCTGTTCTCCTAATTGTCAATTATATAAGAAAGGTTTGAAGTATTTATTTGCAATTATAATGACGTATCTGAGGTAAGGGCTCATGGTGATTGTTTTGCCCTCTATTAGTGTGATCAAAATGTTTAATGTGAGATAAGAGATTGTAAATATTAGTGTTTTGACTTTTAACTGCAATCCGATTTCGATGGAAAAGTTGAAAGCCAATAACTTTATCTCCAGATCTTAGGGCTCAGGGTCTTCTATTTGTAGAGCTATTCTAGTTTTTTGGAAAGAAAAAGCTAGAGATTGATATCTCATAATCTCAGTGAACACATTATGCATATGTAGGGTGGTGGGTTTCATTTTGGTTTAATGCTATACACTTGCTTTATGGGATTTCATTTGTTCTAATATTCTTTTTAGTATCTAGATTTAAATTGCATCAGATCAAATAAGCAATCACTCTGTATGGCTGTCTTCTTGTCGAATAAATAGTACAAAAGTAGTCAAAGTTGGAAAGTTCCCCATTTTTATGGTTTATGGATGTCTTTTTTATATATCTAGTGGAAGATAATCTGCAGGAATTAAGTTCAGAAAACGAAACCTTTACACCATCAGATGTAGAAAGAGCACTGTGGAGTTCTGCTATTGAGACCAAGCAGCTAGCTTCACATCCAGATGCAGACTCCAAGGTTAAACCAAGTAAAAGCTCCAAGAGAAAGAGAAAGCCTTGATTTAGTGATGCGCAAGTTGACATCAATGCTTGTAAGTTATTTGTCTTAACTTTGTTCACTGTAAGTTCTTTATGTCCTTACAGCTTGCGTAAGCCCCTTACTCTACCAGTAAACTCATGAATGACCACCCATTTGCATTCTATGATTGTGGTTTCTACTACTTCATTTTCTGCAAATCATAATTGGATGACATATTTTTGCTTAAAATATTATTTTTGGTAACCCTTCTCATGCAATCAATGCTTCAATTTTTCTGTTGTTACTTGTTACCATGAAGAGAATATATATGCCCTGGTCATATGTCTGGCATTATGGTAGATGGGGCTACATATTTGGTCTGTGCATCTCCTAATTCATCAATACCCATCTAGGAGAGATTATCTGGTTCATTTTTCTAGCATTGTTATGCCAAGAACTTTTCAGTTATTCCAAATTTGATTCTGCTCTTAACACTAGTTCAAATCTTCCCTTCCTTCTCCCCCTTGGGGCCAAAACTTACATATAAAAGAAAATATATGTTGATTATCACTTTTGGGATAAATTGCTGGATTCTTCCTTTAAGGTCTAATTGGAGAACCCATTGAAATATAAAGAACATCTCATTTTAGGTTTGACAGAAATAGTTTTACTAGATTTTGCAAAAGCTATTTCATAAATAATACATACTGATGACAAGGGAATATCTTAAATGCAAAGGGATCTTGTAAAATGAACAAGTTTCTTCCTCTGTCAGAGGAAGTTGAAGTAATTTTATCTTGCCAAAGCAAGAGAAGGTTTTAAAAGGTTGGTGGAAGAAACAATTGATGACTGCAAACTGCAAAGGCTATCAAATTGCATGTTTTGTATCGTTATTTGGTATGCTGTGTGTGTGGGGGGTAATTGTTATGCTACGATGGCTCTTCCACACCTGAAAGATGTCATCTCAAGGACCTCATACTCTTCCTCGTGAGCTTGATTGGCTACTTCACCCTATTGTCTTCATCAACTATTGAAGTACAGGGGAGGTTGAATATGTTAGGGGGTGTTTGGTTTGTGTTTTCAAACAACAATTTTTAGTTTTTAAACAACATTTCAGGCATTTCTATAAACTTTTTCACCCATACGTATTTTTACAAATATTTTCAAACAACAATTTTCAGTTTTTAAACACATGTACCAAACGGACCCTTATTATCTAATGTCACAAGTCACAAGCAATAACAGAAAATTTGCTTATAGTCTAGATAAAAAAAAAATTTGATATGAATTTTTGTTAGTAAGATATTTAAGGTTTAATTAATAATTACACTGTAAATTTATCAATACGTTTCCAACTACTCTGTTACAATTATATGGTGAGAATGACTAAGATGTTTCTTGCCTTCTACGTCCAGATGAGCTTTAAACCTCTTAGATGTGATCAGGCCTGATGTGGGGGCCCAACATTCCAATTTGAAACGTCAAGGGATTAGGCGTTTGGGACGCCCTTTAAACTTTTTCCTATGGAAGATACGTTCAACGAGTCTTGTTTTGTTAGATGTCAGTCTTGTTGGTGAACTAGCATTTTTTATTTTTTGAAACGAAGACATTTAGGGGGTGTTTGGTTTGTGATTTTAAACAATCATTTTTAGTTTTTAAACAACATTTCATGCATTTTAACGCACTTTTTCACCCACACGTATTTTCACAAATGTTTTCAAACAACAATTTTCAGTTTTTAAACACATATACCAAACGGGCCCTTAAGGTTTGGTAATATTATTTTAGTAACGTTATTTGTATTTTTTAAAAATACGTGTAAATAAAAAAATATGAAAATACATATAATATTATTTAAATATTGAAAACTGTTATTCAAAATACACTAACTAACACTCCCTTAGGATTCAAATTTTCCCTCCACTATTATTGTAACTAATTATCAAAAAAATAAAAAAGAAAAAGGAAAAGAAAGTGCAGTGCCAACCAGTAAATTGCACATTCTGGTCTGCACCCATAGTATGAATTAATGGTACGGAAACTGTGAACCTAATACCTATTCAAGTTGGTTCTAAAAGGGGAAAAAAAAAGAAGAAGAAAAAAACAGGCAAATGTTAACAAGCACGTGTGGTGCTTGTTAACGTTGCACTAATGTGAGTTCCATTTGATAAAAAAAATGAAGAAAGAAAAAAATGAAGAAAGAAAAAAAAAAAAAAAAAGACATAAAACTGATCCCAATACTTATTTTAATATTTTTTTCTTCTCTCTATAAAGCTGTTCCTACGACTTAAAAGCTACAAAAATATGACATAAAGTTATAATAAAGCCAGAAAAAAGAGAGTACAAAAGGACACCTTATGGGGCCGTTAACGCAACTCCCAAAAAAAAAAAAACCTATTCATGTTGGATCCAATCTCTCCCATTTTGTCTATTCCCCTAATTTGTTTGGTCTTGAAAGCAAGAAATGAATTTGAATCACTGATAGTTACCAGTCTTTCAAACTAGTACGACCTTGCCTGGACTGGTATTACATGTTGGCAGACGAATGATATAACCATTTCCGATTTAAATAGATTAATTATGAAAGTAAAGGAAATTTGATTGGAATGTGGTTCTTGGCCAACGTAAGGACAAAGGAGGAAGTAAAAGGTTTTATTTGGCTTCCAACCAAATGGATTTCAATTAGGAAAATTATTAGCAATTAGTCTCTGAGCAAGTGTTCAAAGGTTCTTATATATATTTTTTGTAAACGATAATAATTTGTATCAATTATAATTTGAAATTACTATATTTTTCAATAACAAAAATATCTGAGGGTATGATGAAAAAATTATTTCATCTAAAACGCATAACACTCATCACAACTTAGGTATTTTTGTAATTGAAAAATGTAGTAATCTTAAATTATAATGGATGCAAGTTATTAACTTTTACTAAAAAAATATAAGAGCTTTCGAGCACGTGCTCAGAGGCAAGTAAGTGAATAAAGTAATTTAAAAATCAAAAGGAAAGTGACCTTGTTTTTTAGGCAATATTTTAGTGGAAGTAGTATTTTTATTGGATTGTCATTTAGTTTTATCTTTACTTAAACATAGGGGTGTAGGGAACATTTTTGAACCAAAAAAAAAAAAGAATTCCAAACAGGGGAAGCTTCTTAAATAGTAGTATAGAAAAGATAAATTCAATATTAGTTTTAGACTTTTAATATCGGATTGTGGTTGGCTTCCCAAAAAAAAAAAATTCAAATTATGACTGATTGCTTATTATTTTTGCATAGATTTATTATTTTTTGATTTTTTTCTCTACCAATCACAATTTGTCATGTGGACAATTATGACACAAGTTATGCCATTTTATGTGGTCTTAGAAAATTTCATTCGTACTACTTATTTTAAATTAAAGGATTTGAATTAGAGTTTCACTAAAAAAAAAAAAAAAAAGGATTTGAATTAGGAAAATTATTAATCATATAACTTCAATATCCTACCTATTTTAAATTAAATACTACTAATAGACAGATAGAATTTTAAACGTTTGACCTTTAGTTTAAATTCAAAGTCCCCTCCTATTTCTGTTTGGGTAGGTGAGGTGTCTCATACCTATTGGCCTTCCCTTATGCTTTCAGTAACATATTCATAAAAAGTTTCCACACTGACGAAAACTTCAAAGCCTCCTCTCTCTCCCTAAACTCAAAATAAAAAACCCAAAGACAACATGGTTTCCACTCCTAGCTCCCGCGTGAATCCCCAAAACAAAACTCTCTGAAACTCTCTCTCTCTCTCTCTCTCAAGTGACGATTATGCCCTCGGCTTCGGACCCAAAGTACCGTCGCGGCGGCCCACGCGTCCCCCTCCTCCCGTCCCAGAAATGCTCGGCGGATGAGGAGCTCCGGGAGGGAGGCTTCGACGGCGCGTCGTTTTCAGGGGCGGTGTTCAATCTCTCGACGACGGTCGTCGGAGCAGGAATCATGGCGCTTCCGGCTATTATGAAGCAAGCGGGGCTAATACCGGGTCTGGTCATGATCGTGTTGGGCGCCGCGTTGACTGAATCCTCCATTGAAATGATTCTGAGGTTCAGTCGGGCCTCCAAGTCCGCCACGTATTCGGGTCTGGTATCCGACGCATTCGGTGGGCCCGGTCGGACTTTATTGCAACTTTGCATTGTTGTCAATAACTTGGGCATGCTCGTTGTTTACATGATCATCATCGGTACGGACTTTTTAATGAACTTTTTTTGTCTTTCTTTTTGTTTTTTAATTTAATTTTTGTTGAATTGGGCTTTTGTTGTTGTTGTTGTTGTTGTTTGGTTTCTTGGAGTAAACTCTAAATGTTGAGTAATTTTAGCGACAGACATTGGTTAACTGTAACTTTCACATGGAACCACCATTTTTTCTCCACAACTCACACTTTGCTACATCATAGTTGTGGCAAAAAGTTCTGAAAAATTTTGTGGTCCAATCTAAATATTACCTTACCAATGGATCCCACAGGTGTATATACAGTTTGGGGTAAGTCAACTTTCAATTCTTCTTTATAAGGTTTCCGTATCCGCCAAATTGATCTTGAGACAACTTAGGTGAACACTACATGACCGCGTTTATGGTTCCATTTGGATTGTAAGTAGAGTATAGTTGGCCAAAAATTAGTCCAATTTTCGGCCAACTCTACTCTACTCCCCCTCCCTCCCCTCTCAATTCAAACAAGCCATTAAGAAGACTCACCAATTAATTGCACCATTAGTCATGTGATAATTACGTGATTTTTCCGTCCAAAACAGTTAACAGAAGTTAGTCACATTAGTCGATTTGGTAGACGTGGAAACCTCAGGGAGTTATAAGGAAGAATTGAAAGCCCATGGGGTGTTTTTGCATTTGGGCCTAATTTTTGGTAGTCCCTTATGCTAACTCATAGTACATCGTGTTATTAAATAGGTTGCATGGAGATGAAATGGCCAATATTGTGAAACTTAGGTCATGTTGTTTAGTACACTGTAATGGTTATTCTATAGGAATGAAATCCTGTAATGGTCATGTATTTGGTGATAATGTAGGAATAGAATCCTAAATCTGTGTTGTATAGTTTCATATTTGGTATAACATGATAAGATAGTGGAATGAAATCATATTTTCTTTATAAAATTATATTTACATTTGTTGTGGGTGTAGCTTAACATCCTTCTATGTATAAATTGAATGATTTTATAATTAATATTCTTGTCTTTTATTCAATATTGATATCTTTATAAATATTTAAAAAGAAAAAAATTGA
Source organism: Quercus wislizeni (assembly GCA_023055345.1). Lineage (NCBI taxonomy): Eukaryota > Viridiplantae > Streptophyta > Magnoliopsida > Fagales > Fagaceae > Quercus > Quercus wislizeni. The sequence goes on from JALGQJ010000015.1 coordinate 1,127,707, forward strand.
TAACATCTTTTATAAACATTAAAGTTTATATTCACCCACATGAATATCATGATGTCATATAAAATAAGTTTAGAGTTTTTTTTTTTAATAAAAGAAAAATACAAGTTTCATAAAAAGTTAATCCAACCATCCATAAGTATTAAAATGCAAATTTTAATAAATTTACCTAAAAAGCATCACAATCGTCCATAAGATTTAGAAGTCTCATGGCTGTTTGAACTTCTACCTTCTGGCTTGTCACATGGCTGATCGGCTGGACTGAAAGGAGTTGGAAATATGGGCAATGACATCTTGGTCACTATGGAATGCTAGAAACTGCTTTCACTTCGAAAAGCAACAGACCCACCCTGAGGCAATTCTTCGAGTAGCCACATCTTTACTGGATGAATACCAGCAGCTCTCTCTGAGCCTCCCCCACCGATGAACACTCCTATGTGTTTATCCCCATTTGTTTACTTTTATACTTTTATACTTTCTGTTCTTTCTTTTTTCCTTTTTATGTTCCCTTGGGATTTTACTAGCCACTGTGATTGGCTGCTTTTCTTTGGCATATCCTTTGTGTTCTGTCTTGTACTTCTTTTCATCTATTAATATACTTCTATCGCATTTCAGTCCAAAAAAATAAAAAAAGAAATCTCATGTTCAATAAAAAAAAATTTTAAAATAAGTGCAATATGTTGGTTAAGTGCTATTACTTCGTTTAAGGAATAGATATTACAAATCTTAGTAAGGAATAAATATTCACTACAAGGAAAATACATCAATGTCTCTTCCTATGTTCCAAATGCCCTTTGTGTTTATATAATGTTTATGTTATTTAGTCGATTTTTCTTTGGATGGAGAGTAGAATTAATTAATATTATGGTGTTGGGATTGGATGCAGGTGATGTGTTATCAGGGACATGGTCAGATGGGGTGCAGCATTCGGGTGTGGTGGAAGAATGGTTTGGACAGCATTGGTGGACTGCACGCTCCTCCTTACTGCTTCTCACTACACTCTTTGTTTTTGCTCCTCTCATTTCATTCAAGCGTGTTGGTGTGTCTTCTTGTTTCAATTTTATATATACATACATCTCATCCATGCATACATGCACAAACCCTAAATAGCATTTGGTTGTTTGTCTTTTGATTTGTCAAAAAGTCCTTACTAAATAATTAAAAATGAAGAGAAAATTTAGATTATAGAATATGGTGGGGATAAATTTGTCAAAGTAAAAAGATATATAAAAAAATAAAAAATAAATAAAAAATGAGATAGAAAGTAAGGGTGATGGAGAGATGGTTTTATTTTAAAATTAAACTATCCATAATTACAAATGTAGTGATGAAAGGATTAATGACAATTAAAATGATTAAACAAAATAGAAATTTATTAATATTATTATTTTAAAAGAGCTGCAAAAATAGTGGTGAGGGAATTACAGTCACTGTTGTATTGATTAGGTAAGATAAACTTTTATTTATATAAGAAAAGAGCCTGTGAGCACGTATGAAGGTGTGTATGTACACATGATAATATATTGCTAAGTTCTGTATTTTTTTTGTTGAATTGAGAGCGGACGTTCTTGTTTTCTGAGGTGGTGTTTTCTGATGGATGTATAGGAGGCAAGTAGGAGACTACTTTTTATTTTAATAGACAATATTAAAGAGTAAATTTTTTTTTAATGACTGCAGCTCATAAATTTGTGCTTACCACAAAAAGAGTTATTACCCCACTTACATGGGATGGGTACTCCAGTAAAGGAAGTTACATTAGTTTCTTCCCTTGTTTGTTTGTTTTTGTTTTTAGTTTTTTTTTTTTTTTTTTTTTTGGCATTATAATATCTGATTTTGAACACCTACGTATAAACTTGAAGAACTCTATGTGCATAGTGCATTCACCTTTCCAGTTTTAGTTGTTATTTGTTAACTGGCCAAAAAGTAATGTAAAACTTTGATTGATTTCTGTGCCTTTATCTTATTGGTGTTGATAGATTCTTTGAGATACACTTCAGCTTTGTCAGTTGGCTTGGCTATTGTATTTGTGGCCATCACTGCTGGAGTTGCAGTTGTTAAGTTGATAGATGGGAGCATTGAAATGCCTCGTTTGATGCCTGAACTTGTCGATCAGGCTTCATTTTGGAAGCTTTTCACAACTATTCCCGTTCTAGTCACTGCCTATATCTGCCACCATAATAGTAAGTTTTGAAATCTATTTCTGTTTCATTTCATTTCACAACTCTTCTTTAAAAACTTTCTCCCCTCTTCCCGTGTGTGTGTTAAAAATTTATTCTCAAAAAAAAAAAAAAAAAGGTTCACAACAACTCTGATTGCAGTTAATGAAGGCTGCCTTGTAAGTTCAAACTTATATGCAGGCCCTGGTTCTGCTCAAATTTATTTTCCTCTCTACTGCCCAATTTCATTCCTAGTTAGTGGACCTTTTTCTTTGCTAATGTAGAAAAACAATGAATGCATTATTTTGTTGTCATTGGAAAGGGTATAAGAAATATCTAGATATTTTTCTTTGTGAAAATTTTTGTTTTAAAAAGTCATCTCAATCTGTTAGTGGCTGAAAGGGTCATGTTTATATTTGACTGAAAACCGGGAGAAAAAAAAGAACAGAATTTCCAATTTACCTTTATTTCAATGAGAAATTATTTTACAAATAATTTGACACCAGATGATGTGCCTATCCTAATATGCCTTTCCAACAAAATGTTCCACACTCTAACCTATGGTTTACAACTTGACTTAGTGGCTGCATATCAATGGATGGTTATTGCTCTTCTTTTTCTTGTCCATCTTTTGAAAACACACAAAAATAGTGTGTGCCTATGCCTTGTAAAATCAATATATAGAAGATGTTTAATTATTGCTAACTTCTTGCTTCAACGTCTAACCTTTTGGCTGTTCACATGCTCAAATGAATTTTGCAGTTCATCCTATAGAGAATGAACTGAAAGATCCCTCCCAAATGAAGTCGATAGTCCGAATGTCGCTAGTATTGTGCTCATCTGTTTACATTGCTACCAGCTTCTTTGGATTTCTTCTTTTTGGGGATCAGACACTTGATGATGTGCTCACCAATTTTGATGGTGATCTTGGAATTCCATATAGCTCATTACTGGATGACGTGGTTAGGGTGAGCTATGGCATCCACCTGATGCTTGTTTTTCCAATTGTGTTTTTCTCACTTCGCCTCAACCTAGATGGTCTTCTTTTTCCCTATGCCATTCCGATTGCATTTGACAACCGGAGATTCTTCTCATTAACTTCAGCTCTCATGGGTTTTATCTTTGCGGGAGCCAACTTTGTGCCTAGCATTTGGGATGCCTTTCAGTTCACTGGTGCAACAGCTGCCATTTCAGTTGGATTCATCTTTCCAGCTGCAATTGCACTTAGGTAAACTATTATGACTATGTCGTTTGACTTGTTAAATCACTTACTACAGTAGCTGATCTGAGATCATCAAAATGATTGTTTGCCTATAAGCTCATAGATGGACCAAAACCTGAAGATTAGCTGGTTTATTGTTATGACTAACATTCTTTAGTCTACAAAAATAGTAGTAATGGTAAATAAATATTTGTGCTTACTTTAGCTATCACATAGATGAAAGAAAAGATGTATCTAGTTTCAATAGTAGAACTGAGGGGAACCAGGGATTCTAGGAGGGTTTATTCGTCTTCTATACGGTGCAGTAAGCTTTTTCCAGTTTTTGTTAACTCCACTAGTTATGTGGTTGTCAATGATAGTAGGCCTGTATTAGATCATGAAAGCTTTTTTACTGTGCATTTTGAGGTATGTCTTAATTGATACATGGATTCCCCATTTCTTTAGATTGATGCTCATGTGCAACACAGTTAAGGCTGTGAAAAAAGATGATGCCCTGTTTTGGCATGATTTTAGATATGGACATATAGCTGAACAGTGAAGTTGTTTCCGTGAAGTTAATTCTGAGATGTGAATTTACACTTTTTGGAGTCAAGTGCATTTTTATTTGCTATCCAAATCCTACCATACTTAAGGTGCTCATGGGATCTTAGCAATCACATACCAGATAATATGCCTAAGAAAGCATATATCTTAGTGTGCTAGAAAACTGATCTAAAACATCTACTTGATTTGACATAAGGCCATGCTTTCAATTCTTAACATGCTAATTGGAAATAATCATATCTGCTATTGTGCAGAGACACTCATGGAATTGCAACAAAGAATGACAGGCTAATCTCATGGGTGATGATCTTTTTAGCTGTCTCATCAAGCAGTGCGGCCATCTGCAGTGACATTTACGGCATCTTCAGCAGTGAGAAAGATGTTGGAGGCTAACCTAATGAAGCATGCAACCATGCGGTCCTCATGCAAATCCCCACCCTGAAAGCATGCTGAGTTTGGGGTCTCTTGATTTATCAAAAGAGAAGCACTGAACTGCCCAAAAACAGCAATGCTCTCCTTCGCTTTCAGTAACTGGGGCCTCAGTTTTGGAAAGTAATGTAGGCGACCATGATGCTTACATTTTATAGTACTACATTAAGTGAGATGTATATTTGGACTATTTTGTGTCAATTGTCACTCTATGCTGGCTTATTAATTTTGGATTTGCTGAAGTTGTGGTATTCCAGATTAAAGAGCCTAAGTGGAATGTTTAGAGTAGTTTCTAACTTTTACCAAACAACTATTCTTTAATGTGTAGAAAGTAGAAACCATAGGGTTCGAGGGATGTATTTTTAGTAACAAAAATCTGGAGCATCTTTTCTAACTTCAAAAGATTTACTTGTTACTTCTGAGACTTAGATGTGTATACAAGAAACAAGGATTATATGTATGTCACTGTCTGTTCTACCCTGCTAAACAAGGATTACTTATGAGACTTGAATGTAAATCCAGTTATTGGCCCATTCATAAAGGGTCTCGTAATTTTTCTTTTTCTAAAGCTGTTATGAATCGAGTGCCTAAGAAGCATCAAGCTTGCAAGCACTTTCGGGAGTGATCTTTTATTCCTTTTACGCGTTAAACCTGCACCAACGCATGTGTTATATGTGCTAGAGATCTAAGTGCCTCAGGTGGGTTGAACCATAATAGCGGTTCAACTCTGCCTATGTTACTTTTAGGCAGTGGGAAGCAGTCGGTCAATAATCATCATGTCATTGTTCTAGACTTGGTCTCTTAGGAGGGTTCAAACTCAAGAATCATCTCACATGAAGACCCTAAAATATGGACCACCATCTTGGGTGGTCCCAATATCCATACTTATTTTTTGAGGAATTACTGTGGAGTAATGTTTGCTAAAAGATCAAATCTTATAAAGTTAGAATTGATGAACAATAATCTACCATCTTCATCATAATTATCTACATCTATGATTGTCCATCCAAATAGACGACCATGCAGTCAGCTAAGCCAGAAAAAGAAAGTGTGACTGACAAAATACAATTAATATTTTATTAATTTGCAACCCATTCTCCAACAATTATGTATCTCAAAGATCTAGCAAATATGACAATCGATGTACTAACTATATTCCAATTATGGGATAGAGCATTCATTTATAAAGGCAAAAGTCACTTAAGCAACCTATATAAAGGCAACATCACCCAACTTTCAAAGGTATGACAGAAAAACCTATCACTTTTACTTATACAATTTATTCATTTAAGCTGAGCGAAATTTTGACTTTAAGTATGGAAAAAGATTAATTTGGTACCCTACGATGGAGATTTTCCTTCTTTGTAAATTTTCCAATACTTTGTGTTTGGACAAGTAGTCTACTTAATGTTGTTTGCATCATCAAGAAGCATTGCTCCTCCAACATAAGAATATAGAAAACATCTAAAGTGTGGATTAAGTGTCTCCCTTCATAGAAAGGCAAATTTGTATCAAATATAGCAAAACTTGGGTCTAGTGTTCCAATGCATTGAATCTATCATGATAACACGTGTTCACTTTATACCACGCGTCATTATCCTAAGTGCTCTAAAATACTGATCCAAGCCAAGTCCAAGTATTATGTCATTTAAATTTATAAGTGAAATAGAGATTTTTTTTTTTTGTGGAAATTGAGAGATTTTTTCATTAAAAAAGAAAAGAAGAAGCATAATTGCATATGAAGTTATGAACGATGAAGCGCACGTGTGTTCCGAGTTTCGAAGCCCAAGTCCATTAAGCCCTTACACCTTAACCCCTGTTTTGTTCTCCACTTGTTTACGTTACACAGCATCGGAAAATAATATACAGACAAAACATCGATCACCCGAAAAAAGAAACCATTGCTTAACCAAAAACCTCGGCATTGTCACAGTTTCGGTGCGTATCTAACTCTACCTTATTTCAATGCTCCATTTACTTTTTGGGTTTTCAATTCTCATTAAAATCTCAAATGGGTTTCTTTTACTTTTCAAAATCGGTGCTAAATATCTCAAATTTGTTCAATCTCTGTATCCTTTACTTTACTGCTCTGGGTCTCGTTTCTTTTACTTTGTTTCCGAAATTCTTCTCAGTTCCAATACTATGATATTGTCTCTCTCAAACAAGTCCTAGGTGATGTATGTTGAGTTAGTAGAATATTGATGTAATAAAAGTTCAACTTCTATATATTGTTGCTTCCGTTTCTTAGGTAGTTTCTTATTTTGTTTTATTAATATTTTTTTCTTAGCTTAAATAAAATGTTAGTCCTTAAATTATAGTTCATGAAGTTTAAAGTAATCCTTTTTAGTCCCTCAGATGACATGTCAAAATTAAAACTGATATGTCATCACTTTATTAGGCACATTAGGACTAAAAGCGATCACTTCAAGTTTATTCGGGACTAAAAGTGATCACTAAAGAGTGTGTTTTGGCCCTTTTTTATTTTTATCAATAGGTTTTATTTTGATATTTGTTGCTGTGGTTCTTGTCGTCTTTAGCTTCGTGGCTTTAGTTTTCACTTTTGGCATTTGAATTCTGATTATTTTGAGTGTTCAGTTGTTTATCTCATGTGATCTTGATCTGGATTTTGATAATTATTGCTTTGATTGGTGGCTGAAAGTGCTACAAGTTAGTGTGCATAATGGAATTCATTGGTTGTTGTGTCAAGTAAAAGAAGAAGAAAAAAATGAGTGTAAGCCATTTTGTGTTTCACTCCCACTTTGATTTTGAGTCATTATTTATGGGCTGTTCATACGTTTTGATTGAGTATTATGGACCACACTGCTTGTTTCTTGTTAACTCTAAGTTCACTTTAGTGTTAATGTTTGTATTTCTACAGAAGGTCTGTTGTACTGATGAAGGTATTCTACTTGCAGTTTGTTGCTTCACTTGTTTATTGTAGACTTCTCTGCCATCCATGAACTGTGATGGGAGTTTGTGAATGGCTGTTGCATTTGGTTGTGTTTACAAGGATGGTGAATGATATTCATGGCTTCGGTGACTAGTTAATTCAAAACATTACAAATATTCACACGCACAAATGTAATCCACATAAAGCCCTATGTCCTCTCCTCATTCCTCAATACTCGTCATAGACTACACCACACCTATACAAGCTCTAAATTCTCTTGTCAAAGGAAAACCTGAATCATTCACAACTCTCACCAATCACCATTGATTTCCTTTCCTTAGATATCTATCTAAACCCAACCCATTATAGACCAGTATCTAAGTCCATCTCCATGTTTATCACCAACCCCACCTCCAAAACCCTTAAAAAGCTCCTCAGTTCCTCTCAAAAACCGATCTTTCCTTTCATATTCCAGCCCCAAAAAGACCAAAACCCTCCTTATACATACACCCAAATTTCCCACTATGGAGATGTATACATGAAGTGGAAGAAAGACTCATACTATGACTCAATTGAGCACATCCACAGGTCCGAACAACTCAAGGTCATCATTTCCTTGAAAAACTGCATAGCTCAAGACCCCAACGGGTGCATCCCAATCTCTCAAGTCTCAAAGAGGGGACTAGAGTTGGGTCTGCCCGTGAAGGCCGCTCAGTTCTTGAGGCAATACCCAACAATCTTTGAGGAGTTTATTGGTCCCCAATATAACTTACCTTGGTTTAGGCTGACCCAAGAAGCTTTTGAGATTGATAGAGAGGAGAAAAGGCTGTTTGAGGATTGTAGGGATGACCTGAAGAATAGGTTGAAGAGGTTCATATTGATGAGTAAAAGGAAGGTTTTGCCTTTAAAGATTATTCAGGGAATGCAGTGGTATTTGGGTTTGCCTGAGGATTTTTTGAGGTGCTTGGAAGTGAATTTGGATAGTTCTTTTAGGCTTGTGGAGATGGATGATGGATTGACCGGTTTGGCTGTTGAGAGTGAGAAAAAGATATTTTCAATGGTGCAGAGAAATGCTAAGAAGAGAGGTGTGTATTCTGGGGAACCGATGGAGGCAATTGAGTTTCCACTTTTCCCTGCAAAGGGTTTGAGGTTGAGGAGGAAGATTGAGGATTGGTTAAGGGAGTTTCAAAAGCTTCCTTATGTTTCACCCTATGAGGACTTTTCACATTTGGCTCCAGATGGTGATATGGGGGAGAAGCGGGTTGTGGGGTTTCTTCACGAGTTGCTTAGTCTTTTTGTTGAGCATTCAGCGGAGAGGGTGCAACTTCTATGCCACAAGAAACATTTTGGGCTGCCACAGAATGTTCACAGGGCATTTGAGAGGCATCCCCATATGTTTTATTTGTCTTTGAGGAACAAGACTTGTACAGCGATTCTAAAGGAGGCTTACAGTGACAAAACAACTATAGAGAGACATCCATTATTGAGGGTTAGGAAAAAGTACATCAAGTTGATGAAGGAGTCCAAGCTGATTTTGAAGAATAGGAGTTTGAGTAATCAGTTTGTGGATTGTGGGAAAACAAATTTGGATTTGGATTTGGATTCTGCAGAATGGGAGAGAAGAGAGACGGCAGTTGTTCTTTGTAAATGATTTTTTTGGGTAAACTATAAACCTAAACCCAATTTTTTTTGGCTTTCTACAACAGCCAGTGCTAAATGGAGTTCAAGCATTTGTCTTCATTTATTTTTGGCTAAATCACAAATTGCACCCCTTAACTTTGCCTAAAATTCAATTCATTAGTCTAACTTCATTGTAGTTCAATTTAGTCCTTTAACTTTCAAATTTTTTCAATTCAAAACTTCTGCTAATCTCTATCATAATTGCGCCGTTAACTTTCAATTTTGTTCAATACAAAACTACAATGTTTGGGGGGTCCTAAATGGCTAAATTCTAACTGAGACTAACAAGAGGACTGAATTGAATTTTAGGCAAAGTTAGAATGGCCAATTTGTAATTTAGCCTTTAATTTTTACACCACACATGCAATAGAAAACTGATTCATATCAATGATTAATTTGTTAGTATATAAAATCTTTCAAATGTTGAACTAACCCAAGGCTTAGATTCCTCACTAAATTTCAGAACTTCATACCTTGTCCTCTTGTCTTTCTCCATCTCTTCAACAACGGTGTTTGTGGGTACTGCCAGTGCTTCAATTCTATCAATTTTCCTCACCAATATTGATGAAACAGAAAGAGATGCAAAATACAATTTTTATTTCAAAGTATTTTATGTAAATACATTATACTCGTGACTTTTGTGTCCTTATACTGACCTATCTCTTAACTCTGTCTTTTTTGTATTGTACAAATTGATTAAACCATTGTTGCAGATGTAGGGGACAATGAAAAATGATATTTCTCTGCAAGCTTCTTCAGTTATTGTGTTCTGTGTGATCTTTATATAATGCAATACGAATTTTATTCTTCCTTTATTTTTAGCTCTATAAGACATTGTTACTATCTTGATACTTTTCCATCTACTTGATATCTTGTTTAACATAAGAACAAATCTAAATAAAACCTAACCCGTTGTCTTCAATCTCAATGATCTTTTCCTTCAATTTCTATGCATTTGTATCTTTCTCATGCAGGGAATAGATCAGTCCAGGTATTATAAATTGGAATTGCCGAAGCCTGGCCCAAAGTACTCAGTGGCCTTTGAGATTGGGCTCTCAATTTATTTGTTTAGAGTGGGTAAAAAGTTTCCTACAATGGATGAGTCCCTTTTGAGGCTAACTTATAGCCCAAATGAAAGAGTTTGTGACTCAGCTTGTATCTTATTCCCCCTCTCTGTCTATTTCCCAGGGAGTCTCGGCTAAGTACGAAGCTTCCTTCTCTTTAACTGTTTCTCTCTTCTTTTCTCGTGTATCACTCTCTCTCTCTCTCTCTCTCTCCCTAGATTTTTTCCAACCCCCTCTCACACCATATCTTCCTCCTTGTATAACCTTCCCTCAATGGGTTTGTCATCATGAGTGGCGATTTTTCCCAAAAAGGTGGGACCCATTCTGACCTATATTCCTAGTCAGATGGGACTCGCTACACATTTCTAAACTGACTCCATTGGAACTTGTGTCAGCCTCCAAATCTATGCTCGGCAAGCCGATATCTCCAAGGCATTATATAACATTCTTGGTGCTGCCTTGGGTCGGTTTGTACTATACCATGCTCGAACCCTCCATCACTTATTCGTAACGACTTGGATGGACCTGACTTATGGGGGCCTCGGCCTTGGACCAGTATTTGATTTATGGACCGTATAGGAACCATGCTAGCACTTTATATCAAGTACATATGCATGAAATTATCAACCAAATCATATGAATTATATGAGTATATATAATTATGATAAAAATTGTAATATACTTTCGAATAGGACCTATTCAATTAAGTATACAATTATTTGGCTACTCTCTCTGTGCTTTTTTTTTTTAATAACTAAATGTGAGGTTTATCATCTCATCTACCAGACACAAAAGTGTTAGCTTGATAAAACGATTCTAACTCTAATCTCCATATATGACTTGTTTATAATACTCCAGGCTTTTTTGAAACCCCAGTGAATACTTGATAAATCTCTCCGTTCTACTGCAATGTATGGTGCCTGACAACTAACAAGGCTTTTGTGCCCTTCTGATAGATTCTCTTGAATAAAATGCCGACTTTATTGATGATATAATTGCTTAAGCTGCAACCTCTATTACTTGGGCAAGAAGAAAATGGTGCATCGCTCATAGCTGCGTAAAATATTCTCATCAAGGTATCTACAACAGGTGACAGCATATGTTTACTTGTTTAGCCATCAACTGCCTCTACAGTGAGCCGTTTGCACAAATTAGTTTTATTGAAACTAATCTTCATTAAGATATCTGATTTTTTTACTCTTTTTTTTTTATAAAATGATTTTTTTTTCTTCTGAATGTGAGGTATGTGTCATCAATTACATGCAATATAATTTATTTTTTACATTTTTTTCTATAAAATGACAACGTAGCAGCTGTGCAAATATTGTCCTCAACTTGAAATATTTTTATTTTTCTAGTACACCTTTGTCAGACTTTCTCCATTGAATGATTATTATGGGAGATAGTAAGGGAATTTAGAACTCAATGAATTCTGGAACACGTTCTATATTAGAATGGATACGAGACACGGCCAACAATGAATCTAGGCGATTCAGCAACAAAAAAAAAACAATGAATCTAGGCGATGTTCAAACAAAGAATGGCATTACAAAAAACGAGTTAAAATTTTTTTATCTTTATTTTATCTTTTCACTGAGGTTCTTCATCTTCCTTTTTCTCTGTCTGAATGATAATATCTTCCTTTTTCTTCATTCTTCTTTGTACTAACTCTAAATTTAGAGAAACAAAACATTTCACAATAGTTGGCATGGGCTATCGTGATCGATGCATAATAAAAATGTTGTCATCGATAAGTGATAAGTCTATGTGAAACTGATATTATTCCAATCAAAACTTGTTATATTAACAAAATGTGATGAAAAAAGTTGTCTTTAACATTACTCTACACTCAATAGACAAATTAAATACGGTAATTCAGCTCTATCAATGATGTTTGTGAACCCATTTTGCAACTATTAGTCTATTTCTACCCACATCTTCTGCTCTGAGAATTGAAAGAAGCAGAAAGATCTTTGTGTATACATGCATCATGTTGACGCTTTGTACACGTGTTTACATGCCTTGACATAACAAAATGGGGGAGTAATAGTGACAAGCTCACCATTCAGACTTCGATGGAATATTATGACATCAAGGCATGATGAGAGTTGGTCCTTGAAGCTGAATGATGAGAGAGTCATCAACTAATAGTAACATGCACAACTGTGAGAGTAAGAAAAGTCTGCTCTGCGGGTCTTATACTCTTATTATTTAATGATGCCATGTGAATAGGTAGAAACATGTGAAATGTAGGACTAACTCATACTCAATTAGGAAATGCTTAGCTTTCCAGACCCATTTGGTGAAGGTATTTGTATTTATCATGCTACCATTAGAAGGTGAAGCAAAACTTTACTATGAACCCTCCCAGCATATATAAATGCCTTGGGAAATTGATATGCTAGTTAAGTACATATCTCAGTAAGATATTTTCTACGGGATGCTTATTTTCAACAAGTTGGATTAGTCGGTATCCTAACAAATCCGTTGATGCTCTATCTAAGTGGGGTCTTAAGTTCTTAACTCTTAAATGTAATTGTAATTCTCTCTTCTCTCTCACTGACCTTCCTTAGGTGTTAAGACTTACTCTTGAAAGGGATTGATGTATCTTATGTAATCTTATTGACTTATTCAACTTTATTCTAGAAAAAAAACATGAGAAACTCGGACATATGAAATTCATTCTCTTATGAGAGGGGAAACTCAAATTTGGACATCAAAATCTTTTTAGTTCAACTAATACTTCTTGGTGTTTCTAATAAATCTATCAAATGTTCAAATTCATTCTCCTTATTGTAACTATTGAATTTATAAAAAATTTAAATATTTAAAAAAATAAAACTTATAACTCAATTTTCTTAGGTAAACCATCCCAAAAAAAAAAAGTTATAAACAAAGGATTTAATTTTATTGTACAAATAGAATGAAATTTTGATTCCAATACAAGGAATATCTAGCAATAATTATCTTATGTCTTAGACATATATATTACATCCTCTCGTTTCACAAAATGTGAGTCATACAATTATGTAAAATCTATGTATTATGAGAGGAAAGATGTATATATTTGATGCATAAGATACCTTCTTAATAAACAAACATACAAATTCCTTCTAAAATATAATTTGACATCAATTAATGATCAACACCATGTGTTTCACAATAGCTCCACATGTTGCTGATTCTGCTAACTACAAGTTGAAGCAAGTAATCTCATACCTTGGTTTGGTCTCAACTCTTAAAGATAGAAGATGCAATGGAAAATGGAGATGGGTTTTCTTTTTCTATTAGCTAAATTTCCAAGTCAGCTCCCAAAGAAGTTTCCATTTTAGTGTAAATTTGGCTTGGACTGCAAACAAGCATATGCTCCTTTATGCTTGGCTTGTATAAACCAATCTATTGCGTACTTGATTTTAATTTCTTGCGCCGGTGCACACACGTACACGTGATATAATTACATATCAATTCCTAATAACCACGAGAAAGAAAAATTAAAGTAAAAGTAAACCGTAGAAATTCAAACATCTATGGAATTGGTCTCGGACACCCAAGAAAGTCAAAAAAAAAAAACTGGAGAATAAAAAAAAGGGACATCATAGAAGTTTCCAAGACTAGCACCTTTTTTTTTTTTTGTTGGACATAAAAGATAGAAAGACTAGCACTTTTACAATGACTAAACTAGATACAAAAGAAAATGCTGCAAATTTTTCAAAGAATTTTAGACTTGTTTAAAAGCATGCACAAACTTATATTTCGTGCTCCAGTGCAGCCACCGACAAATTATATATCTAATTTACACGTGCAATCTAATTTTGTACTAAGTGTTTATTTTAATTTTTAATTTTTATAAAAAAATTGATATCAAATTATTTATTCATAATATTCTATATGAAAGTCGAGATAACCACCTCACTCATTTAATTAGATCATCTTATCATTACTAGTTACTACTATTAAATGTTTCGGTACCTAAAAATAGATTACAATCCAATTCAATCATAATTTTTCGAATTTATCAACAACAAAAAAAATCATAATTTTTCGAAACAAATATGCAATGCATCTCTCTCTCTCTCATAAACGTATTGACACAGCACATTAGAGAGCTCCAGCTTTCTCTTTCATTTTTATTCAGTTGAGTGTTGAGCCTTTTTATTAAACTCCTTAATTAATTGACAATTTCTTGCAATTTGAAAAACCTAACTTCCATTTTCTATTGCAGTTTCTTGCAATTAAAAGCAGCTAAAGTTCCTTTTTATTGCTAGAATAAACATGCCCCCAAACTCTTATAGCATGAGGAGATACCAACTCGTCTAATTAGGTGATGGTTAATTAACTTATTAAGCTTAACTTAATCATTACTATTTATTTTCTTCTATAAAAAAAAATATTTACTATTTATAGTGATATAGTAGAAAATAGATATAGTGTGCATTTGGCAACACTTATTTTTGTTAACTTATTTTATTATTAAACTTATTTTTACTACTATTCATGACTCTACTGCAGTTTTTGGTACTATTCATAGGTCTCATTATACTATTTCAGCTAAATTTTATCTTTATCTACAGTACTTTCAGCAAAAAAATTTCAGTTTCAACAAAATAAACGGATACTAAACAGATCCATAATAACTAAATTAGACATAAAATTTTGGTATTAATGTTTGTGCACAATTTGTCAGAATTCTTCATGGTGCAAACACAATTATCTTTCCTGCACTTCAAACTAGCTAATTGTTCCATTTACATTAAACCCAAGGTGTGTTTTAATTAGTGTATTAACTATTAACAATTCAAAATTCGAAAAAGCGTAGTGTCGGTAACTTTTCACTGAGCTGGCTGGGCTGGGCCCAAAAATACACGTTTCCAGACTACAAAAGTCACTAATCATCGTATACTAACTAATTAAATGTAAATTAATATTGGAAAAATTTAAATTAACCATACACCTGTACGAGCATTATGAGATTAATAATTATGGGATTAAGACCATAAAATAAACCACTGGTTTTAATTCACTCACGCCTATTCACCTAACCCTTTTTGATTACATAATAAAGATGCTTCATTGGACCTACATGTCATAATACTTTTCTTTTTTCTTTTCTTTTTTTTTATTTTTTTAAATAGCTTTATTGTGTGAATGCACACGAAACTTCTATAATTCTCTATGTTCCAATGGAAAAAAACAATCCTAAAGCAATCATAAGAGAACAGAGCTGTCATCCATGAATCTCATTTATAATAATTATTGATATTAATCTTAGTCAAAAGAAAAACACAGTTTTGTCTTTGTCAAATAGTTTGCACTTTGTTTTTGCGCCACTAAAAAATACTCTAAACTCTCTTCTAGACGCTAGAGTTTGCACTTAGTAATATGGAGTTGTTGTTATTATCACTGACGCAAGAAACACGTCAATTTAATTTTTGTGTGTGATAATCATGTACAACTTTCAAACATAGGTTTGAATTCAAATTCTAATGCTTGTTATATTGATGTGATCGTTGATTTTAAGTTGCACGCCACATTTCATTTTTCCCCTTCAAAATTATTGACTTGGACATAAATAAGAAATTGATGAAAGTTCTGCCATTTCAATTTATAAAAATTAAAACTTTCTTTGAATGGATTGTTAATAAATGTTCTGAGGACATTCGTTAGCATTGGTTAACAATCAATTTTAGGAAAATTCTGATATTATTTTTATGAAAAATAAAAAAAGTTGTCAAAATATTACTTACTTTTTTTTCTTTTTCCATAAAAACTTGCTTTAAATGTATTGTTAACCAATACTCTAAGAGCATTCGTTAGCATTTTTCAAAATAAAAAAAAATAAAAATCAAAGTTTATAGGGTGTAATTGAACCCTCTAAATTAAAGTTAAGGCATACATGATAACCACAGACTACATTAACCAGTTAGTAATTGGCACGTATATTGTTCGTGCTACCACCTACCATGAATTAAGATGATGATGATGAATTGGGGATTGTGAGGTGAGATGATGTGATCATAGAGACAAAAGGAGTGGATCAAATCATGGTTATTAGTATCTGATCTAAATTCTAAGATCCTAAATCCCTAAAACGTCATGGATTTTACTAGGACCTCTACTAAAGTGAAATTTGTGTGGAATCTTAATTCAATAATGATACTAAAAATTTTGTGCTATTAAACAAAATCACAAAATTTTTCTTATTTTCGGCCTTCAAATGAGGCCCAAAGACCCCAATCTAATAAAAAATAATGTAATAAATAGATCAGCCCAGTGGCCTTAGCCCAAATTGAAAAAAAATATATATATATATATTTATAAAGCAAAAAAATAAAAACCTAAGGCTCACATTAGGAGTTAGTCGTCACCTTAACCTAACAAAAAAAATCACAAAATATAGAAGAGAAGAGACTAGACTATTAGAGAGAAAAGGCGAGTGCAAGAAGCAAAGAAATATGATGGTGATGCCATTGTAAGAGAGACCGCCGACAATATATATATATATATATTAATTAAAGAAAAATTGAAAAAAGTAATTTTTTACACAAACTAGTGACATTACTAATAAAAGGCAAAATGACAAATTACAAATAGTATTTTTTTTTTAATCGGAAAGTATGATCTAAGCTTTGAGTATTTAGAAAATAGGATAAAAAATTTGGACATAAATAAGTGATTGGACTAGTTTGGATTTTGTTACTAAACTAATTTTTTCTTTATCAATTGTTGTAAGTTGTTGTCAAAAGTTTTGTAGTTTAACAAAACACCTCCTTGTCTTTCTAATGAAAACATTTAAGGTTACAATTTTGTCAATCTCAACTATCAAATTATCATAAAATTATTTTAAGTTGTTCTAATTTAGGTAACACTCATCTCCCTCCTAGATCTTAAATTCAATATGCAATAGTGAAAATACTTGAAGACAAAAGTATTACCTTTATGTTGTCTATAAATACATTACTTTTGTTTCTTTACAACAAATGAATTAGGGGGATTCAAACTCAATTTTTCTCCCCTTAATGGATAAATTGGGCAATATTGCTAAGTCATAATGTCTGCTTGGAACTGCCAAAAGTAAATTAGGTCAATGTTAGCTTGATCTAGTTCCATGTAGCCTCTTCTGCCAAACTTGGAATCACTAACTCATAAAACTCTTTGCAGGCTTTGTCCTGAATCTCAAAAAAAAAAACATAAGACTCTTTAAGGCTTAACCTCCATATTAATACAGCTTCTTCTTCTTTTTTTTTTTTTTTTTTTTTTTTTTTTTTGTCTTTCTCTCAAATACTGCTTTATATATTAACCATAAATTCCCATTAGTTCAAAAAACTCGATCAAAACTCAAATTAGAAACTATTTGATGGAGTTTACTTTGAAAATTTTGGCCAAATCTCAGACTAATGACAGAAACATGTGAGGTCATAATCTTTTTAATCACAAAAGTCAAGATGACCAAATACATAAAAGGGGAAGCATCTAATTAAATTACATTACACACTTTAAATAAATAAAAATTAATCAATCATCATCATCAATTTTATAAAAAGCATAGAATCAATTTTCAATAACATCAACAATATTAATTTAAACCCCGCAGTCCTACAGTGTAGAATATAAAGTGGAGTCCAACTCCAATCATAGTTTAACTTTAACTCTTAAAAAAATAAAATAAAAAACAAGAACAAAAACTTCAATCATAGTACGTATATTGTGTAGTCACCTCTATAATATAAATAAACATCAAAGTTTCTTAATCACTAATAATTTATTATTAAAAATTGTGTTTAATAATAATTTTTTTATTAAAAAAAAAATTAAGAAAATTGAAAAGTAGGTAATGACTAAAATGTGTTGAGGTGGCTCTATGCACCGGAGATTGCGTGCAAAATAAATACCTGCGAGCACGACAACAATAACAAGCCTTGCCGGCTTTGTGTTGCGGTGGACAGCCTGTTATTTAAATGTCTGACCAAGGGACAACCTCTTTGTCCAGGTGTCTTAATCTTATGCCCCATCTTTGTCACACGTTTCATGTTACTGCTCGTCACGTGCGGTTCCTGATTTGGCTGTTGTCTGACGCTTTTTACTGTATTACCTACCGAATCAAAAATACCTCCGAGGAATCCTATCCTATTTGTTGATGAGTATGGTCTTTTTTATTTTGTTTGTCCCTTAAATTAGTGCGTATTCCCATAATATGCAATTGGTTCTCTCTCACTCTCATAATTGATATTTTTATTTATAAAAAATGATAATTGTTTTTTATAAATTTAATTAAAGAAATACCCTTTCTCTCATATAATTGATGGTTTTTATTTATAAAAGATGATAATCATTTTTTAACAAAGTTTAACTACAAAATTTGTTGTAACCTTACGCTACAATTTTACTTAATATATTTTTTATTGAAGGTGAATTTTGACAAATTTACCATTAGATTATATTTTCTTTTTATATCCCCTATGCTTGCAAAATTTCAAGAAAATTAAAGATCAATAGTTATATCATCAATAAATTGTTTAAATTGAAGTTTTTGTAGTTTAAAATTATGTATCAAATATTAGCTTATAGGTCATATAGTAAATAATATACAATTGATATAAAATTTGACATGTGTATTAAGAAAGTAAAGAATGTGCAATTCAATGGTTAAATTTTGTAACTAAACTTTGTCAATTGTTTCTTTATAAATTCAATTAATGAAATCCACTATTAAGTGAAATTACAAAATATCACCTATTTTCTATATACAATAAATTAGAGAAAATATAAAATTACTAAATAATTACTATATATTCTCATATGAACAATGAATTCTATCATAAATTACTGTGGGGGGAGGAACTTGAGGAGCAAAGGTACGAGACATTAGGACAACCCGAAGAGACAACTGGGCCTCACTCTTCATCAGATTGCACCCAGCCCAGACGAGGCAACCAAATGCCAAAAATCGAGTAAAGTGTTTAGTTCGAGGATTTCAAGGAGCGAGCTTCCCTCAGGGAACCGAGGTCCCAGCCCAAAACCAACATGATAGGTGACTGAGGAAGAGAGTAAAGACGTGCAGACAGGGGAAGAAGGAAGCTTCCTAATAAAGCACACATCACCTCCACATTAAATATACTATAACAACTTAATCTGCCGCATTTAATGGCAGAATGACCCCAAAACTGTGTTTTTATAGCTTACAACCTACTCTACCACCACCAGCAAGACGCGGGACAAGTATATATATTCGAGATGTCCTATAATTTATGGTAGATTATTGTTTATTAAAATTTTAATCTATACATTTTTTTATTTATTTATACAAGATATAATTTTTACTCTACTCTAATCTATACATTATTCTGAATAGTATGAGGGCATTATAGTTTTTATGCCTACTTTATGGAATATTGACTGCATCATCTTATAGTATGAAGTTCATATTAAAACTGTGGGATGGATAGTTATGATTAACCCATGAGAGTAGCGGTTTCTCAAAAAAAAAAAAAAAAAAAAAAACCTTGAGAGTACGTTTGAGTTGTTTAAAAGTGAGATGATGTAAAAAGTAAAAATTGGCTGATATTTTATTTTATTTGATAAAGTAGAAAAATGGATTTTTTTTTTTTTTTTTTTTTTGTTGAAGATAGAGCGAGATAATTTTCAAGCTGAGATTCTCATATTATAATTCTCTATGGCTCTTTGGGTAATTATATTGCAGAGTTTTTAAAATTTTATCTATTTATTTTAAACCAATGAATGGGATTTGGCCACAAACATCAATAAATTAAATGAATACAAAAAGACCATAATGTAAAAAGAAAAGGATACCAAAATATTGGTAGATAATTTTTTTGTTTTAATAGACAGCTTAAAAAAAAATGCTGATGATGTGTATTCGAAATGAATTATTGGAATTTTAGGAACTCCATGGTAGAGTTATCTAAAAACTATAAAGAATGTGTCTAAAATAAACTTGATGTTTTTTTTTTTTTTAGGTAACATTTGGATACAGCGTCTCACCCTCACGTCTGCATTTCTACGTTTGAAGTGGGACCCACTTACAGTGTGCATGTTCAGCTATTCATGTAGTTTGTCCACCATTGCTGGGACCCAAGTGTACTGTGCAGTTTTTCCACTCATGCAGTTCAGCCACTGTGCCCGTGTTTGTCCATTCATGCAGTTCAACCACTGTGCACTATGCACGTCTTAACATTTAGTTGCGTAAACAGTTTGTCCATCTTTGCTGGGACCCACGTGTGCACTGTTTAGTTTTACTTTAAAATTATTTCTTATAGTGTTTTCAATTTTCAGCAAAATAAGCGGTATCCAAATAGACCTTTAGTATCATAATTTTCCATTCATTCATCTCTTTTTGTGCATTAAAAATCGGTTGTGAATTTGAATTAACTGAATGCCTAGAAATTTTTATGTTTAAAATAAAAGAGAATGTATAAGAAGCAATAAAATAAATAAAGTGTGTCTATTTAAATTTTATTAAAAAAAGATAAGAGATGAGGAGGAAAATATGGTGTATTTGTTTAAATTTCAAAAAGAATAGGAGATAAGGAGATTGTAAACTATTGAGAACGTGGGTTTAGTGACAGGTTTTAAATTGTGAGCTTTTATTTTATGAATTTGTCCCCCTTAATTGAAAAACTGTAAGTGAGTGAAGAGATGATATTTTGGGATATTCAAAACTTAGAGTCCACGGTTTTAACGGTTTGAGAGCCCTTTAAATAGTACTAGTATAAATAATATGACAATCATGTCCCTCTAAATTCCTAAAAAAATTGATTACTAAAAACAATTAAAGCAAAGTACTTTATTTTCTCTCCAAACTGTTTATTTTTCTATCCAAAACTGATAATGGAAAAAAAGATTGGTTGTGTTTTATGTTGTTTACTTTTCTATTTTACTTTGAGATTTCTCGAAATATAGTAAATTTTAAAATGACAAAACTCATGTATAGTACCTTAAATGTTATTCCTTAGGTTTCTCTCTTAATATTGAGCTATGTGACTACTTAACTAAAAAATTCGCATTCATCCCATAAAAAAAAAAAAAAAAACTACGTGGCATAATCTTAATAGGGGAACTTAAGAAATATCATTTAAGTAGTGTACCTAAATCTTGCATTTTTAAAATGTTAATGAATATAATATTGACAACTTTCATAACTTACTATTTATTGTACTTAAAAAATCAATACTCCCTTTTTCGTACTACAATTTAAAAGTAAAAACAATGTTGAAAAACTATACTGCACATTTTAAATAGTAAGTATTAAATGATGTTCTTTTAATCTTTCTATCTTTTAATATATAAAAAAGTATGTTATATAATGAATTTTCTAAAGGAAAACTAATTTTTTTTTTATAGGAAGTGGTATTTTAATTTTTGGCCAAACTATTTCACTTTATGTCTATAAGATATTTTGAAAACTTTATGGATAAATAGTGTGGTAGATTGAATCTTGGACCTTTGGGTTTATATTATGCTCTAGACCAATAAAATCACTACCCAAGTACCCAAAGAGGGGTTTAAACTTTGAGCAATACTACTACAACAATATTTTACATAATAACTAGCTACATGAAGTGTTGTGAATGTTGAAGATATGGACTTGTATGGATCCATTATTTTGTGGCATTTAAAGAGAGTAAGTCTAGTACCACAATTTTGTTACGTGACAACTTGTGAATGGTGAAATTAAGGACTCATAATTTTATTTTTACCACTCACTCACATAGTAAAATTATGACAAAATTATGGAAAAATTTGTGATATTTGATTTATTCATTTAAAGAGGATTTTTTTTTTTTTTTTTGAGAAGGCATTTAAAGAGGATGAAGTTGTAGGATCAACAATATCAATATTGACATGAGGAGGAAGTGTAAATTTATTAAGGGTGAGTTTGGTTCAGCTTTTTGAAAAAGTGCATAATGAAAAAAGTGGAGTTTTGTAAAAGTGCATAATGAAAAAGTGGAGTTTCAAAAAGCTGAGTGTTTGGTAAAAACTGTTAAAAAGTGCATAATGAAAAAGCTGAGTGTTTGGCTAGCACTTATAAAAGTGGCTTTTTAAGGGGTAAATGACCAAAAAGGACAATGTATATATAAGAGAATTATTTCATACTTTTTTTTTTTTTTTTTTTTTATGTGAGTTTGTTTCATACTTAAATCAATTACTTCATCATACTTAAATCAATTTTTCTCTTACCAAAAATCATTTCTCATTCTAGGCTTTGGTAGGAGCAAGACATTTCATTTACTAGAATTGAAGGCATCAATCAAATATGAAATTGAATGCTTTGTTGAACTCAAATTTGGTGAGATAAGGTTGATTCACTTGATTAATGTTGCTTAGTTATGACATATTAACCAATAATTACTCTTTAATTATCTCAGCAGTAAAGTTATACTCTTTCAAAATATGGCTGAAATTGAGACTTGTTAAGAACTATGACAAAATGTATAGTATTGGTAACTCATTCCAAAACAAGGCATTACCAAAAGCATTTATTAAATCGACTTATAAAGCTGTGCAGGCCATTTCAGGCGTCTCAAAAGACTATATCAAAGCACTTGATATTTTAAGAAATTCATCAAATTTCGTTTTAAACTTTCCATTATAGATTAATATATATATATACACACACACATGGTTATTGAATGTATCTTTCACCACATTTCAACAACTTTAGTGAAAAAACATAAAACCAAAGCTATAGCTGGTTTTTAATTTCTTGTGCAAGTGTCCTAGATATCCAAGCCTTTGTTTTCCAAAAGAGGTACTTTAGCAGAAGATGACTCAAAGCTACAAATTCCTCCGTTTTCAATGGTCTTCTCTTCTTGTGCTTGCCCCCATATCACAGCATAAAACCCAAGAGCTATTACAGTTGCTCCTATCAAACTGCACAGCAATAAAATTGAATCATAATCATAATAGTCCTTAATATTCTGGGACAGTAGCATAGCTTCACAGAATATTTATGTTGAGATATAAGAATTATACCTTCCAAGATAGAGAGTATCCCCGAGAAAAGTAACACCCATTACAAGTGCAATGACCATCCCTAGAGGGCTAAATAATGCAACAAAGACAGGACCCTTCTTGCGACAACATGCCCATGTAGCAACAACACTTCGTGCAGCTACCAGGAAAAC
Source organism: Quercus wislizeni (assembly GCA_023055345.1). Taxonomy (NCBI): domain Eukaryota; kingdom Viridiplantae; phylum Streptophyta; class Magnoliopsida; order Fagales; family Fagaceae; genus Quercus; species Quercus wislizeni. Next base: position 1,150,830 of record JALGQJ010000015.1, read on the forward strand.
AGCCTACAAACAAGTTATTGGAAAACCAAAGGGTAAGCTATAATGAGTGTCAAGATACAACAACAACTATCAAGTTTTAGTCCCAAAATTTTGGGATCTACGTGACAGAATGACAGAATTCCCCATTGTTTCAAAACCTTAATCACTCTTTGAACCCTAAACCTTTCTTTTAAAACCTTACATCCACAAAATCTCCCAACCAGAAGCACACCACAAGCACAAGTAGCTTATCGATCCTATCACTCATTCTTAAAAAGCTGATCTAGTTAGAAAACTATAATCTACTTAGCAGAAAACTATAATCTAGTTAAAAAGCAGAATTACAGCAGCAGTCATTGCACAATTGGCTGGCCAGTTCACAGTTGTATCTTGAATAAGCAGCCACATATAAAGGATCATATACATTATATGCAAGCACTCTTCATTTCCCATTAGACCATCCGGATACATAGAAATCAGATCATCCATGAAGGCAAAACACTACTAACATCCAAAACTATGATTTGCAGGTATTGTCAAACTTTGTTGGACCATCAAGACCAAAGCAACCAAAGGAAACCATCAAACCAAAACAGAACACACATCTCAGGTTGGCAACCAAAGGAAACCATCAAACCAAAACAGAACACACATCTCAGGTTTCCATATTAATGGACGGCAAGGGCATTCAATTTGTAGAAAAAACTAATGTAGAAAACCAAACAAAAATAAAAACTTTCCTGGCTCTGTGTGATTGGTCTCTACCTATAGAGGAAATGCACATAAAAGAAGTCAAACAGCCACCAAAGAAACAAATATTACCTATATTCTACCAGAAAGAAAAAAGAATATGAATGATTTTGAATTGCAAAGCTGCTACAATTCGAATGGCAGAGTCCAAGACTCCAAGCCAAGCACAAATTAGACCAACAAGTCTTTTCTTTTTATTCCCCCCCATCATTCTCAGCAAACAAACAGAAAAACCCAACTAATTGCACACATGAAAGAATCACAGCTGCTGGCAGAGTATAGAACATTGCCAGATGAGCAGTTCCCGTACATGTTCAAACCCAAAACATGTTCAAACCCAATTTGTAACAAAGTTTTCCCGTACATCACTGCTATACTATCATCACTCCAATTTGTTAAATTACAGAACTACATGTTCAAACCCAAAACATTGTTACCGAGAAAACAAAAAAACTAATTCCAATCAACTAAAATTCCAATCAACAAAAACAATACCCATTAATCTATTTCTGGGTTGCGAGAAAACAAATCAAAGAGAGCTGAAGCTGAAGAAAACAAAAGCATGCAAGATCTGAAAATTTTTTTCCCACACTCGGTAAAAAAAAAAAATTAATAAAAATAAAAGCTTCCGAATTAGTTGGTACCTGGTGATTTTTGGTAGCAGATCAGTGTTGCTTGGTGTTTTGGTAGCAAATCTCTACCTTCAAAACGTATTTCTCAGATCAGATTAGACAGAAATTAAAAAAAAAAAAAAAAAAAAAAAAAAATCAAAATCGCGTTGAAGAAGACGAAGAAAGAAAGAAGAAGAAGAGGAAGAAGCTTACCACGGAGTAGAGCGCAGAGCAGGAAATCTAGCGAGGCTGGGAGGCGTGCGGCGTGAAGAGCAAAGAGATGAGAGAAATGCGTTTGTGAGAGAAATGCGTTTGTGTCTGTGTGTGTCTGAGTGCCTGTGAGATGAGGGACATTTTGGTAAAATCCTTTGGCCAACGGTAATAATAAAAAACGTGCTGCTGCGCGTTTTCATTTATGGACCTCTGAGGTCCATAAATGAAGCGCGTTTTGGACTCCGGTTTTGCCTGAGTCCAAAACGCAACTTTTTTTAAAAAGTTGCGTTTTGGGCTCAACCAAACACAAAATATTCCTAGCTTTTTTATTTATACGCTTTTTGGGCTTCAAAAAGCTCAAACAAACGCACACTAAATTTGTTTTCTCTCACTTTTTCTAAGCCAGCACAGTGTATTGTGAAATGTCCATTGTACCCCTTATCCATTGCGCGCTTTGACAGCTGAGAGCTATTGGTTTTTTTGAATTTCGAAGCGGCGCTCACTTTCCTCACGTGACTACGGCTATATCTCGTTACTACGGCGTCAAAATTAGCATACATCTCATTCTCTGTACACTCGTGTACAAAAAAGATCAGGACCCGCACATCAAAATAGAAAACAATTTCTGATCAAACAAAAGACACTGTGATTGCGGAAATAGAGCTACGAGAAGTCACAATCAACAAACGGTGATTAAAGAAGCAATACCGTAAGTAGCGTGGGCCTCGGAAGTACTTTTCCACTATCTTTGGATTTGCGCCAGCTAATATATAGTGTATATATATATATATATATTTTCCGGAATTAGCCACAACATGTCCTAGGGACTGAAATTGTCGGTGGCTGACGTGGATTCAAGGCTATTTTAGTCAATTCAATGTTTATTTCTTTATTATTTTCAGCAATTAATGGGGAGCACCTCAGGTGCACCCGCAACTTCAGCGCGTATTGCTAAGCATTAAAGCAACAACTAGAAATACCAAAAAATATAAAAATATAAAAATATAAAATCTTAAAAGTTAAGGTACCATTAATATTACAATATGACAAATTACATGCATAATTAGTGGGGTAATTATGCTCTCTTCCCTTAAAACAGAAAAAAAAAAATATTTTTTCCTTTTACATTTATTTGATTAAACTCTATTAAATTGATGTTAAAAATGTTTCGTACTAATCCGCCATTTGCTTAAGGACATTTTTTTCAAAATTATCCTCAATTTCAAAATTAAAATTCATTGATTTAAATTTTTAATTAAAGAGTATTTTTAAATATTTAGTATGAATCTTTTTCCTATTTTTTAGTTTTTCAATAGGTTGTAGAGAGACTTATCGTTGCAAGTATTTTGGTACTTAACAAACCTTGCATTATTATTCTAAAATTTTCAATTATATTTTTAATAGTTATTGTTAAACTTTAGTAAAGAGAATTTTATAGAAATTTAGAATATTCTGTTATTAATATAAATAGAGAGGGGGGAGTGTAATTTTTTTTTTCAATCCTCAAGGGAGGAGAGTGTTTTTTTTCCTTCAAATTTGGAGTGGAGTGTTATTCCTCCAAAATCTCAAGGGAGTAGAGTATAATTACCCCTAATTAGTATCTTAATTATTCTCTCCATGATGTGAAAAACAAGTACTACTACATGAAATTAATGATAGCATATATGCACTACGAATTGTTACTTGCACATCATTTTTACAGTATTTTCACAATAAATTTTATGTGATAATTTATTAGTGGTTCTAATATAAATCTACCAATTAAATTACTTTTTTACCCACTCGTAACAACTTGTTATTTATTTATGATTTGTTGCAAAAATATTATGGATATAACATTTCTCTATAAGTTGGTTCGTCCAACATTCAATCAGTCTTAGTATTGAAATAATTTTGGTTGTTAGTAAATAGTTATATTATTGTCAAGCAATTGAGTTTAGTTACAACAGAGTTAGTTAAGTGACTAAGTCAGATTTGTTCACATGTTGGAAGTTATATGAGTAAGTGTGTAATTGTATAGTATATCTCGTGATTGTATAAATAAGTCAATCGTCTATGCCAGATCATTAGAACTACAATACTACTCTATTATGAATAATATTTGAGAAATAGAGTTTTCATTTTCTATCTCAGTTTTTACCTCTTCTCCTATTTCTTATTTGATTACTTTCTTCAAACACTTGCTACCATTTTACAATTTAAGATCATTGAAGTCTGTTTCAATAAATCCAATGAACCTTTATTTTCTATTTGTTTTTTATGCCAAGACCTGTAGTATTGCATTACAAAGGATATTTAAATTTTAAAAATGAAAATCAAGAAGTTGCTTGTATAAATGGGATTTTAACATAGCTAATGATAGGTGATTGGATAAAATATGTAATGACATAGGAATGGTTTACACTTTACAATGGTAAGATATTTACAATAATGGTTTAGGAAACATTAACGTCATTAAGTATTCTAAAAAAATGTGAGTTTCAGTTATCTTAACTGCTAAAGTTTGTAATGATTAAAAAAGAGATCTAGGGTTCAATTTTTGCTTATACCAAAAATACCCTGATTGGTGTCTTGGTTTGGTAATAAAGAGCTATCGTTATGAGCGAATGCCAAATGTTTAAAATTCTCTAAAAAAAAAAAAATAGTATTCTAAAAAATAAGTTTTTTGAAAAACTATTTCACATTTCTATATTTGGTAGTAACATCAAAATAAGATAAAGTTGTAAGTCATATATTTAATAAAGTTTTCCATTGACCAAAAATAGTTTTTATTTGACTATTTTTTTATGCTACAAAACACAAAAATACAAAAAACTATGTTCACAAGAGGTTTTACATCGAAATAAACGGACTATTAATCCTAACTCATTCTCATCCTCGAGGACCAAATCGTTTTTATTTTAGCCACAACTTTGACACAACTAACTATGAGTGGTTGCTTATCATTTTTACTTGAACTCATAATTCTTTTTCTACCACTCACATTCTGCCACATTAAAATTATATCAAAGTTGTGTTCCTAAACTTTCTCTACCTCCTCCTTACAATTGGTAGAGTCTAACATCTACTCATTTGTTGACTGTGTCTAGCACTCCGATTGTTGGAGCGTGGATAATGCCATAGTAATGGTAGTAGCAAAGCTAAAAGTTGCTAAAAAAAAAAAAAAAAACAATCCGGCTTGAAGAACTTCCAATAAAGATTTAAAAGATTGCATCACTTTTTAGCTATGGGATTGGTGAGGGGACTTGGTCTTGGTCATTTATCCCAATCCACCCACATAAGAGGCCTTTTAAAGTTTCTTCTAACCTCTCCACAAAATGGTACGGCCAAGCCATTGATAACCCCTCACTCACTGCAAGAAATTCTAACACCCTCACATCAAACAATCTAATATAATTAAATATTCCCCCTAAAAATAAAAATAAAAATTTTTAAAAAGCAAAACCCAACTTTTTGCCGCGTCGTCACGCGGTTGGTTGTTACAGACCGTGTGATTATTTCATTTTTTTCGTTTCAAAAATTTCCCCATAATTTAATTATTAAATAAAAAAAGAAAAAGAAAAGAAAACCCATCATCCATATCTTTTTGTAGGCCCCACGGAAGCACGGTGGAAGTTTTCAAATATTTATAAAAATCTGTGTAAATTTTTTTTATTACCCACTGTAAAAAGCTAAAAAAAAAAAAATTAAAAAAAGTAGGGCTTACGTTGTTGTGTGGTCATTGGTTTTATTAAATCCAAAAGAAAGTAGGTGATATTGTCGGAAATCTGTTTTTATATTCTTCATGACCCTTTTAAATCTCACACCTAATTTACCCATGTTAAAAATAATAATTAGTTAATTAATTAATATTAATAAGAAATTCACTGCGTAATTGTTGATTTTTGTTTATGGTAAAAACTAAAAAAAAAAAAAAAATTTGAGACCGATATGGGAAGTACGTAATAATTCCCCATTGAATATTCCCTTTTATTTTTTTGATTTTTAGGAATCCAAAAAATCCCAAAGACGTGTTGAGCTGTTACCACATTCTTTCTCTTCAGTCTTCTTTTATATCAATCGCTTTCTCTTTCCATTTGGCAAAAAACATAAACACATTAACACTAGTTTGTGTTTTTTGCTTCTCTTTCTTTCTCTCTCTCTCTCTCTCTTTTTTTTTTTTTAATGTTTTTTTTTTAAATTTTTTTGTTTTGGTTGTGTGTGTGACTTTTGAAGAATATGAGATTGTGAGAGAGAGAGAGACTCCCATATTTTGCAAGCTGTAATTGTATGTGTGCTTTTTTGGACATATCGTTCTCGTATAAGTGTTCTCCGAATGTCACCATGATTTAAGAGACAAACAACCTTGGCTCTCCTCTGAGCTCTCTGTTACCTCTTTCTCCACCTGTCTGTGTTTTTTATTTTTATTTTTGGGTTGTTCTGTTCTGTGTGTTGTTTTGTGTTTTTGTATATATATATTTTTTCACCAGTCTCATCGCACGTACTAAGCTCGGAGTTTCGAGCTTTTGGTGTTTTTTTACGGTCTCATTGTCTGAGATCGGACCTTAAAGAGAGAAAGGAAAGAATGGCACCGTCGTTTCAATGGTGGGCGAAAGAGAGCCACCGTGGCACGCCGGTGGTGGTGAAGATGGAGAATCCGAATTGGTCAATGGTGGAGCTGGAGGGTCCGACGGAGGACGATTTTCTCATCACAACCGACTCGCCCGGGTCGGGTCGTACCAGAGACAAAGGCCACCGCGGACGCAAAAACGCCAAGCAGCTCACTTGGGTCCTAATGCTCAAAGCCCACCGTGCCGCCGGTTGCTTGACCTCCATCGCCTCCGCAATGTTCAGCCTCGCGGCCTTGATCCGCCGCCGTCTCGCTTCGGGCCGAACCGACTCCGACGAAGTCGAAAACGAGAACGAGCACGAGAACGAGAACGACGACGCTTCGGTGGAGGGAATGGGGAGAGAGAAAGAGAACCCGGCGGTGAAAACCAGGTTCTACTTCTGCATCAAAATGTTCTTGTGGGTGTCTCTGATTTTACTTGGGTTCGAAATAGCGGCTTACTTCAAAGGCTGGCATTTCGGGGCTCCGAAATTGCTTCAGTTCCAGTTGCAATCTTTGTGGGCAACGCCATTGGGTGTTAAGGGCGTGTTTGATTGGATTTATTCTCGGTGGGTTTTGGTTCGTGTGGAATATCTCGCGCCCCCTCTTCAATTTCTCGCCAATGCTTGTATCGTGCTCTTCTTAGTCCAAAGCATTGATAGGCTAGTTCTATGTTTGGGTTGTTTTTGGATCCGATTCAAGAAGATCCAACCCGTTTTGAAAGAAGACAACCTCGTAGATCTCGAATCCGGTGAGAAAGGTGGTTACTTTCCTATGGTACTTGTTCAGATCCCCATGTGCAATGAAAAAGAGGTAATTGTTAATTCTAATCTATAAACATTTTATAAGATAAGACATTAATTGATGTTGGACCAAAAAGATTACATGTGTTTGACCCTGATTAGTCTTTTGTCGTAGCTGTTAATTATGAGAGTGTTTTTTTTTCTTTGGGGTCTTAATTGTTTTTTTTTTCTTGGTTTGAAATGATGCAGGTTTATCAGCAATCAATTGCTGCAGTGTGTAATTTAGAGTGGCCGAAATCAAAGATTTTGATTCAGGTTCTTGATGATTCGGATGACCCAACAACGCAATTGTTGATCAAAGAGGAAGTGCATAAATGGCAGCGAGAGGGTGCCAAAATTGTGTACAGGCATCGTGTGATTAGAGATGGATACAAGGCTGGTAATCTTAAGTCAGCTATGAATTGTAGCTATGTCAAAGACTATGAATTTGTTGCTATGTTCGATGCCGATTTTCAGCCCAACCCTGATTTCTTGAAACGAACTGTTCCTCATTTTAAGGTACTTGGTTTGAAATTGAATCACAGTATTGATTTCTTGATAAGGAAAAAACATGATAATGTAATGCTTTTTAAGGTTTATGGTAAATTGGGAGTAATTAAATTGAGTTCCTTGTACAGGGTAATGAGGAATTAGGATTGGTTCAGGCAAGGTGGTCTTTTGTGAACAAGGATGAAAACCTGTTAACAAGGTTGCAGAACATTAATTTAGCATTCCATTTTGAAGTAGAGCAGCAAGTAAATGGTGTTTTCATTAATTTCTTCGGGTTTAATGGGACGGCTGGTGTGTGGAGGATAAAGACCTTGGAGGATGCTGGTGGGTGGTTAGAGAGGACCACTGTGGAGGACATGGACATTGCTGTCCGTGCTCATCTTAAAGGATGGAAATTCATTTTCCTCAATGATGTCGAGGTACTTACCTACCCTCGTTATTGTCTATCTTATTGAATTTTTTAGTGTTGAAATAGTTCGTTTGAAAGTGATTGTTCTGTTGATTTGTTCAGTGCCAGTGTGAATTACCGGAGTCTTATGAAGCTTACAGGAAACAACAACATAGATGGCATTCTGGACCTATGCAGTTGTTTAGACTTTGTTTGCCTGATATTATCAGAGCCAAGGTATATTAAATGGTTTATTTTTTGGTAAATATATTCATCTTTAGATAGTTGTTGCATCTTTAGTGTGTGCTACCTGTCCAATTTTTATGTGTTGAAAATCATGATGGAATGTGATTGCTAATATCGAACTGTTATCAATTTTGGTTGATGCAGATAAGTTTTTGGAAGAAATTCAACATGATCTTTCTCTTCTTTCTCCTTAGAAAGTTGATACTGCCATTCTATTCATTTACCCTTTTCTGCATAATTCTCCCCATGACAATGTTCATACCGGAAGCCCAACTCCCTGCATGGGTTGTATGTTATATCCCGGCTACCATGTCTTTTCTTAATATCCTTCCAGCCCCAAAATCGTTCCCCTTTATAGTTCCTTATCTTCTTTTTGAGAACACCATGTCAGTGACCAAATTCAATGCCATGATTTCGGGCCTATTCCAGCTTGGAAGTGCGTATGAGTGGGTTGTTACTAAGAAATCTGGGCGTTCGTCTGAGGGTGATCTTGTCTCCTTGGTTGAGAAGGAGCAGCAGCAGCAGCCAAAGCCTCATAGGGGGGTCTCAGAGTCCAATCTTGAGGAAATGAAGGAGGAAATTCGACAACAAGAGCAAAGGTCTTCTCAGAAGAAGAAGAAGAAGCATAACCGAATATATACAAAGGAGCTAGCATTGGCTTTCCTTCTTTTAACGGCTTCAGCAAGGAGTCTCCTTTCAGCTCAGGGAATCCATTTCTACTTCCTGCTCTTTCAGGGGGTATCATTTCTGCTGGTTGGTTTAGATTTGATTGGTGAACAAGTTGAGTGAACAGAATACAGTAGGACTTCGACGGGACATATGGAGATATAAATACTAGCAACATGGGTGGCCAAGATATCTGAGTACCACAGAAACAGCTTATGGGGAAATTGTAGAGGGCTGAGAGTGCTCACTTTCTTGCTTGTCCTCCACCCTCAGAGAGACACCCAATCAGTTTCCACCCAATACAAGAAGAAATTGTGTTATATGAACAGAAGAATTGACTTGCATGTTGAAGAGAGTGACATTAGGAAATGGTGAAGCTCTTCAATATATGTAAGGTTTTCATTTTCTACTTTTGTAACTTTCTTTTATTTTGATTCTTTTGTTTTTGGGTCGATTCTTTTGTATGAAAATTTGTTGTTCAAACATCAAACAGGTTATTTAGTTACAGTTCTAAGTCAGAATAGCAGCACTCCTCTCGGTGCCTTTTTTTTCCTCCCTCTTTTGTCACTTAATTACTTGAGAATGTTGTTAGAATTTGTTGATTTCTTCAATGGCACAAACTGGAATTTATTCCTTGTGTAAGGTGGGTTTCTATTCTAAAAGTAAACTCAATCCTTATCTGATGTTCCTAAATGGCATTGTTTGTCTTCTTTCACTTTAATATGAATTACCATATAAGGCTTTGCTTACTCTCACCTTTAAGTTGTAACCCACTGCCAAAAGAATGTACCCAAAAAAAAAAAAAAAATTCTACCTGAAAGCTAAGAGGGTAAGAACTGCAGTGGCAAAAGTTGCCCCAACTGTTTTTCAAACCGAGTTGTTCTGGTCATCTAGGGACAATGTCAAGGAACAAGTCACTATCATAAACTCTTTTTCAGGAGCCTAGATATGTTAGTTTAGGTGTTAATCATTATTAGAAGATAGAGAAATCAATATTCAGTAAGTAAATATTATTTGAAATTCAAGTGGTATTGCAATTTTTTCAAAAACCACATGATTTATGTAGATCTGCTTCAGTATATAGTGTTCAAAAATCTGCAAAAGATTTGATGTCATATCAAGTTACACAAGAAGTGATTAATCACACACTCATTTCATATCCAAGAATGATCATTAAGCCACAGAGAAGGAAGCACAGCCTGTTTTGTCTGATTTGAGAATTGTGTGGTCCATTGAAGAGTTGGCTGAAACCTTATTTATGTTTTTGGAGGTAGCTGGACCACACTCCATGGTATGGCTACTTTGATCTCTACTTTCTCAGACTATATTCAAAGGTTTTCCCATTTGAGTTTTGTTTTTGTTCTTTATTCTAACCGATCCAGGTAGGACAAAAATATATATAAATTTGAGGTTCAAGAACACGGCTTAAGAAGCTACTACATATTTTTATGTAAAAGGCAAAGAAGATTGATTGAACAATGTCCATTCCTATCCAATTCCATGCTTCTGTGGGAGATGATGAAGTTAATTAACAATGTTTAAGGCTTTCATATATATATATATATATATATATATGTATGTATGTATATGTCTATGTATATGTATATATTTTTAAAGCTTTGGATTCGTGCTAATTCAGAAGTATACTTTTAATTATTCGGGGGGTCTAGTAGTCTAGAACATCTGTGAATCGATGGGCATGTGGCATGGCAGTGGAGCTACATCAATACAGCAGGCTGTCCTGTATTGCAGGCCCCATTGACGTGTCATCTTTAATCGACAGTATTTCTTTTGGACCAGCTAACCGGCATTGCCTTTTTGACAGGGCGGGACATTTGGAAAAAAGTAAAAACAGTGTTATTAGTTTTGATTATATAGCTCATTGGCTGTAAAGTATAAGATATTCATATGTACTTCAAATTACAAAAGTTTATGATGTCCTATTAATTATGAGTCCATTTGGATACCGATTATTATTAAAAGTTATAATAAAATAATTTTTAAATGTAAATAATATCATGAGACCTAATTTTAAAGAAAAAATTTGTTAAAATCTGTATTTACAGGTTCTGTAAATAGTACAAGGGACCTAAAAAAACGCAAACATGCATTTTTTTTACCTTTTCATGGCAATCCAAACCCAGCCAATGTTTCACTTTGTTCAATTAACAAATTTTTTTTTTTTTATCATTGAATAAGAGACTTGGAATCAAATTATGTCTATCAAAATAAAAATTCATTAATATTTTGATCTAATGGTAAAAAGGTATAGATTCTAGATTTTTTTTTTTTTTTTTTTGAATTTAGGATATAAATTTCAAGTACTCACAATTTATTAATTTAAATACTGACTTAAGCAATGAAAAAGGCATTTAAAGGTTGATTGCAAAATTATAAAGTTTTTGGTGTTCATTTTAAGTGGTTTCATGGTTTAAGCCTTTAAGGTGGATAGCTATAGTAATAATAATAATAAAAATGTTATTATTACTATTATTATATAAAAAAAATTTACCAGTTTTTCCTTGACCAAATATTTAGAAGCCCGTTAAGTCTAATTTTTATCTAGTTCATAATTGGCACATTACTAGGTTGAAAATGTCAACTAGTTTATCACAGCCAGCCATTGAACATGGAGCAGAATAGTATAACTTTGTTCCACCTTTTTTTCAGGAGTTCCCGTACATGTTAGAGGCACCATTTTCCCTTTGAATATGATCCAATGCCTCTTTATTCCTAAACAAATTCCCATGCAAATGCAATGCATCCTATTCTAAATTTTGTAGTAGATCTCAATCCATTATTGCACCTTTAATCCTAAGGGTCCAAATTAGGTCCAGTGCTTCCAGTGCACTAGACACGTGTCACCATCTTAACGGGTTCAATGCCACTAGACATTGGACCCAAATCACCCCCAAATCCTAATGAAGTAGTTCCTTTAAAACCCAATGAATAAGTAGGATATATTAGGATCATTGATATTTGCCCAATGGCAAAGCACTTGAGTGCAAAAAAAATGTGCCTTTTTTTAGCCAAAACCTAAGTCTGCAACATTTTAAAATGCCTTTTTTAAAACTAGATTGACCAATACAACATTAATAGAATTGGGAAAATTCGTAAAGTTGACGAATTCTAATGACATAATTATTGTTGTTAAAACAATATAGGTTCCTTTCTATATTTATAGGAAACTTGTTGACACACATACATGTGAATTAGTTTATTTTGTTTCGTTTTGGTTTTTGTTTTTATTTTTGTTTTTTTAGACTATAAGTTTAGTCTCAATGAGTCATAACTCTTAAATTGACATCTTATGATTGTTATATAATAAAAGTAATGTTAATGATGAATCTATATAAAAATGGTGTTTTATTTATAATAACTTGTCACCTAGAATCTTGATAAATTGGAAAAAAAAATAGTGAAAATTTTCTCTAACATTGATCTTTGGGTAAAAAAACATTCAACTTTTGAAAATTCAGTGATTTTTTTTTTTTTTTTTGAACTCATATTGGGGTTCAAAATTTAAGGGTAAAATGTGAAATCAGACTCAAATGTGTAAATTTTTTTTAAAAAAAAATTGAAAAAGTGTATACTTGGAGACAGCTTAAATAGAAAAGCGTTTTTCCCATCCATTTTGAGACGAAAGGAATGCATAAATTCATGAAAAAAAGAAAAAGGACATGGTCCCTTTTGAGTCAACACAGAGACTGTGATTGATGTTTTAGTGTCTCATACCATATGTAACATGGACATGGAGGACCTTTTCTTTTACATGTATCTCCATATTCATCTCAAGCTATAGTATTTTAGTGGGTCGCGCTTTTCTTTCTTGGTTCCTTAAGCACGGTTGAATTATGGTGATGGTTTTTGTAATTAGAATTTTAGGCTCATGGAAAAGTAAAAAATTGACTGAAACTGAATTTTAACAATTCACTAATGAATCATGGGCCGGACTTACGGGCAGGCCCATACTACTGGCCCAGCACATGCAAGAAGTAAACAGCTTGGACCATGGGTACATATAAAGTAGTCCTAAATTAGAATTTAGAAGTACTCCATAAAACAAAATTAGGATGTTGTGAAGTTTTGAGAATAGTTTAGAGTTTTTAAAATCTGAATAATTTATGTTTCAAATTTTGGCATCAATATTTTAAGTGGATGTCAAAATAGTGATAGTAAATGTTTGCTTAATAGAATGAAGTGGTAAAATTTGAACCATTTCTTTCATCATTGATATTTAAGGTTTTAAGGATTTAAGATAGAAATAGATACTTCTTGATATTTTCAATAGAAATGCAGGATTTAAATTCTTTTTTTCGAAACTAATAATAATAACAATAATAAAAAAAGATAGAATTGTTGTAAAAATTATAGAGGGATTAAACAGTAAAAAGAAATGGGAAAATATATTAGTGACCAAATTGAAAGGTTAGGTTATAATTCAATTGATTATGCCACCTCTTGTTGCTTACTAGAGGTACTTGAACAGAATGCGATACTTTTTAACTTTAGAACAACATGATATTTTCGCTGTCAAAGTTATGCTTGTTCTGGTATCCAGGAAATAATATAATATCAATTTAGTATTCTAGTTTCCATAGGTGAAGTTTGAGATTCCTCGTAGGATCAAGAAGTTTTGAGTATAGTACCGTCATATCTGACTTTGGTCCGACCGCAACATTTTCGTAGAATATAACTTAGAGTGTGTTTGTTTGGGGTGAAACAGGTGGATAGAAAACTTTGGAAAGAAAATGGGAAGGAAAACTTTTTTGGAGTATATTTGGTTGGATAGAGAGGAAGGAAAATAAATGGTAGGGCTCAAATGTTTTCTCTCCAAACCCATCAAAATGAGGAGAAAACTGAGTGAGATGAATTTTTTCTTGATTGACAAAAATGCCCATATGCACGTTTTCTTCAAGTTGCCTTTTTTTTTTTTCCTTCTCCACTGGGCAGTACTGTTACCATTTTTTGTTGATTTGTTTTTGTTTTGTTTTGTTTTTTTTCCTGGGAAGTTGCCTCTCTTCTTCTTCATTTTTTTATTTTTTATTTTTTGGGGGTCTTGTTTTGTGATTTTTTTTTGGGACATGATTTTTATTTCACTTTTTTTGTTTTTATTAGATATCATTCTTTAACAACGGTATATGAGTAAATTTATTCAAACTCATTTTTTCCATTTTCCACTTTTTCACTCCCAATCAAACAAAAAGAAGAGAAAATAAAATATTTTCTATCATCTCACAATTTTCTATCCGAGAACTTTTTCACTCCTTCAACCAAACGGGTCCTTAAGGTATGTTTGATTGGGATGAAAACTGAGCGATAGAACATGAAGAAGAAAAAATAGAAGAGAAAACTAAAAATTAAACCTATCAGTTTCAGCCCATAACAAGGTCCAATCTAATACTAGTATCCAAACATATATTTTCTATGTGCGGCCACTCGAACCATATCCAATCTCGCATCTATATAAACATACCATTATACATATATACTCAAATTGAAACCGATACTCACAAATTTGCTTACAAACACATTATATTTAAGCGTGGTTCATTTACTATATAGTCAATCCTAAAGCTAATTTTGAACTCGATTTGTTTATTAAATAAACAAATATGGACAAGCTTTTTAGAATCAAACCCAACAACTTGATCCTAAAGGTAAGGTTGGTTTATCAAAAGGCTTTATGTAGGAACTAAAAGAAAGGTTTTCAATTCGCAGAACAAATATATTCGACAGGAACATCAAATATCTTAAAAAGCATTCATTATTGAGGCTTGTAAAAGCAGTTTAAGCAGTATAGAGTTTGAGAATGATAGCAAGGGAGAACCACATTTGCCATTTTTTATTGCAATGGAAGATAGATGTTGTTTCAAAAGGATGACAAACAAACTTCTTGCCCTATCTATTCTCTTTACCCTGATGCACTCTACAAAGAAACTTTCTTCCACAGTTTCCCCAAAACTCTCACAAAGCTTCACAAATAGTCCTACTAATCAAAACAATAATCTTCATCAATCAAAGTCCCACTTTTTTTTTGTCTGAAAATATACATAGTTTTCTACTTCTAACAGGTCATTTTCTTCTGCTAAAAAATTAGAAGAACAAACAGTCAGGAAATGACAACCTATACAACTTTTTTTTTTGCCTATTTTTTTCCCTTGTAATTGAGTTAATGTGCAGTCAACTTGAAATATGTGTAATCTTTGTTAGGAGGAAATAAACACACATTTATCTCTTCCAAGCACTAATTCTCTGGTTTCAAGAGCCCTGCTGAACATGATAGTATCTCAAGGTTAGAAGAATGCAGAACAACACCTTGCATTGATCTCATACAAACTTCTGCAAATTACCATTTGGTCCCAAATTGTCAATAGCTGAACTAGAATCGAATCCCATTTGGAAAAGACTTTGGAAATCATTGTCTAAGACATTCTGCATGCGTGAAAGATGGCTTATATTAATGCTATAATATAATAAGCAAAATGAAGTCGATAAATAGCATGATATAAAGATAACTTACCTGAGATAATGAAGGATATTTTGGAGTTGTACTGGGGATACTTGGCAAGGTCCCTTGGTAAATCCCATGTGGGTAAGGGTGAGAGGAGCTCATTCCAGGACTAAACCCGAGAATAGCTCCTGTGCCACCTCGTGAATGAATAATCTACACAAAAGGAACTCTTTGAAGTTAATTTTATTCAACACACATAATTGGCATAATGGAAAAAACTATCAATCAAGTTCAACAATAGGATGATCTCGACTTACATCTTTTGACAGAATCTGTTCTATATCAACGTTCAGTTCTGGATTGACAGTCGCAAGTTTCATTGACAAAAACTGTGACATGAACATAAGAATATCTTCATTGAGTACTTGAACAAAGAGAGACAACATCATGGTAGGAAAATTGATGTATATTTATACATGTACAGAAAACTCTCAATTACAAATTCTTCTGCTACAAAAAACAAAGCAACTATATAACCAGGCATGAGCTTCCTCTGCATTTGGTCAATCAACTTTCAGTTTTGAACAAGTAGTTGTTGATAAATTATTGATTGTACCAAAAACTTAAGCTAATAAGAAACGGTGAATTTAATCACTTAACCATAATATTATAACACTCCCCCTCATGTGAGCCCAAACTCCCCCTTAATAAATGGAAGCAACATGTGTAGAGTGGAGCCAATGTTTGAACTCAAGACCACCTGATATCATAATAATTTACCACTTGATCCCCAAAACTTAAACTATTAGGAAATGATAAATTTAACCACTTAACTTTATTCTAACAGGATAGAAGATCATCATTTGGTTTCGAAAGAGTATAGGATCAATAATCACAACCTTATAGAAATAAATATGGCCCATTTTTGTCATACTTCTTTTCTTCAAAAATCAATTTCAGTTAAGATCATTGAGAGTTTTCAATTTTATTTACATTCAGCTAAGCTTCCATTAGTCTCATGTAGTCCAAGATTCTCACCAAGGGATTATAAGCTTTCATCTCTCATTTAAAAACTTAACATACAAAAGAAATGAACAAATTCAATATCTTAGAGTTGCAAAATAGCATACCTCAACTTGCTGTTGCAGCGACTGCACATAGTTAATAATCTCATCAAGCATTACCGCTTTCCCAGTAATCTAAAACAGTAAATAGAATCAAATTAAAAATATATATAAAATACACATAAGAGATCAATCAAAATCTTGAGATTCTCCAATTACCTTATTGCATCCAGGAACAAGTTCTTGAAGCAATCTCATCCTCTCGCTAATCTTTTCTCTTCTCACCTGCAAACACAGAGCTATATTCTTTCAAGATGATAAAAAAGCAAACAATATCACCAAAGCACTATATATAGTAGTGAGAAGGTACCCTTTCTGCAAGGCTATGACTATTTGTCGCCTGTCCTCTTCGGGCTCTCACATGAATGTAATTGTCTTTAGTAGCATCCCCACTGGAAGTATCTTTAGCTTGTTTACTTGTTTGTTTACCACGCAAATTTGAACCCGTGTTTTGTTCAATTTTTGGTTTCTTCTCATCTGGTTCTTTTGGACCATCAGAGCTCTCCCCAGAAAGATCCTTCTGTACATCCCCTTCACCATTCTACCATGGATAACAAAGCAATTCACTCTTACAAGTACTAGGCAAAATACAAAATAAACAATAAAAAGGGGCAACAAAAATTTGATATTATAGTAAGACTCAAGTTACCTGATTTGGGCTGAATGCTAAATTGTTGGAATCAGGCATTCTCTTCCTTCTCTTTGCATTAGGTGAAGATCCGATAGCACCCTCTCCTGAAACTTGGTGATCATCCTTAGACTGTGCACCGTTTGTTGAAGTCCTTCCAGTGGCAACTTCCTTGTTGGAGGCATAATTCTGAGGACACCCAGAATTAGCAATCTGACTACATTCTGGAAGGCCAAAGGAATTAACCATTTCTGAGAAGCTCCCACTTCCAAAGCATGGAAGCTTTGGCACTAGCTCAACAAAACTGGTACTGGATGGGTACTGAACCAGATGGGAGG
Source organism: Quercus wislizeni (assembly GCA_023055345.1). Taxonomy (NCBI): domain Eukaryota; kingdom Viridiplantae; phylum Streptophyta; class Magnoliopsida; order Fagales; family Fagaceae; genus Quercus; species Quercus wislizeni. The sequence goes on from JALGQJ010000015.1 coordinate 1,168,107, forward strand.
CGGTACTAATTACCTGATTTTCCATTACAACAGGGTAAGGAGGATATTCACCATGAGAAACCATGGAAGAACCTCCAAAATTCTCACTTTGACTCAATGAAACAAGTGGATCCCAACCAGAACCAAAGAAAGGATCAGCTCCATTTGAAGGTTTATACATGGAGACAGAGCTCATAGTCATTCCCGAAACCTTTTCAGGCAGTGGATTTGTGCTCATCCTTGAAGAAGAGCAATTTAGGATACCCTCACTTCCATGTTGAAACCCCACACCCTCATTTTCATGACCATCCATCTCCAAAATTCTGAAGTTTTAGGAGACCAAAACTATGTAACACGCCTATATATATACTAGTGAAATGAAACCCCAACCCAACAGTTGCTTCACACCAGGGACTAAAAATAGATAAACAGAAAGAAACTATAAAACAAAAGGCAAAGTGGGTTTGACTAAAATTGACTGGTGATATCTTGCATGACTCAACAAGGAACAAATAACCTTGGCAGCTTTATAGGAACTCAGAAGGTGTAAAGCAAAAGAAGCCCCTTATTGCAGCATCCCACAGACACAAAGTAAAAGGACAAATCCAAATGTATCAGGCATAAAATCTACAAGGCACCAGCAAATTACTTCTTCCTTTCAAAAAAAACCCTAGGGATTAAGCTTACCCTAATGCAAAGGAGGAAAAGGAAAATGCTTCCCCAGACAGGAAAGTGAACCTTTCAGAGTATAAAGTAGGCATAGACAAACAATGGCACTAGCTAATTAACAGCTCACCAGACTAGAGAAAAAAGAAAGCAGATTCCCTTTTGCCTCTTTTGTTTTATGGGAAAACTGAATTTTTATGCCCCTCTGTTAAATCAAACACCAATGTGATTGATTTTAAGGCGAGTTTGGATCTTTTCAAACAAGACTCAATTGAGAACAATCACTTCTTCAAGCAATGAATATACAATGAAGTAGTTTGTAGTTAAGTCCTAATTAGGGAATAACCAAGAAATGGGGAGTTGCAGAAACAGATATTCTCAGATGGGTACCTAAAAAAAAAAAAGACCAAAAGGCATCAAATTCTAACCTTGAATTAGTGCATGACCTGAAATGTGGCAGGCAGGTTTTTTGCACAGTATCCTGAATTGGGTATTTGATTGTACCATCAAAAGCATCAAATGCTCACTTAAATTTGACAAGAAAAAACCAAATTCATCAATTGGGTACTTTCATAAACGGCAGAGGCAGCATCAAATTCCAACCTTTATAGATCACAGACACTGTTGTGACTTATGAGTGAGCTCTTTAGTCTAGAGAGAGATAGAGAGAGAGCTAGAGCCTTTGCTTACCTGCCCAATCTTACAGGCAACAATGTAAGATTTTAAAAGACAGACTAACTACTGCCAACTGCTCTTGTTGGTGAATTATTACAGAACCTAATCACCTATCCTTCCCACTTTTTTTTTTTACTCAATTGTAATTTCTGTCATTGCTTTTTTCTCACATTATTATATTACATACTTTTGATTTTTGTTATTATTATATTTTTTTCCCTCTCAGAGGGGATTGAGGTCTTTGGACTTCGGACAAGTACTTCTCTTCAAGCCCAAGCTTGCTTCCTTCCTTTTTTTGACATTGTACATTTTTTTACTGACACGCTTGCCAACTATGCTAACAGACCTCTCTCTTTGCTGTTACACACTCATTTTTCTCAGTGCCAACTAACCCCCTTTCATTTCTATTCAGAAGTGGGAACATACACTGTGCACCTAACCTCCATCATCCTCCATGAACACTATTATCCATCACAGTAATTCCACTCATTAGGCCCACCAGATCTTTCTTCCAAAACATTCAATCTGTGGGCAATATAATACTCATCCAAATATAATAATATTTCCTCTGCTTCAACTGTGATCAACAAGTAGAGCAAAACTTACTTTTTTTTTAACAATTTTTTCATACCAATTATCTTAATGATCATATTCAATTTTACAACATGCTAAATATTTGACAAAGACAAAAAGTATACGACACCTACAAGAGGTTACTTGGGTATTAATTAAGAAATTGTTTTTGTTTCTATATATTTTACTGTATGTTAAGTAGAGGGGATGATCTATTTGGACAAGTGTATGGCTATGATTAGACAACTCAGAGAAGAATACTGTGGTTGCAGTGCAGAATATTAGTCTTTAATATTTGTTTCAAACTTTTTTCAATATTAAACTAAGTTTGTACCAGCAATCTTTTTTCTTTTACTTTGAGTCTGAGGAACATAAGGAATAATGGAATCTAATCATCAAATTTTACCTCCTTGTCATTGTACTATTTCCAGCTGTATATTTGGGTGCCTGTTCAAAGACTCCAGCCAAGCCAACCAACCTGGTCAAACTAAATTATCTGGTCAACTTCTAGTCCGGTTGTGATCTTATTGGGAAAAAAAAATATTGAATCGAATTTCCGAGATTAACGGCTAATTTGCTCCCAAACTGAACTTAGATGGTTTTTTTGTGATCTAGTACAGGACACCACATAGTAGTAGAAATGATTTGGTCCAATCATAAATGATAAAGAAAAAGAAATTAAGAATATGATATAGATTGAAGTGATTGTGATTTGTTTGATCTAGAATTTGGACCCACATCAAGTACTGCATAGTCAAGGAGAATCTCTGTATGTTATGATTGAGATGGTACACCTAACTTATCGATGTGGGTACTCAGACCAAATCATTCTCTTCTGGGTACACGGGGGCTAGGGCTAGAAAAGCTAGGGACTTTTTTTTTTTGGTGGGTATGGAAATGGAAATGGAAATCTCTACAAGTTACTTTCACTTGGGAAAATAGTAATACTATTTCTTATAGTCATAACTAGACACTTGGATCCAGCCAAAACATTACATGATTTTGCAAGGAACACATTTTCAATGAGAATATATAACACGTATGTATGGATCTGTTTGTGTGAAATGATTTGGCATGTTTGGGGGAACTCAAATTCTATTTCGATTTTTTTAGTGGCAACATTGCTTTGCTTGTTTGTTGACCTCAAGAAACCAATGATTTTTTTTTTTTAATGGGAAAGAAGCCAATGGTTTGGCTTATCAAACAAAGAAAAAGAAAAAAGAAGGCAATGGTTTGGGTTGAAAATAAAAATTTTAGGTTCTAATCTCTTTTTCTTCTTTAAGTAAGGAACTAATATTTGGTTTCCTTTCACCCAAAAGAGGAAAGACTATTGAACTAGGTGGGGGTGGGGGGGTTAATTATCATAAAGTGAGTGAGATTTGTCTCTCACTTATACCAAAATTGACTTATTGATGGTTTGATTCGATGTTAGGAAGCAATTGTTATAGCATGGATGTCACAAGTTTAAATCTTTTCGTATTTATTGAAAATTTCATAAGGTAAAGTAAAACTGTGTTATTTATTTTGATATATTGATATTAATTCTTTCTTCTTCTTTTTTAATTTAAGAAAATATGACACGATAATGTTTGTTATGAAAAATGCCCCCCCTCCCCCCACCAAAAAAAAAAAAAATACTAATTCCCTAATTGCACTTCAACAAAAATTATTGGAGACTGTAAAATAAAGTTAATTGTATTTCCTCTTCTCACATGTAAGATCCATTGTTATAAAAAAAGAAGTAATAAATCATCTTATGTCAAGTTTAAAAGTATCACGTCAACTTATATTACGCTAAAATAGCAATCAAAAAACAAAAAAGAAGCATAGAATGTGGTAGCAATTGTTCATACCTCTAGCATGTTTCTAATAATCCGCGTGATTCATACTCAATCTTTTATAAGCTGAAAAATGGCATTTTAACTTCTAAAAATTCAAAAGAACGAGAAAATCATTCCCATTGACACATGTCATGGAACTTTTTTTTTTGTTGTTCTTCTTTTTTCAGCGCCTTCCCAGCTCTTTTTCTAACTAAGTTTTTGCTTATCACAAATTTTTGGGGAGAAGTTCGAAAAACAAGCTTGACACATTACAACAAAATCAATTCCATCTGATTTCAAACTGAACATCATTTGATTTATTTACTTTTATTCAGCTACTTCCTCCTAAACTAAGTACATGTTTGGATATAGCTTTTCCCACGTCTATGTTTGTGTTTGCGTTTTTTTTTTTTTTTTTTGAAGCGCGTTTCTGACTTTTTGTAGTTGTGATGGTTTTCCAATGGGTCTTGTGTACTATTCACGGGACCCACAAACCTCTTTTTTCAACACAATTTTCATTAAAAATGGGTCCCACAGTACTATTCATACGTTAAAAAATTATTTTACTACAGTGTTTTCAGTTTTTAGTAAAATAAGCGGTATTCAAATGAACCCTAAATATCTTAAATTTAAAATCCCTCGATATAGAAACTCCTAACCTAGGATCGTTTCATCGTGGTGCAATCACAATTTGTTAAACTATTATGTCCTTGTTTTTAATTTTTTAAATTTATGCCTTCCATGCAATGATGATTGCTTTTTTCGTAAGGTTAAGATATCAATTGATTTTTGACATAAATGAGGTTTCATTCTCGAATCTCATATTTAAAAGAGATTTTACCAGTTTAATTAACTAAAACCTATGATTGAACTAATATATTCTGCAACTAGGATTATATTCAAAGAGGATGCATGGGCAAAAACATAGGTTGTATATAGCAATGATATAGACTTCACATAGACCATTGACCCACCCACATCGGTGGGTTCTATTATTGAGCACTGGCCAGGTTAGATCGTGAGTAATTTTGTGTTGTGTTTCATTAATTAAACAATAAAACTATGACAGAAAAATGTTTTACCAACAACAACCAAAAAAAAAAACACTATAATAAAGCAGAACCAAAAGAGGGCCCTTGATCACGCGTGCAGCGTGCATTTAGCTTGCGGTGGGCCTAATCCTCTTGTGGTCCTCACTAAATCCTAATTAGCAATGATGGGTTTGATACCTAAGAGAAGAATCTCTTAAGATTTTGCCCCCATGAGATTTTTTTCCCAACCTCAAATTTTTATTTTTTAAAATGTTTATTTTTGGAGTGTGTTCAGCATAATAATTCCACTAAGTCCTTCTCTTGAATTAATTAATGAGTTACTATATGCTTTACAAAGTTACATAGCCCATGCTTGATGCTCACTTACACACTCTTTTTGGCCAAAAAGATTTATACTTTTAATGAAACTTTTTCCTTCTTTACAAAAAGTTTGCCAACCCTCCTTTTCCCCAATTATGCAAAGCTACCTTCTTGAAAGGCAAAAACCAAAACATCATATACAAGGGGGACACAATTTTTTTCACGATTGTTGACATAGTTTGTTATGATTTGAACAACGCTGCTTTCAACTAGATCTTCAACTAACACATGATTCTCTTTTTATTATAGGAACATCACTTACAATTGAATCTATTATTGACATGATTCTTTTTTATATACCCATCACAACAGAACATGTCAACAATTGTGAAAAATGTTGTGTTTCTAGAGTCGGTGAAAACATTGGTTCTTTTATTTTTTTTAATGGGCCAGTGGGCTCTTGAAGCCTAACAAATCACCCAAACTGCATTAAACAAAGGGCATGATTAAAAAATTTCAGCCCATAATGAATATGAATGATATTAAACCAGATACAAAGAATCCCTAACTCTATATCCTCCAATGAAACAAGCATGCGCAAATCAAAGTAATCATCATCTAGTCTTTTAAAATTAAAGTTCAAAAGGCTGCTGTTAAGGAAGCTGAAAACTATGATGCTTGCTATTAGATGCAACTCATCAAACCCATGACGGCTCAGAGCAAATAATCATTCTAAGCCATCGATGTTTCCACATCAAGATGTTTTGCAGTGCTGAATGTGAAAAATGGTACCCTTTGACATACAATAAAACTAAAGATATGCTAAAAAAAGGGGAAAACCAATCCAGACATTCCTCCCTTGGGCTTTGATATGATGATTTTGTGGCTTTCTCCAATGTCAGCTATGAATGGCAGAAAACTCAAGGATCAACTTGTAAGAAAAGGTGGCTTCTCAGACTATAAGACCCACAAAACAATATCTTCTTATTTTGAACATAATGATTGATTAGTTCAGAAACTGATACTTCAGCTCCTTCATGTTACAAAAACAAGTCCAGGACTTCAACTTTTCATCCTTTTAGATACCATTACAATGGAACAATATTATCTCACTGAGTTGTAAAGTCCTCACGTAGGCATTATCAATGTCACAATCTTGAAACTTTTATTACAATCCCTTGATCCTCAATTTGTGATGTTTAAACTAGTATCTATGCAAGCTGGGGGGAAAAAAAGTCTAACTAGTATTGATCCTTTCATTCTCCACATCACATAAGTTGATGGAATCCCCTAGCAAATTGATAGTATGGAATAGATCCACCTGCCTGCCCTGCATACATTGCACTAAAATGTACCTTCTGTCTATGTAGTTATATAGTGAACAAATTTTATAAGAGAGAACAATTTATCCAATCTTTAAATACTCTAGCTAGGCTCATCTTTATATACATAGCCATTACATTTGAAGACTTTGTCATAGAGTGACAAACTCTATAGCTGCAAATTACTTTGATTTAAATAAGTTATTTAGATTATCAGTAATTCCTTATATTATATACCAACTACTTCCCAAAAAAAAAAAAGATTGAGAATAAGGTTGTTTATCAATTACTTCTCTACGACCCCGCAAAAAAGTCTGACTTTTGTGCACCGGGAATGACTTATATATTAGGACTTTTTTAGTTACTCCATTGCAGGGTCCCATATCTGTAAAAGAGAAGCCTGGCTCACTCAGGGACTTCCAAAGTAATACTAAAGATAACTTGTTTTGTTCAATGTATAAGCATTTCCCACATAATCAACCCCCCTAACCCCACCGATCTCCACTCATTAGTCTACGCAAGTTGTGGTCAAGTTAGTATAGAAATCAAAATCGGCAACCGACAGCTTGAATTACAGACCAGTTTAATTTATTGGGATGATATGCAATTCTTCCTTAAGATTCACAGCTTGAAAAAAGTTCATTGCACTCTTGGGAAACGAAGAAAGAGTTTTTTTATATATATGCATGGGTACACTTAAAAATGTATAATAAGATGCATAATATAATTTCTATATATATAATTGAAATATTATTGATAGTCAATTTCATATTTTGTTAACTCTCTAAAATTTTTTGTAAAGATATTATTAAGTATAAAATGTAAATTATCAATTTTTTTTTTTTATTGTGAAGGACTTTTTTTCTTTATTTTTTTTAAAATTTTTTTTACGATTCATTTATTCTAAACTCTTTAGTTTTTGTACTTAATAACTCACTTAAATGAATATTTATGATGTGTTTCCATATTTGATTCTAAAATTAAGAAATAAAACTCTTTGAGGATAAATAATTTATGACACATAACGCATAATTAGAACTCTAATTTGGAATTCTATTTTGAGTTTCTCTCAATTTCACTCATTTTTATATATATTGATATAGATTACTGATACTATTAAATTTGACCGCTAATATAACATCGTAAATAAATCTAGCGAGATTTTTCTAATCTGTAAGTTAGATGCAGAAGAACCATTTACCAAGAGAAAAAGAACAAACATGCATGTTCTGCTTCTGCATATATAATTATAATAAAAGGGACTAAATAATAAGGATGAATTAACACTGAAATAGGTCAATTGACTGCTGTGCTCCTTGACAAACAAGCAGATATTGTGTTTTTTTTTTTTTTGAGAGAAGATATTGTGTATAGTTATACCATAAAAATAATTGTAAGACCAAAATATGGTTATTTATACCATATTAATATTTATTTATTGGCATAAACCCTCTTGTAATGCTTTAAATATATATATATATATATATATATATATATATATATATATATATATATATGTGGCTTGGTAGCCATGGTTAGTTTGGTAAGCATCACATGTGTGTGCTTGCCAAAAAAAATAGAAGGTTAAAAGTTGTAAAAATGCCGAGAATCAATAGAGGGCAATTGCCTCCAGTTGGTTCCCCCCAAAATTAGACTCCCCCACCACTATAAACATTTTTTATTTCTTGTGGTCTCTTTCATTTTCTTTCATTTTATGTTTAATTTCTTTAAAAAAATTTATATCCCTTTTATAGATCAAGTTTCATTGAAAAATAAATAAATATTTCCCTTTATATCAAAATTTGTTAAGGTTATAACTTATAAGAGAAAAATAATAATAGAAAAAAAAGTTTTAATTCAAGAGGAAAAAAATGCAAGAAAATATGGTTACCTTTCAAAACTGTTAGGGCTTCATATAATTTATGTAGTAACTTATTAATTTTCATAAATTTTGTACAAGTAATTAAATTTGGAAATATTATACAATAAAATTCATAAAATTGATATTTTTTCCAAGTCAAAATAAAAAATTTTGATGCACAAAATTGTTACTATATAGTTTAATTGTTATATTAGTTTAACAAAAAAATTTATGTAAATTGTACTTGATATTTATCTAATTTCTAAATTCATTATATGGGAATTAAATGTGAAATTTTGAGCATGACAAAATCTTTTTATGGTAATCAAGCATTAATAATCACGTGAGTGATATTTTATTATAAAGATTAATTTTTTTAAAATTTTATAAAAAATTTCTTAAAATAATTTGTTAACAAATGTTCTTTTAGCATTTGTTAACAAATTTTAAAATCCATAATTTTTCAATAAAGATTTTTTATTTCTTGTGGCCTCTTTCATTTTATGTTAAAAAAAAAAAATTTATATCCCTTTTATAGATCAAGTTTCATTGAAAAAAATATAAAGAAAATATTTCCCTTTATATCAAAATTTGTTAAGGTTATAAGAGAAAAATAATGATAGAAAAAAAAATTTTAATTCAAGAGGAAAAAAATGCAAGAAAATATGGTTACATTTCAAAACTGTTAGGGCCGGCTTCATATTATTTATGTAGTAACTTATTAATTTTCATAAAATTTGTACAAGTAATTAATTTGGAATTATTATACAGTAAAATTCATAAAATTGATATTTTTTCCAAGTCAAACTCAAAAATTTTGATGCACAAAATTGTTACTATATAGTTTAATTGTTATATGAGTTTAACAAAAAAATTATTCTCAAAAAAAAAAAAAAAAAGAGTTTAACAAAAAATTTATATTTGTAAATTGTACTTAATATTTATCTAATATCTTTTTTGAGAATGATATTTATCTAATTTCTAAATTCATTATATGGGAATTAAATGTGAAATTTTGAGCATGAAAAAATCTTTTTATGGGTAATCTAGCATTAATAATCTCGTGAGTGATATTTTATTATAAAGATTTGTATTAAGTATTAAATATATGATACATGAATGTGTATAAAACTAAGTTGGCTGTGAGTATATGTGGAGATACTTGTATATAAATGATAGATACACTGCCTAATACGCAAAAAGAAACATAACCTCATACTTCTCCAGAAGGCCACAAATCGGCTAGGCATCATTCTCTTCTACCTGTGTCCAAATTTTACGTACTTGCTATATCTGATTTCATACGTTGGCTGTGAGTATGGGCTTTTTCAAACCCAACAAGGTACTTTATTTTAGTTTTTATTTTCCGTTTTCTATATTTGGCTTCCATATTTATGTGCTTGTTATATGTGAATATGATTGGTATAATAAAACCTAGAACGTCAAGTGTCGACCCGCTCTTTTAATTACTTTTTTCTCAAATTCCTTTCCTTTCTCTTTTTTTTTTTTTTTTTTTTTTTTTGAGTACATAATAATACTTATTAGAACACACACGAAAATAATAATATTAATGTTTTTAACCGGATTTATAATATATTACATAATCATAGTACAATTACAAAAGGGTCTAATATTTGTAATTGTAAACAACGGACACCAGATACACACAACTGAGAATTTGCAGAAGAATTTGAAGGTGGTTTTGAAGGTCTTTAGCATGACTACCGATTATACAAGGATGAAAGCGATATGTGCTACAAGCATGATAAAAGGTATTCTTCTTATATGTTTTTTCATATATTATAACCTTACTCAATATATTTTTATTAGAAGTGGATTTTGACAAATCTATCATAAGATTACATTTTCTTCTTATATCCTTTATACTTGCAAAATTTATAAAAAAAAGTTAAAGATTAATAGCTATGTCATCAATAAAATTTTTAAATTGCAAGTTTTTGTAGTTTAAAATTATGCATAAAATATAAATTTATAGATCATATAGTCAATAGTATGATTAGCACAAAATTTGACATGTATATTAAAAGCATAAAGAATAATCAATTTAATTGTTAAATTTTCAAAATATGTAGAAATGTTAATTTTTTAAAAGAAAGTTGTAACCTTAAATTACAACCAATTTTTTAGCTAAACTTTATCCCAAAGAAAATATTGAATTTAATATGGATAGGTTAAAGTTTGCTTACAAATCTAGTTATAGCTTTAGGCTACAACTAACAATATAAAGATGAATAACTTAAAATAATTATATAAAATCACTGAAGTGTATGCATGTGACAGAGATACATGTCAACTTACCAAGTTTGTAACCAAGCTCTATTCATATCAATGTTGTGCATCTTTGCTCTGCCCTAACTTTATATATATATATATATATATAGGGTTGAATTTAAGTTACACATGGTGTAACTTTAAACAATGTTATATCACTCAATATTTTCTAATTAAATGCGAATTTGACAAATGTACCGTTAGATTACATTATATTCGTATATTCTCTATACTTGCAAAATTTCAAGATAATTAAAAATTAATATTTATGTTATCAATCAATTGTTTAAATTTAAGTTTTTGTAGTTTAAAATAATGCATAAAAGATGAGTTTATGGATCAAATGGTAAATAACATCCAATTGACATAAAATTTGGTATGAATGTTAAGAACATATAGAACATGTAATTCAATGGAGAAAATTTTAAAATATGAATTCTATATCAAAATATTGGGTGGTGTAACATTGTTTAGAATTACATCAGGTGTAACCTGAACTCCACCCACCTGTGTGTGTGTGTGTGTGTATATATATATATATTAAAGGAAACATAGTATGATAGTAAATACCATATATGTGAATGTTGGTTGTGTTTTTTTGGGGGGCAATATTAATTGCTTGAATTTTGATAAATAGGAATACATTCTGTTGAGGTAGAAATGGCGGAGCGGAAGTTGACAGTGATAGGACAATTTGATAAAGATGAACTAGTGAGGAGGTTGAAGCGACTCGGGGAAGTGGAAATAGTTCGGATGAGGAAACTATAAGGCAGTCTGAAGAAGAAGATACTGATGAAGATGAAACGCACTGTCTCATTAAAACTTCAAGTTCATAAGCGTTTTAGAGCAGCCTTTAATGTCTAAAGTTTAAATGCATCGTTTTAGTAATCAGTTGGTTTAATCCTCTGTTTTAGCATGTGTAATTGTTAGTTAATCTGTTATAACAGATTCCCTGATTCTACGCTTAGCCTTTCTTTACTTGATTAGTATATAAACAGATTAGTGGCTCCACAATGTAATAAGTCACACATTTTATAAAAAGATCTTTTCCTTTTAGCTTTTCTTTTAGACTTTTCTCTGTAGCTTTTGTTCTAGATTTTTCTCTTCATGGCATCAGAGTTGTGCTTCCATGGCTTCCACTAGTTCAACTTCATCTTCTACCACAACCACAGCCATGATGACCAATCCATTCACACAGATCAATCCCTTACTGCTTCTATTATCAAATATGTCTTCAATGGTGACGGTTAAGCTAGATTACTCCAACTATATCAACTGGAAACACTAGATTGAGGTAATCCTAGAAACGTACTCAATGATTGATGCAATTGATGAGAATGCCGTGGCACCAGATTAGTTTTTGAAAGATTCGTTTGCGAATGTTACTACTGAGATCAATCCAGCTTTTCTGAGTTGGAAGAATAGTGAGCGAGCATTGTTCACATTTCTTAACTCAACACTCCCTCCTTCTATTCTTGCTATCACTATTGGATAGAAATCAGGCAGAAGAGTGTGGAAAATCTTGGAAAAGCATTTTGCTTTAGTGTCTAGGTCTAGTGTAATGAGTCTTAGGAATGAATTGAACTCTGTAAAGAAAGGCACAGATTCAATTGATGTGTATTTTCAGAGAATTACGCAGATCCGAGACAAATTAGCTACTGTGTCAGTCATACTTGATGATGAAGAGCTTCTTCATGTGGCACTTGATGGTCTACCATCAGAATATGCCTTTTTTAGTTCTTTTATAGGGACTAGGAGTGATATTCTTTTAGTGGAAAAGCTTAATACTCTCCTTAATGCAGAAGAGAGAGCAATCAAAAAGAGATTTGGTTTGGTTGATGCAAATACTATGGCAATGGCTGTGAATTTTCAATCTCAAGGGTTTGGTAAAGGAAGAGGCAGAAATAATAATCAAAGAGGTTGTGGATGGTGGTAATGGTTTCAATGGTGGTAGAGGTTTCAATGGCATAATGGTTTCACTGGTGGGAATGTCTCTCAGTTTGGTCAATCTAGCCAGGCTAGACCTCCAGGATTTTTGGGGCAATCAAGTCAGAATGGAGGATTTCAAGGACAATCAAGTCAGAATCAAAGACCACAGTGCTAGATTTGTGGAAAGAGTGGCCATACAACTCTTGATTGCTACCATAGGATGGATTTTTCTTTCCAAGGAAGACATGCTCCATCAAAACTGGCAGCAATGGTGGCTAATTCAACTCAGATTCATGGGACAAATGGTTGGCTCACAGACATTGGTTGTTCAGATCATGTGACACTAGATTTAGCCAATCTTTCACTTCAACAGCAACCTACCTCTGGTTCAAAGACTATCATTGTGGGGAATGGTCAAGAGCTCCCTGTTACTCACATTGGTAGTGGTAAGTTATGTACTTCCTCTCATAATTTTAGGCTTGATGGTATACTTAGAGTTCTTGATTTTGCATCCAATTTACTCTCTGTTCATAAACTTTGCTTGCAAAACAATGCTTGTTGTTATTTTGATGCTTATAGATTCTCCATTCAGGATTTACCTTCGAGGAAGATCCTCTACGAAGGATTGAGTAAAGATGGTGTCTACCTTATTCCATCACTCTCTTCTCTTAGTCCTACTGTTTACATTGCTCCTCAGGTTTCCAAATCATCCCCAATTTCTACTTTGTCAACTGGTAGTTCTACTCAAATTCTGCTTTGGCACCAAAGACTTGGACATCCAAGTGCAAGCTTCTTAGTCCTGCTATTCATTCTGTAAATCCAGAGTTTACTTTTAACAATGTTGATGTTTGTTGTTCATCTTGTAAATTCTGTATAAGTGCTAAGATGCACAAACTTCCTTTGAACAAACATGAAATACAATCAACTTCTATGTTTCAAATTGTGCACTATGATGATTAGGGTCCAGCTCCTATCTCTTCCTTATTTGGTTATAATTACTATGTTGTGTTCATTGATGATTTCACACGTTTTACCTGGTTCTTTCTTCTTAAACAAAAGAGTGAGGTGTTTACAGTGTTCAAGCACTTTAAAAATCTTGTTGAGAATCAATACTCCACCAAAATTAAAGTTCTAAGATCTGATAATGATGGTGAATACATTAATTCTCAATTTCAAGAATTTTGTTCTGAACATGGTATACTTCATCAAACCTCTTGCCCTCATACTCCTCCACAGAATGGTGTCTCTGAAAGAAAGCATAGGCATCTTGTAGAGACTGGTCTAACCTTGTTGTATCAGTCTCATTTACCTCTTAACTACTGGTACTATGCCTTTTCCACAGCTTCTTTTCTCATAAATAGACTACCCTCTTCTGTTTTGGGCTTTATTTCTCCTTGGGAAAAGATAAATTCTGTTTCTCCTTTACTTTCAGCCCTTAAGACTTTTGGTTGTGCTTGTTATCCTTAACTTAGACTCTATAATAAGCATAAACTTCAACCTAGGTCAGTAAAGTGTGTGTTTCTTGGTTATCCTTCACTTTCAAAAAGATATTTGTGTTTGGACCCCACTACTAATACTGTGTATACCACCTGCTATGCTTTGTTTGATGAAAATATTTTTCCTTTTACTCAAAAGTCTGGCCTCACTAATCCACATATTTCTTTTTCTAACTCTAGTATTAATTCTGCCTAGTTTCTTTCTAAATCTCCACCCACTGATTCCACTTCTGCATCTCCTTCCTCTCCACAAAAGTCATTTGATGAGTTCATTCCTTTTACCTTAGATTTTTCCTCTTCTGATACTGTTTCATGTCTACCTAGTTCATCTTCTGCTCATTCTCCTCATAGTGTTCCTATTTCTGATCATGTTTCATCTTCTTCATCTGTTATACCTGCTCCTGATGCTTCTGTTTCTCATCATTCTTTACCCATTGTTAATCATCACCCTATGGTTACAAGATCAAAACTTGGTATTCATAAGCCTAAGGTTTTGAAGGTTGGTTTTGACTACACTTACCAATAACCTCCCTCTTACCATGCTACTATTAAATACCCTCAGTGGGTTGCTGCTATGGACTCAGAGTTTCAGTCTCTTTCTTTACCCATTGTTAATCATCACCCTATGGTTACAAGATCAAAACTTGGTATTCATAAGCCTAAGGTTTTGAAGGTTGGTTTTGACTACACTTGCCAATAACCTCCCTCTTACCATGCTACTATTAAATACCCTCAGTGGGTTGCTGCTATGGACTCAGAGTTTCAGTCTCTCCTAAGACAGAATACTTGGTCCCTTGTTCCTCTACTTGCTGACAAGAACATAGTTACTTGTAAATGGGTTTTTAAGTTGAAAAGGCACAGTGATGGGACTATTGCAAGGTATAAAGCTAGATTAGTTGCTCGGGGTTACCTCTAATAGTATGGTTTGGATTATGAGGAGACCTTTAGCCCTGTTGCGAAACGAACTACTGTGAGATTGCTTCTTGCTTTGGTAGTTACCTATGGTTGGGATCTTAAACAACTGGATGTAAGCAATGCATTCCTTCATGGGTTGCTTAAAGAAGAATTGTATATGGCTCAACCTCAAGGTTATGTGGATCCCTCTTGTCCAAATCATATTTTTCTATTGCATAAAGCTTTATATGGTTTGAAATAGGCTCCTCGAGCTTGGTTTGAGAGGTTTAGTACTCAATTACTTCATGTTGGGTGGCTTCAGGTGCTGATGGTAATTTATTTATTTACAATCACGATTCTCATATGGTTTTCCTTCTACTATATGTAGATGCTATCATTGTTATTGGTAATCACCCCTCTTTTATTTCCTCTTTGATTCACTCTTTGAGCCAAGAGTTTGATCTTAAAGATTTGGGCAGATTACATTACTTCTTGGGACTTCAAATTGATTACACTTCTGATGGTTTGTTTGTCCATCAATCCAAACATGCTTTGGATCTTCTTCATAAGTTCTCAATGTCAGAATGCAACCCTTCCAAGACTCCCTACTCTCCCAATGCTCATCTTGTGCCTAATGATAGTCTCTTGCTGCCTGATCCTACCTTGTATAGAAGCTTGGTTGGTGCCCTACAATATCTTACTTTTACAAGGCCGGATTTGTCATTTGCTGTTCAACAGACTTGTCAGTTTATGGCTAATCCAACTTCTAATCATCTTCAAGCTACTAAGAGGATTTTGATGTATCTTCAAGGGACTGTTCATCAAGGCTTGTCTTTTACACCAGGTCCTCTTGTTCTATCTGCCTATAGTGATGCGGATTGGGCTGGTGACCCTTTGGATTGGAAATCCATCTCTGGTATTGTGGTGTTTCTTGGTCATTCCCTTATTACATGGTCTGCTAAGAAGCAGCCTACAGTGTCTCGTTCTTCAACAGAGGCTGAATATAGAGCTTTGGCTTCTGTTGCTGCTGAGCTTTGCTGGATCAGAATGCTTCTTAAGTACTTGGGGGTTTTTCTTCATGCTGCTCCTATTCTTTGGTGTGATAACGTGTCTACTCTTGCCATTGCCTCAAATCCTGTTTTCCATGCTCGCATAAAACACATTGAGGTTGACTATCATTTTGTCAGGGAACGTGTTCTTAGACATGATCTTCAAGTTAAATTTGTTGCTTCTTAGAATCAGTTGGCAGACCTCTTGACTAAACTCCTTTCTTCACCTCGTTTTCATCTGTTGTGTTCCAAACTCATGTGGTCTTCTCCCTGAGTTTGAGGGTGGATGTAAGGCAGTCTAAAGAAGAAGATACTGATGAAGATGAAACTTCATGTCCATACGCAGCGTTTTGGAGCAACCTTTAATGTCTAAAGTTTAAACGCATCGTTTTAATAATCAGTTGGTTTAATTCTTTGTTTTAGCATGTGTAATTGTTAGTTAATCTATTATAACAAATTCCCTGATTCTACGCTTAGCCTTTCTTTATTTGATTAGTATATAAACAGATCAATGGCTCTACAATGTAACAAGTCACACATTTTATAAAAATATATTTTCCTTTTAGCTTTTCTTCTAGACTTTTCTCTTCAGAAATCTAATAGAAGACGGAAGAAAAAAATAATAAGAGAGGAAAGAAGAAAAGAAAGAGGGGGAAAAAAAATAAGTAGAAGAAAATAAGTTCAATCAATATTACTCTTGTATAATCCAAAATGATTGATAGAAATATAATTAACTTTTAATATCACATAAAATTGTCTTCAGTCTCCTACATTAAAATTTAGCACCCCCTTGCATTAAATTGAGATTATTATTTTTTAAATTCTACTCTGCATTGTTGTCACTAGTCTTAGTGTATAATTTCCAAATAATTTCACTTCATCATGATAGAGTATTGGCAGAACAAAATGTAACACCCTTCTCTTTTGTTATCCTAAGCTAACATTCTTTTTTGGATGCTTTAATTACAAAGTAAAACTTGTTTCCCTCCAAACTCCAAATCTTAATGAATATTTCACTCATGGCTCGTGTTGTCATGATTAACAGTACAAACAATCATGAACTATGCATGAACCTAAGGTGTTGAATATATAATACATAGTTTCAGTTCTCTGCCTTATTGTTTTACAGAATAAACCAAACATTAGGAAAAAGAAATGAAAGTTGAGGCTTTTTTTTTTTTTGGGTTGGTATTATATGATTATGTCTCTAAAGAACACATGATGTGCAAATACCCCATTAAGAAAAGCATCCCTAATTGACCAGGGGAACCAAGTGCAATATTATTTAATCCTAAAGTAATTGGACCCAAACAAAACTAAAAGACCCGTGAAGGAAACAAAATAGGATGTATACAATGTGTGTTATAAACCATACAACATTATTATTATAATAATGCCAAAACTCATTCATTTCAAATAATAAAATGATCATTTTCCCTTCCAAAAATAATAAAGCTAGAGGCTTTGTGTGGCTAAGTGCTATTGTCCACGTTTCCGAAGAAAATGAACTTAATTATGTGTAAATGCATACATTTGCAAAGCGCACAAAATTGAATCAAATGAGCATCATGTAGACATATTGCATTTACGTAAAGCCTTTCCTAGGAGCTAAGGCAGCCATACATTGACAAACTTTCCTCGAAATAATTCTTCAAAGAAATCAAGTTTCAATCTCTACTGAAAACGTTTCGAGTCTTGTAACTCAGTAGCATTTTCAGAAATCTTCCCTCCCTATTTTTTTGTAACAATGAATATAAAACCAAACAATATAGACCAAAGCCAAAAAAAGAAGATAACACATAAGAAAGATTATACATTTAAGCATCATCATCTAAAATTCTTAGTGCATCCTTGTCACATACGACATGTAGCATATTCTCGCATGCGTGTCTGCAATGTGTCGAAATATTTTTTTTTTCTTCGTATTTTAATAAAAAATTTCGTTTGATTTTTTCACAAATTAATCCGTGTTCTTTGTTATACTTACGCATTGCTCAACATCCTCTAAAACATTATTGTGTGTGCCTCTGACACTGTGTTGTGTATCTTCCCCTGATGAGTTAATGGCCCAGTGAAATTCATCCGTCAAATGAATGGATTTCGTTTATTTTACGGGCCCAATCAAAGTCAACTCCACACCATTGAAAATTGTGGAAGTTAGAAGATGGGCCTGAAGGTTTACTTTAGTAGGTCCATTTGAGGCATTCTAGCAAAAGTACATAAAAGCATTTTAGGCTGATCAACTCCTCTATTGCAGCCACAATGATGAAACTGTGGGGAACAAATGGAGTGTACCTTATCTCTTTGCAAGCCCAATAGACCCAGCAGAGAAAGAGGTAAAGGGCCAATAGAATAAACATGTGGCCCATCTTATTATTTCAAAGTTTTGAGTCACCAAGAAGAAGGCCCAAAATATTTCCTTTTTTGTGGGAATTCATTTGGGTTGTCTTTTTTCTATCTTATTCTTGAGATTGGCCTAAGAATATGAGAAAATCACCAAACCATAAACATTAATTAAAGAATCAAACTGTGCTAAAGAGATTTTGATTGAGTTATGGGTATGGTATTGTGTAGGTTTCAAAAAATTAAGGTTCATGGATATGAGATTTTATACAGGAATTTTGCTAGGCTCACATGAAGTGTTTTACGGCCTATTATTGGTGCTTTTTGTTTTGAATCAATAAATAATAGCAATTTTTTGTTGCAAGTAGAATCCAAATCACAAGATGTTTTGAGTTGCAATGGAAGCAAATTTTTTTTTAATTTTTTTTAGAAAGACTGAAAGTTAATTATATTGAACAAAAATAAATTACATAATTTGAGAAAATATGTTCTAAGAAATAAGGGTTATCTTCAGTCTAAGTAACATAATGCTCAATATTTTGAGCATGTTTTGCTTAACAAATAGAAATAACATTGTTAGATCCGAATAATGCAAGTTTCTTTTCTCTCGTACAATCATAGTGCATCCAGCTTAGGTCTTAGGATTAAGAATTCATGTCCGGATAACAGGATAACTGAAGCTATAATCTCTCTCTGGTTTAATTTAATCATCATTAATACTCTTTCAATAAGTGCGGATTAATAGTTTTTAACAGACTATATAATGAACATTTTGAATTTTGTTACCCGAATATGTCTTCTTGTTTTGTGGGGCAATCAACTTTTTAACTAATCCATGTAAGTCAAAATATTATTTTTTTAAAGAACAAGTAAAAGCATTATAAAACAAGTCTTTTGACAAACTCACATGATTAACTTACAATTATATTTACGTATAAGAATCTTGTGTGTTTTTAACTTTCTATGATAATTGAATTAGTCTCTTTAACACGTGTTATGGACGTGCTTATATTAGTTATAAGCACTTATATGTATTATCCCTCTAAACCATCTACTTAAGTGTATTTCTTGTAATTATTATTATTAAAAAAAATTAGGTAATTCTATTCTCTCTCTTTTTTTTTCTTTTTTCTTTTTTAAATATTATAATAGTTGATAATATAATAGTTGAGGGAATGTGGGTTTAACTTAAATAGAGTTGCTAACTAGATGAATTACACAACTTTTAATTGCGTTTATTCTATTTTTAAAAGTCATAAATGTACAGTTTTGTTTGTATTGTGTTTGAAATTTCAAATTTGACCTAAATTCTAAGTGTTTGAAATATATTGTCTTCCTTATTTGATTAAATATTATATTTATTTGAAAATTCTTTTAATTTATAGTAACTAATGTGTGCATGTTTTTTGAACCATTTATAAATTAAACACAAAAATATTTCTGTAATCATAATATAGATTAGTGAAAGAAATTTATAACTCATAAATATTAATCTCATGAGAACAATGCTGAACACACAAATTTTTAGAACTCACATTTTGTGAGAGTGAGAGCTTATCATGGTAGATTCTTTGATATATATTTTTTTCTAGTCTCTTCCACACAAAAGAGAAAAACACAAAAAGTAAACACAGTAGTACTCTGTACTCTACGGTTCTTAAAAATAGGAATTACTCTACGACCCACCAACGGCTGTTACGGCGGGTACTATACACAGAGAGTCACAGAGACAGAGACACAGCGAGTGACGGCCACGAAAGGTGCCACGTAAGAAAGACCAGAGCAAGTAGTAGCTTGATCACGAGGGCAAGCAAAAGTCATGGACCTAAGATCCTCACTTGGATACGTGATGTTGACTGCTCCATCTATTTTCTATTTTGTCATTGCTATTAGCTTTTTTCCATAAAACAAAATCCTCCACTTTTTTTTTTTTGGTAAAACAAAATCCCCCCCACTTTAATATTTTACTATAATATATCAATATATATAATCAGAATTACCTCCACTAAGTTAAAAACAAATCATTCTCAAAAAAAAAAAAAAATTAAAAACAAACAAAAAAGGGTTGTTTAAATAATATTTTTACAATAAATTTTAGTTGATAAGTTGTTACAGGTTTGAAATTTGAATCCATGAATGAAATTATTTTTTATCCACTAATAATAGCAAGTTACAACGTGTCATATAATATTTGTTATGAAAATATTGTGAATATAATATTTTTCACAAATTAAAAATGCTAATCTAGAAAAAAAAAGTACGAAAATACTCAATTTATAAAAAAAATTATTGATTTATTGTATTATAAGTGATGGGCATTTTCGTAAGTACATGTATCTACTATTATATATTGATCACTTATAATTACACAAATCAATAAATTGAATGTATTTTTAAGTGAATTGAAATTATAACTCAGTTTGATTAAGCGATTTGTGAGCTTAAAACTGCGTTTTAAAATTCTAAAATACTGTTTTGCTGCTGCAGCAACTCTTTATAACTTTTCTATGTACACTTACTTTTAACTCAAACGTCATTTTGCGATTGTTTATACAAACGCATCCTGTATAAAATTTTGGTAATGGAAAATCGCAATGCCTCCAACGAGGAGGGGAGAATTATAGTGAAAGTTGCTGAACTCCTTGGAAGAAAAAAAAAAGGTATTGAATTGTAATTTTAAAAAATTAACGTAAATCAACAATTGCATTACAAAGAATATTGTAGTTTAACACTGTAACTGTACCAATTCAAATCTTACTCTGTCAAGTGTCAACTATTGAATCAAATGGAGAGAAAAAAAATATATAGGTCAATAATGTCATCCTA
Organism: Quercus wislizeni; assembly: GCA_023055345.1. Taxonomy (NCBI): domain Eukaryota; kingdom Viridiplantae; phylum Streptophyta; class Magnoliopsida; order Fagales; family Fagaceae; genus Quercus; species Quercus wislizeni. The sequence continues at coordinate 1,189,184 of JALGQJ010000015.1, forward strand.
TTTTATATATATGTAAAGGCTATATAGACTTTGAGGAACTGTACGGAGGCCTCTATTCGCGTCATGTCAGCTTCTCAGGGTCAGAGATGTGTCCCAAAAATCGTCCTTGCCCTCTCTCTCTCCCTCTCACACTCACAGCCTCACAGGTTTCAAGTTTCAACATGAAATTTTGTTTTCTTCCAGCCAAGCTAGCTAGCTAGCTATTTATAGACTATGTTTCTGACCTCTACCAATGGAAAAAAAAGTGTTAATAACTCCTATGGTCCTATCTAAGTATTGGGGTTCAGAAGTGTAGTGTGTGTGTGACCAATTATATATTGCATCTACTGCTTGCTAATGCTGGCTAGCTAGAGCATCTTTTACTTGAATTTGCACCAAATGAACCTTATTTTAATGGAATCCATTTTAATGTACCCATAAAATTTAAATTTTGGTCCAATTCGATGATAAGATTAAAAAAGTTGAAACGTGTTTTGAGAAGATCTGATTCTGTATCAGCAATATAGCATACAGATATATAGTTGTTTTTGTCAGCTATATATATGGTGTTAAACGAGAACATTGTACGTATAATATTTACAAGATTGCAGTGTGTAATATTGCAATATATGCATTGATTTTGGTACTTGTATACAAGAACAATACATGAGACAAATAAAATAAAATCAATTGCAGTGAAAGGTAAACAAAGCACCGAAATGATACGAATTGGGATTCTGATGATATTGACAAAAAAATTGACAATTAATGCCAGGGTGCTAAGCAGCATTACCTGTCTGATCAGATTGGGACCCCTTTCTTTCTCTTTTGCCATAAGGTATTAATTTTTCATGCTGTTGATACGTCTCTTTCTCAAAATTTTGACTACTACAACCTCTGTTTTTTTTTCTTTTTTCTTTTTTTGGTTGTTGTTTGTTGTTGTTCTCTGTTTTCGGTGGAGAACATGAAGAAAGAAAATTTGAGATCTCTGTCTCTCGGATTTTCTTTGGGGGTCTGTTATCTGTCATTTCCTTGTTTTCTCTTTTTTGTTTGGGTTGAATTTTTTTTTCTTTTGTCAAGGAAAGCACTTAACTTATTATTAATTTGATTACAAAATTAAAATATTAACATGACAATAAACAAGTGTTTTAATATGACAATAAACGTGTGAGAAGTGTGGTTTGTTGTCGAGTAAAGTATCGCATTGAATACAAATGAAAAGAATGAGTAGTTAATAACTTAATATAAACATGTCACACAGCATACTCTTCTTGTGATGATCATTTTACAAGTACAAGTTCTCGTGAAATGAAAGGACAAAGACAAAGGTTTAGGTCTTCATAAAAAAACTTCACACACATATACATTTGGATTAAGTTATAGTAGAATTTTATCTCAAAAAAAAAAAACCTTAATAGAATAGAGTTGAGCTCGTACTTACAGATTTAGGTTTTTATGTCGAATGGTGTACATATATATTATATAACTACTCTATTAGAGTCTTTTTAAGGTGCTATCTCCCAAACAATAAGATTTTCATGTCAATTTCGTAATTAGACTTCATCTCTATAACTAAAAGCAAAAGGATTTCAATATGTTTTTGCCTCAACAAAAAAGGCTTTATTACTTATTCAAGGAAAATTGTGTTATGATTTAAATAGATACAACATGTTGATAGTTATCGTAACTGCAAGGTGCCCTAATCTAGAGATAGCAAGAATAATGAATTTGAAAGGTGTCCTTGGTTTGAACTGTGGACCTCTATTTATACTTCAGGCTTTAACAATTATCAAGGTTTAAATATAATTCAGTGTTCATTCTTAAAAAAGAAAAAAAGAAAAAAAGATTAACTATTCATGCCATGTGCATATCATCCTTGATTCTTTATTATACATTCCCATTGTGTTATCATTTTCTTTATTTAAGTGCTAAAAAGGGATTGCCACATCATCAATCACATGTTAATTGTGTTATTTTCTAATCCTTGGTCATCTATAACTTTTTACGGGTGTCTCATCCATTTGATTCCACTCATAATTTTATTTGTATACTAACGACAATAAATATTTATTCTAAATATTTGTCTTTATGTTTAAAATTTGACACAGTAATTTATAAGGTTTATATAATAAAAATTGTAGATTTGTAACACTACTATGTTGGTAAACCATACAATATATACCACCATACAATATATCAGGGTTCATAACATTTTATACATTACATTCCATGTTGTATCAGAAATCATTTTATAAATTTATTTTTAAACTCACATTAAATCTCAACATTTCTTTGATTCTCAAGTTCTTTCTCTATTCTCTTTTCCCTTTCTTTTTCATTGAGTTTGATCTCTCCCTCTACTATTCATCTTCTTTTCACTCACTTAGAAAGGAGAAAGTCATATGATCTATCAATTTTGAATCTCCTTCCCCAGGACCACCACCTACCAATTGAATTTGCATTCTGTCATTATTGTGGACCTATACGGTAAATTTTTTTATATCCAGAACCCCCTAATTTTATTTTATTTTTTGAAACAAAAAACCTTGTAATTGTTAGTCCAAATTAACATATTTTGGAGTTTGAAGATAAACATTTTACCACATTATGGTTTGACAATGCCATAATTAAAAGCTTATGAACTAAATTGTGATAAGATCAAATCACATGGTGATGAATTATAAATATCCATTTTATAAAAGAGAAGTGTTACTTCCACAACATTTTCATAACAATTTTACAATAAATCATAAGTGGTAAATTATTATTGATTCTAAACTGAACCAACAATTGAAATTTTTTTTTTCCTACTAGTAATCCATAATAACATGTCACTTAAGATTTGTTGTAAAAGTGTTGTTAAAATGTTATGGATAAAATTGGTAAGTGTTGCCATCTCTTTCATTAATATATTGATTATGGGATAATGGGCCATAATGCAATGAATTTTTGTGGCAAATTGCTTAATTTGCTGCAATGCCTTTTTCTTCTTCTTTCCTTTTATCTCTAAACATATCTTTCATTTTGTTTTGATTGCAATAAAAACTGAGCTATGGTGGTTCAGGTTTTGGATAAATCAAGGCATGACAGGGTTTGGATACATTGTAATTTGTAAATGTGATTGTCTAAATAAAGGTAATATGTTTGGGAATATAAAACTAGTTTGAGTTTGATATCAAATTTTGATAAAAATATTTATTTTATATTTTTAATTTACTTGATTGTAAAATAAAAGGTCATACCAAGTTGACTCCACATATCAAAAAATATGTAAGGATTATAGGTTTTGCAACCCATTTTAATCCAACTCATTCCTAATCCACACACTTCAGGATCAAATTAAATATGAACTCATCCAACCCGATCCATTTGCATGGTCTAAATTTAGTTCACTAGTTTGAATTGTCTGTCTACTTCTTCTCTCATTGGAGCTAAAACTCACTTGTTGAATTGCATTCAAATTTTATTCAACTTGGGTAATTAATAATATGAATGACCATCCAATATATGTTCTGGCTCCAAGACACTGAAAGGGTTCTGCATATATGACAATGAACTTGACATGTCTTGGTTATTACTTTAGAAAGCAAATACACAAACCCATTTTTATTTCGATTCTTGGCTGAGCTAGACAAATATGGTCCTGTCATATCCATAAATTCACCTGAAATTTTTTCAGAGAAAGTGGTCCAAATCAAAGGAATGTAAGGTTGAATGAAGTGCCACTAGTTGAAGGTCTCCTTGGATGAAACAGGGCTTCTCCACAGGAAACATCCACGATCATAAATTGCAAGCAATTTAGAATTTTTTTTTTGGCTGAATCAAGCAATGTACAAATTATGCGTCCACGAAGTCCTACCAATATAGCACTTATTGGACATTATACCTGTGACTTGGGTCAGCTAGCACCACTAGCTATAGCTGTACACATGAGCAATAAGACAAGGCCCTAAAGATATTGGGACCATTTAGGCCGAAATGTGGAGTGTCTATTTGTGTTTGGACCGACCAAGCCTTACTTATTTGGAGAGTACCTTATTGGAACACTTTCTTTTAAGGTCTTATTAGTGGAACAAATTGAACAATTGTACTATTGTTAGGTTTAGTATTGATAAATTCCGGGACATTGTAATGGATGAATGAGTCTATAATCTATTCATGAATGAATCAGGGCTAGCATGTCTTTAATTCCAAGAAGTTGGTTGTGCCTAAGTTTTCATATCCTACTATTATTATGTATATGTTAAATTACCAATTGTCCCGAAGGTTTAAATTATTTGGATATGATAAATTTAATGATTTAACCACATAATTCTAACAGTATAAAATGAACTATTATAGCTCAATTACTAGAGTTCAACGAAAAAAAAAAAAAAACACTCAATTACTAGAGATTTGAGAGGCTACAACTGTGAACCATAGTGAGCGAATTCAACCAAGCCTATTCTTCACAACACTTGTGACTTTACAATTGAAGAATCAAGACAGTGTTTGTGTGTTCAAGCGGTGAAAATTGAAATCACAAAATTCTGATGTTGTTGTGGCGTTCAAATCTTCAAGACATTCTTGGAGTTGGTTGGAGATTCTAGTCACGAAGCGCAAGTGTGTCACATTATGAGCATCCGAATAAGTGAAGATAGGTCCATTAATGATATTATTATTGTCTACCAATAGTTTGCTAACTCAACAATAGAGAAAAAATATGTAAAAAGGTTGTAAATAGAAGTGTACTTCACTCTACATGCTTCTTTGCTTAGAGTATGGATCTTTTTAAGTTGACTAAGAGATGTGGTAAGAATGGATTTTGCTTGCCATGCTTAGAGACACAATATGATTTGATATATGTATATATGTGTGTCTATATATATATACATATAATTTAAATTTTATTTAGATATAATTTAATTATTTTATACATATTAGAATACCACCAAGAAAACTCTAGTCTTGCTTCTTTTTCATGTCTCTTTCATTAGTGCTGAAATCACTTCATTAGTGATGACAAAATGTCTTTATCTCATCTCACCTTGACCTCATTCACTCTCGTCTCATTTGAGTTTTTGCATGCCCAAAAAGGGGTGGGACACCCATTATACAACCCTCCCTTTGCCAGGTTGCTATCCCTAGTTATGGAGGTGGCTTCCTTTCTTCATTGAACATGTTGAAAGAGCAACAATCTATGGGTTTGTCATCACATATAATTTCCAACACAAATTTATTTTAGATGAATTATTTCAAATGTAATTGATAATGACATATCGTAACCTACTTTTGAGTAGGTCCTGTTGATGCTCATTCAATTCCCTTGCAACGAAAAGAGACACTAGTGAAACCTTATGAATAACTCCTATACCTTATCTTCTTTGGTTTCTGCATGCAAATAAACCATTGTGGCATTTTATGTTGAAATTTCAACATGATTATACAGCAACCACCATATGTGTGATTGATCTAGCTCATGCCAAAACTATATGAATCCAGTACATTTCCAACGCTATCCGACTTGAACTTTGTTTGTTTTTCCTTCCAAGCTGTCAATGATAAGGTTGCAATCATATTTGTTGACTAATCTAAAAGAGTTTGAAGAAAATTTAGATCAGCCATTCTTACTTTTTCGTTAAAAATGGGATGTACCTGTTTGCTTTGCAATCTTTTCCACAAGACTTGCAATCTTTTTGACCATCAATCTTATTACTGTGGCCTTTTCTTTGTTGTGTTATGGTTGTTGGGTTGTTTCCCTTTAGTTATGCCTCCTTTTTCTTTCTCCAATAAAGGATGTCTTTTTTTTTTTTTTATTCTTTGGGTTCTATTTTACCATCAAAATTTCATGAACTCACGTAAAACATGCACCAAAGAAAACAAGGGATAAAAATACATAAAAGATCAAAGAGTTTGACCTTAATTTCAATGATAGTGAAAACGTATCAACCGTAACTCAGTAGTTTAAAATTTTAAAATTTTGACATTTTTAATAAGTTTCTTTCAACTTTTTCGTTTTTCAACTTAAACTAATAGAAAACCATAAAAGTTATTTGCTCTAAAATAGTACTGTGTTCATGGGTCGACATGTCATTTAATACAATGATAAAATATATATATATATATATATATAAAGTGCTTTTTCTAATAATAATAAAAAAAGTGCATTTTACTTAAGTTTCTGTTGTTTAGCAAAAAAAATAAGTTTCTGTTATTTTTAACTAATATTTACTCGCTTTGGGGACAAATTGAAATGATTTGCAAAATTTAAGTTTTAACCGAAAATTTTTAGACTGTAAAATTTAATTTGAAAGAACCCCTCAGATTGTGGGTGAAATTATGCAGTTTACTAAAAAACCAATCATATAACTTGACTCAACTTGAAATAAAAAAATGTGTATGTTCTTATTTTAAAACTACGCCTCTCTTCCCCCTTATATCTTTATCTGCAAAAGTTAATTATACTATTAATTTCTGCATGATGCAAAAGATAATGAACTGTATCCAATTATCCATCAAGAAATAAAAATCAACAAAAACTTTTGACTTGAAAAGTACCTAACGAGATTTTCTCCGCAATTATACCCTCAAGTTCTAATATATTCAAGCGGTGCATGAGCCATAGTTGAAAAAAAAAAAAAAAAACATCTTTCATGCCCTTGAACCCATTAACCTATCTCATGTGTAGTAACATGGCATGGGTTGTTAGTAAATAGTTATTCTTTTTTGATTGGGTCACAACACTAGTCTTATAAACTTATATTTCAACTTCTATACACAAGACAAAAAAATAGTACCCTTCAACAACAACAAAAAAAAAGGTGATAATTCGATTATTGGATCAGGAAATGGGGGATTTAAACCCTAATTAGATATTATTTTGCAATGTCCACTTACCATCTAACTTGGTAATATAAATTCACACAAGAATAGAATGTTGGTCAATCCTAAAAATTAGAAATTTTGGATTGAGATTGGACTCTCAGTGGCTGAGATTGAGAATTGAAAAAAATAACTTTCAATCTCAACGATTAAATAAATAAAGTGAACGAAAGTTAAAAAGTGAAAGTTGAAAAAACTTTTGTGAATAAGGTTGGGGTAATCGCATTGGGTGTAATACCCTAGCAATTGCACCCTATCCAAATCCATAAATTTTAGCATCTAAATGGGGATCCTTTCCCCGATACAAATGACCCCACAATTCAAAATAGATAGTTTACCCATTAATCTATTACTACTTATAGACGTAGCAAAGTTTTGAATTTCGTTCAAGAGAGCATTCTAGAATATTCTGGTTCCAATATGTTTCGATGCACTATTTCGAGATTACGCACTAGACACACACACACACACACATATATACTCGTATTTATAACTTCATATTTCATTAGATCCAATTAACCAACACAAAATTTAAAATATGATATGAGAATAAAATGAGTTAAGTGATGAATTTGGGCTTCGATGATTTAAAAAAAATTCCAATATGGTCTAAAATATCTTGGAATAGGCTAGAATTTAGAGTTTGGAACAACCGAAATTCATCCAGAACACTGGAATAGTCCGGAACATACCAAAATTTAGACCGAAATGGAACAAGGGGTAAATGCACCGGAACAAAATATAATTTAAAACATTGAAACTTAGTGTAATAGGAAAAGTGTGTAAATTGAAAATTAATCTCACTATATTTATTGCAAATTTTATAGTTTGAATTTAAAATTCTCGTGATATATGTCCCCATAATTTAAGGTGAAATGCAACTAACGCAATAAAAAAAATAAAATCATGTTTAAGGATCCTAATTGTGATTGATTATCTAGTAAACTTCGACCTTTCAAGTACAACAAAGGAAACATTGAGCTAAATTCAACTTTCTTTTTCCTGCTTTTTCGGCACTGATCCTCAATCTTCATTGTCGTCTTATCATTTAAATGCATAAATGGTCAAGTTCGCAATCGAGTTTGAACGTGCATGCAAAAATGGTACACGTGGAAGAACGTCATTTATGCGGCTTTAAAGTTTTCTAAGCATCCACACCAAGACATGGAATCACTTTTACATCTTTGGATTACACCAAGTGGAACTAGAAAAGCTTTTTTTTTTTTTTTTTTTAACCATAGTGGCCTTTACATAAATAAGAGACAAAGTTCTAACTTATTATGACTATATATTAAAATCCTAAAATATGCAAAACTAAAGCCTTAAACAAAGAATCTCTCACACCCTTTTTTGAATGATGATGTGGAATGTCTGTTACCTTTGAGGAAAGCTCAGATAGAAAAGGGGGAATTTGCAATGATGTTGTAATGCATATATAGGAACAGATTGCGGGGATAGAGTGATATAGTGTGGTCAAGGCAAAGCCGTTTCTGCATTATTGGGAAACACTTTGAGCTGGTTTTGTACTTAGCAAGGGGCCTAGGAAAGTAGTGAAAGAAAAGCAGAATTCAATAATGTAATAGACCACTTCTATATTGCAAACATCATTTCAAAGAATTTAATCATTAGCTTCCCCCTTAATACCTTCCCTCCATTTTGCAAAATCTTCATTGTGATATAACCCAAAAGGTTCGGTTTTGAAAAAGTTGCTTACACTTTGGTTTGAGACAACATAACTGGCTCCCACATTTGTCTTTCATTAATTCCACCATTACTTCCACTAGTACTACTTTTTGGTAAACAAAAATCAAAATCTTACTGCATCTTCCTTTTTCCTCCACACTACCAACACCAATTTCTACATCCTTGTGCATGCAAAACTTTACATGGTGTAACAAAACGCATAAAGGCTTTCATTTTTTTTTTTTTAAGTATCAGTCCAAGCAGCAAAAACTGGCAAGTGAGACATAGAGATTGGTGTAGGCCTCAGCTGAGGTGACTGGAACCAGGAACTAACACCAGTGGCAGGGCTAATGAACTTTGAAGCTGAAGGGGGCTTTGCAAAGAGCATTGTGGAGCCAGTTTTATCTGGGCTAGGCTCTCTTGAGCTGCTCAAACTGGTCACAAGTGACGATGGATTTGAAAAGTGTGTACCAAATTTGCTTGAGTCATCTACCATCGCCTGACTTGAGTTCACTGAATCAATACCAATTAAGTCTTGTAGGGCCATTGAGAAAGACGGGTTCCGATAATTAACAGATTTCTGATGATCAAGTGACTCAACACACGCATGGGGATGTTGCTGTGGCTGTTGCTGTGTGGACTGATACAAAGCCATCTTCCAATCCGAGCTATTACCATTACCATTTCCATTTTCAGTTTGATTGGCTTCCCCACTATTGTGCATTGGTGGATTATAATCAATAGCTTCAGTTCTTGAATCTGTATCTTTGTTTCGCCTAGCCAGCTCCCCAGCAAGTAGAGTATTGCTTGCCATGATCCTTTCAACATCATATCTGGTTATGTCGAAGTTGGTGACTGCATTTACGCCACGAAACTTTATGGCAGCAATGTCATAGGCTTCGGCTGCTTCCTCTTGAGTGCCTGAAATTTAGTTTAGGAAAAAAATTAAACAAACCTTATCAAGAAATTAAATTGTAGCTTTTAATTATGCATTTTATTAGTTGAGAAACTCTTTGATTCTCTTTATTATCTCATCTGAGAGAAGCAGCCTTAAAAAAGTTCAGTCACATTCTCAAAGTAACACACTTCAGCCTTTTAAAAGCATCACTAGTCACTACAGTCGTTGAGAAAGACAGGAACCAGAGGTGTCATAAAAATGAGTCCTTTTGAATTATCTTGAGCACAGCTATAGCCCAATAAGGACCAAAGTAACAAACAATTAGTGAATCTTCTACACTAGTCACAAACAATGGAAGCAATTGCAAAACAAAAATAATAATAACAAAGTCTTGAGGAATTTAAACAATGCATGAACTTACTGAATGTCCCAAGATAAAGGTCCTTGTTTCCTGCAACTCTGCCAATCCTAGCTTGCCATCTTCCATGTTGGTGATGCCTGCAAAAGGAAAAGTAATTAAAACACAACCATAATTAGAATCTAACTGGAATAAACTATTTAGCCAATACAAACAGTTGATTGATGCCAAGTAAAAACCAATAAAAAACCTTGTCACTCCTCGGTACATTGAAGCTCCCCTTGAAAACCCACTACTTTTCCTGCAAAGCAAATCAAAGCAAAATCCTGATAGTCAGCCTGAGATGTCAAGCCTGCATATAAAGCATAATAAAACAATAACTCAAAATCTTACCTCCTCAAGTGAGCAACATATTCTTGCCGGCTCATGTTCTTCATTTCTTCCAGTTCTGATTGATAGTTTTCTAGCTGCCAAAACACCAAAGGAAGGAGATTTCAGTAACTGAAAGCCTAAAACCAATGAAAGACATTTATCAGTGTAGAATCGTACCGGAAAGTTAATATGAGTTGAAGGCCCCCAGTACTTCAGGGCAGCAAGATCATATGCTCTTGCAGCTTTCTCTTCCATATCATAACCCCCTGAAGTTCATATATGTCATTGATTTAATTATAACGATAACATAAATTTTCATTATTTTGTTTATAAGGAGGCAAAAAAGGCTTACCAAGATAAACTGAAAGGTGCATCATTTGATTGAAAAGGCATCCACAAGAAGCATGAACATGACAAGAATTATTGAAATCAAGTCAGACCATATGCATGAAATGGACCATGAATTGCAGTCAAAAAGGGATACTTCCAAACAGATACACTGAATTGCTTTTGTTTTACTTCACTAACCTTGCCTTCCCTTCCTGGTTTGCCCTTCCTTCTTGCAACTGTTATCCCAAAGATGGGCCTCATATCTACCAGTCCATCTATGCCTAGTGGAGGTAAAATTTTGGATGCGAGAAAAAGTAAATTAAAACTGTACAAAAA